>CM036320.1:10244458-10844458 GCA_020567845.1 Rhododendron henanense subsp. lingbaoense | reverse complement strand
TCCGCGTTCGGTGATGCTCTGGATTGATTTTTATTGGTGTCCGATCGGAGTCTAAATACATGCAGATTTTTATGCTTCGACTTGGATTTTCAAATGATGATGTCGGCTTCGTTTTTTTGACGCGTGACTAGTCGAGCCAAAGTTGGGTGTCAACATGTACACTTTAGATTAAATTACCTGAAATCAATATAAACATACATCACGTGCAATATCATCTAAAACAATCAACAATAAACATAATGATATGATAAATAGGAGATATTAAGCAAAAAATATACAATATTGTGTGTTTATCATAACCCCAACTTAGACTATGGTAGTCCCTAGCAAATGTAAATTACAGAAACGAAGTTTCCCAAAATTTGGGAAAAATAATAAAATTGGAAAAAGAAAAGAAAAACAAGATTTTGCCAAAAAGAACCAGCTAATAAGGAATTACGGACTAAAAGTTATTAACGAGTTAAAACTTTTCTAAAACGGCAAAAAACATAAATTGAAGGCCAAAACGAAGGAATTAGACTGAAAAACACCAGGGCTCATGTCTTAGGGTTGTGAGTCTTGACTGCAGCGCGAAATTAAGTCAGTCCGCCAAGTTTGGGCCCAATTGGAGCTCGTCCGAAATTTGCCAAATCGGGTAATTTGCAATTAAACAACGTTTGGGCTTCCGAAGCTTCGATCTATCCAATTGATCATGAAATTGGGCCTCAAAGTATTCTACATCAAAAATGAAATAGAGGGCGTACTAAAGACCAACTATGGTCTTCCATAACGTGTAATGACCATGGGCGCCTCCCCAAGGACGAACCAATACATCCTAGGTCATAAAAAGAGGTACTTTTTGCAGTCCACGACTCAGGCCTCGTTCTCTTGAACTTAACTTAAATTTGAGAATTGTCTTTATTTGAATTTTTTTTCGCATTTGTTAGTTTTGTGCCAAAGTTTTATGGGTTATTGATTCGTCTCAACGAGAGGAATCAGAAAAGTAATATTTTTTGCTAAAAAGTGGTCATTTTCTTAAAATACTTTGGTAAAAGTAAATTTTTTTACTTTTCTGATTCTTTTTATCGAGACAGATTAATAACCTACAAAAGTTTGACGCAAAATAACCAAATGCAAATAAAATTGAACCTTGCTACTGGTACAGAAATCAGTGCACATATTTTTTTGTGGGGCCCACTACGGGTCCCACACAAGTGATCCGAGCCGTTCATTATGTTTAAAACATTTTTTCAAGTGCCCTCGCCAAAAATCAGCTCAATCTGATACCTATAAGTGCTTGATCTAATCATCTAACTTTTCATTATGTTAGACGATTAGATCAAGCACTTAGAGGTGTCGGATTTAGCTGATTTTTAGCGGGGGCATTTGGAAAAATGTCTTAAACATAATGAACGGTTCGGATCACTTGTGTCGGACCCATAGTGGACCCCACAAAAAAAATCTGTGCACAATCTGAGCACATATTGCTGTACCAGTAGACTTTCGGAATAAAATTCAAATAAAGATAAAACTCTAAAATTTAAATTAAATTCAAGAGGACGGGACCTCAAAGTGTGGGAGCTTGATGGCAGTGGCTATGTTCGTTTAGTATATTTGGAAATTTTTAACTTTGTTTTCCAATCATTACCCTACATCTTTCTCCAATCATTACCCTATTTTTTCAATCATTAATTTTATTTCTCTCTCTATCTCTCTCCACTCATTACCCCTCTCTCCAATCATTACCCTATTTCTCTCTCTACCCACTACCAAATCAAAAATTTCCAAAGTATCTAAACGAACATAGCCACTGACTTTTACATTTTCCTGAAGGTCATAGCGTAGAAGGTGGAGTGACATTTGATAGCGCATGATTCAAGTACACACAATTGTCAACCAAAGAAGCCGCGTCAATAGGAGGCGGCCCGCGGATCAAAAGAAAAATAAATAGGAGGCAGCCCGATACGCACGATGTAATCAACTCACTTACGGGTCTCCGAAGAGAATCTACTCACTTTGCAGTTGTAAGATTTGATGACCAAGTCTAATAATTTTGCATCACCACCCCTTCCTCATTGGAACTGAAAAATCCTCTTTCGCTGTCTAAATACTCTAACAACCAAAATAATAGGAATTAAAAAATAATAAACGGTGAACACACAAAATAATAGGAATTAAAAAATAATAAACGGTGAACATAGGAATATACTTGAAAAATCCTTTAAAAAGAGTAAAAATCACGGGAGGAAATCAAACCACTAAAAATAATCATTGTGCAGTTACAAAATGATCTTAACTAAAATAACCGTGAATCATCACCGACTGACCGAAGATCGAGTTGCCGAATCCACGTACATCACACCAAATGATTGATTACCGCACGTCTTGAATTCTCAAATCCTCTGAGATACTTTCAGAATTCACTGAAAGAACATTTGAATCGATGATTGAAACCAACCCTTGGAGTTAATGGACCGTAGGTTACTCCAATAAGCTACACTCCCACCTCACGCGATTTGGTCCCAATTTAATTTTTGGGTCAAAACCCACCAAATACTCTTTGCCCATTTTCCAACACATTCATGTGGACACCTTTTGCAGCACCTTATCGATCCAGAGTTCCTTTTATAGTATAAGTTAGTTTTAATCCAAAGAACCTTACTCAAGTATTATTATTAGTACCTTCATCCTCTACAAAGAAAATGGGTGTTCTCAGATCTCTCTTCTTCCTTTCTCAAGTAATTCTCATAAACTTGGTTTCCTTCATATCCTCCAATGAAAGGATAGGCTACTTTTGTAACAACACAAGTAGTAATACATACCAGACGAACCGCGACACCCTCCTAGCCTCCCTCTCCAATAAGACAAATGAATACGGTTACTCCAGTTCCTCGGAAGGCGTAAATCCCGACACGGTTTATGCGATGGCGCTATGCAGAGCCGACGTTGAGCTCGATACGTGTCGTGAGTGCATCGAAAACGCGACTGCTATGCTCGGGTCTTGTACCGAAAGCAGGTTGCCAACGGGATGGCCAGAGTACAATCCCGACGACATGGAGGGAATCGTTTGGTACGACTACTGTATGGTGCGGTACTCGCGCAAGGCAATAGAAGGCGTTATGGCGGGCGATCCGAGAGTTTATAGTTGGAACGATCAAAAAAATGTGACAAGCGTAGAACCATTCTTGGACGCGTTGAGAAACCTATTGAACGATCTACGAGTCCTGGCCGCGGAAGGTGGGACCCGTCGAAAGTTTGACTCGGGTTACGCTCCCGGCCCGGACAACATTCCTATATACGCATTTACCCAGTGCACGCCTGACTTGTCCAAGCAGGAATGTGAGGATTGTCTCCAGCGGGCTATCGAGGATCTCCCTAATTGTTGCGGTTTCGGGCAGGTGGGAGGGAGAGTCCTTAAACCCAGTTGTAATTTCCGGTACGAGAACGCATCTTTCCTTGCGATGATTCCAGGTATGTAAGCCTAAATTTTGTTTTTCCATACACGGCTTGTCTCCAATTCAACCATGGATATATATATATACAGCACGAGGTGCAGTCCGGCCGGTCATATCCCAGCCCATTCCAGCTCTAGTTTGGTATATGGTAGAAGCTGGCCGGATTACAACTTGAAGAATCTATTTTTTGTTTTTTAAAAATTGATATGTTGAGAATAGATTAATGATTTTTGCAGATGTTCAAGGCAATAATAATAATAATACTAGAACGCGAACAATCATCATTGTTGTTGCTTCGGTAACTTCAGTGGTGATATCTGTCATTGCCTCCTTTTTCATCATATTAAGAAAGAAGAACCAGGGGGACTACCCGGGGAAGCCAAGGACGTATGTTGAAGGTAAGTTTTTGTCTACAACTTTTATTACTGAAGTAAAATTTCAATTTCTCTTAAGAAATTCTGAAATGGGTTGGGAAAACTAACAATTTATTATTAGTATCAAAAGAATTTCACTAAAAATATGAAAATGCATAAAAATACCATTGTGCTTGTAACCCAATAGTATTTTTAGGTTCTTCTCTCGTGAGAGGCCAAGTCAGGGTTCGAGTCCCGTCAGGGACGTTACTAGTTCAGAATTACGGACAATCTTTAAATCTTATTCGTGGACTAATTGGATTCGTTCCGCAACTCAATATAAGTACTTATTTTTTAAGAAGGCAATTTCAAGCTCAAAAATCATGTGCTTATGCAAATAATTTTTTTACCACTATGGATCTTGTTTGATAGATCTCATTAAGATCTTTAATACGGTGCATAAAAAATTGAAAAATTATTTTTCATTTACATTATTTTTGAATTTGAAAATGTGAAATAAGCTGCTTATTTTTTAAGAAAGTTTCTGGAACGGGGCCGCCCCTAACTTTCGCTCCGGCCGCTTGTTAAAAAGAAAAAAGCAAATGATGGAGCATAAAATACAATGAGCTTCCTATATGTAACAATTGGGCCACAATTAAACACGTAGGCAATACTACTAGTCACCCATCTTTTTGTTGATCTGACAGTACTCGCAGAAGTCATTTTTGTATTTTTGCTTTTAGGAAATGATTTTGCCACTTCCTGCAAGTGTATTTTTCACCAAAAATACATTTGTATGAGAGTGACGTTAACAAAAAAAAAGAGTGATAAAATCAGTAGCCTTGCTTTTATGTGTAATAACTTTATTCTGGTTCTATATACTATACTTCAGATGGTGAATCTGGGAGTGTGGATGGAATTAGCAGTGTGGAATCCTTGCAGTTCGACTTTGATACAGTTAGCGCCGCAACGGACAACTTTTCTGATGTTAATAAGCTTGGACAAGGTGGATTTGGAGCTGTTTACAAGGTAATTACAGGAGTAATAAATTTGGAATACACATACATGAATAAAATCATACAAGCCGTTTGCCCATTCAGTGTGGGCAAGAAGTGATTACACCATTCAGTATATATAGTTGATGAAACTGTACAATTCATTTACGTAATTCAAAATGGAAATGGGGGACCCTGCTGAGACAACATGGGTGTTGGTTCCATCCGGGTCGAACAGATCTCAGTCGTTTAGCCGAGGTAAAATTTGAGTCATTCATTGCCGAGCATGGACGGTCCGGATGAGGCCAACACCTATGCTGTCCCCTAAGGGACAACATGCATGATGGAGCGAGAGAACATGTGTGAGGGTTGAAGAGGGAGAACGACGACGTTATTTTTTTTTTACCAGGAGAGAGAGAATGACGTTAGTGGGAGGGGAGAGGAGGTGTTTTAAGTTTTATAGTCTCAGCCATGCATTGATTTCAATAGCTGAGATGTAGTGTCACAATTTGTGTTAACTTTTGCGTGGAAGGAATCGGCCCTATCTATACAGTCTCCTTATACTAAAAGATCAATCATTTTGTTAAAATAAGGATTTTCCATTTCCGGGTCATATTATGATGATCCAAATTGCTCGGCTTGTTAAGAACATATTTTAAGGGTACTCTCGATAAATCAGCTCAAAATATGACCGAATAGTGCTTGATCTAAACAATTTTTCATAAGGCTTGACAAGAACTGTTCTATGTGAAAAAAATTTGGATCAACCACTTTCCGGTTATATTTTGAGCTGATTTCTCTCGGACATCCCTAAAAACATGTTTTAAATAAGTTGAACGGTTAGGATCATCATAATATGACCCAAAAATGGCAAGTCCCCATTTTAACAAAATGAGGGATCCCTTAGTAGATGTGTTTTGCCTTCAAATGTGTCCAAATTCCCAATCCTAATTTTCTAAATTTCTTGATTTTTTTTGTTTATAAAACTAGAGAGAGAGAGAGAGAGAGAGAGAGAGAGAGAGAGAGAGAGAGAGAGAGAGAGAGAGAGAGAGAGAGAGAGAGAGAGAGAGAGAGAGAGAGAGAGAGAGAGAGAGAGAGAGAGAGAGAGAGATGATATGTGATATGGAGAACAAATTATTCTACGCCCATGCAGCACCGTCACGTGGTGCCTTAAACTCATTCTCCACAACACGTATGTCTTTCAGTACATAGAACGGAACACTGTTAGCGTGCATTGAACGTGACTAGAAAAAAAAAATTGCACTCTTTTTTTTTTATCAACTAGCCAATGTGAATTTTTTTATCCAATGCATGGAACGGGCACAAACGCTAGTAATATCCTAAGCAAGTTTAGTCTATGTGCCAAGCCTAGCTCCATTTTTTTTTATATATATAAAATTCCTGAAAAAACAAGAAAAATCAACATCAACCTTATTACTTCTCACAACTCACTACTATTTTTTTCCACCCTTTCACTTTCCTTACACATTTATTGTTATCTCACTCTTTTTCTTTCTCCACTCTTGCACTTTATTAAGTCATTTTTAGTGGCCAAAAAATCTTTCAAATAATTTGATAATTTTAGCTTTTTATTGTTTATTACAGATTTTAACTTTTATTAAGTAAAAAATTGAATTTTTAAGAAAAAAGCTAGTGTAGTTCGGGGAAAAAAAAAGCTAGAAAAATTCATTTGTATCTATCTATGCTTATATATAATAGCAAGTGTAGTCCATGTGCCAAGCCAAGCTCTTTTTTATTTTATTATATGAATATGAAAAAACAAGAAAAATCAACCTCAACCTCATTACTTCTCACAACTATCTTTTTTCCTCCACCCTTTCACTTTCCCTTACACATATATTGTTATCTCACTCCTTTTCTTAATTTCTCCACTCTTGCACTTTATTAAGCTAGTAACTTATTTAGTGGCCAATTAATCTTTCAAATAATTTGATAATTTTAGCTTTTTATTGTTATTACAGATTTTAAAGTTCATTAGGAGTACTTTTTGACTTAATTAGTTTTTTTTTTTCACAATATCACATTATCTACTTTTTACAATTTAATATATGAGTGTTTATACCCTATTCTTTTCATGTATATGTTCTTATCTTTTTATGTTCCAGTACATTTTGGAAATATTAAATAAATATTAAAAGACCATTTCCTCAAAAGATTGATCCGAATTACTGTGTCAATCATTCCAAAAGCATACGTCATAATATTACAACCATATCGAATTAAGTTTAAAGTTTCAAACGAGTCAAATTATCACATTTCCCAAATTTAAACGTTTAAGCTTTCAAAATCAGAAGACCAAATATCTGTCAGAGCTTCTAAGCGTACGGCAACCAAAGTTCCTCGCCTTCGTCCATAGTAGGGTTGAATTCGGTCTGCTCGAACGGCACTTCTGTCCCGTCTTCAGTACCTGGCGTTCGAGTCATTAGGGCAACATATTACCGTGAGCGATGACGCTCAATAGCCAAAACCCACCCGAAACCCATATTTTACCAACAACAAGATATATAATTTGAAATGCAATAAAATAACATACGAAGAAGACAAGCAATTATTTTTATTTCTATTCTTCAACCTACGTGAAATCTCAGATCTTCTCCATAGATCCGTTCCTACCCTTAACCACTAAGTTATGGCCATGACATGATTCAACTCCTTCTTTGTACCCCGATGAAAGACCCCAAGTTATCTACTTAAGAGAATTCATCACGGTAACTTCCACCCCTTGCTCTAACTCAAGAAGAACGAACACGGTAAATTCCATCCCTTGCTTTACACCACCCATTGTGCTTCAATCCCGTTTCGCAAAAGTTAATCATAGCCATGCCATACTCAAGGTTCCGCAATCTCAGTAATCAAATTCAAATCCATCACTGTAACGCCCCAAAAATTCAACCGTGACACGTGTCGAAAAAGCATAAATATCGCGTTGAAAAGTCAAGTCCTCGTCACACATTGAAAGCGTTGACCAAATAAAAAAACTTTCCTATCTTAAAAAAAAAACAAAAAAAACAAAACCTAAAACAACTTATCTTTTAAAAAAAAATAAAAATAGCATAACGGGGATATTTTCCACAAAAGCTTATAAGTTTAATGTACCTGAAGGATATTTCACCAATCATCACTCCATATAATCAAATCATATAATTTCATTTTCATAAGTCTCAAGAACAACATATTCATTAGTGTCAAAATAAGTTCCACAGGTCATAGGATGGACTTCCCAAAAAAAAATAATTACATAGCTCCGAATTTTACAGTTCCAAAATAATAACATAGTTTTCGGTTCCACATCATACTACAAAAGACAATATTAAATCAAATCCGGCCTTATGGCCTTACATAGTTCATGGCATAAGCTAAACAAGATAACATCACAAAAAGGAACTCCATGCGACCACAACTTCGATCACTAAGTTCACAGCGCCTCATTGCCACCTGAAATGGTTTAAACAACATGAGCCAGAGCTCGTAAGAAACAAGACTAAACCAAATAATATGTTCAATTTTAACATAAATGTCATGAAACATGCACAAGTTAAAAGTCCACACCTAATTATCAAGTGTCGATATGTATCCCTTAATAATAACCTCATACGATTCTCCGCTTAATCACCATTGCCCAACATTCCTAGATCCGACCCAAGGTCATAAACCATACGCTAACTCAATATCTAACCAAGGGTAACCGGGTACAAGTACCACCCCATGATCGAGGTAGTCGGGCACAAGTACCACCCTCACAAACCAAGGGTAGTCGGGTACAAGTACCACCCCATGAGTTGGGATAACCGGGTACAAGCACCACCCTTGCACCGGGGTAATCGGGTACGGTGTACCACCCCAACAATTTCCGGTCTTTCACCGAGGAGCTCGCTAAGCCCAGCTTATTTTTCCTAGGTGCACTACTTAAATCTAGACCAACATAATACGAGCACAATCATCTCAACTTATCTCATTGAACGGGATAATTCATACCCAAATATAATTCCCATCAAGTATCCAAGCTCCAAGTATTCACTAAACTTTAAATACGCATAAACTATTTCACTAACACATATAACTTTTAAACATTTAGCATCTCTACGTCTCAATAACACATAAATCTCAAGAATTTAACAAGTATCAACAAAAAACCCATGTTTTCCATGTGAGATCTCAAAACCCTAACACAAATTTTCACATAATCTAAAAAAATACTCATGCTCTACAAACAAATCCACAATATTTACACTAAAAATGAACATATCAAGAGGATTAATCATGTATCCTACCTCAATGATGCAATTACCAAACCCTAGCTTTTCAATCTCCAACAAACCCACTTCTAGCTCCAAAATCCTTGAGTTCTAGGTATGAATTTAAGCTTTTCCTTCCTTAGATACTAAAAAAATCTAGAAGATTTGAGAGGTTGATTGTGTGTGTAGTGAGAGAGAATGATGGAGTCAAGAGAAGAAGAAGAAGTAAAAAAAAAGAGCACCGGAAAAATGGAAAATGGGGGAGCCGACTTCCCCTGGAATAAAATCTGATTCTTGGTAAAAAAATCACACCATAGGTCCCTCTAGATATATGGTAACATTAATCAACTCCCCAAGGTTCAAGAATTTCTAATTCGGCCACCAAAACTCAAATTTTGCATCGAATGTATATCTAATCATATTAAAAGTCTCGGGATACACACATGGGTCCCACGTCACTCAGACAACATGCCCACATGGCAACCTACAATCAATTAAAATGAATAATAATAAAATCGGGTTCTTACAATCACCGTGACCACCCATCCAGATGTCTACCGAGACTCATCTCTAGAGTCCGAACTCAACCTGACTATGGGGTGTGGTCTCACCATCATCTCACCCATTTTGTTTGGCTCATTAATCCTATTTTCCAGTCTAATTAGGATAAATCCGCATATCGCAACCAACCCCGAGACCCTATTTGTCCATTCTACCATCACAATAAAATATCTCACATGATTTAACATTTCAACTAAAAAAATATACTAACATGCTAACAACACATAAGCATGCGATAAAATTAATCATGCGTTAAAATTAATCATACGATAAAACTAATCATGCGATTAAAACAAATTAAGTAATTATTTTTATTTTCTCTTTTCCTTTTTCCTTTCTCGAAACTAAAATGCTACATTTACTTTTAATCTCCTCGGGGTGTTAACAGGATTAGAACCGAACCGAAACTAATTAACCTCGAGGCTTAATATGAACTTTTACTACTCAAGAGTTAGATTTATAAGCTCTTAAATCATGAGGGGCTAGACCGTGATTTATCCAAAGATTTTCATAAAAAAACAGTACCCGTGATTTATCGCGTAGGTGTACACTTGTACTATATGGAGATCATTAGAATTGAAATACTTTTGATAACTTTTTTATTTTTTATTTATCTCTGTCTTTCGGAACCTTGGATAATTTTTTATGAATTAAATACAAAAAGAGCGCGCAGTGAAAATGGTAAAAAAAAAAAAAAAAACTGTAGAAAAAATTTCAACCTTCCTTGATGTACCAATTATCAATTTCTCTTAATAATTTTGCAATGGATAAGCAAATAAAATTTCTTTTGCCGATTTAAATAAAGAACAAAAAAGAGTGTAGATGGTAAAAAAGCTCGTGCGATGTTCGATTACCTATGTTCTGAAACATTATTCGTTACATCTTCAGGGTAGGCTTTTGAATGGACAAGAAATAGCTGTGAAGAGGCTAGCTAAGGGATCTTATCAAGGAGATACAGAATTTAGGAATGAGGTTTTGCTAGTGGCCAAGCTTCAACACAGGAATTTGGTTAGGCTCATTGGTTTTTGCTTGGAAGGGACCGAAAGGCTTCTTATTTATGAGTTTGTGCCAAACTCTAGCCTTGATAAATTCTTATTTGGTAAGACTATTGTGATTCTTGCTTGTCCAAAAGCTTTATTTCACTATTTGTTTTTGTTTTCTGATCTCAAAAGACAGAGTAAAACCTAACAGTTCAGATTTTCTAATGAAAAACCTAACAGTTCGGATTTCATAAAAAATTTCTAAAAAACTCATCCAAATACAGTATTAAGCATTTGTTTTTTAATCAAAAGACTAATGTACTGGTTCAATTCATTGAAAAAAGAACAAGTCAACTCAAGACAAAAATAAGATTAAATGCCATGAGTTTTAGATTATTTTAAATCTTTTTCTATAAGAACTTTTCTATATTTCTAAGTTTTACTTCCTATCGTCAAGCGAATTAAGTAAGTTCAAAATTTTGACCCCAAAGCGTAAAAACCTACTAAAAGACCGCAAAGACAACATTCTATGGGGTTATTAATTGGCCTTAATTAATACTAAGCTAAATGACTTGTTTTTTTTTGTCCATACTAAAAAAAAAAAGCCAATGATTTTGGCACTTCCCATTTTGTTAATGACACTTTCAATGGGAGTGTCAAAATCAGCACCCAAAAAAAAATCACATTTGTTAGTTTTTCGTCAATTTTTTTTTGTGAATTATTGCTTCGTCATGGCAAGAGAAATATAAAAAGTAAAAAACTACGATTGAAACCCAATTTTTTTTGAATAACGACAAAATACGCCAATAAGCCATTTTTTCCCTCTTAATTCAAAAAAATTTAGGTTTTGACTATGATTTTTTACTTTTCTGATTCCTCTCGTCGAGTCGAACCAATAATTCACAAAAATTTGATTTATTTAGCCAAAAGCCCCTAAACAACCCCTAAATTGCCTTCAGTGACGTAGGTATGTCTCTGCTGTGCATACCAAACTCATGATGGTATAGTGTAGCATTACATTAAATTTCTTTCATGTGCAAATTTAATTCTATACACAAATTGAGCTTTAATCAACAGTACTATCAAAATAAGTGTAGATCCAAACAGGCGCGACCAGATGGATTGGGGGAAACGTAGCAAGATCATAGAAGGCGTTGCTCGGGGACTCGTATATCTTCACGAAGATTCACAACTTAGGATCATTCATCGTGATCTCAAAGCTAGCAATGTTCTTTTAGATGGAGAGATGAACCCAAAAATTGCAGATTTTGGCATGGCAAGACTATTTGCAGTGGATGAAACCCAAGCGATTACAAGCAAAATAGTGGGTACCCGGTAAGTTTCAATTTCAATTTCATTTCCAAATAATTTGCAAAATTCTTCCAAAAAAAATTGACCGCGTAATGTCTAAGGGGAAAAAAGGTAAAAACTATGGTTGTAGATTTTGAAAATGAGTTTTTGAAATGAAGATCTACACAGGGTTATGCGTTTTTTGGGTCTGTAATGAACTTTTTAAAAATCTTATCAAATTCTTTTACTTTTATGGGTAGATTAAGTCTACACGCACTTACAAAGTAAAAAGAGTGATCAAAATTTAACAAAGGCATTTGATTATTTATTTATTTTTTTAAAATCTTACATGCTTTTACTTTTTAGGCAAAGATACGCTAGGTATACTCACAAATTAAAGAAAATTTGACAAACTTGTTAAAAACCTCACTAAAGATCACTAAAGACCCCTCATCAGTCCTGACAGTCGGTCTCCCTTAAAGACCACCTCATTTTAATAAAATGCAGGCCTCCCATTTCCAGATCGAATTTCAATGATCCAAGCCCGCTCAATGTGTTCAGAACGTGATTTTTAGGGTACTCGCGAGAAATCAGCAAAAGAAAAAGACCGGGAAGGGCTTCATCCAAGCAGTTTTTTTTTTTAATCGAACGGTTCAAATAAAAACTGCTCGGATGAAGCTCTTCTCGGTCTTTTTTTTTTTGCTGATTTCTCGCAAGTATCCTTAAAATCACGTTCTGAACACATTGAGCGGCTTGGATCATCGAAATTTGATCGGGAAATGAGATAAATGAGGAGGTCCGCATTTTAACTAAAATGAGGACCCCCTCATGGGAGACTGATTGTGTGTATATATATACACACACACGAATCACATAGCAGTCATATATAGATGCTCAGAATTGAGTTTTCTGATCAAGGAAACGAACAAGGCCTAAGATGTTGTACAATTTTGCAGTGGATATATGGCTCCGGAGTACATGATGCATGGGCAATTGTCCGTCAAGTCAGATGTCTTTAGCTTTGGTGTCTTAATTCTGGAAATTTTGAGCGGTCATCAGAACAGTTCTTTCCATGTAGAGCAAAATATAGAGGATGATCACACCAACCTTATAAGCTATGTAAGTACACATATTTTGTGGAATTTTACCAACAAAAAATTATCCTATGAAATTTTAAAGTCAATAACAAGGTACCCACTCCTTTCTGGCTTTTGAAACTCTTAGTCCATGATAAACTAACTACAAGGGGAATTTTTATTTTTTTTAATTTTTATTGCCAAAGTTTAGAGGGAAGTACTACAATACATACCTCTTATTTGGGTGTGTATTATATGTACTTTCATTGAAACACACCAAAATGTTACGATTCCTAAAATGTTATGAATCTATTGCTAAAAAGTTACGAATCATATTGACGAAAAGTTACGATACGAAATAAAATGTTATGAATATGAATGACCGGTCTTACAAGTAATTTTTTCTGAAGTGGCATAATATGAATCACACAATAAGTGCATATAGTACACACCTTAAAAGAGTGTGTATTGAAGACTTTTCCAAATTTAGATAGGATTTCATTTAATCAAGAACAAGAAACCATACCAGGAATGGCTGTCATCCTCATGAAAAGAAAGTAACAGCAAAGGAGGAGGATAAAATTCCCAAATACAAATCCTACTTCCTCGATCTCACAATGGCCACACAGTGTGCCGCAAAATTGCCAACTTTTCGCACAAAACTCACCTCTAGCTCGTCAAAAACACCCCTCAAATGACTTATGTCCGCAGAATGCCCTCAAACTCACCTCTAGCTCGTCAATACTCATCCAATACAGTCGTTTCTACTGCTATCAAAATTGTGCAATACTCAATCCAATACATACGGTATAAAATTGCGGATCAAACAAATACATACTGATACAATATTTTCATGATTACGATGCTCGATTCTTGATATATCTCACTCAATGAACTTCTGATACCGTTACACCAATTAACGCTACTAATGTTACGTATATAATTGCTTGATATTGTGATTAAAAACCATGCATGCATAGTCATGAAACCTTATTTCCAATGTTGAATTCATGTAGGCATGGAGAAGTTGGAGGGAAGGAACAGCTTCAAACCTCATAGACCCCACGTTGAGGGCTAATTCCAGTTCCGCGAGTGAAATGATGAGATATATTCATATTGGTTTGCTCTGCGTCCAGGAAAATGTAGCAAGAAGACTGACAATGGGTTCGGTTGTTGTCATGCTTAGTAGCTCCTCTATAACTCTTTCGGTACCCTCAGAGCCTGGATTTTTCTTGCCTGGTATCAATTCAGAAGTACCAAGGGTAAATGGGGATAGCTCAGGGGTGAGTGAGTCAACTCAATCAGTAAATGAGTCAACTCAATCAATAAATGAAGCTTCAATTACTGAGTTAGAATCTCATTAATTTGTGAATTGAAGGTGTTATTTTTGCAACAAGAAAACTTGTGTGGATGAGCATATGAATGATCGATAAGCATATATTCCTTCCTCCATGTTGAACTTAATTTCATCGATGTAATAAATGTAGTGCGGGGTGCACTACAGCACCACCGGATTCGCTTCTTTTTATACCTCACTTTGTAGTAAAATTTGACCCCATTTGGCCTACCTTTCTCGTTATGCATTTTTTCTTCTTATTTTTGTCCCTTGTTGAACCCTTTTCAAGTTTAGGTCACAACTTTGTGATGATTAGACTCTAATTTTGGAACGTATCAATTTTTTTTTGTCCATTTCGAAATATCAAAACAAAAATGTTGTAACTTTCTCAAATTGGGTTGATGAATTAGTTTCTGGCGTACTTTTTTTGTTATGAAAGGCAATTTTTTTTTAATTAATCTCTGAAATTATTACAAAGATTAATAGGAACAAGGATTGATGCTATCATATCCTTAACCCAAGACCCAAACATGATACAAAGCTAAGAATAATCTTATACCCATCCAAGATCCAAACCCGAGATTAGCAAGAAGCCAATCAAAAGAACATTTGATCAATGGTCTTTTTGGTTGTTTTCTCTTAATCTATACTAGAATCCGGTCAAATTCTTACATCATTTTGTTAATTGACGAGATGAATCGAACAAATATGAAAATATAGATCAAAGTTGAAAAAAAAGTTCAATAAAGTCTAAAAAGACGAAAACGACAATCTTTTAGTGTCTTTAGCGTCGTCTTATATGATTTTTTTTAAAATTTGGTCTATGTTTTTATAATTTTTTTATTCCCCTCGTTGAGACAAATTATGCAATGTTAAAATTATGAAAAAAAACTAAAAGCTAAATAATATTGATTGTCTTCTCAAAATGTAATTTATTCCAAACCTAGCTTGTAATGTCCTGATTTTCAGACACGTTAATTAAATCATTTATAATTGATTCAATAAGCCATAAAACTGATTTAAGAAATGTTCTTCTTTGTTTGGATTGGTGTTTGGATTGGTGTTTGAATTTTTTTTTGAAAAATAGTAGGGGTAATAAGTGGGGAGAGATAGAGAGAGAAATGTTAGAAGTAGGGGGAATCTAGGAGAATTTTTTGAAAAATTCTTTTTGAATTGTGAAGAGAACAAGGCAGAATTCAAAACTACTTAACTGTTTTACAACTCAACAAAATAAAACAAAGTTTGACAAACGTGATAACACTTTTGGAAATTCAAATAACAATATTTAAAATTAACAGAGCTCTTAAGAGTAAGACATCCAAGGCTCGACAAACTCTCATTCTTCAGCTGAGAGATTCTCAACCTGATATTGATCATCATGTAGAGGATTCTGGTCTTCGATCTCTTGATTACCTGGCATGAAACGCCAGCCCAACGACACTATAATGAGTTTTGAAACTTAATAGATAATCTCAACCCTACTAACCCCATACACTACAATTAGCAGTTTAACAATACAACAATTGATAATATTAGGGGTGTGCACGGGTCGGGCGGGTCGGGTTTGCGCCGAACCCGTCACCCGACCCGACTACATCGGGTGGAGCTTTTGAGGACCAGCCACCGAACCGAGGTATTGTGAAAACCGTCCGGAAAACCGAGTATTTTGGTCGGGGCGGGTCGGTCGGGGCTGTCGGACTGGACCAAACAAATCTCAGAAGACAGAAGAGCAAAACCCAGAAAAAATTGAGAGAGAGAGATGATGGAGGCGGAGGCTTACGAACCTCACGGTGGAGGCGACACCGCGACCGGTGGAGTGTGGACGTCGGCCGGACGGTGTGCGTCTGGAGAGAGAGAGAGAGAGAGGAGATAGAGAGCGAGAGAGAAGGCGGTGGTGCTGGTGCGGTGAAGGCTCACGGTGGTGGACCTGGAGGTGAGGGATTGGGCGGACTCGGCGGAGACATTTTCAGATCTGGAGAGATGGGAGGATTGTGACTGCTGAGGGTTTTGAAATTCTGAGAAAAAGTGCTCTCTTTCCCTTTTATACATAGGGCTGCCCCAGAAAAATTGCAAAGTACATATATATATACGTGTATAATACCATCGGGTCGGGTCGGGTCCGACGGGTAGACTGGGATTTGACCCGTACCCCGATCCGAGACCCGAGTTTTTTACACTTCCCTACCCGTAACCGACCGAACCTGCTGTTCGGGCCCGTTCGAAACCCTTCGGGTCGGGTCGGGTTGGGGGTGTGAGGGTATTTTGCACAAGCCTAGATAATATACAAATGGTACATGATAGCACATCGTCCTTTTTTTTACTATCCATTAACTTATATGAAATCTAAAGATCTTCTCCACACAAGATCATTTCCTCCCACATCCACTAACTACAACCGTTTCATGGGTCTACCCTTCCTCTTGTTTGTCCTGTACCAGGGTCATAGGTGAGCACACCTAAATTATGTATCTAGCATGTTCTCACTTAAGACCATAACAGGAGGATTGAGTCCTCCCATGACGCATCGTACAATAGGGTCGGACTTCACCTACCACTAACTATAACCATCTCATGGGACCTATTCCATCTTGAACAAAGAAGCGAATTTTCCCATGACGCATTATACATTAGCGTCGCAACATTTCTCATCATCGGGCCCCGCAGGTAACCCATTTCAACACAGGGCCCCATTAGTTACCCTTGCTATAGCCATGGCTCAAATCACAATCCACAATCTCATACTTCCAACACTTTATCAATTTCCATTTATTTAACATCGTCTACGTGAGCCACTACTCGTAACCACCCAGGAATCTAAGTCCATTCTAGCACGTACAACATGATACAATCAACAATAACTCAAACATGATACATTTCAGTGAGACAATAATATAACGATGGATAGGTGCAAATAATTAAACACGTAAGAGATTTGGATTGGGTCGATACCTTTTGGATTGTTCAAATTTTTATATCGAACAAATATGTTCCTTAGTAATTTTATTAACTTAGATTGTCCAGTAGCAATTTCGTACACCTTAGGATAACTTGGTAACTTAGTAAACTGTTATTTCTCATTGAGTATTTAGGTAGGTCTTAAGATGTTATCAGTAATTAAAATATTTTAGGACTTAGGTTGTACGTACAAATTTCCTCAGGGTCCAATTGTACTTTAATAATTTCTATGGTAACCTTGTAGTTGGTGAAACCTAGGGCTACTAATTTATTTGTCCATAGTGCGATTTTATTAGTTTGTAGGAATGCATGTTCTTTACTAGTTAACACTATTTTTCTTTCATACCTACTGGCCTTCTTGTTGTGCATAAAAAAAAATATTATACTTAATGTTTAGGTTATAAAAATGCCTATCTTTTGTTTCATTCATAACTAGTCAAGTTTAATATTTATTATCTACTATAAAATTTTATCTATAACAATATATTACATAAAGTGCATTAATATTGAGTACAAATATCTTATTAGGGTTGTACCATAAACTTAATAAATCTAGAGGGTGTTAACTGTAATTTATCATGTTATTAACAAATTGGCCGAAATCATATACTTCAATAATTCAGGGGGCTGACTGTAATTACTTCATTATTTTTAAAACCCAGTCACGCATTTCTAATTTCCGATCGGCGAGGCTCGCCGGAATCCCCACCTCCAGTATTACTCGTTTAAACTAATTAGGGATAGATAATTAGGAGTGCTTAAGTGTTATTCTAACAAAACAATTCAAAACCCACTTCATGGGATCACTGTTCTTGCTGAGAAAACAAAAAGGAAAACTAGTTCCAGCCACGGGACACCGAAATCGATTTCTTTTCACTCTGGAACATAAAAATCAATACGTATTCATGTAATATACTTAGGAGAGAGTAGAGAAGCGATTATTTTACCTTAACTTCAGCCGAGAAGCAAAAACGCCATTTTTATATTTTTAAGTAACCGGAGAAGATGACCAGAATAGAGGACGTCGGGACTGCTTCCGGGTGATCGGTGGATGTGGTTGGGATGTTGGAGGTTTGTGTGGAAGATTGAAGGACTAAAATCGAATGATGGGGTGGTGCGAGTGACAAACCCGTTTTTTACTCTCTCTCTGGGAGCTTTTTCTCTCTACTATTTTGCAGTTAAGGAAGTGATTTGGGTAACCAAATTTTCGGGGTTTAAGGGAGGTATTATATAGAGAGGTGAGTGAGAGAGGGAGTGCAAGTTTGGAGGTGGTGGGAGTGTGGAAGGATAAATGTGGAGGTGGTGGAATGGGGAAGGGAAGTAAGGGAGACGGAAATCAGGGAGAGATGAGGGAGAGGGGTGCCGAGAGTGGGTGGGAGAGAATCCCACAGATTATGTGATGGAAAAATGTTGGGATATGGGTGAGTTTACTTGGGAATACAAGATAAGTATATATATATATATAGAGTAAACTTCTAATGCGGACCTCCGCATCCAAGCAAAGTGCGGACCTCTCCTTTCCCGATCGAATTTCAATGATCCAAGCCGCTCAATGTGTTCAGAACGTGATTTTAAGGGTACCCACGAGAAATCAGCAAAAAAAAAGACCGGGAAGGGCTTCATCCGAGCAGTTTTTGTTTATTTTTTATTGAACGGTTCAAATAAAAATAAACAAAAACTGCTCGGATGAAGCCTTTCCCGGTCTTTTTTTTGCTGATTTCTCGCGGGTACCCTTAAAATCACGTTCTGAACACATTGAACGGCTCGGATCATAAAAATTCAATCAAAAAATGGAAGAAATGGGGCGGTTCGCACTTTGCTTGGATGCGGAGATCCGCATTAAAAACTTACTCTCTCTCTATATATATTTTTGATAGGCAACACAAGTTTGATTAAGAACACTTGACAAATGGTACATCAAGTGGGAGGAGAGGGGGAGGGGAATCCAACCAAAGGTTGGAACAAAAAGAAAATAAAATGATGGGTCAAAGCCTACCAACACCCAAAGGGCTAGGCCCCAAAAAATAACCTAGAAATCACATGGGCCTGGCCCAAAAGAGCCAAAACAAACCCTAATCCAAAATCTCTTCCAATCACCAGCAAATGCACGCACAGCCGCCCCCACCGCAACACACAATTAAATCCTCCACCAACCCAGGTTACCACCTCCGGCCACCTGAAACCTAGTGAAACCCATCCCCTTAAACCACACCACCCGCCTCCAACCACACCACCACCAGCTACCTTCACCCTAACCTGCAACTTACAGCCGCCACCACCCACCAAATAGACGACAGGCAAGAACTCCGACGTCGACGCGAACCCCGCGAGCAATTGGAACCCGAGAATAACCGCCGAGGAGCCGGCGATTCGGTCCTCACAAACGATTTGGGGAGCCAGAAACTGAGCACTTCCATACGTCAAATACCGAAACCCCCACCGTGCCGACCACCACCTCCCCCAACCTTCCACGACCAACCTCCGGCCGAAAAAACCCACAAAGCTGCTAAGCATCCCACGCCCATCCAGCAACGCAAAACGTGGTGGGATCCAATCTACCTCGACACCACCAGCCGCCGTCGGATCCAAGCCGTTAGGACAACCGAAACCCCCAGATGTGGTGTTCAGCGGAAACCCGAGCGGCAAGCAGAAGAGGCGAGGTAGGGAAGTCAAAACGGCGGCAAGAAAAGATTGGTGAGAGTAAAAGAAATCGGCCTTGAGTTTGGGGAGAAAGAAGAAAGGAGGGAAGAGAAGAGAGAGAAGGAGGGAGCCCGGGGGAGAAGGGAAGAGGGCACCTCCCCCCCCCCCCCCCCCAGGCGGTGGCAGCAGAGTTGAGGTCAAGGGTTATGATTTTTTTTAGAGAGAGAGAGAGAATAAAACATCCTCATCCCACTACTATATATATATATATATGTGTGTGTGTGTGTGTGTGTAAAGTACAGTAATTATCTCGTATATAATCAGTGACTAATATAAATTATACTCTTAATCATGTATTTTTATTAATGAACCTAATTAATTATTGAATTAGAATTTAACATATTTTTTTATTTAAAAAAAATAGGGCAAAAATTCGGGTCGTTACACAACCTTACTCTTTTATTGGGGACTAGAAACCTAGAAACAATATCACAATTTTTTGTATACATAATATATTAGAGATCGAATCCTCTTCGGTCTAAGATTTGGATTGGAGGAAACAGTCTAAATTTGGACCATACATTAAAAAAATTAATGGTTTGGATCTACTCAAAGACTCTTTGCGCAAATAATTTATTTATTCCAATGAAAAGTCTTTGAGCTAATTGCAGCATTAGACAGTTCAGATTACGATTGTCTCCTCCAAAACATGGACCGGAGAGAATCCGCTTTCAATATTTTATTGTTGCATAATTTTTTACCGTGTGGAGTGTTTTTGGCACATTGTTGTCCATTTGTAGATGTTTGAGAAGTGATACAATCACTGTGAATTTGGACGATTCATTTTCTTTCATAAACGATTTTATGGTTCAAGACTCGAGAGTTATGTATCCTAGTAACATTTTTTTGGGTAAATTTTACTGACCTCCTCTGAGGTTTTTGACAAGTGCAGATACCTCTCCTTAGGTTTCTGAAATGTCACTACCCTCCCTTACTTTTAATAACATTATCAGATTTCCACCTTCTGTTATCTCTCCAATTGTAAATCTAACAGAATTAGTGATGTCCCTACAATAACTTGACCAAGTACCGAAATTACCCTCGACTACAAAATGCATAATCTTTCCCAGCCAAAACTCAATCATCAACTTCCTAGCTACATGCTATTGGAAAAATAGAATTTTAACCAAACAGAATTTGGTGGGACCCACACCGTGCAAGGTGGGCCCAAGTGGGTTTTAGATACTCCTTACTAAGGAGATTAAACTAGTAAAAGAATGAACAAATTTCATTGAGAGATGAATGAGAAATTGTCTCTCAAAGTGGATTTCGAACCAACAAAAGTGTACGGTTGGCTGGTCATAGCTGGGTTGATTACCCAGAGTTATTACTCACGATTGTGTATTCAATTTCGGGAATAATAACTGTATCAATTTTATTCCAGAATTGAATTGCGGAATCAATTCCCCTATTGATTGTATAGGCTCCTCCATGAATATTTGTATTCATTATCGTATTGATGGCAGAGGCTCCTCCTTCAGCTATAAAAGGGGACCTCTACCTTTGGTTTCAACACACCGAAAACGATCTAAAGCATCTCTACTGCTTCTTTTGCAATACAATTGTTCTTTTCTGAGGGAGAGAGTACATACACAAATTGGTTCGACGGGCAGTCTACGGCGGTGCTCCGGCGGCTGAGTGGTAAGCGAGTCAACCCTGAGAGACAAACACCGACACAACCTCCAGCACCGGTGAGGCGGCGAATTTGTCTTAAGGGCATCGTTATACAAAACGGGTCTCGGTTTGCAAATTCTTGATCCTTCACAGTTCATGTTCTATTTACTATAATTTTATGTTCAAGTTGTAAATCCCTAATTTTGTAATTTCCAGAAATTAGTCAATTTTATTATTGTTGTTCGCCCTATTTTCCTACAATTAGGGGTATCCTAATTGGAGTATTCTCGGATAATTGGGAGTCTAATATACCTGATGAGCTGTACAAGGCCTAACATAGCCTATTCAGCTAGCAGACTGAGTAGATACACGAGTAATCCAGAGCATGACCATTGGAAGGCGATAGTGAGAGTACTACACTATTTAAGTCATACTCGTGATTTGGGACAACACTACACCAGATATCCAGTAGTACTAGAAGGGTACTGTGATACAAACTGGATATCAGATATGAAAAACTCGAAATCCACGAGTGGATATGTCTTTACATTTGGTGGTGTAGCTGTCTTTTTGAAATCTTCAAAACAGACGTGTATAACACGTTCTACGATGGAATCTGAATTCATTGCTTTAAATAAAGCAACTGAAGAGGTGGAATGGCTATGCTATTTTCTAGAAGATATTCCAAGATGGTCGAAACCTGTGCCAGCAATTTGCATCCATTGTGATAGTCAATTAGTAATAGGAAGGGCACAAAGGAATATGTATAATGGTAAGTTTAGGCATATCCGTCGTAGACACAATACCATTAGACAATTACCCTCAACTGGGATTGTAACTGTTGACTATGTGAAGTCAAAGGACAATATTGCGGATCCGCTAACCAAATGGTTAAACAAAGAGCTAGTTGAGAAAGTATTGAATTGAATGGGGCTAAAGCCTTCTACGCTCATGTTACCGTGATGGAAATCCAACCTAGCTGACTGGAGATCCAAAGATCTAGGTTCAATGGGACAACCTACTTGGGAGTAACGAAGAACGATCACTGTGGAGACATACTCTTTTGCTCATTCCTATGGTGTGAAACAGTGATACCTGCAAATGGAAACAGGTTAAGCGTTAGTTTTTAGGGCAAATTTTCATAATCGTCCCTCTAGTTTTACGGTTGTCTTAATTTCATTCCTCCAGTTTCAATTGGAACCAAATAAACCTTGCAGTTTGTTTTATGTTTCAAATTGGTAAAATCGTTAACACCGTTAATGAAACTAATGAAAAATTTGGTTTTAATTTCAGGACTCTCTTAGGGTACCCATTGAAAGGCCTTAGAGCCAAAAATCCATTATGACCATTTAAGATAAAATGATCAGATAAATAAGATCTTGACACCGGTTCAAACAGATTGAAAATTGAAACACTTAATTTTTTAACTATATTTTTTAATATATAAACAGTGTAAAAATCCATTATAACTATTTAAAATAAAATGATCAGAAAAATAAGATTTTTGCACTGTTTCAAACGGATTGAAAATTGGAAGGAGGATGATTTTATGGAAGGATAATGAAAATTGGAAGGAGGATGATTTTATGGAAGGATAATGAAAATTGGAAGGAGGATGATTTTAAGATAAAAGGCAAGCACTCGCCAGTTTTTATGGAAGGAGGATGATTTTTGCGCTCCAATTTTCTCCGGAGGCGCTTCTCTCTTTGTCTCCATTAGGGCAAAGTTACTAAATTACCCTCCTCTCTAGGCATGGCCAGCCCCAAAACGGCATCATTCCAGATTGTTTATATATTAAAAAAATAAGTGCTCGAATTATCAATCTGGTTGAACCGGTGCGAAGATCTTATTTTTTTTGATCATTTTACCCTAAATGGTCATAATGAATTTTTGGCTCAAAGGCCTTTCAACGAGCACCCTAAGACTTCTTATTTAGTTTTAGGACTCTCTTAGGATACTCATTGAAAGGTCTTAGAGCCAAAAATCCATTATAATCATTTAAGATAAAATGATCAGAAAAATAAGATCTTGGCACCGGTTCAAACGGATTGAAAATTGGAACATTTATTTTGTTACACTGTTTATATATTAAAAAATATAGTTAAAAAAATTAAGTGTTCAAATTTTCAATATGTTTGAACCGATGCCAAGATTTTATTTTTCTGATCATTTTATCTTAAATGGTCATAATAAATTTTTGGCTCTAAGGCCTTTTAATGGACACCCTAAGAGAGACCTGAAACTAAAACCAATTTTTCCGTTAGTTTCATTAACAGTGTAAACGATTTTACCAATTTGAAACATAAAACAAACTACAGGGTTTATTTGGTTGCAATTGAAACTGGAGGGACGAAATTGAGACAACCGTAAAACTAGATGGACGACTACGAAAATTTGCCCTAGTTTTTAATGACTCTTATGCGCTGGAATGCCAGGCGAGGTATAGTAGGATACCCTTTATAAGAAGGTCACCTATGTGAGTATGAAGTAGGGTTGCTTCTTTGAGAATTCAGGAAGGTGAAATTCTCGAGAAAATACTTGCAAAACCAGGAAGGGGTGTCATGGCCAAAATGAACCCAACAGTAAGAACTGAACTGTGTTGGGAGGAGTTCTGTTTGATGTCTGTTGTCTAGATTTACACAAACGGCAGAACAGTTCAAGACAACATGTTCACTAGTCAGCCAGTAAATCCCATAGGTATTCACAAGGGAAGGTTCAAGGCCAAAAGCTACTTATCCTATGCGGAATTTTTCCATTGTACTCTCTCTCGTGTCAGCTTTGTCTCCCGAATTGGATTCAACCAATTTCATTCATGTGGGGGATTATTGGAAAAATGAAATTTTAGCCACAGAGAATTTGGTAGGACCCACACTGTGCGAGGTGGGCCCAAGTGGGTTTTAGATACTCCTTGCTAAGGAGTTTAGACCGGTAAAAGAATAAACAAATTCCTTTGAGAGATGAATGATAAATTGTCTCTCAAAGTGGGTTTCGGACCAACAACAGCGTGCGCACGGTTGGCTGGTCATAACTGGGTTGATTACCCATAGTTATTACCCACGATTGTGTATTCAATTTCAGGAATAATAACTGTATCAGTTTTATTTCAAAATTGAATTGCGGAAACAATTTCCCTATTGATTGTATAGGCTCCTCCATGAATATTTGTATTCATTGTCGTATTGATGGCAGAGGTTCCTCCTTCAGCTATAAAAGGGGACTTCTACCTTTCAGCTATAAAAGGGGACCTCTACCTTTGGTTTCAACACACAGAAAACGATCCAAAGCATCTCTACTACTTCTTTTGCAATCCAATTGTTCTTTCCGAGAGAGAGGGTATAGATACAAGTTGGTTCGATGGGTAGTCTACGGCGGTGCTCCGGTGGCTGAGTGGTAACCGAGTCAACCCTTAGAGACGAACACCGACACAACCTCTAGCAGCACTGGTGAGGTGGTGAATTTGTCTTAAGGGCACCATTGTACAAAACGGGTCTTGATTTGCAAATTCTTGATCATTTACAGTTCATGTTGAATTTGTCTTAAGGACACCATTGTACAAAACAGATCTCGATTTGCAAAATCTTGATCTTTTACAGTTCATGTTCTATTTATTGTGATTTTATGTTCAAATTATAAATCTCTAAATTTATACTGTAATTTCCAGAAATTAATGAATTTCATTATTGTTCTTCGCACTATTTTTCTACACATGCCATCTGCATTCAAATCCATAACCCTCGGTTACTGTCACCACCTATTAGCACCATCACACCGCCTCTTTGTTTTTTTGGTAAGTTACGCCTCTTTTTCAATGCTCATGAAAAGCGAATGACACCATTCCTCACCGTACACCCCCGAGGGATTTGGCTAAACCGGTATGAGAAAGTAACTAACGGGCTTGTCTGTTAATACAGACCGTTGCAAATCAAAATTTTCGAAGATTTCAGCTCAACGTGTTGCATTTAATGAAGATCAATTGTTGCAGAAGAAAGATTTCGATTCAATGGAAAGAACACAACGTTCATATTTTCTTCTCTCCTTATAAAAGAAGGGCTTCTGCACCAGAAGAATAAACCAAGCTTCACCAAAGAAAATACTCAGAGCAATATTCATCCTCTCCTACACTTCATTTTTCATACAATTATTTTGAGAGATTTGTGAGCAAAAATTGTCATATCTACTATTTGAAGAGTGTTGTAATTGTGAGCTACAAATTTTATTATCTTTCAAGAGATTAAGTGTTTGAGAAATCAAATACTGGTTCTTCTGTAATTTCAAAAATAGGGGTTTTGTTTTTGGAATGGGTTTTTTGAGGATTTGTACTTTAAATCCTTGTGGTTGTCTAGCTCATCCGAAAAGCTAGGAACGACGGTAATTGTAAGCACCCGCAAGGCTTACTGGTGTAATTCCATTTTTATTAGTGGAACCTTCAAGTGATTGCCTTAGAGAGAAGTGGAGTAGGCTGGACCGTGGACAAATTCAGACCGAATCACTATAAATTGGTTTTGTGCTTCTTTATCTCTCTTTATATATCTGCTAATTAGCTATTTGCTTAATTTTTTTTGTAGCTTTTAATTGATAATTTTTAAATTAGCAATCCTATTCACTGCCCTCTAGGTTGCGTTTTGGGTAACACATAGGAGAGCAAAAGGGCTTATTTTCTGCATGAAATTTGGTTTTTAGAGAAAAAGAAATGAAAAACAAGCCTTCAAAATCTAGTTTTTCAAATCAAAACACTACTCCCATACTCTCCCTTTCATTCAAACACCTGATTTTTTCCCAACAAAATAGCCATCAATCCTGTTTTCAAACATCCATCGACAAATGAGCCTTGCCTTCAAGCCAAACAAAGGTAGAAAGCCATCTTTGGCTATTGTTTTCTTAATCCTGAGGGGAGCCACTAGGCTCACGGCAATTTCTTATACTGACTTTAAGCTCAGCTAGTCTTTACTGTAAACAAAAAAGAAGTTTAAAACTTCTGAGCTCAAAAGGACTTGAGCGTTTAAGAAAAGACCTGAGCGCTTAAGACCAATTCTTGAGCGCTCAAGTCCCTTGTAGAGCATCCAGGTCTTTTCCTTATGCTTTCTAATTAGCTATACCTGTAGGGTCTAAAAGTTGTTTATGATTTGCTAAGTTAAGGCTTTTGATATTCTGTTTACTCCTTAAAACATTCAAAAACTTCATCTAATGCTTCAAATTAAATTCTTTTTTTTTTATAGTATAAATGCTTTGTCCATTCATTTATTCCGTGGTTTCAACCCGTTTGTAAACTGTTGTGAGCGCTCCAGAGTGTTACAAGGCGCTCAAGAGTGGTGTGCAACACCAAGTTTCTGTTTTGTTCACTGTAAACACTTATTTCAAGTTAATATGATTTCTAGGTTTGCACCAGTCTATCTAGAGTTCAGATCAAATGTTTCAAAGCATGCAGGGAAACAAAACCAGCGCTCATAGCAGCAGTAGTGTTTTGTTTTGTTGTATAAATTGTCACATGTCATCTCGTGCTGTACTATTACAACTGTACATGTCAGTATCTGGCCAGTACAAGACACGGACTTAGCTGGTCCAAAGTACTCCAAAGGTAGGTGTGAGGCTCCTTTTGAGATGGTTCGAGTGTCTTTGCTCCGTAGTTTGGACTTCGTCTTCGATCCTCCTTAGTCCTGCAAAACAGAGCACGATTAAAGACCACGCCGGAGGTTCTCCGGGATGGCCCTCCGGTGCAAGAATCAGTTCTCTTGCAAAGAGGAAAGACCAAATGTTCTAGGGTTTTTAGCTGTGTTTCGAACGTCCCTCTTTCAGGAGGCATCACTGTGTATTTATAGGGATCGTTCAGCCCGATCCAAGATTGTACGCATGCTTGCCACGTGTCGGCTGACGTATCTCTTACGTCACCATTTAGGGTTTCGTAACCGATTAGCGAGTGAGCGGGCCCCCTTTCACGTGGTACCATCAACCTGGTAACCGCTCGGCTGACGTCACTATCGTCATCATAGCCAGAGTGGCATTCCCACGTGAAGGGGGATGGAGCATGGCCCCCACATCCGTTCGAAACCGAATGTGAGCCGACAGTCAAGGAGTCGGCTAGCCGAGAGGCTGTTGGCCGAAGAAGGTATCAAGAGGAAAACGTTCATCCCTGGGGAGGCCGAGGCGGTGAGATACGTCCCGGGATCGAATTGGACCGTCGGTAGCCGAGGCTTCGTCGGAGTATCCGAGGAGGGTTTTAGGACCGTCGGTCCGCCGAGGCTATATCAGACTTGCTTCAGGAGTGAACATGGACAGTCGGTCCTTTGGCTCGGTATTACGCTCGGTGCAGCCCGAGCCAGTTAACTCGGCCTGCTACAGTAGGGTTGAAATACCTTTCTTTATTCTTCCGCAGCCGAAGTTAAGTTGAATTTCCTATAATTGCCCAAACTAATGAATGCAACTGAAATAGGAGTTATCTCATTTCAACCTTGACTTTTCTACCAGGACTCCATTTCCATTCCATTTCTGTGCAATGTTATGCATACTCCGCGTTCGGTGATGCTCTGGATTGATTTTTATTGGTGTCCGATCGGGGTCTAAATACATGCAAAATTTTATGCTTCGACTTGGATTTTCAAATGACGATGTCGGCTTCGTTTTTTGACGCGTGACTAGTCGAACCAAAGTTGGGTGTCAACATGTACACTTTAGATTAAAATTACCTGAAATCAATATAAACATACATCACGCGCAATATCATCTAAAACAATCAACAATAAACAATAAACATAATGATATGATAAATAGGAGATATTAAGCAAAAATAATAATAATAATATTGTGTGCTTATCATACCCCCAACTTAGACTATGGTAGTCCCTAGCAAACGTAAATTACAGAAATGAAGTTTCCAAAAATTTGGGGAAAATAATGAAATTGGAAAACGAAAAGAAAAACAAGATTTTTCCAAAAAGAACCAGATAATAAGAAATTACGGACTAAAAGTTATTAACGAGTTAAAACTTTTCTAAAACGGCAAAAAATGTAATTTGAAGGCCTGAATAGGGATGGCATTCGGGGCATTCGGGGCGGATATGGGAATTTCCGTACCCGATCCCCGAAATCGAAAGGCTGCCCGTATCCGCCTCGATACCCGAACGGGGAGATGAATGACTAAACCATAACCGAACCAAACGGGGTTCGGGTAATCCCCGAACCGATTGGATAACCAAATGTCATCCCAGATTGAGAGCAAAATTAGGTGAAAATTGAGAGCAATCAGATCCACCAAACAACTATTGCATTCACAAACACGTTTGCCATCAACAATCAGTAAAAGACTATATTAAATCCCTAATAAGAATACAAACTGGAAAAGCTTTCCAGTGACGGAGAACACGATGAGAGCAACATTGACGTCGCAAAGTACAGCTAACTCCTCAGCTTTCTTGAAAACCCCTTTTCTCCTCTTCGAGAATGTCACTGCTTCTGCTTCCATGGCTGCCCTCATGCTGAGAGGGAGAGAGAGAGAGAGAGAGAACGAGATCGACGATGAACGGCGGAGAGCCGTGATGATCGACGAACATTGGATGGGTGAGGCCGTGAGGGGTTGAAGAGGAAAGGAGGGGGTGGATGAGAGAGAGAGAGAGAGATTCGCTTGAACCTGGCTGAATCGCCTCTGGTGTGGAGTAGTCTGGAGAGAGTGGAGACTGTGGGTGTGGCGTGGGGAAAGAAAGGAAATGAGAAAAACCCTAACTGATACAAACTTATATATATATGGGGGTATATTTGTAAACAACCTGTTTCGGTTCGATTCGGGGAACGGTTCGGTTATCAGCTGAACCGTAATCGAACCGAACCCGTTCGGTTATCTCCCACCCTCCACCATATCCGCACCAACGGGGAATTTTTCGGTTATAGTTCGGGGAAAAAAATCGGTTACGGTTCGGGTACCCATCGGTTCGGTTGAGATTGCCATCCCTAGGCCTGAACGAAGGAATTAGGCCGAAAAATACCAGGGCTCATGTCTTAGGGTTGTGTGTCTTGACCGTAGCGCGAAATTAAGTTAGTCCGCCAAGTTTGGGCCCAATAGAAGCTCGTCCAAAATTTGCCAAATCGGGTAATTTGCAATTAAATAACGTTTGGGCTTCCGAAACTTCGATTCATGAAATTGGGCCTCCAAATATTTTACATCAAAAAATGAAATAAAGGGCGTAACAAAGACCAACTATGGTCTTTCATAATGTATAATGACCATGGGCGCCTCCCCAAGGACGATCCAATACATCCTAGGTCATAAAAGGTACTTTCTGCGGTCCACGACTCAGGCCTCGTTCTTTTGAACTTAACTTAAATTTGAGAGTTTTGTCCTTATTTAAATTTTTTTCGTATTTGTTAGTTTTACGCCAAACTTTTATGGGTTATTGTTTCGTCTCAATGAGTGGAATCAAAAAAGTAAATATTTTTTGCTAAAAAGTGATTATTTCTCAAAATACTCAGGTAAAAGTTAAAAAAAAAAAATTACTTTTCTGATTTTTCTTATCGAGACAGATCAATAATCCTCAAAATTTTAGCACAAAACTAATAAATACAAAAAAAAATTTAAATAAAAACAAATCTTTCAAATTTAAGTTAAGTTCAAATGGCGGATCAAAAAAAAAAAAAAAAAAGTTAAGTTCAAATGGACCGGACCTCAAAGTGTCGGAGCTTGATGGCAGTGACATTTACATTTTCCTGAAGGTCATCATAGCGTAGAAGGTGGAGTGACATTTGATAGCTCATGATTCAGGTACACAAAATGTATCAACCCACTTTCGGGTCTCCGAAGAGAATCTACTCACTTTACAGTTGTTAGATTTGATGACCAAGTCTGTCTGACGATTCTTCATCACCACCCCTTCGTCATTGGAACTGAATTTTTTTTTTTTGCTATTTAAATACTCAACAAGCAAAATAATAGAAATTAAAAAATAATAAACGATGAACACAAGAATATACTACGTGAAAAATTCTTTAAAAAGGATAAAATCACGGAAGGAAATCAAACCACTAAAAATATAATCATTGCGCAGTTACAAAACGATCTTAACTAAAACAACCGTGAATCCTCACCGACTGACCGATGCTCGAATTGTCGAATCCACGTACACCGCACCAAGTGATTGATTGCTGCACGTCCTGAATCCTCAAATCCTCCGAGATATTTCCAGAATCCACCAAAAGAACAATTGAATCAATGATTGAAACCAGCCCTTGGAGTTATTTGGAAAGGTTGATTAATGAACCGTAGGTTACTCCAAGAAATAAGCTACACTCTCATCTCTATATTGAAGCCAGAGGAGAGAAGCAATTATATTTTCTGTACCTTCGAAAATCCAACTACACCATATATAAATAGACGGACTTCGGGTTGGTGCTGTGCAGTGAGATTCGAGCGGTCGGATCGTGCATTCGACGACTCGGATCTCATCTCGACAGCAAACGATCAAGAGTCATTCATTACCGAAATAAGATCCGAGCAGTCGGATGCATGATCCGACAGCTGCTGGAAAAACAGGAAGGTTGCTCCATCCCAAAACATTTCTATATTGCCACCAACGTGATTTCTTCATTCCCTTCACTGATAAAGCACATGCACGAAATCCTCTTGAAAGTTGATTTCCTTCCATACAAATTACCTTAACAATCTCACCATTAAATCTTTAATTTCTTTCCTTATTCACCTGCCATGTGCACAAAATCCTTTGAGAATCTTGATTTTCTTCCACTCTAATTTCCTTAACAATCTCTACCTCTCAATTACACAATATTTGATTTCTTTCACATCCTAAACAGACACTTCAGAAATAAATAAATAAATTACAACTCTATAAATGAGAAGACAATTATATTTGTGCTTTGTTGTGGAATTTGACAACACGAAAAGACCATGGCCTATGGTCCTTATAGGAACTACTTCCAAGGTATACAGCATCATCATTGGAATTTTATTAGTCTTCATCTCATTTCAACCTTGACTAAGTCGTTGGAATTTAAACCTTACAGTCGTTGGAATTTAATTAGTCTTTCTCCCATATCAATTAAACTTGAGTTTTCCGAACCTTAATCATTTCCCTTCCAACTCTTGTAATGACTTTACACCCTGCAGGACTCCATTTCCATTCCATTTCTATAGTGGTTGGTATTTAAACCTTATAGTCGTTGGAATTTAATTAGTCTTTATCTCATATCAATTAAACTTGACTTTTGTAATGACTTTACACCCTGCAGGACTTCATTTCCATTCCATTTCCATACGTACAAAAAGGGTCCCACGTGACCCACGTCGTGCAATGTTACGCATGCTCGGCATTCTGCGATACTCTGCATTAATTCTTATTGGTGTTCGATCGGGATCCAAATACAAGCATTTCTGTTTTTTTTTTTTTCCCCTATGGAGTCATGAATACTTAACCCATCTCAAATTCACGGAGACTTAGGTTCAATAAACTAAAATCATCCCACCGACGTTTCCAACCTCCACCACTTCTGGATTGTTGTCCGACCACCGGCGCCACCAGCAAAAGGAGTGATGGGAAAACAATAATCCAACGTAAATTTCAAATTTTATGGGTCGAAACCCAAAGCCCACATAGCATGTGCGCTTCCTCCTTCGGAAAATTTGGGTACCCTCGAAAGATCCAACCCTTTCGGCATTTTTTGCAGTTAGATGCCCATCAAAGGTTCCTTCTCAAACCAATGTGGACTATGTGACTCTTCACCTTATCAACACTTGCTCATTTTGAGAGATAATTTCTCATTCATCTCTTAATGAAATTTGTTCATTCTTTCACCGGTTTAAACCCTTTAGCAAATGGTATCTAAAATTCACTTGGACACGGGTCCCACTTTAATTTTTGGGTCAAAACCCACAAAATACTCTTTGCCCATTTTCCATCATTTATGTGGACATCATTTGCAGCACCTTATTGATCGTGTCGTTTCTGTATAAAAAATAAATAATAAAACAGAATAATTACTACTACCTAAAAGATAGCAGAAAGTACTCCGAGTATTGTCCACATGGATTACGAAGGCTAAGTTGCGGTTGCTTCAACTAATTTCTAAATTAATTGAGATATAGATTTGATTGTGTGATTCCTAAAATATTAAAAGCAAAACTGAATTAAAGCAATTAAAAAGTAGAAAGAGTTTATGAGAGAAAATATCTAGGATTTTGAATCCACTCGATCCGTTATAACAATATTTATGCGATGATAAAGGTCTATTATTCGAATCAATCCAAATATCGTTAGGATTCGCGGGCCCCACGGTATCGCCAAAAGATTTCTATGAATCACCGAATAGCATGGGGTATCGCCGCCTAGAACGAACCGTCTTTATGGCACGGTTCGTCTAATAGCACGGCGCGTCTTACGGAGCATAACTCATCTTACTCAGTTATCACAAAACATTTAAGAACTGTTGTATGAACGTTCATAAAAACCTAGAAAGATTATACACAAGATTTGATAGAGAAAATTGATATCGCAAATAAATTCTTATGTCATAAACACTAAATCAAAATATAAACATTGTTACTAGAAGTTCGAACTTCAACTACGCCCTAGAAAATGATGTGTTTACGCAAATAATTTTCCTACCAATATGGATCTTGTTTGATAGATCTCATTAAAATCTCTTAAACGGTGCAAAAAAAATTGAAAACATATTTTTCATTTTCGTTATATTTGAGTTTGAAATTACCTTCGTTTGAAAAAAAAAGTATTTTTTAAAAAAGTGGAACACCACCTAACAATTCAACTTTAAAACATTGTGCACTATAACCCCAAGCTTCTTTTTAACTCCTCTTTTTATCCAATATCTTGGACAACGAGTTCCAGCAACCTATAAACACAAAAAGACAAATCAAGCAAAACCAAATCAAATCGAGCCTTATGCAAAAGTCAGTAATGATGGGTAAGAGGCCCATATAGGAGGCGCATCAAAGCGCCTGTTAGCATTTGTCCTTATATAAAAGAAACAATGATAAATGACTAATAAATGTAGTTTGGAGAACCAAAATATTACTATTTCGACGCTTATCACTTATCGAGCCAAAGTCCCGACAAGTGTATCACTTAAAAGAAAGTATCGTTAACAAAAAAGAGAATAGCAAAATCATATCTCAAGCAACTCACTTTCTTATCGGAGAAAAAAAAAAAACTCACCCAAATCGTTTCTGCTAACTTTTTTGACATTTTCTTATTTTGTTTTTATTTAATCTTTTTCGCATTTGTTAATTTTGTGACTCATTTTTTTGGTTTTCAAATTCATCTTGTAAAAACGAATTAAAAAAGTAATAAAAAATATGACTTTTATCCAAATATTTAAGTATCTGCTCTTTATTTGAGATTCTGATGAGCAGATACTTGATCATAAGAACTCTAAAGACAAACATTATTATAACATTTTAGAATAAAATGATAAGAAAAATAAGATCTTCGCACCGTTCAAACGAATTAAAGTTAGAATAGTTAATTTTGTAGACTGTTTATATTTAAAAATATGATTAAAAAATTAAGTGTTTCAATTTTCAATCCATTTGAACTGGTGCGAAAATCTTATTTTTCTAATCATTTTTATCCCAAAGGTTTATAATTAATTTTTGTCTTTAGAGCTCTCATAATTAAGTATTTGCTCTTTATTTCGTATAATTAACTCTTTTTTGCCCCATTTTGCAGGTTCTTGTTTTTAAGTACTGATTTCTTGCTTTACGAGAGATGCCATTATCTCACAATACATCTCATTTAGTTCAAAAAATAACCACTTTCTTAGCAGAATAGGGCCTTAATAAAGAACTAATTTTGTTACCCATAATAGTAAATAAATCACCCAAAAAAATTTCCAAAATGTTAAGAGTACCGACAAAATGAGTACCGATGGGGTACCGACAGACATGCAAGGCCCACTTTGAGTCTCCCACGGATGATCCGAGCAGTTCAATAATTTTTTAGAAAAATAAGTGAGTCTATGAATAAACAGCTCAATCTGATATGTGTAGATATTCAATCTAATTTTTTCATTTTTTTATTCAGATTTCAGTATCCTGTAATATGAGTGAAAAGTAGAAAGAACCGTTCGAATATATTTTGAACGAAAGTCATTTTTTCATGAGAGAGAGGAGAGCTTTTTGTTGTTGCTGTAATTTCAATACTGTATAAATAGAGATGGAGAGATTTGTCTCAAAGCAAAAGACTCACAAACAGAAAGGCTAAAAATGTCAATTGCAAGAAGGTGCCAGACTGAAATGATGTCTTATCAGAGGAAAAGTAAAAAGGAGATAGCGAGGACACGTGGCTAGATGTGGTGATTGTTTAGCAGGCGCACCGTTATATAAGTTTTAATCCAAATTAAGAACTAAAGGCCCGATTGGATGCGGGATAAGTTTTAGGAGATTAATTATAGAGGGATGATAAAATAGTAAGAGGTATTAGTTATGAAGGGTGGACCCACATCGATGTAACTTTTATGGAGGATGGATAAAAAAGTAGTTGGTTTGGATGGGGAGGGATAAAATTGGATGGATGATGTAAAAAGCAGTCAAATGACTTTTTTGTCCTTGTACACTCCCAAATTAAATTATGCGTTATATTAATTACATATATAATTCAAAACTCAATTTATTTTTTAAAATTTTGTGTGGCCATTAGATTGCTCTCCATTATTATACACCACTGATTTGGGTTGGTTTCCACGTACTATTAATTAACAAGTAGCAAGAAGCAGAGTAGTAGATAATTTTCCCAACTTTGGGAACTTTGGAAATATTGACTGCCTTTTCCATCCACTGTCCGATACTCCATTTGAGAGAGAGAGACAGAGAAGAAGAAGAAGAAAAAGAAGCAGCAGCGGCACCGATCGTCTCTCTCTCCGAAATCAGGTACATCTCTCTCTCTCTCTCTACATATACATACTTCTGTGCGTGTGTTTTTGTGGTGGTGGTTCGTGGTTGTGATCTGTTGTTCTTTTTCTTGTTTTGATGTAGCAAATTGAGAGAGATAGCTGTTGGGGAGAGGGATGAGGAGGGGTAAAACAGTCAAAATCCAGCCGGATTAGCCCTCCATAAATATGCCCACCTCAAACCCCACCCATAAATAATCCCCCTTACCCGGATAAGAAGAGAGAAATATGAAGGGGGATAAGCTATGGAGGGAGAAGAAATGGGAGCCAAACCTTGTGAAACCTGTCACATCAAGACCTTATTCTCCCGGATGAGTTATGGAGGGGGGCTATTACTCCATCCAATCGGGCCCTTACTCCATTAATTAGTACCTTCATCCTCTGCAAAGAAAATGGGTGTTCTCAGATCTTTCTTCTTCCTTTCTCAAGTAATTCTCATAAACTTGGGTTCCTTCACCGTATCCTTCAATAATGAAAGGATCGACTACTTTTGTAACAACACAAGTAGTAATACATACCAGACGAACCGCGACACCCTCCTAGCCTCCCTCTCCAATAAGACAAATGAATACGGTTACTCCAGTTCCTCGGGAGGCGTAAATCCCGACAAGGTTTATGCGATGGCGCTATGCAGAGCCGACGTTGAGCTCGATACGTGTCGTGAGTGCATCGAAAACGCGACTGCTATGCTCCGGTCTTGTACCAAAAGCAGGGTGCCAACGGGATGGCCAGAGTACGATCCCGACGACATGGAGGGAATCGTATGGTACGACTACTGTATGGTGCGGTACTCGCGCAAGGCAATAGAAGGCGTTATGGCGGGCGATCCGAGAGTTTATATGTGGAACGATCAAAAAAATGTGACAAGCGTAGAACCATTCTTGGACGCGCTGAGAAACCTATTAATGAACGATCTACGAGTCCAGGCCGCGGAAGGTGGGACCCGTCGGAAGTTTGACTCGGGTTACCCTCCCGGCCCGGACAACATTCCTATATACGCATTTACCCAGTGCACGCCTGACTTGTCCAAGCAGGAATGTGAGGATTGTCTCCAGCGGGCTATCGAGGATCTCCCTAATTGTTGCGGTTTCGGGCAGGTGGGAGGGAGAGTCCTTAAACCCAGTTGTAATTTCCGGTACGAGAACGCATCTTTCCTTGGGGTGATTCCAGGTATGTATGCCTAAATTTTGTTTTTCCATACACGGCTTGTCTCCAATTCAACCATGGATATATATATACAGCACGAGGTGCAGTCCGGTCATTTCCGAGCCCATTCCAGCTCTAGTTTGGTAGGAGTATATGGTAGAAGCTGGCCGGATTACAACTTGAAGAATCTATTTTGTTTTTTAAAAATTGATATGTTGAGCTAGAATAGATTATTGATTTTTGCAGATGTTCAAGGCAATGATAATAATACTAGAACGCGAATAATCATAATTGTTGTTGCTTCGGTAACTACAGTGGTGATATCTGTCATTGTCTTCTTTTTCATCATCATCATATTAAGAAAGAAGAACAAGGGGGACTACCTGGGGAAGCCAAGGACGTATGTTGAAGGTAGGTTTATGATAGTACAACTTTATTACGGATACGGAGTAATTTTTCAATTTCTCTTAAGAAATTCTGAGATGGGTTGGGAAAACTAACAATTTCTTATTAGGTGGTGTTCCACTTTTTAGAAAAACCTTCTTTTTGAAAAAGAGAGAGGTAATTTCAAGTTCAAAAATCATGTATTTACGTAAATAATTTTCCTACCAATATGGATCTTATTTGATAGATCTCATTGAGACTTTTTAAACAGTGCAAAAAAAATTAAAAATTTATTTTTCATTTTCGTTATGTTTAATTTTGAAATTACCTTCTTTTTGAAAAAAAAGGTTTTGGGAGAAAGCGGAACGAGGCCTAGTATCAAAAGACTTTCACTAAAAAAAAAGGACTTTGTTTGGTTGGTAGTTTAGTTTAGTTTAGTTTAATTTTGCTAGTGGGTAGAGAGAGAAATAGGGTAATGATTGGAGAGAGATAGAGAGAGAAATGAAATTAATAATTAGAGATATAACGTAATAATTGGAGAAACATATAGGGTAATGATTGAAAAATAAAACTAAAACTAAAGATAAATGGCAACCGAAAAGATTTTAAATTTAATTTCCCTGCCACTATTTAGACATTTCAAACACCACCAGAGTACTATAATTGGAAATATGAGTAATGATTGGATTTGAATTTGTAGATAATGAGTGTAGAGAAAAATATGGTAATGATTGAAAATATGGGTGATAATTGGAGAGAGATAGAGAAAAAAATGAAAGTAATGATTGAAGAGAAATAAAATAATAATTAGAATCTAAAATTCAAAACACTTAAACCAATAGGGTTATTGTATTTACATGTAAATCGAGGACCATAGAGTCAGATCAATCTCATCCATATGAAAAAGCATAAAAATACCATTGTGCTTGTAACCCAATAGTATTTTTAGGTTCTTCCATCGTGAGAGGCCAAACTAGGGTTTGAGTCCCGTCAGGGATGTTACTAGTTCAGGGTTATGGACAATCAAATCTTTTTTTTTTTTTTGTGGGTAAATTAATCTGACAATCTTTAAATCTTATCTGTGGACTAAAAAAAATAAGCAGTTTATTTCACATTTTCAAACTCAAAAATAATGTAAATGAAAAATAATTTTTCCATTTTTTTTTTGCACCGTATTAAAGATCTCAATGAGATCTATCAAACAAGATCCATAGTGATAGAAAAATTATTTACGTAAACACATAATTTTTAAGCTTGAAATTGTCTTCTTAAAAAATAAGTACTTATATTGAGTTGCGGAACGGAGCCTAATAACTAGTTCAGGGTTCGTGCCCCTAACTTTCGCTCCGCTTGTTAAAAAGACAAAAGCAAAAGATGGAGCATAAAATAGAGCTTCCTATATGTAACACTTGGGCCGCAATTAAACACGTAGGCAATATACTACGTCACCCATCTTTTTGTTGATCTTACAGTACTCGCAGAAGTCGTTTTTGTATTTTTACTTTTCGGAAATGATTTTGCTATTCCTTTTTTTTGTTAACGTTATTTTTCTACAAGTATATTTTTCACCAAAAATATGCTTGCAGGAGAATGGCATTAACAAAAAAGGGAGTGACAAAATCAGTAGCCTTGCTTTTATGTGTAATAACTTTATTCTGGTTCTATATACTATACTTCAGATGGTGAATCTGGGATTGGGGATGAAATTAGCAGTGTGGAATCCTTGCAATACGACTTTGATACAGTTAGGGCCGCAACGGACAACTTTTCTGATGTTAATAAGCTTGGACAAGGTGGATTTGGAGCTGTTTACAAGGTAATTACAGTAGTAATAAATTTGGAACACACATACATGAAACTGTAATCATACCATTCAGTATATATAGTTGATGAAACTGTACAATTCATTTACGTAATTCAAAATAGAAATGGGGGAACCTGCTAGGACAACATGGGTGTTGATTCCATCCGGGCCGTCTATGCTCGGTAATGGATGGCTCGGATTTCATCCGGGTCGAACAGATCTCAGTCGTTCAGCTAAGGTAAAATTTGAGCTATTCATTGCCGAGCATGGATGGTCCGGATGAGGCCAACACCTATGCTGTCCCCTAAGGGATAATAGGCGTGATGGAGCGAGAGAACAGGTGTGAGGGTTGAGGAGGGAGAACGACGACGTTATTTTTTTTTACCAGGAGAGAGAGAACGACATTAGTGGGAGGGGAGAGGAGGTGTTTTAAGTTTTATAATCTCAGCCATTGATTTCAATAGCTGAGATGTAGTGTCACAATTTGTGTTAACTTTTGCGTTGAAGAAATCGGCTCCTATATATACAGTCTCCTTATACTAAAAGATCATTCATTTTGTTAAAATAGGGATTTTCCATTTCCGGGTCATATTATGATGATCCAAATTGCTCAGCTTGTTAAGAACATATTTTAAGGGTACCCTCGATAAATCAACTCAAAATATGACCGAAGAGTGCTTGATCCAAACAATTTTTCAAAAGGCTTGACAAGAACTGTTCTATGTAAAAAAAATATTTGGATCAACTACTTTCCGGTTATATTTTGAGCTGATTTCTCTCGAGCATCCCTAAAAACATGTTTTAAACAAGTTGAACGGTTAGAATCATCATAATATGACCCAAAAATGGCAAGTCCCCATTTTAACAAAATGAGGGATCCCTTAGTAGATGTGTTTTGGCTTCAAATGTGTCCAAACCCCCAATCCTAATTTTCTAAATTTCTTGACTTTTTTTGTTTATAAAACGAGAGAGAGAGAGAGATGGAGAACAAATTATTCTACGCCCATGAAGCACCGTCACATGGTGCCTTAAACTCATTCTCCACAACACGTATGTCTTTCAGTACATAGAAGAAAAAAAAATTACACTCTTTTTTTTATTATCAACTAGCCAATGTGAATTTTTTTATCCAGTGCATAGAACGGGCACAAACGCTAGTAATATCCTAAGCAAGTTTAGTCTATGTGCCAAGCCAAGCTCCCTTTATATATATATATATATAGAAAATTCCTGAAAAAACAAGAAAAATCAACATCAACCTCATTACTTCTCACAACTCACTATCTTTTTTTTCCCACCCTTTCACTTTCCTTACACATTTATTGTTATCTCACTCTTTTTCTTTCTCCACTCTTGCACTTTATTAAGTCACTTTTAGTGGCCAAAAAATCTTTCAAATAATTTGATAATTTTAGCTTTTTATTGTTTATTACAGATTTTAACTTTATTAAGTGAAAAATTGAATTCTTAAGAAAAAAGCTAGTGTAGTTCGGGAAAAAAAAAAGCTAGAAAAATTCATTTGTGTCTATCTATGCTTATATATAATAGCATGTGTAGTCCATGTGCCAAGCCAAGCTCTCTTTTTTTATTACTCCGTATATGAAAAAACAAGAAAAATCAACCTCAACCTCATTACTTCTCACAACTATCTTTTTTCCTCCACCCTTTCACTTTCCCTTGCACATATATTGTTATCTCACTATTTTTCTTAATTTCTCCACTCTTGCACTTTATTAAGTCACTTATTTTGTGGCCAATAAATCTTTCAAATAATTTGATAATTTTAGCTTTTTATTGTTTATTACAGATTTTAAAGTTCATTAGGAGTACTTTTTGACTCAATTAGTTTTTTTTTTCTTCACAATATCACATTATCTACTTTTTACAATTTAATATATGAGTGTTTATACCCTATTATTTTCATGTATATGTTCTTATCTTTTTATGTTCCAATACATTTTTGTACAATGTAACGCCCGAATTTTGGAAATAATAAATAAATATTAAAAGACCATTTCCTCAAAAGATTGATCCGAATTACTGTGTCAATCATTCCAAAAGCATACGTCATAATATTACAACCATATCAAATTAAGTTTAAAGTTCCAAACGAGTCAAATTATCACATTTCCCAAATTTAAACGTTTAAGCTTTCAAAATCAGAAGACCAAATATCTGTCAGAGCTTCTAAGCGTACGGCAACCAAAGATCCTCACCTACGTCCATAGTAGGGTTGAATTCGGTTTGCTCGAACGGCACTTCTGTTCCGTCTTCAGTACCTGACGTTTGAGTCATCAGGGCAACATATTATCGTGAGCGATGACGCTCAATAGCCAAAACCCACCCGAAACCCATATTTTACAAACAGCAAGATATATAATTTGAAAAGCAATAAAATAACATACGAAGAAGACAAGCAATTATTTTTATTTCTATTCTTCAACCTACGTGAAATCTCAGATCTTATCCATAGATCCGTTCCTACCCTTAACCACTAAGTTATGGCCATGACATGATTCAACTCCTTCTTTGTATCCCGATGAAAGACCCCAAGTTATCTACTTAGATAATTCATCACGGTAACTTCCACCCCTTGCTCTAACTCAAGAAGAACGAACACGGTAAATTCCATCCCTTGCTTTACACCACCCACTACGCTTCAATCCCGTTTCGCAAAAGTTAATCATAGCCATGCCATACTCAAGGTTCCGCAATCTCAGTAATCAAATTCAAATCCATCACCGTGACCACCCATCCAGATGTCTACCGAGACTCATCTCTAGAGTCCGGACTCAACTTGACTATGGGGTGTCACAAATGTCTCACCATCATCTCACCCATTTTGTTTGGCTCATTAATCCTATTTTCCAGTCTAATTAGGTTAAATCCGCATATCGCAACCAACCCCGAGACCCTATTTGTCCATTCTACCATCACAATAAAATATCACACGATTTAACATTTCAACTAAAAAAATATACTAACATGCTAACAACACATAAGCATGCGATAAAATTAATCGTGCGTTAAAATTAATCATACGATAAAACTAATATGCGATTAAAACAAATTAAGTAATTATTTTTATTTTCTCTTTTCCTTTCTCGAAACTAAAATGCTACATTTACTTTTAATCTCCTCGGGGTGTTAACAGGATTAGAACCGAACCGAAACAAATTAACCTCGAGGCTTAATATTAACTTTTACAGTACTACTCAAGAGTTAGATTTATAAGCTCTTAAATCATGAGGGGCTAAACCGTGATTTATCCAAAGATTTTAAAAAAAAACAGTAGCCTGCACGTTCGGCAAAACAGTGGCCGCCTGGCCGGGTTTCGGCCGGGTTTGACGTTGGGTTCAAATCTTATCATACCGAAACACAAAACAATCAATACGGAACATAACATATATTTAGGGAGGTGAGTTCGGACTACCTCACATCTGGCGAAACAATTTACGGAGAGGTTTGGAGAGGAGACGGAGCTCGGTACGTGGCGGTGGAGGTACGGGGTGATGGTGACCCGGCTGGTGGTGGTGGTCCGGGGTGCTCCGAAGGTGGTGATGTTGTCCGGTTGGGAGGAGAATGGAGGAGGTGGTGATGGCGGGAGGTAGCTGGAGTAGGAGAAGTGGAGTTCGGGTGGGGTGGTGCGGCAGGAGGTGGTGGCTCTCTCTCTCCCCAAAGGGTGCTGGACAGTGGCAGCTCCAGAAATTTTTGATAGGGTGTTCAGAAATTACCTTAACCAATAGTATATGAGCAAAATCTCATAAATTAATACAAATAGTGCGGTAAAAAAAACATAACCTCTATTCTAAAAAAATTAACTACGAGGCGAAATGAGAACTAAAAAACATATACAAATTCTTTTTACAAAAAATTATTTTTTTTGAAGGTTATCATATTGCGTAATAGCCAACGTTTCAAGAATGGAGGGGGTAAAATTTTACAGTTGTCATAGACGAGTTCTCATATTTTGTGTTAACGTTTAACCAACATATTAATATACTAAAACCCTTTTGAAAGAAATTGTAGCGAGTATGTTGGGGCTCATGACCTTCTCGAAAATATGTTGTTCTTTAGAATATCATGATGAGATATTTTATTGTAGTCTTAAATTCAAAGGAATATTATTCAAATTAATAGGGTTTTGCAACGTAGTTGAATTTTTTTTAAAGCTTTTGTCCATAATTCTATAAGTTCACTTATCAAAAATAGATAAATAAAGTAGTTATTCTCATGAATACGAAATTTATACATTTAGACCATCGATAATAAAGATAAAGAGAGAACACAGAACATAATACTTACCCCTATAGATTTTTTTCTCTTTTTCTTTTTTCATATTTTTTTTATATTATTGTGAGCTTTATTTGAGGTAATGTGTTAGGTGTTTAAATATGAATCATCTGGATTGATGGACTGTAATTGGATTGTCATTGAGTGTTTAATTGGTTTTGGATTGAGTGTTTAATTCTTTTTGGGTTAGGTGTTCAAGACTATTAGAATAAGGTGTTCATTGACATTTAAGTTGGGTGTTCATTGATATTTGGGCTGGATGTTCAAAGTAAGGTTAGCCAAAAAAAATTACATTTATTCAAAGCAAAACAAAATTTTTTGGATGTTCAGTTGACCATGGAACCGTCAAGGTAGAGCCGCCTCTGAGTGCTGGAAAGACAGAAAAGAAAAATGGGAAAGGGAGGTATAAGAGTGGGTTGCATGGGGTAATGACCCATGGGTACTTATGTGTTGTCTAAATATGAGGGAATTGGGGAGCAAAATGGGGGAATTTGTCATTTTGTCTCCCTTCTCTGCCGAAAATGGAATGGGAAAAAAGCTGGGTTTGGTCCAGGGTAACACACGCATACACTAGCAAAATTACTCATCGAGTACGCGTGCACACGATCGATTATGGAAATAAAAATCGGGTCTTTACATACAACCCATATATACATCGCGTAGGTGTACACTTGTACTATATGGAGATCATTAGAATTGAAATACTTTTGATAACTTCTTTATTTTTTATTTATCTGTCTTTCGGAACCTTGGATAATTTTTTATGAATTAAATACAAAAAGAGCGCGCAGTGAAAATGGTAAAAAAAAAACTGTAGAAAAAATTTCAACCTTCCTCGATGTACCAATTATCAATTTCTCTTAATAATTTTGCAATGGATAAGCAATTAAAATTTCTTTTGCCGATTTAAATAAAGAACAAAAAAGAGTGTAGATGGTAAAAAAGCTCGTGCGATGTTCGATTACCTATGTTCTGAAACATTATTCGTTACATCTTCAGGGTAGGCTTTTGAATGGACAAGAAATAGCTGTGAAGAGGCTAGTTATGGGATCTTATCAAGGAGATACAGAATTTAGGAATGAGGTTTTGCTAATGGCCAAGCTTCAACACAGGAATTTGGTTAGGCTCATTGGTTTTTGCTTGGAAGGGACCGAAAGGCTTCTTATTTATGAGTTTGTGCCAAACTCTAGCCTTGATAAATTCTTATTTGGTAAGACTATTGTGATTCTTGCTTGTCTAAATTAAAGCTTTATTTCACTATTTTCTCTTGGTTTTTCTGATCTCAAAAGACAGAGAAAAACCTAACAGTTCGGATTTCATAAAAAATTTCTCAAAAACTCATCCACATACAGTATTAAGCATTTGTTTTTTAATCAAAAGACTAATGTACTGGTTCAATTCATTGAAAAAAGAACAAATCAAATCAACTCAAGACAAGAATAAGATTAAATGCCATGAATTTTAGATTATTTTAAATCTTTTTTCTAAAAGAACTTTACTATATTTCTAAAGTTTTACTTCCTATCGTCAAGCGAATTAAGTAAGTTCAAAATTTTGACCCCAAACGTAAAAACCTACTAAAAGACCGCAAAGACAACATTCTATGGGGGTTATTAATTGGCCTTAATTAATAAGCTAAATGACTTGTTTTTTTGGTCCATACTAAAAAAAAAAGGCCAATGATTTTGGCATTTCCCATTTTGTTAATGACACTCCTAATGGGAGTGCCAAAATCAGCACCCAAAAAAAATTTGACTTATTTAGCCAAAAGCCCCTAAACAACCCCTAAATTGCCTTCAGTGACGTAAGTATGTCTCTGATGTGCATACCAAACTCATGATGGTATAGCGTAGCATTACATTAAATTTCTTTCATGCATGTGCAAATTTAATTCTATACACAAATTGAGCTTTAATCAACAGTACTATCAAAATAAATGTAGATCCAAACAGGCGCGACCAGATGGATTGGGCGAAACGTAGCAAGATCATAGGAGGCGTTGCTCGGGGACTCGTATATCTTCACGAAGATTCACAACTTAGGATCATTCATCGTGATCTCAAAGCTAGCAACATTCTTTTAGATGGAGAGATGAACCCAAAAATTGCAGATTTTGGCATGGCAAGACTATTTGCAGTGGATGAAACCCAAGCGATTACAAGCAAAATAGTGGGTACCCGGTAAGTTTCAGTTTCAATTTCAATTTCATTTCCAAATAATTTGCAAAATTCTTCCAAAAATCAATTGACCGCGTAATGTCTAAGGGGGAAAAAGGTAAAAACTATGGTTGTAGATTTAGAAAATGAGTTTTTGAAATGAAGATCTACACAGGGTTATGCGTTTTCTGGGTCTGTAATGAACTTTTTAAAAATCTTATCAAATTCTTTTACTTTTATGGGTAGATTAAGTCTACACGCACTTACAAAGTAAAAAGAGTGATCAAAATTTAAAAAAGGCATTTGATTTTTTAATTTTTTTTAGGGATTTTTTTTAAAAAATCTTACATGCTTTTACTTTTTAGTCAAAGATACGCTAGGTATACTCACAAATTAAAGAAAATTTGACAAACTTGTTAAAAACCTCACTAAAGACCCTCATGGGAGACTGACGGTATATCAGTCCGTCTCCCGTAAGGACCACCTCATTTTAATAAAATGAGGACCTCCCATTTCTTGATCAAATTTCGATGATCCGAGCCACTCAATGTGTTCAGAACGTGATTTTAAGGGTACCCGCGAGAAATCAGCAAAAAAAAAAAAAAAAGACCGGGAAGGGCTTCATCCGAGCAGTTTTTGTTTGTTTTTTATCGAACGGTTCAAACAAAAACTGTTCGGATGAAGCTCTTCCCGGTCTTTTTTTTTTGTTGATTTCTCAAAGTACCCTTAAAATCACATTCTGAACACATTGAGCGGCTTGGATCATCAAAATTCGATCAGGAAATGGGAGAAATGAGGAGATCCGTATTTTAACTAAAATGAGGACCCTCTCATGGGAGACTGACTGTGTGTGTGTGTGTATATATATATATATATATATATATATAAACACACACGAATCACATAGCAGTCATATATAGATGCTTAGAATTGAGTTTTCTGATCAAGGAAACGAACAAGGCCTAAGATGTTGTACAATTTTGCAGTGGATATATGGCTCCGGAGTACATGATGCATGGGCAATTGTCCGTCAAGTCAGATGTCTTTAGCTTTGGTGTCTTAGTTCTGGAAATTTTGAGCGGTCATCAGAACAGTTCTTTCCATGCAGAGCAGAATATAGAGGATGATCACACTAACCTTATAAGCTATGTAAGTACACATATTTTGTGGAATTTTACCAACAAAAAATTATCCTATGAAATTTTAAAGTCAGAAACAAGGTACCCACTCATTTCTGGCTTTTGAAACTCTTAGTCCATGATAAACTAACTACAAGGGAATTTTTATTTTTTTTATTTTTTATTGCCAAAGTTTAGAGGGAAGTGCTACAATACACACCCCTTATTTGGGTGTGTATTATATGCACCCTCATTGAAACACACAAAAATATTACGATTCCCAAAATGTTATGATTCTATTGCTAAAAAGTTATGAATCATATTGATAAAAAGTTAAGAATTTTTAGTATAAAAGTTACGATACGAAATAAAATGTTATGAATGACCGGTCCTACAAGTAATTTTTTATGAGGTAGCACAATATGAATCACACAATAAGTGCATATGGTACATACCTTAAAAGGGTGTGTATTGAAGACTTTCCCAAATTTAGATAGGATTTCATTTAATCAAGAACAAGAAACCATATCAGGAATGGCTGTCATCCTCATGAAAAGGAAGTAACAGCAAAGGAGGAGGATAAAATTCCCAAATACAAATCCTACTTCCTCGATCTCACAACATTCTTGACCACACAGTGTGCCGCAGAATTGCCAACTTTTTGCACAAAACTCACCTCTAGCTCGTCAAAAACACCCCTCAAATGACTTATGTCCGCAGAATCCCCTCAAACTCACCTCTAGCTCATCAAAAACACCCCTCAAATGACTTATGTCCGCAGAATCCCCTCAAACTCACCTCTAGCTCGTCAATACTCATCCAATACAGTCGTTTCTACTGCTATCAAAATTGTGCAATACTCAATCCAATACATACGGTATAAAATTGCGGATCAAACAAATACATACTGATACAATATTTTCATAATTATGATGCTCGATTCTTGATATATCTCACTCAATGAACTTCTGATACCGTTACACCAATTAACGCTACTAATGTTACGTATATAATTGCTTGATATTGTGATTAAAAACCATGCATACATAGTCATGAAACCTTATTTCTAATGTTGAATTCATGTAGGCATGGAGAAGTTGGAGGGAAGGAACAGCTTCAAACCTCATAGACCCCACGTTGAGGGCTAATTCTAGTTCCGCGAGTGAAATGATGAGATATATTCATATTGGTTTGCTCTGCGTTCAGGAAAATGTAGCAAGAAGACTGACAATGGGTTCAGTTGTTGTCATGCTTAGTAGCTCCTCTATAACTCTTTCGGTACCCTCAGAGCCTGGATTTTTCTTGCCTGGTATCAATTCAGAAGTACCAAGGGTAAATAGGGATAGCTCAGGGGTGAATGAGTCAACTCAAGCAGTAAATGAGTCAACTCAATCAACAAATGAGTTAACTCAATCAGTAAATGAAGCTTCAATTACTGAGTTAGAACCTCGTTAATTTGTGAATTGCAGGTGTTATTTTTGCAACAAGAAAATTTGTGTGGATGAGCATATGAACGATCGATAAGCACATTAATTTTGTATCTTTTTTCCTTCCTCCATGTTGAACTTAATTTCATCGATGTAATAATATTTGTGTAGTGCGGGGTGCACTACAGCACCCCCGGATCCGCTTCTTTTTATACCTCACTTTGTAGTAAAATTTGACCCCATTTGGCCTACCTTTCCCGTTATGCATTTTTTCTTCTTATTTTTGTCCCTTGTTGAACCCTTTTCAAGTTCAGGTCAAAACTTTGTGATAATTAGACTCTAATTTCGGAACGTATCAATTTTTTTTTGTCCATTTCGAAATATCAAAACAAAAATGTTGTAACTTTCTCAAATTGGGTTGATGAATTAGTTTCCGGCGTACTTTTTTTGTTATGAAAGGCAAAAAAAATTTAATTAATCTCTGAAATTATTACAAAGATTAACAGGAACAAGGATTGATGCCATTATATCCTTAACCCAAGACCCAAACATGATACAAAGCTAAGAATAATCTTATACCCATCCAAGATCCAAACCTGAGATTAGCAAGAAGCTAGCCAATCAAAAGAACATTTGATCAATGGTCTTTTTGGTTGTTTTCTCTTAATCTATATTAGAATCCGGTCAAATTCTTACATCATTTTGTTAATTGACGAGATGAATCGAACAAATATGAAAATATAGATCAAAGTTGAAAAAAAAGTTCAATAAAGTCTAAAAAGACAATCTTTAGTGTCTTTAGCGCCGTCTTATATAATTTTTTTATTCCCCTCGTTGAGACAAATTATGCGATGTTAAAATTATGACGAAAAACTAAATAAAAAAAACTAAAAGCTAAATAATATTGACTGTCTTCTCAAAATGTAATTTATTCCAAACTTAGCTTGTTACGCCCTGATTTTTAGACACGTTAATTAAATCATTTATAATTGATTTAATAAGCCATACAACTAATTTAAGAAATGAAATTTTACTAAACAAAGTTTAGCAGCGGAAATCTCAAATACCAAATTCAAAACTACTTAACTGTTTTACAACTCAACAAAATAAAACAGAGTTTGACAAACGTGATAACACTTTTGGAAATTCAAATAAAAATATTTAAAATTAACAGAGCTTCTAAGGGTAAGACATTCAAGGCTTGACAAACTCCCCCTTCTTCAACTGGGAGATTCTCAACCTGATACTGATCATCATGTAGAGGATTTTGTTCTTCGATCTCCTGATTACCTGGCATGAAACGCCAGCCCAACGACACTATAATGAGTTTTAAAACTTAGTAGATAATCTCAACCCTACTAACCCCATACGCTACAATTAGCAATTCAACAACACAACAATTGATAATACACAAAAGGTACATGATAGCACATCGTCCTTTTTTTTACTATCCATTAACTTATATGAAATCTAAAGATATTCTCCACCCAAGATCCTTTCCTCTCACATCCACTAAATACAACCATATCATGGGTCTACCCTTCCTCTTGTTTGTCCAGCACCAGGGTCATAGGTGAGCGCACCTAAATTATGTATTTAGCATGTTCTTACTTAAAACCATAACAGGAGGATCGAGTCCTCCCATGACGCATCGTATATTAGGGTCGAACATCACCTACCACTAACTATAACCGTCTCATGGGACCTATTCCCTCTTGAACAAAGAAGCAAATTTTCCCATGACGCATTATACATTAGCGTCACAACATTTCTCATCATCGGGTCCCGCAGGTAACCCATTTCAACACAAGGTTCCATTGGTTACCATTTTCAACACAGGGCCTCATTGGTTACCATTGCCATAGCCATGGCTCAAATCACAATCCACAATCTCACACTTCCAACACTTTATCAATTTCCATTTATTTAACATCGTCTACGTGAGCCACTACTCGTAACCACTCAGGAATCTAAGTCCATTCTAGCACGTACAACATGATAAAATCAACAATAACTCAAACATGATACATTTCAGTGAGACAATAATATAACGATTAATAGGTGCAAATAATTAAACACGTAATAGATTTGGATTGGGCCAATACCTTTTGGATTGTTCAAATTTTAATATCGAACAAATATGTTCCTTAGTAATTTTATTAACTTAGATTGTCCATTAGCAATTTCGTACACCTTAGGATAACTTGGTAACTTAGTAAACTGTAATTTCTCATTGAGTATTTAGGTAGGTCTTAAGATGTTATCAGTAATTAAAATATTTTAGGACTTAGGTTGTACGTACAAATTTCCTCAGGGTCCAATTGTACTTTAATAATTTCTACGGTGACCTTGTACTTTGTGAAACCTAGGGCTACTAATTTATTTGTCCATAGTGCGATTTTATTAGTTTGTAGGAATGCATGTTCTTTACTAGTTAACACTATTTTTCTTTTATTCTTTCATATCTACTGGACTTCTTGTTGTGCATAAAAAAAAATATTATACTTAATGTTTAGGTTATAAAAATGCCTATCTTTTGTTTCATTCATAACTAGTCAAGTTTAATATTTATTATCTACTATAAAATTTTATCTATAACAATATATTACGTAAAGTGCATTAATCTTGAGTATGAACATCTTATTAGGGTTGTACCATAAACTTAATAAATCTAGAGGGTGCTAACTGTAATTTATTAATAACATGTTATTAACAAATTGGCCGAAATCATATACTTCAATAACTCCGAGGGCTGACTGTAATTACTTCATTATTTTTAAAACCCAGTCACGCATTTCTAATTTTCGATTAAGTGTTATTCTAACAAAACAATTCAAAATCACCGGGAAGTGCTTATTTTGAGCAGTTTTTAATTGAACCGTTCATTAAATCTAAGTTAAAAACTGCTCAGATCAAGCATTTTCCGGTTATTTTTTTTGCTAATTTCTCGCGGGTACCCTTAAAATCACGTTCTGATCACATTGAGCGGCTCAGATCATCAAAATTTGATCGGAAACTATGAGGTGTTTTTTTAGGTGTCTAATTTGTTGTCCCCGGAACCGCCCTGTATATATATATATATATATATATAGAGAGAGAGAGAGAGAGAGAGAGAGAGCGAGCTTCTAATGCGGACCTCCCATTTTCCGATCAAATTTCGATGATCCAATCCGCTCAATGTGTTCAGAACGTGATTTTAAGGGTACCCACAAGAAATTAGCAAAAAAAAAGACCGGGAAGGGCTTCATCCGAGCAGTTTTTGTTTATTTTTTATTGAACGGTTCAAATAAAAACTGCTCAAATCAAGCCCTTCCCGATCTTTTTTTTTTGCCAATTTCTCGCGGGTACCCTTAAAATCACGTTCTCAACACATTGAACGGCTCGGATCATAAAAATTCAATCAGGAAAGAGGAGAAATGGGGTGGTCCGCACTTTTCTTAGATGCAGAGGTCCGCATTAGAAGCTCTCTCTCTCTCTCTCTCTCTCTCTCTATATATATATATATATATATGTGTGTGTGTGTGTGTGTGTGTAAAGTACAGTAATTATCTCGTATATAATCTACAACTAATATAAATTATACTCTTAATCATGTATTTTTATTAATGAACCTAATTAATTATTGAATTAGAATTTAATATATTTTTTTATTTAAAAAAATAGGGCAAAAATTCGGGTCATTACACAACCTTACTCTTCTATTGAGGATTAGAAACAGTATCACAATTTTTTGTATGCATAATATATTAGAGATCGAATCCTCTTCGGTCTAAGATTTGGATCGGAGGAAACAGTCTAAATTTAGACCATACATTGAAAAAATTAATGGGTTGGATCTACTCAAAGACTCTTTGCGCAAAAAAATTATTTATTCCAATGAAAAGTCTTTGAACTAATTGCAGCATTAGATAGTTCAAATTACGATTGTCTCCTCCAAAACATGGATCGGAGAGAATTCGCTTCCAATATTTTACTGTTGCATAATTTTTTACCGTGTGGAGTGTTTTTGGCACATTGTTGTCTGTTTGTAGATGTTTGAGAAGTGATACAATCACTGTGAATTTGGACGATTCATTTTCTTTCATAAACGATTTTATGGTTCGAGACTCGAGAGTTATGTATCCTAGTAAAATTTTTTGGGGTAAATTTCACTGACTTCCTCTGAGGTTTCTGACGATTGCAGATACATCTCCTTGCATTTCTAAAATTTCACTACCCTCCCTTACTTTTACTAACATTATCATATTTCCCCCTTCTGTTATCTCTCCATTTGTAAGTCTAACAGAATTAGTGATGTCCCTACAATAACTTGACCAAGTACCGAAATTACCCTTGACTACAAAATACATAATCTTTCCCAGCCAAAATCCAATCATCAACTTCCTAGTTACATGCTGTTGGAAAAATAGAATTTTAACCAAAGAGAATTTGGTGGGACCCACACCACGCGAGGTGGGCCCAAGTGGATTTTAGATTCTCCTTACTAAGGAGTTTAAACCGGTAAAAGAACGAACAAATTTTGTTGAGAGGTGAATGAGAAATTGTCTCTCAAAGTGGATTTTGGACCAACAATAGTGCACGGTTAGCTGGTCATAGTTGGGTTGATTACCTAGAGTTATTACCCACGATTGTGTATTCAATTTTGGGAATAATAACTGTATCAGTTTTATTCCATAATTGAATTGCGGAATCAATTCCCCTATTTGTTAGAACTATGGCTCATATGTTAAGTATGAAGAGATACTAAGGAATTCTAGAAAGAAGGCTAGATGTCGGAGCGGAACAGAACGAGTGGAGTGAAAGCGCAACGAGTGGTACGGTACGGTTTGTACAAGGGTATTTTTGGGATACAAACCAAATACCATGTTAGGGTTAGAATAGAGTCGGTATAAATACTCTATGTTGTAAATCCTATTTCGTACTATGATAATAAAATAACAACAGCCGCTCTCGCTCCCGTGGACATACCTGGTATTGGGGACCACATATATCTCTGTGTTGATTCTTTACTATTTTATACTCATAAATCGTGTGTGCATGTGTGACGATCCTAACACTATTGATTGTATAGGCTCCTCCATGAATATTTGTATTCATTGTCGTATTGATGGCAGAGGCTCCTTCTTCAGCTATAAAAGGGGACCTCTACCTTTAGTTTCAACACACCGAAAACGATCCAAAGCATCTCAACTACTTCTTTTGCAATTCAATTGTTCTTTCCGAGAGAGAGAGTACAGACACAAGTTGGTTCGACGGGCAGTCTACGGCTATGCTCTGGCGGCTGAGTGGTAACCGAGTCAACCCTGGGAAACGAATACCGACACAAACTCCAGCATCGGTGAGGCAGCAAATTTGTCTTAAGGGCACCGTTGTACAAAACGGGTCTCGATTTGCAAATTCTTGATCATTTATAGTTCATGTTCTATTTACTGTAATTTTATGTTCAAGTTGTAACACTACAAGAAAAACCGCATTTTACAGTGTTTGAAAAACGCTATTAAATGATATATACAGCGTTTCTCCAAATGCTGTATTAGCCGATGTTGTTAAAAGTCTTAGACTTAAGACAGCGTATTTTAAATGTTATAGAATGTGGACTTTAGACAGCGTTTTATGACCACTATAGAATGTGAAGTTTCTACAACGTTTTAAGAACGCTATATTAGCCAATTTTTCGCATTTTTTTTAAAATTCTATAAATACCAATATATTAGCATTTTCAAATAAGATCATAGTAATTTCATTTAAAAAACAAAAATGATTTATTCCATTCAACACCAACTATATCTAAATGTCAATATATAATAAACAATTTAACCATTGAATAAAGATTCATTACATTAGCTGGGAAAACAATTCCCCTACATAAACTGCATAAAAGAGTCTGACTAATTAGACTCATTGAAAAAAAAAATCAAATGTAATTCCCCCTTCCTGAATATGTAATCAACAACCTCATTCCGCAGATTTTCTTTACTTGAAGCTTACTTCTTTGGCGAGCTTATACCATTTCTGCTCCCTAAGCCATCCACATACCTGTAAATATAAATTATTGAAAGGAACACAACATATTAGAAACACGATGTGGGCTACCACAGCCCCAGGTGGATCGGGGCGGCCCGAAAAATAAAAGTTTTGAAATTGAAAAATTGAAGAGTCGCCACCCGGATTTGTGGTTCGCCACCCGAGAAACCGTTTTTGATTTGAAAGATGATTATTTGAATTGAAAACCAGAGATTCACTTGAGGGTTCGGAAGCCATGTTACGAGGGGGGAAGGGTTTAACGGCACCCCCCTCGCCCGACACAAAATCGGTCTCTACTAAACGTTTGTGGGATTTTGACAAAATATTTTGCTTCATTAAGACATTTAGCAAGTATTCACAAATATAACAAATAAGGAGTGCATGCCGGTGCCAGTGGACAATATGTAATGAGATGGAAATGAATAAAGCATAGCGACAGAAAACTTGGAAATCTGCCACTGGTCTCACTCTCGAGCACTCGAGAGCACTTCTGAGCGCTCGAGAGCACTGCTGCTCATTCCTGCAAAACTTGTTAGGCACAAGCAGAATATGATACTGAAAATGAATGATAAGATTGCTTAAACATGAAGCAGGCTCAGCATAGGGCTTGACTGATTAAGACCACACTCCAATCCACCAAGCCATGGCTCCTTGCCTTTACAACGTCAGATCTACATTTTTAAGAGCAAATGGCCACATCCCTGCATATGAAATATCAGAAGCATAGCAAGATGAAGGGGAGTACTGGACTGTAATTGCATGCAGACACTCCTGAGCGCTCGGGAGTGGTCTGAAGCGCTTGGAAGTGAACTACATATCAGCTTGCTTTCAAATAGGAAATAACCTTATTTTGACATGCAGACATTCCAGTTTTAATCTTCTGAAAATAAAATCTCCTTTTTAACATTGGAAAATCCTATTCTTACTCAAACTTTGGTGAGAAATATTTCTGGTTTGAGGAGGCAAGTTTTCTACCTCTGCATGTCACAATAAGACCATTTCATTTAAGAATGCACTTCACCCCTACCCACTGTCCACCAAAAATGCAAGGGACATAACTGGAAACAGTCGCGAGCGCTTGGGAGCATTCTTGAGCGCTCGGGAGTGTTTCCAGCAGGTTTCGAAAATAAGTTTTGTGATCCCTTTGCTCTTGTTTTTACACTAAGACCTCTCAACCACGTACCCAGTATTAAATACTGGGACAGGCTAAGAGACCTCCCTCAGAAAGGAAGAACAGCCTTTTGTTTGAAGTTAAGGTAGAAAAATTTCTACCTTTGGATAGAACTTTGCTCCTTGAATGACTTTGAAAGGTGAATGAAGGAGGAAGGATGCAAGAAATCAGAGACTGAGGATGTCCTAAATTTCCTGCATTTTCCTTGGTGCTTTGATCTTTTTTCAAATTTTGTTTTTGAAAATCCTTTTTAGTTGGAAAGACAAGCTTTTCAAGGTGAGAGTGGTTTTTTTTTGAACAAATGAGAGAGGTTTTCTGAGACAGGGATTTCGTGCCCCTTTTCTCAGCTGAAGTAGTGGCATTTATAGGAGAACATAACATATGGTCTTCAAAATAAAATGAGATGAATAAAATCTTTTTAGGAGGGAAAATCTCCATCATGTGATTCCCTGCCACCTGAGGTTGAGTCTACCTCTGGTGAACCTCTGGCTCAAACGGCCGAAATCATATCTTGCATGAAAAGTGGGGAACTTTATCATCCATTGGGCAGCACAGAGGTCTCGAGCGCTTGGGACTGTCACTCTCGAGCGCTCGGGAGTGAGCCAGGCCCAGGGTTTTTGAAAATGGTTTTGAGCGCTCGGGACTGCTCCCAAGCGCTTGGGATTGATTTTGACCATTTATTTTCCCTTTTAAGTTCCCAAAGGAGCAAGGTTCTGATTGGTTCAAGGCTTGTTTTAATCCAAATTCATCATCAGGGAGCCTCCGGGCCACAAATTAAGGAAGTTCGAGGAGTCCAAATTGGGGTGTCTACACACGATACAAAACCAAACGATATTCACCAGAATAGATAACATTTTCAAATGCACGCTGTCATAAGTATAATTTGTTGTAGTGCCACATACTATATGAAGATGATCGCACAGTTATTGATTTCATCATTCATAAGCACTCTCGTGATGACTTTATGAAATGGTCGTAACTAAGAAGCAAGTACACTAAACAAACCAAATCCTAGGTTAATTTAAAAAAGACAAATCATGAGGATAACTAAACTGAAACTCAAGCAGGAAATCGATCTTTGGCAAACTCAGTTTTTTTTTTCTTGACAAGTTTGATCCTACTTTCTATGCAAGAAAATCCTATTTCGATTTTGAAATACAAGGAAATGCCAACTATCTTGTGCATTGGGGCAATATTCTAAGTTTATTTGGGTTACTAGCAGAATCTTCAGTCTTATGCTAACTTAGTACAGCAACAAAGGAAAGGTGAAGCAGTGGGGTTGCCTAGACACTAGAACTTTTCTTTCTTGCCTTTCATAAATTTATTTCTAGAATGTGAACCCCTAGATGGTATTAATCTAAATTGACTCTTTAATTTCTATCAACAAACAAAGTACATGTTTCAAACAATAAATGAATTGGCCATTCAGCTAATTACAAAGCAGACTTACCAGGAGGAGCACAGAGATCAAAGACGTGATCTCCCGAGGAGATATTCAAAGCCGAAACAGCAGCTTCAGATGCTGCATCAATTGATGAGCCCTAAATATTGTTTATATCGGGGCTTATCTCACTCATTTTGTTTCGCATTCCTGCATTTTATAGTTTAAATTCGTTTGATTTTGCGCAAAGGTGTCGTGTTGCTAGTTTCAGGTTAATTGCTTGAATAAGGCGTGTTTTGACGCCATGGATCAACTCTAAGGGTTTCCATACACCCAAGGCCACGTGGCACTCTGCCACCGAGTCCCAAGAATGATGAATAGTAGTGTCGGAGGGTGTGCGGGACAACGGAAGGCCAAAGGGCATGAAAAGGCTAAAGAAACAAAGGAGAATGAAAAACTGTCCAGCTGCTACCCGTAGTCCCAAAATGGTCCTACCCGTAGCCAGTGATCAGTAGCGGTGTCAAAACTGCAAAACAAGACTGCTACCCGTAGTCCCAAAATGGTCCTACCCGTAGCCAGTGATCAGTAGCGGTGTCAAAACTGCAAGACAAGACTACTACCTGTAGCCCAAAAATGGTTCTACCCGTAGCACCTGGAAATTTTCTGCAGATTTTTTGCCCGACTGTTGGACATTTCAGGGGTAGTTTAGACTTTTGTATCCCGAATGTTTGGGACTATAAATAGATTTTAACCTCATTTTGAGAGGGGATCAGTCATTTTACTAACCTAGAGCTTTCTCTCTCTACCTCCCTCTCTTCTTTAGCTCTCAATCCCTCATTAAAGAGCATTGATTGTTGGGTTTTGAGGTGGGTGTGCTTCATTAAAGTTGTAAGAATTTCTCTCCTCTTCAAGGATCTTGTCTTTATTTCAAGTATTATTGATGTTTAGTTTTCACCTTGTCTCTACCTTAGTTCATTTCATTTCTCCTTTTGATATGTGTGAGTAGTGTAGTAAGGCTAGGTTGTGGGATGGTTAGCATCCCGTAACCATGGGTGTGACTTGGTCTTCTCTTGTAAAATTCCGTTTTCTAGCTTAAACATGGCATATGGCTGATTTTATGTATCAAAACGTAGAGGAGTTAATCTCTTTGATCAAGTGTATGCAAGGGCTAGGCTATTTGTCACATTTGATGCTTTGAGCTATGTCCCTCTTCGGGTTTGTCAAACTGAACCAAAAAGAGCCTTAGTCATGTTTAACATCTTTTTGAAGAAGAGAAGAATTGAGTTCACCCTTGAGTTATGGGTGTTAATTATCCCTAAACCTAACCTTTAGTTTAAATCTTCAGTTAAAAAGCCGTAGTTAGGTTAAGTAGCCATCTTTCCAAATCACTCAGTTGGCCGTCTCAACGCCGAATTTGGTTGGCGGCCCTAACGCTAAAACTCTCGACATTCGCTAATCTCCGAAGTAAAGTTATGGACGCGCTCCCTGTGGAATCGATCCCGGACTTCCGGGTTTTATTATGCTTTCAACCGACCTAGCCCTACGCTTGGGGTAATCTTATTCTGACGCACATTAAGGTCGCAAGCATCAATCCCATATATTTGATTGACAAAAGCCGAGGAAATTGAAAGACACTTATTCAAAGCTGAAATTGATAATTCAACATATCAAAGAGCTAACATAGATTAAGGCAACTACTAACATATATGCCCTTTAGATGGTGCAACACTTGGAGATCAAAAAGTTTTGCAAAAGTATCCAAACAGAGGGAGATACCAGTCTTAATCGTGAAATCTGCGATTCAAAAAGATATGCAAATATAACTGCTTGAGATAGTAGACATATCTCTGGTAATATGCAAAAGACAGCAAATGGGACAAATCACCGACATGGTTTACAAATAGACTAGAAAAAACTAAAGCTTTTACATCAATCTAGCAGTTAAACAGACCCAAGTTGCTACCAGCTGAAGAATGACACCAAATTGGGCTGAAAGTAACATGGAGCAAGGACCAAAACACGAACTTCATGAACACACTTTTTTAGGAGTAAACCAGGCACAAAATGGAGCAAAGTAGACTGAAAAAGTAACTCCTATACACATATCAGATGGAGGCACACTTGAAACCAGCAATAGCATAACAGGCCAAGGCACACTTAGAACCAAAACCATTCCGAAATATTCCTACCGTTTTATAGCATTCCCAAAAGAACGATATAAACTTAAACTATGAAAAGTGATATGCCGATTTGTTTCTTTCTTATTTCTTTAAAACACTAGTCTTAAAACCACTAGCCTTGAAACCACATCCATTCTTCAATAACGAGTTCCTTTTATGTTGATAATAATATTAAAGATAAACCAAATAGCACATAGCCACATAACTTAAATTTTTTACTAGTCTTTTCCTTCATAAAATCCTTCCAATCGGGTACTGATTTGATATTATCCTATCAATAGGAACAACAAATGCAAGTTACAGAGATGCAAAGCTAAAATGCCTTTTCATACCTTGGTAAGCACATAAATCAAACAAATGTACCCTCACATTCTTCCTCTAATGTTGGTTATCCTTTCATCATCATCGCCATCTACAAAAAGAATAGAACAGTTGGGTTCAATAGTACCTTATCTCTTATGGAGTAGTCGACAAAACAGTCGAGTCGCATTTAACCTTACATTTTTCCACATACTCTGTCGGGTGTAAATAGTATATCTTTATGCGTGTCATGAAAAAACTTGTACTTGTATATTAAATCTGCAACTCTAAATTATCCAAATAGCTGGTCATCAGGAAAAACACAAGCCAAATTATTGTGGAATGTAGACAGCTTAAGGGGTGGGGGGGCCCACCCCGCGCAACGCGCCTGGATTGCGCCGAAAACAGTCTCTTTAGGCTACTAACGACAGTGTTTTTGTATCCATCCTCAAATAGTTCAAATTCTACAAGAAAGTGTCATCTTCTTTAACAGTCTCTTCTCGTGCTTTCTGGGCAAACAGTGAAGCCCCATACACATGTATTCTCTTTTTCCAGACCGAAGCAAAAGAAAAGCCTCATATTCTTATTAGAATGAAAATAAAAAATCAGATTTAAGTAAACCACACAATTTAAGAGCATAATCTGCATGTGCAAACTCCTATAGATCATATCCTTTGACGGCTGAGAAAAATTAAAAATTCATAACCTTTCATAAGCCAATGAGAGAATATTAAACCCCTAGTCTGTACTTGTCCTTATTTCCCTTAGTTGTTATCCTTCCTTTACCTAGTGTATTAATCTTCTTTTTTTGCTTCTTCATAACCTTATCTCTCCAATATAAATGGAAGAGAAAAAAACCTCACAAGTCACAACCATACAAAGTTGATACTTGACAAGGGGCAGCCCATGCAAAAGTTCTGTTTATTACCTCTTTCTCAACATCGGCATAAGCATAACCAAAAAGGGGAAAACCTAACCGTGCTTCCACTCTTGGAGTTGTGGTGGATTTGTTCCAATGCGAGCGTTACTATTACGAAGGTTACTATTATCCAAGACCTAAAACTATATTTTAGCCAACAAGGTTACTATTATGAAGAACAAAATCTTAAATCATCCTCAACTGCAATGGAAACCAACAGACAAGAGAGAAAATCACACCCATGAAACATGACACCATGACAGTATGGGAAAATATTTTATTTGAAACCCAATAGCACTGCTTGCATCTTTCCATTGAAAGGTCACAAAGCAGCAAATTTATCAGGCATACATTTATCATCCGAGAGAATACTTTGAAATGGAGGAGGGAATAAAAGTACATTACCCTGGCGAAGAGTCCATAATAACTTTAATGCCATGGTAGTTCCTACAGCTTCGTTGCTATAGGTCATGTCACTTCGTCGATATGGAGCATCTTCTATCAAATTAGTTCCTCTCAACAAACAAAAAAATTCAAATTAGTTGAAGCTAAATTTGGTGCATCCAGTCAACTTTTTTCAATTCCTTCTAAAAGTTGTATAATCAAAAACGAAATTAAATTAAAGTGATTGTCTCAACATATAGTAGAATAACCAAGGAGCCATGGCCGTACAATTGTTTGGCCAACATTTGTTTTTTGGCGTTACCATTCATTTTTGTATGTCCCAGAGCCCAAATAGCAATACTATTCACAAAAATAAACATTCCTTCATCTTTCTAGCACAACATCAACACCTATAACAGAACGTTACTTATGCTCCTTATCAAGCCCTTGATTTTCAACACAAATAATAATAACATTTGATGATTAAAATCCTCACCGGAATTACAATTAGTAACCCAAAAGATAGTTCAGTCCCTAAATTCACAAACTTGCCTAGTAAATTATAGAATTCCAAAGTAGATAAAAATAATACAATGCGGTTTGTTATACAAAGATTTTCAGGTGTTCTCCAAAAATAGCTTTAATTGATAGCAACAACATGCACTCCAAGCACTCCATGACAGTGACCTGCAATGAACCTGAAAATGATAGGTTGAGCTACACTAGCCCAATAGAGAAATCTATACACAAGTTATAAGAAAGTATAATGAGTTATGCATCCAGAGTGAGTGAACTACGACGGATATGCCCAAGGTACATATGACTATCAAAGAACAGCATGCTATGGCCAAAGGAATCTAGAAATCCTATGTGCAATACTCATCAACTCACACGTCTAACTCAAACCATTAACTTTCCCACATCAATCATAATAAACCAAATAACAAGTTCACAACCGTTTTACCACATCACACATGATTCCACAATCATTTCTCACTTCTTTATCACTCATCAAAATCCGTTTTATCCATCATCGTAATCCTTCTTCAAAGATTCCTTTATTTTCAAATAGATGTAATGTAGAGAAATACATGACCTTTAATGGTCAAACTCCGTTGATTCGAACTTGAATAGCCGGAATCCATTGATTTGTGCCCAAATACCAGAACCGTTGATTCGCTCAGGAATACCGGAGGATTTTCAATAAAAATCCTTTTTCCAAAACCAAATTTCTCTTTGATAAAATCAATCGTTTATCTCTTTCTTTAATGGTCACAATCTCAAGTGGTAAACAATCTAAACAATGACATGAACTTCTAAAGTCAATCATAATTTCCTTCATCATGCGAGATATTCAACTGTATTACCACACTTTGAGTTACAGTGAATTCTCTTCACCTGGGTTTTCGCATTACCACACCTTGCGTTGCGGGCCCTATAGAGTCTTCGCATTACCACACCTTGCGTTGCAGGACCCTCAATTCAAAATTCTCAACTCACACATACACACTTGCATTATCAACCCATACGTAAGAAGACAACATTTCCCAAGTTCACATTCTTTCATTCATCACATAATGTATTACAAACTCATAATCATGTCCCTTTATACATTGATAGATATCTTGAGTTCACATTATTCTTCTAAGTCTATCACGACGCCCTTCGTCACGTACCGAACTCACAAATGACTCCACGACACACCACCCGCTAGGTCCTAAACAGGAATCTTATAAAACCAGTGCCAAAGGAATCTAGGAAGATCAACAAGATGAAGCACAAGGATATGAGTTACTATGTTACCTTTCAGATCACTAGCTGAATTCACGACTACCCATCACACTCACCACAATGCCTTATATAACCTACGGTACACCTAAATAAACTTACGGTACATTTTCCGTTTACAACGGTACTAAGATTACCTTTAACGAGTATCGTAGGGGTTGGAATGATTAACGAATCATTGGAACCCGAGTAATCAAGTTTAGAGATGATTAGAATATGATTGGAGAGTGTTAGAAGTAATCGGGGATCAACACAATCGACGAATGATCAACAAAGTTCAAAATAATTTTATGAGTCATTGGTACCAATACCTCAAAAAGTAGGTATCGGTACCAAACCAATCCCGTGGGCAGTCAGAGGTCAAGGTATCGGTACTTCAAAAAGTAAGTATCGGTACCAAAGGTATCGGTATCTCAAAAAGTAGGTATCGGTACCAATGCATTACAGCGGGCGATTTTGCAGAAAACCAAGAATGAGCACAAAGTCAAATTTCAACAAACTAAAGCACGATTTAGACACATTATCATCAAATAAACCCATAACAAGAGTAAGAAATCCCTACCTCAAGTGATTCGATCGAAACCCAAGCGATTGATCAAGCCCTAGCTCTCCAAACTTCGAAATCAACCAAATTCTCCTCCTCCGAGCGAAACCCACGAAATTTAAACTCAAAACTACGATTGAGGGGTGGAATGGAGGTGGATCTTTGTGGTTTTTGGTGGAATTTTGGGTGAGAGAGCAAGAGGGTGAGAGGGAGCCGAGAGAGAGATAGATCGGGAGATGGAGAAAGAGTAGTATGAGAACTTTGTTCTCCTACACACACACCCACACTTATATACTACCACCCACACAAAACACACTTGCACACCCTCAAATGACAATCGTAATACATTAACCCCAAATCAAATAACTCAATAAATTTCACATTTTCCTCAATTTCTAACATTTATAAAACTTTTAAATAATATCTGAAAAAATACGAGTCCTTACACTCCTAACAAGGAGCAAGAAACAAAAACTCAAACGCTAATAAAACCGAAGTTATCAAGTAGATTTAGCTACCCAAACTAACATCCCTTCATTGCCAAGTAAATTGCAACAACAACACCATAACCAGTCCTAGTAAAACCATCTTCAGAGCAACACCAATGCAGCATTGACCCCAAACAATAACAAACAGCAGCAACAAACATGAACAGAAAACACTAGCTGCAAATTTCAGTAATAGTTTCCATAGAAGTTACAGGAGATAAGAATGAGTAGACTGCACCTTGAAGTATCACTCCAATATCTTCAGACAGAACAAGCAAACTAGACTTCCACATTTACTAATTTAAATTACCACACCCAAGAAGTAGACAGAACCAAACTATTAATGCTCACATGTACGCATAAAACAAGTAAAACTTCATGTAGTAATGATGATATGTCTCTAAATCAACTATCTTCAAACTCATGCCTAACATTCATGAAGCACTTAGCTAGAGAAATAATAGTGAGGTACTTGCAACAGATAACAATCACGTCTTCATATTCTATGCCCTTTGGAGCTATTGTAGTATTCCAAACTTAATCTCAACAAGTCTATGCTTGTCTTTTGCAAATAAGGAAGGGTAGAAATAGGTACCTTGACCTGGATATCTTTGAGAAAATGATCATCATACTCCAAAGAGTGCTTCCTTATGTCTCTGCCGAAGAGTCATTAGATTGTATGCACAAGCCATGAAACTTTCGATCGCTACTTTGAAAGTTGAAACTATAATTTAATTTGTCAAACAGTAGCATACCTGATGATGGCAATTTTCTTCATTCGCATACCTGATGAGAAGAGTAAAAGGAAGCTACTTTTCATGTGAGAATACAATTAAAGTTTAGACTCAAGTCTCTTGTGCCTTTCTAAAGCTTGTTCCTGTTGGATGTAATCTGTGGAAACCCAAAATTCATTATTAGATCCTAAAGAATGAAGATTAAAAACCGACCACTGTGAAAAATCAAGCCCTATTTGGACCTATTTGGATCTACTGCAAAGCAGTTTCAAAATAAATAGATTTTTCCTTCTCCATCAAGGAGTACCCTATTTGCATCTATCGTATTTTCTGGATCCTATTGTCCAAATATCCAAGGGTACTCCTAGGGCACAAAAGTTTGTTCAAAATCGAGCCTTAGGAATCATATATATATGGCAGACAGTAGCCACAAATTCTGTCGAACAAACTATAGAACCGAATCACGAAGACAGAACGAAAAATCAAGCCAGATACTAGGGTGTGAAGGTTCAGATTTTCAGAAAGTAGAGGAGTAGAAACAAACCTTTGGGTGGAAGACAGACCGATCTCTGGATTGAAACCCTAGCACAGCAGTAAGCGATCCTGAGGGAGCAGAAAAATGAGAAGATTAGTCGATCATTATGGTGTGAAGGTTACTGAAACTAGAGGAGAAGGAACAAACCCTAGCACAGCTGTAATCGATCCATCCTCAGTCAACACCGCTTTGCATGAAGTGGGAAATATAGCGCCATCTCACGAAATCGATTGAAATTTCAGAGGTTGTGAGAGATTGGCGCCTAATATTTAGGTGCACGCTGTAGAAGAGAAGAACGCTATGTCAAACTCTTCCGCGTCCAAACAGTACGCGTCCTTCTATTTTAACTCAAGGAACGCTATTAATTGCATCCCTATAATAGCATTTTTGAAAAAACGCTATAAATTTATGCTATTAAAGCACCTATTTGTTGTAGTGTAAATCCCTAAATTTGTAATTTCAAGAAATTAGTGAATTTCATTGTTGTTTTTCGCCCTATTTTCCTACAATTAGGGGTATCCCAATTGGAGTATTCTCGGATAATTGGGAGTCTAATGTACCTGATGAGTTGTACAAGGCCCGACATAACCTATTCAGTTAGCAGACTGAGTAGTTACATGAGTAATCCAGGGCATGACCACTGGAAAACGATAATGAGAGTACTACGCTATTTAAGACATGCTCATGATTTGGGACTGCACTACACCAGATATCCAGCAGTACTAGAAGGGTACTGTGATGCAAACTGGATATTAGATATGAAAGACTCAAAATCCACGAGTGGATATGTTTTTACATTTGGTGGTACAGCTGTCTCTTGAAAATCTTTAAAACAGACGTGTATAGCACGTTCTACGATGAAATCTGAATTCAATACTTTAGATAAAGTAACTGAAGAAGCGGAATTGCTACGCCATTTTCTAGAATATATTCCAAGATGGTCGAAACCTGTGCCAGCAATTTGCGTCCATTGCGATAGTCAATCAGCAATAGGAAAGGCACAAAGTAATATGTATAATGGTAAGTCTAGGCATATCCATCGTAAACACAATACCATTAGACATTACTCTCAACTAGGGTTGTTACTGTTGACTATGTGAAGTCAAAAGGCAACATTGTGGATCCACTGACCAAAGGGTTAAACAAAAAGCTAGTTAAGAAAGCATCGAAGAGAATAGGGCTAAAGCCTACTACGCTTGTGTTACCATGAAGGAAACCCAACCTAGCTGACTGGAGATCCCAAGATCTAGGTTCAATGGAACAACCTACTTGCGAGTAATGGAGAACGATCACTGTAAAGACATGCTCTCTTGCTCATTCCTATGATGCGAAACAGTGATACCTGCAAATAGAAACAGGTTAAGTGTTGATTTTTAATGACTCTTATATGCTGGAATGCTAGGCGGGATATAGCGGGATACCCTTTATAAGAAGGTCACCTATGTGAGTATGAAGTGGGACCGCTTTTTTGAGAATTTAGGAAGGCGAAATTCTCGAAAAAAATACTTACAGAACCAGGAAGGGGTGTCATGGCAAAAACGAACCCAACAATGAGAACTGAACTGTGTTGGGACTTGAGAGGAGTTCCATGTGATGCCTGATGTCTCGGTTTACACAAACGGTAGAACAGTTCAAGACAATATGTTCACTGGTTAGCCAGTAAATCCGATAGGTATTCACAAGGGAAGGTTCAAAACCAAAAGCTACCTATCCTATGCGGAATTTTTTCATTGTACTCTCTCTCGTGTCAGCTTTGTCTCCCAAGTCGGATTCAGCCAATTTCATTCATGTGGGGGATTGTTGGAAAAATGAAATTTTAACCAAAGAGAATTTGATAGGACCCACACCGCACGAGGTGTGCCCAAGTGGGTTTTAGATACTCCTTGCTAAGGAGTTTAAATCAGTAAAAGAATGAACAAATTTCATTGAGAGATGAATGAGAAATTGTCTTTCAAAGTGGGTTTCAGACCAACAACAGTGCACGGTTGGCTGGTCATAATTGGGTTGTTTACCTAGAGTTATTACCCATAATTGTGTATTCAATTTCGGAAATAATAACTGTATCATTTTTATTCCAGAATTGAATTGCGGAATCAATTCCCCTATTGATTGTATAGGCTCCTCCATAAATATTTGTATTCATTGTCGTATTGATGGCAGAGGCTCCTCCTTCAGCTATAAAAGGGGACCTCTACCTTTGGTTTCAACACACCGAAAACGATCCAAAGCATCTATACTACTTCTTCTGCAATCCAATTGTTCTTTCCGAGAGAGAGAGAGTACAGATACATGTTGGTTCGACGGGCAGTCTACGGTGGTGCTCCGGCGGCTGAGTGGTGACCGAGTCAACCTTGAGAGACGAACACCGACACAACCTTCAGCACCAGTGAGGCGGCGAATTTGTCTTAAGGGCACCATTGTACAAAACGGGTCTCGATTTGCAAATTCTTGATCCTTTACGGTTCATGTTCTATTTATTGTAATTTTATGTTCAAATTGTAAATCCCTAAATTTGTAATTTCCAAAAATTAGTGAATTTTATTATTGTTTTTCGTATTATTTTCCTACACATGCCATCTGTATTCGAATCCATAACCCACAGTTACTGTCACCACCTATTAGCACCATCACACCGCCTCTTTTTTTTGGTAAGTTACGCCTCTTTTTCAATGCTCATGAAAAGCGAATGACACCATTCCTTACCGTACACCCCCAAGGGATTTGGCTAAACGGGTATGAGAAAGTAACTAATGGGTTGTCTATTAAGAGATCACAAATTCGAATCCCACAAAAGTCAAACATTAAAATCCTTGGGAAGATGGGAGGTTTGTCTAGTCATTAACTTTAAGACTGCGAAATTAGTCGAGGTGCGCGCAAGAACATAATATGAATTATCTCCATATTTCGAAGTGTATCTCCACTCTTGTAAATTCTTTAAAACAGTACAATTAATAAGATGGCGTGAAAATTTGTTTATTTACTATAAAATAGTACATAATTTTTTAGTTTTTAGACTCTTCTCTTCAAGACGGATGATTGATCCAAAAAATATGACGCGAATCTAACAAAATTCAAAAAAGCCAAAAAAAACACCAAAATGGCAAAAACTTTAGGAGGAAAATTTGAAAAAATTAGTGCAAAGCCAACATGGAAGGCCAAATTGAAATCCTTAACCAATACAATGACGAATTTAAAGGCCAACTAACCGGCAATGACAATATTGTTCTCCACGTTGCAGCCCAATTCGGCAAATTAGAATGTGTGCAGAAGATCTTAGAGGTGTGTCGACCGTCTCTTATACACATGGTGAATTGCAAACGCGAGACTCCCCTTCATGTTGCAACGAGTGCAGGAAACCTTGGTATAGTCGAAGCGTTTTATACAACGAGCCAAAGAACAACAACCAATGAGTTGTTGAGGGCGATGAATTTGGTCCAAGGCACAGTGTTAGAAATAATTGATTTTGATTAGACTTTCACAAAATTGATTTCATAAATACAATGCTTAAGTTTATTTTCTTAAATGTTCTATTGAAAGGGATATACAATATTGATACATCTCCGGTCACAAAATAAACAATTTCTTCTAATACTTTTCTTTTGATCAAAACCGAAATGTGTGTACAGCTTTTGTACATTTTTTCTTTAAAAAGAAAGGGGGAATTGCATTTAAGTGGTAAGAGGGGCAAAAAACTCCCCACTCATGGACCACTTTTTCGGAATTGCCCAGTCATGGGAAGGAAAACAATAATTCCCAAGACATGGTGTTAAAGACAAAAATATCCCTCCTATCCTGAATCAGGGGCAACTTAGGTTCATACACGGGGCAACTTAGGTTCATACACAGGGCAACTTAGGGGACAACTTAGGTTCATACACGGTACAACTTAAGTTCATATACGGGACAACTTAGTGGGCAACTCCCAAAAAAACCAGTTTGAAGCCCTAATTTTGAACAATTAGGTACAAACTGGGCAAACAAATTCGTTCAATAGAGCTTCTCTTTCAAGAGAGAACCCACTACAATACGACCCCAAACAAATCCGTTTGATTCCGCCCCTTAGTAGATCACAGCTTCTCAATCCGGAAGAGGAGATGCTCGAAGATGTCTTCGACGACGTCTGCTCCAGAACTAGAAGTTCAAGCGGGCCATCTTGGTGAGTACGGGTCAGAGATCGAGATCTGGCACCCCGGTTCCGAGCTGGAGAAATATGGTTGCGGTGGAGAAGGAGGCGGCGCCATTGTGAAACGGGGGGTGGGAGGGCTTCGGGGGTGGAGGAATCGAAGGAATATGTGAATAATGCCTTTGAATACTCCTTTGAAATACTCCTACTGTCACCTATTTTCTTTATGCAAATCAAAGGCACTACTGTGGGGGTGGAGGAATCGAGCTCAGAGTGGATTCTCTCTAAATAATGCCTTTGATTTGCAGAAAAATAGAGAGAGGAGGTGGGCAACGTACTCATGGGAAAGGGGAAAAGAGAACTGATTTTAGGGTTTCAACAGTGGGGGTATATTAGATATTTTACCTTGTGTTTTTCATGTATTCCGAATTACTTTTTTCCGTTTCATGAAAGGAGCAATTTCATGATAACCTCTCCATCACTTGATAATGAAATGCCCCTTGTTGCTCTGTCCGGTAACTTAGACTATACTTGATTGCATTGCTCTACACTTGTCAAAAGCAAATGGCCCAAGGCTCATTCTGTTGCTCCCAAGAACCAACGTCCGTAATTAATAAGTTCGACCGATCACCGTGTTTCTTCTCCTGCCATTATTGACTTTGAGGCTTCACTGTTAATACATAGGACCGTTGCAATTCAAATTTTTTGAAGATTTCAGCTCAACGTTCATGAGTTGCATTTAATGAAGATCAAATGTTGCAGAAGAAAGATTTCGATTCAACGGAAAGAACACAACGTTCATATTTTCTTCCTTATAAAAGAAGGGCTTCTGCACCAGAAGAATAAACCAAGCTTCACCAGAGAAAATACTCAGAGCAATATTCATCCTCTCCTACACTTCATTTTTCATACAATTATTTTGAGAGATTTGTGAGCAAAAATTGTCATACCTACTCTTTGAGGAGTGTTGTAATTGTGAGTTACAAAATTTATTATTTTTTGAGAGATTAAGTGTTTGAGAAATCAAACACTGGTTTTGTAATTCCAAAAACAGAGATTTTGTTTTTGGAATGGGTTTTTTGAGGATTTGTACTTTGAGTCCTTGCGGTTGTCTAGCTCCTCCAAAAAGCTAGGAACGGTGGTAATTGTAAGCACCCGCAAGGCTTATTGATGTAATTCCATTTTTATTAGTGAAACCTTCAAGCGATTGCCTTGGAGAGAAGTGGAGTAGGCTGGACAGTACACAAATTCAGACCGAACCACTATAAACTAGTTTTGCGCTTCTTTATCTCTCTTTATATATCTGCTAATTAGCTATTTGCTTAATTATTTTTGTAGCTTTTAATTGATAATTTTTAAATTAGCAACCCTATTCACCCCCTCTAGGTTGCCTTTTGGGTAACACAAAGAAATGTTAGAGTTCCGAAATCACATTCACATTCTCCCCTAAGATATCTGCCATCCAAACACAGCCTAAAAAACCTCCTTCAAAATCCTCAAACGGTCTCCAATTTGGGGTATTAACATTTGTTTTCTGTAGTTTGAACCCGCTTTCTTTTGTCAAATTTAATTTGGGCTGAACCCCTTAACTTTATGGGAAAATGAATGTTCAGGACGTGTTTTGATAATTAATACCCGTTAAAGACATGCTGAAAATATTTGTTAATGTTGAAAATGTCCTTGACTGATATTAATTATTAAAACATGTCATTGACCGTCATTTTCCCAAACTTTATTATGGAGTATTGCCAATTTGGGCTCTGACACTTTTATGCCAGCCTCAACTTGTTCTAAAAAACCACTTGTTTACTATTGTTCAAATTCTTGGTAATGGGCTCGGGCTGTCCCAACTCAAGTTGCACATTATCCTTGGGGAGTGTTTGATTATATTTGGGAGATATCTGAAAAAATACGTCTACGTAATGTTTAGAAGCATAATTAGATAACTAACTTGTATAATTAGTATCTGTTCTTTCTACCATAATGACATTAACAATTAAACTTTATTTATGAAGATATGCACAAAATTTTGTCTTCAAATTTTTCATAGGAATAAATGAAAATATATCAAAATGGGCATTTATATAGAATACGTTATGTAAGTGTAGACATTCTAATTTGAACCCTCTGAAATACCTTTAAGCCTCCCCAATGATACTATAAGGACGAAACAGTCTTTGGATAGCTAAGAACAATATTCCTTCTTAGTTTCAAATACGAAAAAAAACATTTTCACAAATCGAAGCCAAGCGCTCACGTCCAATATTATCCAAGCGCTCGGGTGCACTGGATAAGCACTCTAGTCCAAGGTGGACCAGAGCGCTGAGAACTGTCTTTGACCTGAGTGCTCAAGTCATCTGCGCACACCTGCAAAAGCAGACCATCTAGCAGATCACTTTCTGCCGAATCTTCTGATTCAGCCATATTGCAGGGCGATGATGAGGATTCCCATTTGAACACTTGAGGGTTGAGACCTGCTTTTCCCCCCCCCTTGACACGCCCCCCCTCCCGACCCCACCGCCCATTTCCCCAATTACCCCTCCGCCCCCCACCCCCCAAACCCCCTTTTATTTCTTTCTTTCCCAGTTTACTTTTTTTTTTCTTTATTTCCTTTTCTTTCTTTCCGATTTGAATTTTTTTCTTTTTATTTCCTTTTCTTTCTTTTCAGTTTGAATCTATTTTTTTCTTTTTTTAATTTTCAATTATTTTCTTTATTTTTTTCTGAATACCTCCTCTAAATGGTCGTAATAAATTTTTGGCATTAAGGCTTTTCAATTGGCACCCTAAGAGAGCTCTAAAACTAAATAAGGAATCTTAGGGTGCTTGTTGAAATGTCTTAGAGCTAAAAATTTACTACGACCATTTAGGATGAAATGATCAAAAAAATAACATCTTTGTATATTAAAAAATATAGTTAAAAATTAATCCGTTTGAATCCTACTGTTTAATGAATACACTTATTTTTCTAATGAATCCGACTGTTTGTTTTTTCTTTTTTTTTCCCTATATATATTACAAAAAAATAGTCAAAAAAATAAGTGTTTCAATTTTCAATCCGTTTGGCTCCAAGGCATTTCAATAGACACTCTAAGAGGATCCAATAAGGCAAATTGCTGATCATTGTTATTTTTCTGATCATTTCAACCTAAATGGTCGTAATAAAATTTTGCCTCCAAGGCCTTTCAATGGACACCCTAAGAGAGTTCTGAAACTAAATAATGAGTCTTAGGGTATTCGTTGAAAGGCCTAAGAGCAAAAAAAAAAAATCATTATGACCATTTAGAATAAAATGATCAAAAAAATACGATCTTCGCCCTGGTTAAATTGAATTGAAAATTGGAGCACTTAATTCTTGAATTATATTTTTTAATATAGAAAGGGTGTATTTATAGAAATTAAATAAATAAGATAAAAGTAATTAAATAAATAAATAAAGGGGTATTTGTGCGCCGGGAGCAGAATTTGGAGGAAATATTGATTAGAATTTATGTTTTTATGTATGGGTAAATGGGAAAAGAAACAAATAAAGAAAATAATTAAAAATTAAAAAAAAGATTCAAATCGGAAAGAAAGAAAAGGAAAAAAAAAGGAAAAAAAATCAAATTGGAAAGAAAGAAAACGAAATAAAGAGAAAAAAAATAGAAAGTGAAAAGAAAGAAGGGGGCGGGGGAAGAGGCTGAGCAATAATTTTAATTTTTTTTAGACAGTTTATATATTAGAAAATATGGTTAAAAAAATTAAGTGGTCCAATTTTTAATCCGTTTGAACGAGTGTGAAAATCTTACTATTCTGATCATATTATTCTAAAGAGACATAATCAAATTTTGTCTCTAAGGCTCTCATAATCACGTTTCTGCTCCACAGGATTGCAAATTGGTGGTATGGAATTTTTATTTAATCAAAACGGTACCGTTTTCATCCCAGAAGAAAGAGAGAGAGAGGAGGGGGGGGCCGGGGGTAGTTTGGGAAAAAGGCTGTGGGGCCGGCGGGGGGGTGTGTCAGGGGGGGTGGGAAAAGCAATTTCCTTGAGGGTTTCCTCTACTCTTGCATTTCAAAAACCTCTGATATAAGCATGCATATGCTAGAGAAAGGAGGGGAATTTTTTTTTTAGAGTGTGAAGGAGAGCAGAAGGGCTTATTTTCTGCATGAAATTTGGTTTTTAGAGAAAAAGAAATGAAAAACAAGCCTTCAAAATCTAGTTTTTCAAATCAAAACACTACTCCCATACTCTCCCTATCATTCAAACACCTAATTTTTCTCCAACAAAATAGCCATCAACCCTGTTTTCAAACATTCATCAACGAATTAAGGAGCCTTGCTTCAAGCCAAACAAAGTTAGAAAGCCATCTTTGGCTATTGTTTTCTTAATCCTGAGGGGAGCCACTAGGCTCAAGTCAATTTCTTATACCGACTCTAAGCTCAGCTAGCCTTTAATGTGAACAAAAAAGAAGTTTAAAACTTCTGAGCTCAAAAGGACTTGAGCGCTCAAGTCCCTTGTAGAGCATCTAGGCCTTTTCTTTATGCTTTCTGATTAGCTATACCTGTTGGGTCTAAAAGTTGTTTATGATTTGCTACGTTAAGACTTTTGATATTCTGTTTACTCCTTAAAACATCAGCCGCATAATTCCCGTCCACGCCACTGACCGCCTCGCCATCTATTGGCAAACCAGTCATATAAAGAACATCCTCCAAACCAAATAAGGATCGGTGGCCGCCAAAGTCAAAAACCCGATCATCTCGGTTGTAAGAGTTTGCGATGGCTTGTAGAAGGCGAATATTGTGCTTCAATGGATGTGGGTAGTTGTGGAGCAGTGCAAGATTGTAAAAACACGTGCCTTCTAAAGCAGTTAAAATCTTCTCATGAGGTTTCCATGATGGCATGATCTAAGATTATTAACGTGGTCCTTAACCTCTCCAACCTACAAGTGTCAAATAAAAAATTTTAACTATGCTAATGAAACAAAATTAAACAAATCAATAATGAACATTTAGGGAAATTAAAATCTAGTTTTTCAAATCAAAACACTACTCCCATACTCTCCCTTTCATTCAAACACCTGATTTTTCTCAAACAAAATAGCCATCAATCCTGTTTTCAAACATCCATCAACAAAGGAGCCTTGCTTCAAGCCAAACAAAGGTAGAAAGCCATCTTTGGCTATTGTTTTCTTAATCCTGAGGCGAGCTACTAGGCTCAGGTCAATTTCCTATACTGACTCTAAGCTCAGCTGGTCTTTACTGTGAACAAAAAAGAAGTTTAAAACTTCTGAGCTTAAAAGGACTTGAGTGCTTAAGAAAAGAGATGAGCGCTCAAGACCAATTCTTGAGCGCTCAAGTCCCTTATAGAGCATCCAGGTCTTTTCCTTATGCTTTCTGATTAGCTATACATGTTGGGTCTAAAAGTTGTTTATGATTTGCTAAGTTAAGGCTTTTGATATTCTGTTTACTCCTTAAATTAAACATTAAAAAACCTCATCTAATGCTTCAAAATTTATTATTTTTTAGTATAAATGCTTTGTCCATTCCCTTCATTTTTTCCGTGATTTCAACCCGTTTGTAAACTGTTGCGAGCACTTCGGAGTGTTACAAAGCGCTCAAGAGCGGTGTGCAACACCAAGTTTCTGTTTTGTTCACTTTAAACACTTATTTCACAATGCTACTTACACAACAATCCAAACACAACAACTTACACAACCTTTCACATATATGTGGGGCCCACATATAGTACTGTGTGTGGAGCCCACATGTATGTGAGAGATTATGTAAGTTATTGTGTTTGGATTATTGTGTGAGTATCATTTTTGTTAAAATTAATATGATTTCTGAGTGTTCACTGGTCCTTCTACTAGAGTTCGGATCAAATGTTTCAAAGCATGCAAGGAAGCAAAACCTGCGCTCAGGCCCCGTTCCGGAACGCGAAATAAGTATTTATTTTTTAAGAAGACAATTTCAAGCTTAAAAATGATGGGCTTATTGAAATCTAAAAATATGCACTATGAATCTTGTTTGAAAGATCTCATTGAGATCTTTAATACGGTACCAAAAAAATTGGAAAATTATTTTTCATTTATATTATTTTTAAGTTTAAAAATGTGAAATAAATACTTTTTAAAAAAAAAGATGTTCTGAAACGTGCTCTCAGTAGTGTTAGCAGCAGTAGTATCTGGCCAGTACGAGACACGGAGATGGTCCAAAGTACTCCAAAGTTATGGTTGAAATACCTTTCTTTAATCTCGTGCTGTACTATTACAACTGTACATGGCCACACTGACCAGTACAAGACACGGACTTAGCTGGTCCAAATGACTCCAAAGGTATGGTTGAAGTGAGAATGAGCCTCAATGAGCCTTGCTATTCGCAGAGAAGATTTGCAGGAAATCATGAAAGGAAAAATTCATTTGGGTTTATTCTGGATTTCATAAAAATATAAAAAAATATCCATAAATTTTTGAATATTATTTTATGGGACCATATAAAAAATCAGCTCCAACAGACATCAGTAAGTATTACTTTTGGATTCATAGGGATGAACTGAGCAGTTTCGTCCTACGAATCCAAAAATAATATTTACAGATGTCCGTTGGAGTTGATTTTTTACAGGACCCCATAAAATAATATTCAAAAATTTATGGATATTTTTCTAGATTTTTGTAGGATCCAGAATAGGCCCAAACGCATTTTTTCTTGCGTGGTTCCCTACAAATCTTCCTTGCGATTAGAATTTTCGGGTTGAAATACCTTTCTTTATTCTTCCGCAGCAATTGAATTTCCTAGGAGTATATGATATACGACCTATACAATGTACACATTGAGGCGGTGTTATCGGTAGTGAAAATTTTTAAATTTTTATTTGTGATTAAGAAGTTGTTAGGTGTTTTCGTGTTGTTTCCGGTAGTGAATAAGTTGTTGATGGGTTTGTGAGTAGAGTTAATTACCGTAGCAAAAAAAGTTTTTGTTGACAACTTTTTTATTAGTAAAAACGAGATGGTAAAATGTTGAAATTTTTTTGTTCGTAAAAACGAAATGATAAATGCATTAAGTTTTTAGTATTTTTTGTTAGTGGAAACACCCCTGATTGCCCATAAATACAAAGACAAATGCAAACTAATAAATGCAACCGAAATAAGTATCTCATTTCAACCTTGACTTTCCTAGCAGGACTCCATGTCCATTCCATTTCTGTGCAATGTTATGCATACTCGGCGTTCGGTGATGCTCTGGATTGATTTTTATTGGTGTCTGATCGGGGTCCAAATATAGGCAAAATTTTATGCTTTGACTTGGATTTTCAAATGACGATGTCGGCTTCGTTTTTTGACGCGTGACTAGTCGAGCCAAAGTTGGGTGTCAACATGTACACTTTAGATTAAATTACCTGAAATCAATATAAACATACATCACGCGCAATATCATCTAAAGCAATCAACAATAAACATAATGATATGATAAATAGGAGATATTAAGGGAAAAAAAATACAATATTGTGTGCTTATCATACTCCCAACTTAGACTATGATAGTCCCTAGCAAACGTAAATTACAGAAACGAAGTTTCCCAAAATTTGGGGAAAATAATAAAATTGGAAAAAGGAAAGAAAAACAAGACTTTCCCAAAAAAAACCAGCTAATAAAGAATTACGGACTAAAAGTTATTAACGAGTTAAACTTTTCTAAAACGGCAAAAAACGTAAATTGAAGGCCTAAACGAAGGAATTAGGCTGAAAAACACTAGGGCTCATGTCTTAAGGTTGTGAGTCTTGACCGCAACGCGAAATTAAGTCAGTCCGCCAAGTTTGGGCCCAATCGGAGCTCGTCCGAAATCTGCCAAATCAGTTAATTTGTAATTAAACATCGTTTGGGCTTTCGAAACTTCGATTAGTCCAATTGATCATGAAATTGGGCCTCCAAGTGTTCTATATCAAAAATGAAATAGAGGGCGTACTAAAAACCAACTATGGTCTTTCATAACGTGTAATGACCATGGGCACCTCCCCAAGGACGAACCAATACATCCTAGGTCATAAAAGGTACTTTCCGCGGTCCACAACTCAAGCCTCATTCTCTTGAATTTAACTTAAATATGAGAGTTTTGTCCTTATTTGAATTTTTTTCGCATTTGTTAGTTTTGTGCCAAAGTTTTATGGGTTATTGATCCGTCTCAACGAGAGGAATCAGAAAATTAATTTTTTTTTCCTAAAAAGTGGTCATTTCTCAAAATACTTGGATAAAAGTAATTTTTTTTTTTTACTTTTCTGATTTCTCTCATTGAGACAAATCAATAATCTACAAAAATTTAACGCAAAATTAACAAATGTAAAAAAAATTTAAATAAAAACAAAACTCTTAAATTTAAATTAAATTCAAGAGAACTGGGCCTCAAAGTGTGGGAGCTTGATGGCAGTGACATTTACTTTTTCCTGAAGGTCACATAGCGTAGAAGGTGGGGTGACATTTGATAGCGCATGATTCAGGTACACACAATGGTCAACCAAAGAAGCCGCGTCAATCGGCACAATGTATTCCAACTAATCGCTTTACAGTTGTTGGATTTGATGACCAAGTCTGACAATTTTGCATCACCACCCCTTCGTCATTGGAATTAAAAAAAAAAATTCGCTATCTAAATACTCAACATGCAAAATAATGGAAATTAAAAAATAATAAACGACGAACACAAGAATATACGTGAAAAATTCTTTAAAAAGGGTAAAAATTACTGTGCAGTTACAAAATGATCTTAACTAAAACAACCGTGAATTCTCACCGACTGATCGAAAATCGAGTTGTTGAATCCATGTACATAACACCAAGTGATTGATTGCCGCACGCCTTGAATCCTCAAATCTTCCGAGATACTTCCAAAACCCACCGAAAGAACATTTGAATCAATGATTGAAACCAACCTTCGGAGTTATTCGGAAAGGTTGATTAATGGACCGTAGGTTAATCCAAGAAATAAGCCTTAAACCTTATAGTCGTTGGAATTTAATTAGTCTTTGGGGGCGTTCCAATTCAACAGTAAAAAGAACTTTTGAAAAAATAAGGTTTTTCAAGCTCAAAAATTAAGTGTTTACGTAAATAATTTTTCTACCAATATGGATCTTGTTTGATAGATCTCATTAAGATCTTTTAAACGGTACAAAAAAATTGAAAAAATATTTTTTATTTTCACTATATTTGAGTTTGAAATTACATTCGTTTAAAAAAAAGGATACTTTTTAAAAAAGTGGAACACCTTCTTTATCTCATACTCCGTATCAATTAACCTTGACTTTTCGAACCTTAGACATCTCCATTCCAACTCTTGTAATGACTTTACACCCTGCAGGACTCCCTTTCCATTCCATTCCATTTCTGTACGTACAAAAAGGGTCCCACGTGACCCACGTCGTGCAATGTTATGCATGCTCGGCATTCTGCGATGCTTTGCATTAATTCTTCTTGGTGTTCGATCGGGATCCAAATACAAGCATTTCTGGTTTTTTTTTTTTTTTTCCCTATGGAGTCATGAATACTCAACCCATCTCAAATTCACGGAGACTTAGGATCATTAAACGAGAAATTTTTCAGTGCCGAGTACACATCTCGGCCATCCAAACGTGTTTTGGACGGCCTAGATCTGTTTGGGCTTGAGTGGGTGTTTTGGCAATTTTACACTAAAAAATTTACCCAAATAGATCTGGGCTGTCCAAAACACGTTTGGACGACAGAGATGGTGCTCGGCACCACGTGGCTGGTGCCCACCCGGCACTGAAAAACTTCTCTCAATAAACTAAAATCATCCCACCGACGTCCCCAATCTCCATCACCTCTGGATTGTTGTCCGACCACCGGCGCCACCAGCAAAAGGAGTAGTGGGAAAACAATAATCCAACGTAAATTTCAATCCTTAAAAGGTCGAAACCCAAAGCCCACGTAGCATGTGCGCTTCCTCCTTTGGAAAATTTGGGTACCCCAAAAGATCCAACCCTTTAGGCTTTTTTCGCAATTATATGCCCATCAAAGGTTCCTTCTCAAACAAATATGGGACCATGTGACTCTTTCATCTTTATCAATTTAGAGCCTGTTTCAGAACACCTTTTTAAAAAATAAGTACTTATTTCACATTTTCAAACTCAAAAATAATGTAAATAAAAAATAACTTTTCAATTTTTTTTGCACCGTATTAAAGATCTCAATGAGATCTTTCAAACAAATCCATAGTGTATATTTTTAGATTTCAATAAACCCATTGTTTTTAAGCTTGAAATTGTCTTCTTAAAAAATAAATACTTATTTCGCGTTCCGAAACGGGGTTTACTCATTTTGAGAGACAATTTCTCATTCATTTTTTAACAAAATTTATTCATTCTTTCACCGATTTAAACCCAGAGTATCTAAAATTCACTTGAACCCACCTCACACGATTTGGTCTCACTTTTATTTTTGGGTCAAAACCCACCAAATACGTACTCATTGCCCATTTTCCAACACATTTATGTGGACACCTTTTGCAGCACCTTATCGATCCAGAGTTCCTTTTATATAAGTTAATTTTAATCCAAAGAACCTTACTCAAGTATTATTTAGTACCTTCATCCTCTACAAAGAAAATGGGTGTTCTCATATCTCTCTTCTTCCTTTCTCAAGTAATTCTCATAAACTTGGGTTCCTTCACCGTATCCTCTAATGAAATGATAGATTACTTTTGTAATTACACAAGGAGTAATACGTACCAGACGAACCGCGACACCCTCCTAAACTCCCTCTCCACTCAGACAAAGGGATACGGTTACTCCAGTTCCTCGGAAGGCGTAAATCCCGACACGGTTTACGCGATGGCGCTATGCAGAGCCGACATTGAGCCCGATACTTGTCGTGAGTGTATCATCAACGCGACTGCTCAGCTCGGGTCTTGTCCCGATGGCAAGGCGCCGACGGGATGGCCAGAGTACGATCCCGACAACATGGAGGGAATCGTATGGTACGACTACTGTATGGTGCGGTACTCGCGCAAGGCAATGGAAGGCGTTATGGCGGGCGATCCGAGAGTTTTTAGGTGGAACGTTCAAAAAAATGCGACAAGCGTAGAAGCATTCAAGGACGCGCTGAGTAACCTGTTGAAAGATCTGCGAGTCCGGGCCGTGGAAGGTGGGACCGGTCGAAAGTTTGCTTCGGACAACACTGCCGGCCCGGACAACATTCCTATATACGCATTTACCCAGTGCACGCCTGACTTGTCCAAGCAGGAATGTGAGGATTGTCTCCAGCAGGCTATCGAGGATATCCCTAATTGTTGCGGTTTCGGGCCGGTGGGAGGGAGAGTCCTTAAACCCAGTTGTAATTTCCGGTACGAGAACGCATCTTTCCTTGCGGTGATTCCAGGTATGTAAGCCTAAATTTTGTTTTTCCATACACGGCTTGTCTCCAATTCGACCATGGATACAGAACGAGGTGCAGTCCGGTCATATCCGAGCCCATTCCAGCTCTAGTTTGGTGATCGGATTCGTTCACATGGTATATGGTAGAAGCTGGATTACAACTTGAAGAATCTATTTTGTTTTTAAAAATTGATATGTTGAGAATAAATTAAATTAATGATTTTTGCAGAAGATCAAGGCAATGAAAATACTACAGGAGGAGGCAATAATAATACTAAAACGCGAACAATCATAATTGTTGTTGCTTCGGTAACTACATTTGTGATACTTGTCATTGTCTCCTTCTTCATCATCGTATTAAGAAAGAAGAACGAGGGGGACTACCTGGGGAAGCCAAGGACGTATGTTGAAGGTAAGTTTTAAGATAGTTTTTGTCTACAACTTATTTGGGTGTTTCACATTCTCTTTTTAAAAAATAAATATTTATTTCCGTTTTTTAAGACAGGTCACTCTCTCACAATATATTATTTTTAATTCAAAAAATAAGTTACTTTTAAAACCGGAACGGGGGCTTAATTTTTCGATTTCTCTCAAGAAATTCTGAAATAGGTTGGGAAAACTAACAATTTCTTATTATTAGTATCAAAAGAATTTCACTAAAAAGTAAAGATTTTAAATTTAATTTCTCCCACTATTTAGACTTTTCGAACACCATCAGACTATGATTGGAAATAAGAATAATTATTGGATTTGGATTTGTAAGAAATGAGTGTAAAGAGAAATAGAGTAATAATTGGAAATAGGGGTAATGATTGAAAATAGATAGAGAGAAAAATGAGAGTAATGATTGGAAAGAAATAAGATAATAATTAGAATCTAAAATTCAAAACAACGAGGTTATTGTATTTACATGTAAATCGACGACCATAGAGTAAGATCAATCTCATCCATATAAAAGCATAAAAATACCATTGTGCTTGTAGTCCAATGGTATTTTCGATCAGATTCTTCCTTTGTGAGAGACCAAGTCAGTGTTCAAGTCTCGAGCATTTCTAGTTCAGGGTTATGGACAATCTTCAGATCTACTGTAGACCCCCTAACTTCCGCAGTTCCGCTGATGTATACCGCTTATTTTTTTTTTTGACTCGGAAACAGAGTTGGATATTATTCATAAGAAATAGGGTCCGAAGACCTAACATCGGCAAGAGCAAGGCTAGCTAAATGGTGAGGGATAGGAACTCCCCCCCAATTCTCTAACCTAGCACCTAATAGGGATTGTTTAGCCAACGAATGGGCTACCCTATTGCAAGAGCGATTAACATGTTTAAAAACACAAGAGGAAAATAAAGGAAGAAGCTCTAGACAATCCGAAAGGATAGAGCTACAATCGGAGAATGATTTTCCTTCTTGAGTAAGTGCTTGAACAACCTGAACTGAATCACCTTCAATAATAATACGTGAGAAACCCTTATTTGCAGCGATAACCAGAGCTTCCCGAAAACCAAATGCTTCAGCCGTTCTCAGGGAGAATAAACCGTGAAAAGGAATGGATACCGTTCCCAAGATAAGGCCGGAGTGATCGCGTGCCACAATACCAACACCAACAAGACCATTGTTCTTGCCTATAGTGCCATCAACATTGAGTTTTATTATACGAATAGGTGGCAGATGCCACATTGGGGGAGGCACAGAGGCAGGAGCTCCTGAGGTACCACGGTTAGAAACATTCGCTGCTTTAAATCAGAACAAATTCCACCAGCTTTTTCCAAAATACTATTACTATCCCAGCAATGGCCTTCAAAATGCGTATCATTTCGAGCCTTCCACAAGAACCAACAGATTGATGCAAGAAGTGCACCCTTATCAATCTCATCAACAATTGAAGAAGGGGTATGGGAGAGATAAGACCACCACTCAAAAAATTGAAACGAATCCCATGAATTAGAGAAAGCAGATGCAAAGGGGGATTTACGCCATACGTCTCTTGACAGTTTACATTGGAAGAGCATATGTTCCAAGGTTTCATGCTTGGAATGGCACCTTGGGCAATATGGAGAGATATCAATACCCTTCCGATTTAAATTAGCAAGAACCGCCACAGCATTATGGGAACATCGCCACAAAAACATCTTAATTTTATTGGGAATAGAGAGAGACCATAGAGATTTCCAGAAGGGGTCTGCTGGATTACCTGAGCTTGATTCACCTCGCTCACGTGAATGGCGAGGGGTAATGCTCCTTTTCGCCAAGTGGTATGCCGACTTAACTGAAAATATGCCATTGCTAGAGAAATGCCACACTCCTTTATTACCAACCCCTTGCGAGCTAATCGGGATCGAGATAATTGACTCTACATCGAAATCTGAGAAGAGAGACTGAATAAGAGGGATGTTCCAGCTATGGGTGTCACCATCGATAAGTTCCGAGACAAGACCAATCTGGTGGTGAGGGGATCCTGGCGGTGGCGGTGGACTAAGAACTTTAAACGATAGAGAACGGGGAAGCCAATGATCATTCCAGATATCAATAGAAGAGCCATTGCCTACAACCCAGCGCCACCCCTTTCTAAGGACATCTCGGCCTGCAACAATGCTCTGCCAAGCCCAAGATCCCGTACCAGGACAACCAGCCCCCCAAAAGGATGTATTGTGAAAGTACTTGCCTTTGAAGAGGCGCTAGAATAGAGATTGGGGAGATTGAAGCAACCTCCAACCTTGTTTGGCAAGAAACGCAAGATTAAAGGCATGGAGATCCCGAAAACCAAGCCCTCCTTCCGATTTGCGATTACAGAGTTTCTGCCAACTTACCCAATTAATTTTATTCTCCCCATCCCTAGATCCCCACCAGAATTTGCAGATAGCACTACAGAGGTCTTTGCAAAGACGTTTTGGCAAAATAAAACATTGCATAACAAAATTGGGCATAGCAAGCACAACCGACTTTAACATAACTTCTTTCCCTGCCAAATTTAAAACCGAATCCCTCCAGCTTTGTAATCTTTTCATAACACGATCATACACATATTTAAATACTTGAGATTTAGATTTCCCAATGATAAACGGCAACCCCAAATATTTTCCACCTTGACACTCACTTCGGATGTTCAAAGAACCAGAGATCTCTCCTTTCACCTCATTCGGGGTGTTAGGGCTGAAAAATAATGAAGATTTCTCCCGATTAACTATTTGCCCAGAAGCCTCCTCGTATTTCCGTAAGATTTCTTCAACAGCGTGGCAACTTGAAACAGTAGCTTCCCAAAAAAGGATTGAGTCGTCGGCGAAAAAAAGGTGAGAAATGGGAGGGCAATGTCTTCCCACCTTGATGCCAAATAAATTTCCATCCCGGATTGCCTCTTGAATAAGATAGTGAAATCCTTCTGTGCACAGGATAAAAAGATAGGGGGACAATGGGCACCCCTGTCTAAGACCTCTAGAAGGAGAGAAAAATTCACCCTTCTCTCCATTGATAACAGTAGCAAAGGAAGTCGTAGTGACGCAAGACATAACCCATCGAATCCACTGCTCATCAAAGCCGAATTTGCGAAGCACTGCCTCTAAATAGGTCCACTCAATCCGGTCAAATGCCTTAGCCATATCCAGCTTCAAAGCAACCCACCCTTTTCGTCCATTACGCCTGTTTTTAAGGGAATGCATCAACTCATGAGCAATAAGAATGCTGTCCGAAATTTGCCGACCACCGACAAAGGCATTTTGGTTTTCTAAGATTATGTGGGGAAGTATAGGTTTAAGGCGATTGGCTAGGATTTTGGTGATGATTTTATAGGAGACGTTGCAGAGGCTAATCGGCCGGAATTGACCTGGTTTAGTAGGGCAATTAACTTTGGGGATGAGGGTGATAAGAGTTTGGTTAAAACTACGCAGCAGGTGAGATGTATGGAAAAAGCTTTTAACCGCAGCTGTAACATCTTCCCCCACCGTCGGCCAATAAGTTTGAAAGAATAATGGCGTCATACCATCCACACCAGGAGCTTAAGTAGGCCCCATATCATCAAGAGCAGATTTAACTTCCAAATTTGTGACGGAACGAGTAAGAGATTGGTTCATGGCATTAGTGATTTTGTGGGGGATACCATTAACTGTATCCTGTATATTAAGGTTAGAACTAGCAGTAAAAATACCAGAGAAAAAATGTTGGAACACTGCTTGTACCTCATGGGAATTCTCTGTCCACATGCCATTGTTATTCTCAATACCAGATATGCGATTAAAAGAACGCCGCTGCATCACAGAAGCATGAAAAACCGTGTATTTTTATCACCATGTTGCAGCCAAACCACTCTGGATTTTTGCTTCCAGAATAGTTCTTCTTTGTGCCACTCCTCTTTCAATCGTCGCTTGAGGTTCTGAACAATGTTTGGTGGAGGACCAGCCCTTGAGTTGCTTAGAGCAAAATTTTTTGCCTTCAATTCCTCAATTTCTCGCCCCGAATTCAACCGTTTTCGCCGCTTCCAATTACTCAGAGAAGACCGGCAAGCCTAGACTTTTTTAATCACCATAAAAGATCGCGAACCGTGAACAGGATTAGCCCAAGCCTGCCGGATGACATCACGGACCTCATCATCTTCCACTAGGGCTGTAAGTGAGCCAAGCTACTCGCGAGCTCGGCTCGGCTCGTTAAGGCTCGGCTCGGCTCGACTCGTTTAGTAAACGAGCCGAGCTCGAGCTCGAGCTCGAGTATCCGGCTCGTTTAGTAAACAAGCCGAGCCGAGCTCGGCTCGGCTCGTTTGACAAAAACTCGGCTCGTTAAAGGAGGCTCGGCTCGATTAAGAGAGGCTCGTTTAGTAAATTACTAAGCTCGACTCGTTAAGGGCTCGGCTCGTTAAGGCTCGAGCCGAGCTCGAGCTCGCTGAAGCTCGGCTCGACTCGGCTCGTTTACACCCCTATGACTTCCACCCAACGAGCGTCAAATCGAAAAGTAGCACGGTGCCTGGTAGGTGCAGCTCTAAGATTCAAGAGGATCGCACTTGTCACGACCCTGACCCGCCTCTTGAGGTCTTAATCATGACAAATGCCAGTGATTTCTCACTAAGGCCAAATCACAAATCAAATATCACCTAAACAAGTGATAATCAAAAGGGGCTAAAACATAACAGCGGAAGCAAAAGTCAACTTTTATTGATGACGAACCAAAGTCTTACATAGGTTTTACAAAGCAAAAGGTAAACCTCTCAGAGCTGTGCTTACTTACAAGCTCAAAAGCTAAACAAACCATATACAAGCCAAGTCATCATGAAGCATAACTTCCTATCTACAAGCTTCCAAAAATGCAACACATCTCAAAAGTAAACACGCCACCACGCTACGCATCGCATCCTGAAAGGTGGAAAGAAAATCCATAAGCCAAAGCTCGTGTGAATGATTAATACTTAACTCACATGCCTTCCATGGACAACGCAAAATACTTTTGATAATATTTCAAATCAAAGAATTCAAATCCATAAGCCAAATATAATGCACATTCCGCTATTCAAAATTCAAACGCTACCGGGCGTCCCCGGTAGTGGATAAGCCAGACGTCTACGCATTATCCCAAAACACACACCAACCTCAAACACCCTTGCTAGCCATTAAGCCGTCCCCTAGCAAGACCGGACGTTGGGAATGCCATTAAATAGATTCGCAAGTATTTCACAAATAAGTCCACCTTCCATTGTTATCCATGGAGTACACAATTTGTAAAACATATTCAAATAAGCTCGATAAGGAAAACAATTTCAAAACCATGTGTTTAAGTATTAAATCACTCACCTCGGCTCTACGAACCCCCCGAACTTCCTAAAACAATTAGGCAATAAAAACATTATTAGGAACTGTTAAACATGCTTAAATATACCTAAATGAGGTCCTAAACACATTTAAGAACGATTTAAAGAAGTTAGATAACTAGTCCCAAGAAAACAGTCATAGAATCTGCAGTCCCATAAACTTTAGCGCAAAAACTGACTTTGCACAAGAATAACTAATGCACAAGCTCTACATACTTTTTAAGGTCTATGAATCTAGTTTCAAAATCAGAAATCGGATCGCAATTTCATCGCTCGAGCTAAAAAATATGACCGTTTCCCCAACACGTGTCTGAGCAGTCAGCAAAGTTCCGAAACTGCGTGCTGTGAGGTTACGAATTTCTACAGAATTTAATACTTCGAATCTGATCCAGAAATGTTTACCATAAATAAAAGACTCATAGAGGAACTCTCTATAAAAATCTCGTAATTTTTGGAGCTTAGGAACTGCCTCAACAAAAATCCACAAAATCAGGACAGACACAGTTTCTCAAATCTGCAGATTTTCCAGAAAATTTCTTCTTGTTCTTCCTGCGATTTCTAACCCCAAAACCTTCCAAAATACTTCAAATTCACATCAAACTCTTACTAATCATGCTCAAACTCAGATATATTAAAGAGCTACTCTAGAAACATCAAATTCATGGATCAAAGTAAGTTCTAAATATGAAATTCAAGGGATTCAATTAGGGTTTTGGAGTTCCTTAAGAGTTCAACCCTAAAACTTGAATTCAACTTAAACCAAACATCTAGAGCATGAATTCAACAAGTAAAGCATGATATACAAGTCAGGAAATATAAACTCAAGTGTGAAGAACATGACTTACCAAGTTAGGGCTTCAATACAAGCCAAGCAAAGATCAAACCCTACGGTTTCCCTCTTCTTCTTCTCTCACCGAACGGTTCTCTCTCTCTCTCTCTACGTGGTCGATAGAAATAAGAAAGAATACCGTAGAAGCTTCTTTTTTTTTGTTTATATCCGGCTATTAGAAAAGTTATTAGGTGCATGCAAGTCATGTGTTATTATGCTCCAATTCCATTAAACAAATAAAATAAACACATAATTCACCTAATTAGCTCAAAGCTCAACACATAATTAACTTAAAATGCAATTAAAGGTCAGGGGTATTACAGCACTATGGTCAGAACCCACAGTGTCAAGATGAGTTACAGCAGCTTGATCAAATAAAAGGCACCACGACGGAGTAGCCAAGACCCGATCGAGCCGTTCTTGAACATATTCATTACCACCTCTGTTATTGCGCCACGTGAAAGGATATCCTGAAAAACCCAGGTCGACCAACCCATAGTCATCAACGAATTTTCGGAAACCACGAACCGAACTTGGTGGCCGGGCAAGGCCACCCTTCTTCTCATCTGGGCATAAAATATCATTCATATCACCCCAAATTACCCAATCATTTCCCAAACAAGTCTTGTAATGCTTAAAGTAATCCCACTGGGCTCTCCTTTCAGAATCATAAGGACTAAAATAAACATTAACTAGTCTCCAACTTTTATTCAAAACAGAATCGTAAATTTCTACATCAATAAACCATGACACATCTTAACTAGTGTAACACTAGATGTACCTTTCCAAAAAATTGCCAATCCACCAGCAGAACCAGTCGGGTCAATAACAATCGCACTATCCATCTTCAGAGATCTTTTAACCAAATCCAATCTGGGAACTCTTTTCTTTGTCTCTGAAAGAAAGAACAGAGTGGGGGAGTGGAGTCTAGCAAGCTCCTTGAGTTGGTGGAGTGTCATGGGGCTCCCCACACCCTGATAGTTCCAACAAATCATTGGTTGGGGGGAGACCAATTAGGGCTGGTCTCCTCCGCCACAGCAGGGCTTGTATCCATTGCCACCAAAGCCAATCCATCATTCCTACCACGGGCCTTTTTATGAGTATCATAACCAGAGCCAAGTGGAATCGCCAAAACTCCAGCCACATTAGGAACCCGATTCTCCAGACTCTCCAGGTTGCGCTTGCCATTGGAATTGAGTTTCTGCTTGGGGATAGGTGGGGGAGTGGGGTTAGGCTGACGGTTCCCCTGGATTTCTCCCAAGACCCGCCGACGGATAGGAGCAGGAGTTCCCACTCTAGAACCACGCTTTTTCCTCCCCTTTGAAAGAGGGGGTCCATCCGAAATAGGGATATCAACAAGAATAGGGGAAGGATAATCAGGGGAAAGAGTGGTGGTGTTTAGAGGAACGGATAAGGGTGGGATGTAAGTGGGGATGATGGTTGAAGAGACAGGAGTTTGAGGGGGAATTTGGGTGTTAGCTGGAAACGGGGAAATAATTCCAGATGTTTGGGTGAGGGTTTTGGATACGAGTTGTATAGAATGGGTTAGGTTAGGTCCAGAAGGTAGGGATGAGGGTTGGGCTAAGGGTATTATGTGATTGATTATGGGTGGAACATTTGGGCTCTGTGGAGAGGGAGAAGGTTTAGATAGTGGAATGGGTTGGGCCAAGACAGGATGGGAGGTAAGGGTAGAAATGGGCCGAGCGAATTTCTTAAGAACCTGCTCCATAAAGGGCGTGAGCTGATTTCCTTCAAGGGCAGGACTCTGATTAGGCTTAGAAACCACTGATCGCTTCGCAAGATATGCTTCCGTTAACATTTCCTCCTCGTGGCTAGAAACTCTGGCCTTATCATTTGAAACCGAGATATTCTCATTTAGATTTGAATTCGAAAGTTAGAGCATAAAATACAATGAGCTTCCCATATGCAACACTTGGGCCACAATTAAACACGTAGGCAATACTACTAGTCACCCATCTTTCTGTTGATCTGACAGTACTCGCAGAAGTCGTTTTTGTATTTTTGCTTTTATGTGTAATAAAAGCAAAAATAAGTACTTATTTCACATTTTCAAACTCAAAAATAATGTAAATGAAAAATAAATTTTCAATTTTTTTTGCACCGTATTAAAGATCTCAATGAGATCTTTCAAACAAGATTCATATTGCATATTTTTAGATTTCAATAAGCCCATCGTTTTTTAGCTTGAAATTGCCTTCTTAAAAAATAAGTATTTAATTTCGCGTTCCGAAAGAGGCTTAACTTTATTCTGGTTCTATATACTCCTTCAGATGGTGAATCTGGGAGTGGGGATGGAATTAGCAGTGTGGAATCCTTGCAGTACGACTTTGATACAGTTAGCGCCGCAACGGACAACTTTTCTGATGTTAATAAACTTGGACAAGGTGGATTTGGAGCTGTTTACAAGGTAATTACAGTAGTAATAAATTTGGAATACACATACATGAATAAAATCATACAAGCCGTTTGCCCATGCAGTGTGGGCAAGATCGAAGTGATTACACCATTCAGTATATATAGTTGATGAAACTGTACAACTTATTTACGTAATTCAAAATGGAAATGGGGACCCTGCCGTCACGTGGTGACTTAAACTCATTCTCCACCACATGTATGTCTTTCAGTACATAGAACGGAACACTGTTAGCGTGCATCGAACGTGACTAGAAAAAAAATTACACTCTTTTTTTTATCAACTAGCCAATGTGAATTTTTTTGTCCAGTGCATGAAACGGGCACAAATGCTAGTAATATCCTAAGCAAGTGTAGTCCATGTGCCAAGTCAAGCTCCTTTTTTATATATATATATATATATATATAGAAAATTCCTGAAAAAACAAGAAAAATCAACATCAACGTCATTACTTCTCACAACTCACTTTTTTTTTCCACACTTTCACTTTCCTTACACATTTATCGTTATCTCACTCTTTTTCTTTTCCATTCTTGCACTTTATTAAGTCACTTATTTAGTGGCCAAAAAATCTTTCAAATAATTTGATAATTTTAGCTTTTTATTGTTTATTACAGATTAAATTTTATTAGGTGAAAATTTGAATTTTTAAGAAAAAAGCTAGTGTAGTTCGGGAAAAAAAAGCTAGAAAAATTTATTTGTGTCTACCTATGCTTATATATAATAGCAAGTGTAGTCCATGTGCCAAGCCAAGCTCTCTTTTTTTATTATATGATGATACTGTATGAAAAAACAAGAAAAATCAACATCAACCTCATTACTTCTCACAACTATTGTATCTTTTTTCTCCACCCTTTCACTTTCCCTTACACATATATTGTTATCTCACTCTTTTTCTTAATTTCTTCATATATTGTTATCTCACTCTTGCTCAAAAATCATGTATTTACGCAAATAATTTTCCTACTAATATAGATCTTGTTTGATAAATCTCATTGAGATCTTTTAAATGGTGCAAAAAAAATTGAAAAAATATTTTTCATTTTCATTATATTTGAGTTTGAAATTACCCTTTTTTGAAAAAAAGGAACTTTTGGAAAAAGTGGAACACCTCTAGTGGCCAATAAATCTTTCAAATAATTTGATAATTTTATTGTTTATTGTTTATTGTTTATTACAGATTTTAAAGTTTATTACGAGTACTTTTCAACTTAGTTTTTTTCAAAATATCACATTATCTACTTTTTACAATTTAATATATGCGTGTTTATACCCTATTCTTTTAATGTATATGTTCTTACAATATCTTTTTATGTTCCAGTACATTTTGTACAACCCGTACATCGCATAGGTTTACACTTGTACTATATAGAGATAATTAGAGTTGAAATGCTTTTGATAATTTTTTATTTTTCTATTATCTTTGTCTTTCGGAACCTTTGATATTTTTTTTTTATGAATTAAATACAAAAAGAGCAGTGAAAATGGTAAAAAAAAAAGAACAGTATGAAAATTAATTATCCCTCCCATATTCACATGATTTGCTTCTATATATATGAATGTCAAACTAGTTGTGATGCACATGTATAGTTATGATGCTCGAATTTCAACCTTCCTCAATGTACCCATTATCAATTTCTCTTAATAATTTTTGCTATGGATAAGTAGATAAAATTTCTCTTGCCGAATAAAAATGAAGAACAAAAAAGAGTGTAGATGGTAAAAAAAGGTAGTGCATTAATGTTCGATTACCTATGTTCTGAAACATTATTCGTTACATCTTCAGGGTAGGCTTTTGAATGGAAAAGAAATAGCAGTGAAGAGGCTAGCTCAGGGATCTCATCAAGGAGATACAGAATTTAGGAATGAGGTTTTGCTAGTTGCCAAGCTTCAACACAGGAATTTGGTTAGGCTCATTGGTTTTTGCTTGGAAGGGACCGAAAGGCTTCTTATTTATGAGTTTGTGTCAAACTCTAGCCTTGATAAATTCTTATTTGGTAAGACTATTGTGATTCTTGCTTGTCTAAATTAAAGCTTTATTTCACTATTTTCTCTTTGTTTTCTGATCTCAAAAGACAGAGAAAAACCTAACAGTTCGGATTTCCTAATGCAAAAAGGGCTTATTTTTGTCATTTTTAAACATTTGTTTTTTAATCAAAAGACTACTGTACAGGTTCAATTCAACATTGAAAAAAGAACAAGTCAACTCAAGACAAAAATAAGATTAAATGCCATGAGTTTTAGATTATTTTAAATCTTTTTTCTAAAGAACTTTTCTATATTTCTAAGTTTTACTTCCTATCGTCAAGCGAATTAAGTAAGTTCAAAATTTTGACCCCAAAGCGTAAAAAACTACTACTAAAAGACCGCAAAGACAAGCGGATCAAAAAAAAAAAAAAAGACCGCAAAGACAATATTCTAAGGGGTTATTTGGCCTACTAAGCAAATGGCTTGTTTTTTTGTCCATATTCAAAAAAAAAATATATTCACATTTGTTAGTTTTTTGTCAATTTTTTTTGTGGATTATTGCTTCGTCATGACGAGAGAAATCTAAAAAGTAAAAAATTATGATCGAAATGCATTTTTTTTTGAATAAAGACAAAAATAAGCCAAGAAGCCATTTTTTTTTCTTAATTCAAAAAAATTTAATTCTATACAGAAATTGAGCTTTAATCAACATGGTAAGTATCAAAATATGTGTAGATCCAAACAGGCGTGACCAGATGGATTGGGGGAAACGTAGCAAGATCATAGGAGGCGTTGCTCGGGGACTCGTATATCTTCACGAAGATTCACAACATAGGATCATTCATCGTGATCTCAAAGCTAGCAATGTTCTTTTAGATGGAGAGATGAACCCAAAAATTGCAGATTTTGGCATGGCAAGACTATTTGCAGTGGATGAAACCCAAGCGATTACAATCAGAATAGCGGGTACCCGGTAAGTTTCAATTTCATTTCCAAATTAATAATTTGCAGAATTCTTCCAAAAAAAATTGACCGCATAATGTCTAAGGGGAAAAAAGGTAAAAACTATGGTTGTGGATTTTTAAAATGAGTTTTTAAAATGAAGATCTACACAGGGTTATGCGTTTTTTTGGTCTGTAATTAATTTTTTTTTAAATCTTATCAAATTCTTTTACTTTTATGGGTAGATTAAGTCTACACGCACTTAAAAAGTAAAAAGAGTGATCAAAATTTAACAAAGGCATTTGAATTTTTGTTTTTTTAGGGATTTTTTTTATATAAATCGTACATGCTTTTACTTTTTAGGCAAAGATACGTTAGGTATACTCACAAATTAAAGAAAATTTGACAAACTTGTTAAAAACCTCACTAAAGACCCCCCAAAAAAAAAAAAAAAAACGAATCACATAGCAGTCATAGATGCTCAGAATTGAGTTTTCTGATCAAGGAAACGAACAAGGCCTAATTAAGATGTTGTACAATTTTGCAGTGGATATATGGCTCCGGAGTACATGATGCACGGGCAATTGTCCGTCAAGTCAGATGTCTTCAGCTTTGGTGTCTTAGTTCTGGAAATTTTGAGCGGTCATCAAAACAGTTCTTTCCGCGCAGAGCAGAATATAGAGGATGATCACACTAACCTTATAAGCTATGTAAGTACACATATTTTGTGGAATTTTACCAACAAAAAATTATCCTATGAAATTTTAAAGTCAATAACAAGGTGCCCACTCATTTCTGGCTTTCTGACAACCACTGCCCAGTGCAGTTGGTATGTCATCTCTCCCCTAAAGGGGGAGGTCCTGGGTTCGACTCCTGCTGGAGCAACACCCTTGGGATCCCAAGCTATGGATAGCTTCTGGATTCCGTGCTAACTCTAACATCCCCTACTAACCCCCGCTGATGTATGACGATTGAAGAAAAAAAAAAAAATCTTAGTCCATGATAAACTAACTACAAGGGAATTTTTTTTTAATTTTTATTGCTAAAGTTAAGATAGGATTTCATTTAATCAAGAACAAGAAACCATATCAGGAATGGTTGTCATCCTCATGAAAAAGAGGTAACAGCAAAGGAGGATAAAATTCCCAAATACAAATCCCACTTCCTCGATCTCACAGTATTCTTGGCCATACAATGTCCCGCAGAATCGCCAACTCTTCGCACAAAACTCACCTCTAGCTCGTCAAAAATACCCCTGAAACAACTTATGTCTGCCATCAAGACTCCTAATGTACTGTATCCCCTTGCTTCTGATCAATCATCTTGATAACCCAGCTACCGGGCATCGCCTTCAATATATATGCACCTTCTGCTAACTGAGTTCTTGAGCGAAAACCAAGCCCTCCCTTCCCGCCATTGCCTCCAACAAAACAGGATCGATCCAATAAGTTCTCAACAGGTATCGCTCTGGCTTTTGAAACTGTTAGGCCATGATAAACTAACTACCAAGAAAAATTGATATATATGTATCCTTATTCCTTTCTTTCTTTTTCTTTTTCTTTTTCTTTTTTCAACGGTCAGGGGTCAATACATACGGTATAAAATTGCAGATCAAACAAATACATACTGATATAATATTTTCATGATTACGACGTTCAATTCTTGATATATCTCACTCAATGAACTTCTGATACCGTCACTACTAATGTTACGTATATAGCTTGATATCGTGATTAAAAACCATGAAATCTTATTTCCAATGTTGAATTCATGTAGGCATGGAGAAGTTGGAGGGAAGGAACAGCTTCAAACCTCATAGACCCCACGTTGAGGGCTAATTCCAATTCTGCGAGTGAAATGATGAGATATATTCATATTGGTTTGCTATGCGTTCAGGAAAATGTAGCAAGAAGACCGACAATGGGTTCGGTTGTTGTCATGCTTAGTAGCTCCTCTATAACTCTTTCGGTACCCTCAGAGCCTGGATTTTTCTGGCCCGATATCAATTCAGAAGTACCAAGGGTAAATGGGGATAGCTCAGGGGCAAATGAGTCAACTCAATCAGTAAATGAAGCTTCAATTACTGAGTTAGAACCTCGTTAATTTGTGAATTGAAGGTGTTATTTTTGCAACAAGAAAATTTGTGTGGATGAGCATGTGAACGATAAGCGCATTAATTTTGTATCTTTTTTCCATGTTGAGCTTAATTTTATCGATGTAATAATATTTGTGTAGTGCGAGGGTTGCACTACGGCACCCCTGGATCCGCTTTTTATACCTCACTTTGTAGTAAATTTGACCCCATTTGGCCTACCTAGCTTTCCCGTTATGCATTTTTTTTCTTCTTCTTATTTTTGTCCCTTGTTGAACCCTTTTTAAGTTCAGGTCAAAACTTTGTGATCATTAGACTCTAATTTTGGAACGTATCCAAAAAAAACAAAAAAAATTGTCCATTTCAAAATATCAAAACAAATGTTGTAACTTTCTCAAATTGGGTTGATGAATTAGTTTCCGGTGTACTTTTTAATTGTTTTGAAAGGGAATTTTTTTTATTAGTCTCTGAAATTGTTACAAAGATTAATATGAACAAGAATTAATGTCATCATATCCTTACCCCAAGACCCAAACGAGATATTCCCTCCGTCCCTTTTTAAGTGTCCTGCTTCGTAACTCCAATTTATTAAAAAGACATCATCATTATACCTTTCACATCAACTTTTTCCTCCATTTTCCCTACTTACCCATTATCATTACACTTTCACTCACTCACTTTTCAAAATGGAATCTACTTTTAGGGATAAAATAGACAATGCACTAATTTTTACCCACTAACTTTACAAAATGGACACTTATTAAGGGACAGCCCAAAATAAAATACTAGACTATAAATAAGGGACGGAGGGGGTACAAAGCTTAGAATAATCTTATGCCCATCTCAGTGGCCCATACCCAAGATTAGCAAGAAGCGAACCAAAAAAACATCTGATTAATGGTCCGCAAGAGAAAACTAGACACTGGCTCGAGCAATTAGGAGTTCAAGAGTACCCATGTACATGCCCCTATTGTATGGAGTATTAATTTGGAAATCTTGGAGCCACTTAGATGTAGATTCCCATTAGTTGAGATGAGATTTGAACTATCGGATGTATGATCCGATGGTTCAGATCGTGCAAAGTATAGTGATGTGCACCAAGGGCACAATCCCCCAATTCAAAAACCGTTATTCAAGCCGGAATTGGGAACGTTGCTCCAAAACCACCTCAATTATGAGTGATTTTTTAGTGCCGAGCGGGTATATCCTACGTGGTATCCACTCGGCGCATCCGAGCCGTCCGATACACTTTTGGATAATTCGGATTAAAATCCTCTCTCTTCTCTTACCCCAACACTTTATCTCTCCAAATCTGAACCGTTCAAACACACACTCCACAACAAAAACCCACGTAGGGGCCGAAGTCCAAACTCTACGTTTTATTAATGCCACCACTACTCACCTCCAGAGCTCTCTCCTCCCTCTTCCTCTCCACAAGGTCATTTCCCTCCATGGCCACCCCACTTTACACCACCACCGCCTCCGTCGCTCCCAAGTCCCGTCTCAGGGGCGTCGTCTTCGACATGGACGGAACCCTAACCGTCCCCGTCATCGATTTCCAGGCAATGTACAGGGCCGTGCTCGGCGAAGAGGAGTACTTGGCCCTCAAATCGAGGAAGCCTTTTACGGGAATTGATATACTGCACCACATTGAGAATTGGAGTCCCGATAAGCAGCGGAGAGCTTATGAAATTATTGCGGATTTTGAGCAGCAGGGCCTCGATCGCCTCCAGATTATGCCCGGTTAGCTGTTTTTTTTTTCCCCAATATCATTCTTGCATATAGATAACGATTCACTGTGGCAGAGCCTAAGTGCCCACAATTGGGGGCGGGGGCGGGAGCGCGGGCGTGAAAGCCTCTTTCAAAATCTGCCCAAACAACTGAAATTTAAGTGTAAGGATTGAGAGCGCGAGCACATAATGAGGATTGAGAGTGGGAGCGAAAGCCATATCGAAGGATTATGTGACTAAGGGCAGAGCCTGGAGCAAAAAAAGACAAGTATTAGTGTAGTCTAGAGGGTACACATTAAACATAAGCTTGAACCTTTTTTTTTTTCAATAATCAAGAGAATTAGATAGTTTCTAACCATAAATATTCATCACTGAGACCAGATGTATGAAATATACATCTTTGCTATAGGAATAGAATTTACCGAGAGAGAGAGAGAGCCAAAAAAACTGCAAGCTAAGCGTTGGTAGTTAGGACTTTGGGCACATGATGCACCAGCAGGAAAGCATCTTTTGAAAAAAATTTAAACTACTAAAATTTGCAAAAGAGAGGATTGAGAGCGGGAGCGGGGCGTGAGATTTGTCCTACTTTCCCTTAATCGGTACTCGAAATGATCCTCCAGTTCTGGGGAGAGTTTGCAGGAGTGGTCCGCGGATGGTCCTACTAGAGGATTATGTGACATAGCTTAGGAGTATAAGAAGGCGTCCTTGAACCATCTAAGAGTACTATGAATCTTTAATGAGAAATTAAAATTTACAGGGGTAAGATAGAAATATTGTTTGTAGTAGAAATACTATTAATACAGAGTATTTCGGAGTATAAATGTGATTATCAAAAAATCAGGAGGGGCACTTGCCCCCTGGCCATGGACTTAATCTGCCCCTGCATAGATATATGTGTGGGTGCCTATGGTACACTTTGTTGGAAATTGAAATGGCCGGTTGAATAATTTCGATCCGGTTTATGTGTTTTAAAGACCGGTCGAAACCGGACCGGTTATATTTATATAGGTCTAATAAATATATATATAAACTGTTTTTATGGGCTTAATTATATTTTTATGGGTTTTTTTTTTTTATGTGTTGGGCTCAAAATTGATCCTTTTTTGTTGGGCCCAAAAAAAATGGTTGAATTATGGATTTTTGGTTGATATTTTATGGGTTGAATTGTAGATTTTTTGATGTGTTGGGCTCAAAATATGGCCCATGAATGAAAACCGGATAAACCGGACCGAAACCGGTTGAGTCGGTCGAAACCTGACCGTATTATCTCAACCGGTTCTGGTTTCTAAAAATCTCAAACCGAATAACCGGTTTCGACCGAAAAATATGCTAAAACCGGTCGAAACCGAACCTACAATATACGTGCACTGGAGGAGGAAGTTTTTTTTTTTTGGTCGAAACTTTTCTGAATGTATTTGAAATGGGTTTGGTGAATATTGCCTGGAGTTTAGTTTAGCTTTCACAATTTATATTACTTTGGAAATTCACCCCTGTTGTGCTTAGTTTCTTATATTGTTACGGGTGGGAGGATGCTGTTGCATGGTCATCTCACTGTGGGATCAGAACGAGAGTGCGGGAAAGCCCATTATAATCACTTTATTTGAGAGTGGGAGTGCCTCCAGAGCGTTTTCATAAATATGCGTACTCGTATTTGTTCTATCAAGCATTCGTTTGTGTTGGTATTTCAATTACTTATTCAGTAACTTGTTAACATAAAAGTTGTGTGTCCTGTGTAATGTACTGATGATAAGGCAAGCTAGGCAGCATTGTGGTAGTTCTATTTTCATGATGATCACATAATGTTTTATCATTAGACAGTAGAAATGCAGTGCTGGGAGTGTTTAAGAGCAATTTGAGTTTTAGATTTGACGTCAAGCATTGTGGAGTAAAATGATGCATGGACCATGTAGACATTTGCTAGACACATGCATGTATTGGAATTTACCCCACATCGGTTGTTTATCACCTCGAAAGCTATTATATGAGCCTGGGCTGCTGCTCGCCTTATTGTCATTTGGTTTTGAGGTGGATGCATTAACATGGTATCAGAGCTCAAGTTGCAAAAGGTGTTGGATTCAAGTCTCTCTGTTGCATTTGTTCACCGTTTGCATTCTACTTCTCCCTTTCGTATTTTGTTTTGGTCTGTCTATGAAAATTTGCAACTCCACGTGCAAGACAGGGTTGCACATGAGGGAGGGTGTTAGATAGCTTGATATGCATTTGGTTTTGAGGTGGATGCATTAACAAGGTATCAAAGCTAGGTTTTCGGAGTCTTTTCCCCTTTGTTTGTGCCATAGTTGCACTTTGTTTCGTTGTGATCCGTATGTTCCGGATCCTTTGTTGAGCTCTCCACGTGCGAGTCGGGGGTCGCACGTGCAGGAGAGTGTTGAAATTTGTCCAACATTGGTTATTTATCATCTCTAAAACTAGAATATGAGCCTGGGCTGCTTCTCCTCTCATTGCCAATTGGTTTTTTCGGTGGAGGCATTAACAACATGGCCTGTGGAAAAATGATCATTGATGCTAGGAGGTCGGATAAATAGCATCCATGGAGATGGTGGGTAGTTTGGACTGAAGCAAGCCCTTTTAAGTAAGGGCCTCATACAGAGCCCTATCTTCTTTGAGAGAAATAGGCATTTGAATGTTCTTTTCCTTGCTAAACTTCGGGTTGAGAATGCTTTTGTCCCCATTTGGTTGGCGAAAACTTGGAAGAAAAGGACCCGAAAATGTTTCCTTTCCAGATGTTTAAGTAACTGCAAACTTCTTATTTCTTTTCCATTCTTGGAGGTATAAGGTTAAAGAGACTGAATGAAGGAAAACCTGTATCTGATATTCCGCTAATGTTCTTACAAATGCTGTTCAAAAAAGAAATAATAATAATAATGTTCTTACAAAACCTATTTTTTACACCATGAGACTTTTGAGATGATATATATTTGGGTGATGATAAAGGAATATGCTGTAATGTCTAGGACTTATTCTGTCCAGTGTAAAAAAGGTTTATGCTTATGGTTCTTATGAACTTGTGACTGAAAAATAAGAACTTTTTAACTGTGACTTTGAGGACCATACTAACTAATTGGGTTATAGAAGTTGTTTTTGTGTATTTCGTCATATCCATCTTATGCCCGTATGCTCAGCGAATTGAGCTATTGAGGACTTAGTTTTTTTGGTTAAGAAGTCTACTGATAAGACGTCAAGCGGGGATGTTGCTATTTTTGTTATCTTATTGATATTCTTGTCTTTCTTGTTTCAATGTGAATTGAGCGTAAGAGCAGAACTATTTCTGTATTTCAATGAACGAGCTTCTCCAACAGGCAGGTAAAAGGCCTGTTATTGTGTAAATTTGGTCAGCAATTCAATTTTGCTTGAGGTGTGTTCCAAGAAGCCTCAATCTGGGATGCTTCCGTAAATGTTATCTCATTGATATGCTAGTCTTATCTTGTTTTCATGTGAATTGAGTGTATGAGCAAAAGTATTTCAACTTATGAGCTTGTCAAACAAGCAGGTAAAAGGCCTGTTATTACCTAGATTTGGCTTGAACCTCAATTTTGAGCTCTCCCATGGCTAGCTAAACCCTGTAATAAACTTTAGCAGTATTAAACTTCATGCCCAATTTGGCCCAAGTTCTGGCAATCGCTAAAGTCCGGCAAGTCTCCTATGTTTCTGCATCTTTGTTGATGCCCCAAGAGAGCATTCCTTTTGGAACCTGTGAGAAAAATTGAAGAAATAACATTTGCACAACTTCATTAACATTTATAAAATAGGGCAGTTGGACATTGTTCAATGTTCATTGCTTAAATGGCTTTAGGTAGCCGTTTTAGCAAATTATCAATGGAGATTCCCTAACTGAGAACTTGTTATGTTGTTGGTACTTGGTTGGCTGGGATTTTGGATTTCCAAGTAATTATATCTTCTATAAACATTTCCTTTTGCTCAAAGCTTTGTTTCTGAATTAACATGGTTCCTTTGCTTGCCACCAGTCCATGCATATTTGTTCTAGTCTTTTTAACTTTTTCATAGGTGAATTATGTTGCAGGTGCATCAAAACTTTGCGGGTTTCTTGATTCAAGGAATATAAGGTAAAAGTTTCCAATTGATGTCTCAGTCTTTCATAGTGTCATCATTTCTTATAGATGTTGCTAACTTCTAGTTGCTTTAACGGCCTTTTATTTTTGGTTTATTTCTTCCTGTAGTGAAAATTTTAAAGTCTGTCTTCTTTTCTTTTTTGGTGATAAGTAAACGTGTTGCCTGAGAGGGTGCAAAAATGGACACAGTGCTAAGAGCACTTTTATATTAAAGTGTGAGCCTTAAGAAAGCAACAAAGATAAAATCAGGAATACCTACAAAATCTTGGTGTGCCATGGGCAGGGTTCAAAAGGCATGCAGCCAACTTTGCAATTTACAATTCTTTTGGTTGGTTAGTCGAGGAGAACACAGTCAATTATTTCCCAAAATTTTGACATTGCTCTAAATTTTCAACCCAAGAATCAAGACTCCTAGTCCATATACTCAAAGATTAAGATCACTCCCTTAAAGTTTTGTCATTCTTTTTTTTTGAACAGCAAAAATGAATTTTATTAACCTTTGAAGTTGTTACAAAGATTAATAGGACAAGGAGAGAACGAAAAGTCCAATCCGAGACCCAAGCCCATGATTGGCAAGCTGCCAACCAAGGCAACACCCAAGCTGCCCATGATTGTGAGAAGTGCATGCTAGATTTCTTTGTGACCGCGGGAAGTTGAGTGTTTCGAAATGTATGGTTCTTTGGGTTGAAATCATTATTTCCATTTTAACAGTATATAAGCTCTCCTCGATTTTGTATTTTGCTTCTCTGTAAAGTGTCACATGGTGAGGTTTTTCCTTTTTCTCAGAAGGGGATTAATCACTCGGAATGTCAAGGCTGCAGTTGATTTGTTTCACTTGAGGTTTGGGGTAAGTTCTGTTCAATATCATTGAGTTCGCTGTTTAACCATGAATTCCTCTATAACCTACGCAGCACTGTATTTTTTCCCCTTTATTAACTCTATTTCCTCAATGGCGGTAAGTGCCTGAAAATATTGTATGAGAGAGAAGAAGTATTGCTTCATGGTGTTACACTCTTGCATCAAGCAGAGAACAAATGCTGCTAGGCCAGGTCATACCGTCATACCTACTTCACAACATCTGTTACACATCTCTTCTTTTTTTTTTTTTTTGTACTTAGAAAACCTTTCTAGGATTATATTGCTTCAAGCTGGTCTCAACCCCTCAGTAGGTACAGCTGGGATAATAAAAGAGTCTCCTGTTAATAATAGGTGGCTGGCTGATCACTTCTTGTCTAGTTTCTAACTACTGATAATTGTGAGACGTAAATTGTGTTTTGGTCTGTTTACAACCCTATCACCCCAACGGATTGTTTTGCATGCGAATGTGATACATCTCACATAGGTCTTCTTTACTTCAAAAAAACTGTTTATCCTCTAACATATCTCGTGAGCATGTGGCTACAGATCACATTTGCTCCTGCCCTAAGCAGGGAATTCCGTCCTTATAAACCTGATCCAGCTCCACTGCTGCATATCTGTTCTACGTGGGATGTTCTGCCGAATGAAGTGATGATGATTGGAGATAGCCTTAAAGATGATGTGAGTTCATTATTCTCTCTCTCTCTCTCTCTCTCTCTCTCTCGCGCGCGCGCGCGCACAATGATTTGAATGATGTTTGGTTGGCAATTTTTGTGATTTAGTCTTGAGTTTTTCTTTGTTTTTGTTTTGTTCCGTTTTGGCATTTTACATGATTTGTCCTTAGATTAAAGCTTCTGGTCTTGCAATGAATCTTATTCAGTTGATGTCGCTTGGTTGCAACTTGTCAATAGATGACCTGTACTTTGTTGTGGTTGTATGTACTTAAGAATTGGTAAGAGGCTTGGAGAATGTGTTTTCAACCACATCATTCATTCTGTTTGTTGTGTCTAAGAAGATTATCATGGCATTTTTTCTTTCTATCCATTTCTTTATTCTTGACCTAGGAACCACTTCACATTTCCCTTTTCCTAGCAACTATATAGTTCATTACATCGTTGGTGAACTTGCAGAGTTCTTTTTATCGAGTTTTGTAATGCACCAAATTTGGTTGTCATTTTCTTGGTATTTGCAGATCGCTTGTGGAAAACGAGCAGGTGCATTTACATGTTTGCTTGACGAAACCGGAAGGTATGACACTCCTGAATTTGAGAATGTTGCATTTAAGCCGGATTACAAGGTGTCCTCTCTTGCTGAAGTTTATTCTCTACTGGAAGCGAATTTTGACCTGATTCCATGATCCGCGATTTCCTTGACAATGGAACTTGCATAAATTGATAAGCATTGACATTGTTCTTTGCTGGACATTTCAAGTTCGGGGATTCACTTATTTTCTGATGAGAAGCCTTTCTGAAGTGCGTTTATGGGACACACGAATTGAATCTTTTGTTTAAGTGAAGGACAAGGGTAGTTCTTGTGGCCATATTAATGTACTGCAGAGTTACTGATCATGTACATATTCTTGGCAGAGTAATAAAATTTATCTCGGTTTGTGTTGTGTATCAATCTCGTTGATGTGATCTTCTTTTTGAACTAAAAAAATAATGTAATCTTCAGTTTTTTACCTCTAAGTACAAAAAAGTGACACTTAGTTCCCATTAAGGAGAGATGGAATACTTAATTACCACTAGGTCCATTTTTACAAAAATACATTTACTATTAATGGAAGTGTCACCCTAGGATTTTAGGGTATGCCAGGGTTTTATGGTACCTTTACCTTAGTACCCTTGGGTTAGGGTATCCTAGGATTTTAGGGTTTTAGGGTACCCAAGGGTATTAAGGTACCTTAAGGTTTTAGGGTTTAGGATACCCTAAGGTTTAGGTTTAGGTGCTATCATAGAGCCCTAGGATTGAGGTTTAAGCATTTTCATAGGGGTTTTAGGGTAGACTTTCCTATTATAGTGTTTTAGTGGTTGAAGCACTTTTATAGAGTACCCTAGGGGTTTACGTATTTTTATAGGGTATCCTAGAGTTTAGGCACTTTCATAGGGTGCCTTAGGGGTTAGGCACTTTCAGTGTTTAAGATTTTAGGCACTTTCATAAGGTTTTAGTGTTTTGTTAATTAGAGGAGACTTGGTGGAAATTACTTTCTATTTTCTGGACCTAGGGGTAAAATGCCCTGTAATCTTCTTGTGGGCCATGATATTGCATTTTGTTTTCTTCTCAAGTTATTTCATATTTATTTTTTGTTTTCAAACTCTTCTCATGGAGATAAATACAAAAATTAAAAAATTCACATAAATGATGTTTTAAAGTATAATTTGATAATTAGACCAAATCACTTTAGATAAATTAAGGAAAATAATTTTAACACTCCCTTTTTTGTTAACGTCACTTTCCTGTAAGTGTATTTTTGCATCAAAAATATACTTGAAAGGGAGTAGCATTAACAAAAAAAAGAGTGACAAAATTAGCGGTCTAAATTAAAGCAGATTCAGTGCCACATTAGTTGGTTGTTTGTGAATTTTTCCAAAGATAACTCATGACATTTTGTATAAAACAAGAAGAAACAGCCACTTGTGCATTCACGATTGCTTGATCATGATTCGGGGGCGTGAAGGAAGAAAATCATGATCCCATATCTCCATCCATGATTAAGATATTCAATCAATCCCACCATTGGTTGCTAATGGTGGCCTAATTAGTGTAACTTGTTTCTATAAGAGACCTAATCTCTGTTTTTTATTTCCTTTTACTCCCTCCGTCCATTTATTATTATTTATTTTTGAATTGTGTGCCATTTTTGAATTGCTTGTATCTTTCAATCTATAATGTCTTTTATAATTTTGAAAACTTTGTATTATAAAATTAATCGAGATCTATCAAATAAGATTCATATTACATATTTTTCAAGATCCACACTAAAAGATATAGGTAAAAGATATTCCCTCCGTTCCTTTTTAAGTGTCCTGCTTCGTAATTCCAACTTATTAAAAAGATATCATCATTACACTTTTCACATCAACTTTTTCCTCTACTTTCCCTACTTACCCATTATCATTACACTTTTACTCACTAATTTTTCAAAATGGAATCTATTTTTAGGGACAAAATAAACAATGTATCAACTTTTACCCACTAACTTTACAAAATGGACACTTATTAAGGGACAGCCCAAAATGGAATACTAGACTCAAAAAAAGGGACGGAGGGAGAATAAAAGAGACAAACAGAATAATGAACAATTAAAATGGGACTGATGGAGTAATTAATTGTTGTATCTATATATATGGAAAATTATAATGCCAAAACTGTTTTTGTTGGTGCCAAAACTCTAAGAGCATTGGAGATGTCAAAGTTGAGGTGGATAAGTTAATGGTCATTTTTGGCATCAACTTTCAATCCTAACCACCTTCACTCATGCCAAAGCTGACGTGGCTTTGACATCTCTCACTCCCATGCTAATTTTGACATCTACCTCTCCACATGCCAAATTTCAAAAACTACCTTTGAAAGTTCAAATTTTTTTTTGCAGTTTGAGGATTTCTTTTTTTTCTTCTTCTTTTTTTCCCTTTTAAGTTTGAGCTCTATTTTTTTGACACAAGAGGGTTGGGGAGAGAGAACTTGATGTCAAATTGAAAATGTCAAAATGCCACATAAATCTTCAAAAAAAAATTGACATCTCCTATTGGAGATGCTCTAATGCACATATTTTCAAGAATGTTTTCATTATTTATTCTCCTAACGAAAATTCTAACTCCACACCCACTTATACACCCATTTACAAACCCCCACTCACAATAGAGGGGTAGTGTGTGCGGGCCCCACCCCTAATGTAAATAGGGATGTATAAATGGGTGTGTGTTTGGGTGTGGAGGTAGAATGATTGTTCTCCTAATTGTCGTTCTTTAATGAGGTGGCATGATTACATTCAATTTCTCTCATTTTTCCTTTTCTTTTCTCCCACCAAACACAGCATAAAACTCAGCAAAATAACGCTGAGGCGATCTCTGAGGATCTTGAACTATAAATGTGCTGGTAGTTCCTTTCCAAAAAACAAGAAAGAACAGAACTATAGATACATATGCTGGTAGACCCCTTCAAATCTCCCGAAACAAACAACAAGAAGATGAAAGCAACGTTCCAATGCCAAGGTATCATCTGGAACACGCCTCCATCCCTCTCTCTAGTCTCTAGTAGTACCATCCCCAAAATTCTTCTAGATCCCTCTCTTCTCTCTTACTCTCTCTCTCCTCAATCTCAATACCGACACACACCACTCTCCTCCCACCATCATCTTCTCTGTGGATTTGCGAAAGCCACCAACTTGGGTTCTTCCATCCCCTCTCTCTCTCTCTCTATACCCCAAAGCACACTGCCATGATTTACCCATTGGTTTCTAACGGAATCCCATTAATTCCCCTAGTCTTAGCAATCCAAAACCCCCCACAAAGACCATCATTTCCCTTCTTAAGACCAATCCGTTGTTCTAACAATCCAAACCCCAAAACCCTAATCATAAACCCTATCAGAACGAACCCAGACGAGGTCCTTCCAATTAACTCCAAGAAGAACAAAGCATATGAGGAAAGAAAAGGTTTTTCCCAAGTGGGTATTAGAAAGATGTTGGTTTTGTGTGGATTTGGGTACTGGGTACAAGGTTTCAGGGGATTCTCCTGGCTTGGGCTTAGTTTCCACATGGCCCACAATCTTAATTTCGACCCATCAACTTTGCAGCTTGTGCAGAACACTGGAAACCTCCCCATGGTGATTAAGCCTCTCTATGGAATCTTGTCTGATGCTCTTTACATTGGTGGTGCTCACAGAATTCCCTATATTTGCATTGGAGGTCAGTTGCCACCCCATATGAATTTTCTTTATTTTTTCTAAATGGTAAAATCATTCTGGTTTTGGATTTTATTCATTTGAGCTCAATTGTTCAATTTTTTCTCTAAATTTTGTCTACCATGCTTCGTTTCTATATCTCTTTTGACGTCTTCGAAACTTCTGAAGATCTATTTTGCTTTGATGGCCTTAAACTGGTTATTTAGTTGTACTTGCTCTTTTTCTGTCTAGTTCCTAGATGGCAATGAGGTGGGTTTGGGCCGAGCAATTATTCCATTCCGCCCCAGGTGCATTGAATAATTTTCCGTTTGGGCTAGTTTAGCCCGAATTTGAAAACCAACACTAACTTGGCACAAGATGAAGACTCATACTATTTCTACATAGCCAAGAGAAGATCTATGAAAAGACAAACCACGAGACACAAGTGGCAATTTAGTTATAAAATTGAACCCTTGAAATTACTTTTTTTTTTATCTGCTTTTTTTTTTTGTTGCTCTGCCCCTTGAAATTACTTTGTTACATTGTGAAATGCCACCATGCCATGTCTTTATACATTCCTCATTGAGATACGTGTATTCTCAACTTGTCCTAGGCGTGTCCCTGATAAGTTGATTATATGTAATTGGACACGTCTCTCGACGTGTCCCATACGTATTTCTGTGTGTCCCGGCGTATGCCATACGGACACGGCAACCACTTAGGCGTGTTGGTGCTTCATAGATTGCACCTTCTGCCTCTTTAGTGCATGTTGAGGGCATCTGCAAATTTTGGATTGGTCATCATTGCAAGTAGTTCAACTCCACCAATTTTGGGATACTAGTCTTACTTGTGAAGACCAAGCAAAAACCCTTATTGCGACTTTGCATTAACCAGTTCAAGAGGAAGTTTTATTTTACTACGTGACAGCCTATTTTATCTATGTGTATTACATAGTGCGACTTTGCATTATCCAGTTTTATTTCACTTTGCGTTTGTGAACAATTTCGTACAACGACTCCATAGTCGCAGCAGCAGCGAATGCGTAACAGGTCCTATAACGTACGTCGTACCTTACGGGGGTGATTATACGCCTCTCCCTCCAATCTATACTATGCGGGATGGCAATGTCGTGTGGAACAGGGATGAGCCCCCGAAGCTGAGAATGTCGCTCCGCCACCGCCGCTGATGAATGGGCTTTCGAGAAGCTTCGGACGGCAATACGGTTGTACAAATGCTTCAAGCGTCGACGGGTGAGATTCATGTCTCTCTCCTCTCTCTCTCTCACTCCTGTAGTGTCTTGTCTAAAGAAATTTTTGAATCTGAAGAAGATTCAAAGATTTCTTGATTGTGAAGTGAAAACCCTAGAATAAGAGAAGGGATCTTCTTCACAATCAAGAAATCTTTGAATAAGACACAACACGACAGGAGTGAGAGAGAGGGGAGAGACATGAATCTCACCATTCGGCGCTTGAAGCATTTGTAAAGCCGTATTGCTGTCCGAAGCTTCTCGAAGGTCCCTTCGTTGGCGGCGGTGCCGAGGCTACATTCTTAGCTTCGAGGGACTTCCCTATTCCACACGACATTGCCACCCCGCAGAGTATAGATTGGAGGGAAAGGCGTATAATCACCCTCGTAAGGGACATGCTAGGACTTGTTATGCATTCGTTGCTGTAGCGGCTATGGAGTTGTTGTACGAAATTGTTCACGAACGCAAAGTGAAATAAAACTGGATAATGCAAAGTTGCAATAAGAGTTAAGCAAATAAACAATAGTCATGCTTTACGAGATAGGTCATTAAACTATGTGTATTACATAGTGCTGGGAGTTGGAAACAAAAACCCAGTGATGGGTTAACCAAATAAACAATAGTCAACCAGACAATTTAGTTGCTTATTTGCTCATTTTAACCAGATAAGAAACTAAGAAAGGACAACCAGACGGACCCTATGTTTATATCCACATTCCAGAGCTTTCAGACGTAATCCAAGGACATCTAATGTGTTATAAGTTTGACCTTTTTGGGATTAATCCTGTGTTGCTAGAAATCTCTAATACCCTAGCAATTTACGTTTCAAAAAGCCTGTTCTGAGATATGGTATGCCTACATTCCAAAATAGTGAATTTAGCGTTTCCAAGCTATTCTGGTGTTTTCTCTTTTTATTTTCTAGGAAAATGTACAATGTAAAGAACCAAAAAATAGAGCTTTGATAGACAAATGTGGAAGAAAACTTGTCTGAGTGCTTCTGGAAATGTGTTCTAAACACAACTGGAAAGATACAATGCTGAAGTGATTTCATGAGTGCTGAAATCGGTGCCGACCGTTGTGATGCAGTAACCTGTGTTAAAGGGACTTGGGCATTGTGGTTGGATGCTTGTCATGTCTAAGTGTTGGATTCATATAATTTCAGTAATAATGTCCATTCGTCGGGAGACATAGACTTGACAAAGTGTATATATCACTTGTGGCAATCCCCTGAATTATCGTTGTAGTGGTACTTAAAATGTGTCACAAATCATTTTATGAATATTGTTGGAGTTGTATGCTTCTATGGTAAATTTGAACTTCGGAATATGTGATGGGTGGATGCCCGGTTACATGTATCTGACGAGGGTAGTTTCTGATACATATGATGCTCTATAGTCCTTTTGCAGGTTTTATCTTGGGGGTCATTGGCATTGATCCCCTTTGCTCGCGAAGCCCTTTCTACTCTTATGGGGTGTGTTCTTCTCAGTAATCTTGGGGCATCCATTACAGAAGTTGCGAAAGATGCTCTTGTTGCTGAGTATGGCCAAAAGCAAAAAATAAATGGCCTTCAATCTTATGCATTCATGGCCTTAGCTGCTGGTGGAATCCTCGGTAACTTATTAGGTGGATTTTTTTTACTGAAAACACAAGAACCCAAATCCATTTTTCTTATCTTCACTTTGTTACTTGCCCTTCAATTTGCAATTTCTTTGGCAACAAGAGAGGATTCGCTTGGTTTGCCTCAGCCATCTCCCAACTCTCTTGAAAAGAGATCGATTTCTGGTAGTATCAGGAAGCAGTATTCCGATCTTTTAATGGTAATCAGTGATGAGAGTATCTCCCGGCCTTTGATCTGGATTGTAGTTTCAATTGCCACAGTCCCAATTCTCTCGGGCTCCATCTTTTGCTACCAAATACAATGCCTTCATCTAGATCCTTCCATCATTGGGATGTCTAGAGTGACTGGCCAATTGATGCTTCTTGCGATAACTCTACTCTATGACCGTTGCGGGAAAACTGTTTCCATGAGAAAACTGATTGGTTTAGTGCAGATTTTGTATGCTGCTTCTCTCCTCCTTGACCTTGTCTTGGTGAAGCAGATCAATCTGAAACTGGGTATTCCGAATTGGGTTTTTGCCCTTTGTTTTTCTGGAGTAGCGGAAACTATTACCCAATTTAAGCTCTTGCCATTCCAAGTGCTTTTTGCAAGTTTGGCTCCACCGGGTTGCGAAGGATCACTCACTTCCTTATTGGCCTCAGCAATGTGTTTGGCATCCATAGTTGGTGGGTTTCTGGGTGTCGGATTGGCTTCTCTTCTTGGAATAACATCAGGTGATTATTCCAGCCTGCCTGTGGGAATTGTCGTACAATTTCTTGCAGCTTTAGTGCCACTGGGATGGATTTATCATGTCTCCTCATCGCAACCTGTTGTTGAGACAGAAAAGAAGAGTGGTAAGAGTAAAAGAACTCGAAGAAATAGGAGGGTTGGACGAGTTGTTTTTGCCTCTGTTTTTGACTACCGTAGAGAAAGAGAATCGGAGCTGCATAAGTAAGAGATGTACTTCAATCTAAACAAACCATGGGGATGCTTGCATCAGTTTTCCTGCTCTATCTATTTTTAGACGGCAATTCTTTGACTGCCTTTAGAAGCAGATTTGATTGCCATTGTGAATGCCTTTCGACCTCTAACCCAAGTGCAACTATTTTGCTCCTGAAGGGTTGCATTCTCCAAATGTACATACAGCAATTTTTTTGAGCTCTACGCAGTACAGAATTTTCATGAACATTCTGTTTGAGCTGCGGGATTTCTTCAAATGGATGGTCTGGCAATTCTAACATGCATCAGGACCAGATTTTCACAGTCGATATCTTGAAATTCCTCCATTCCATAAGCATAGGTTCGTTGATGGAGTGATTTACAGTTAAAAAATATAGGAATTGGAAGCATGTGGTAGTCTCAAGAGGGTTTTTTTTTTTTTTCTGTTTCTTTTTTTCCCGAAGGATCAACGCTAGATTTGCTGCTTCATTTTCAAATTGATATATTCCATTCCAATTTAGGTGCCCGCTCTCCTAGCTGTAACTGAGTTTACTGCTGTCTACATACAGATTTATGTGCAAGCAGGATGTAAATGCCATTTAGAACGTGTACAGCATCAATTCCCGACATTGTTTTGAGCAAGTCTAGCGTCCCACAAGCTAATTTGCTTAAGTACGTAGGGATGTTAGAAGAATCTCTCATTGTCGGGTCAATGCCATGTCCCAATTGTGCGAAAAATTGAAACATTTTCTTGTTAATCCTAAACCACTCTATGTAGTTGAGAAGAAAGTCTTGGCCTGTCATATTGCTGCACCGGATTGCACTACAGAGCATTGCACACTAGGGCCTCGTTTGATAACTGTGTTAGATATGGTGGGATTCGTAAGGAGATGTGATTAGGGTGAGATTCGTAAGAAGATGTGATTATGGTGAGATTCGTAAGGTGATGGGATTAGGGGTGAGATTAGTAAGGAGATAAGATTAGGAATATCACGTTTGTTTTGCACACAGAGGATAGGATTGGAATAATGAAGTTCCAACATTGCCCTTGTGGATATCAATGAAGAATTGATCGATGAAGGAAGTATGGGCAAGGAGGTTATTTTGCAGCCAAAGCTTGGGAAATGATTAGTAATACCTGGTAGGAGGTGGTATCGCTAATCCCATGAATTGGGAGGATTGATAATCCCATGTCCATCCGAATACCATCTCCTCTTGTGCAACCAAACAATGAGTTAGAGGTCCCACAGGATTAGCAATCCTATCCCAACCTCTAACTCACTTATCAAACATGGCCTTGAGTGCAAAAGCTCCAGACCTTACTCTCATGTCAACATGACTTGCTCAATCCAACGGCCTATGATAACCAAACCGAGCCTTATGTCCCAGTCAATTGGGGTCGGCAATCCAACGGCCTAAGATATACTACTTACATATCAACCAGCTCACTGGTCAAGAAGAAGCTGTAGCTTCAGCACTGTTGAAATGTCAAGAGAAATTGAATTGATTAATTGAACACGAAGAGGGAGAAACAAATGAATACACTTTGTGATATTCTCCTCCTCATTTTGCTAAAGAACGAATAATCTCTAAGCTATAACTCCGATTATTTGCAAGTACTCGGCCTAAGGTTGTATGCCACTGGTCCGCTACAAATTGTTTAGGCTCCGTTTGGTTGGGTGTAAAATATTTTATAACTGAAAATATTATTCATGTAAAATATTTTACAGGATAACACAAGTTTTACAATTGTTTTCCAGTGTTTGGTTGAATTCCAATTTTATTCTTACAGACTATTGATCAAAAGCTCATCTAATTGGTCTACTGTAGTATCAAAGTGTGAGCAACTCTCGAGAGCTTCTCTCTGTTCCTAGAGATGCTGAGTGGCTTTTCTAGTAGTATTTTGTCTTCTTGTTTGTTTTGTTGTCGTAGTTGTAATCTTGTTCTCGTTGTATATACATTTGGGATGATCTCCCTTTTAAAAAGTGAGTATTTGTTTGGAGAAAGTCTAGGGGAGACGTGAAGGAAATTTCTGCATTGGCTTGGTGTGTGCAGAGTGCACGTGGATACATGGAGAGAGCATCCTATTTTGCAATTGCATTCATGTGGCCATGAGGGAATGAGAGAAAATCATTCGCCGCACAACCCGTCCAACATATTGGAAAATAACTTTCCGGTTTTTCGAGGGTAAGCTACTTTATGGCCGAAGGCGTAAAAGATTTTCCAAAAAAAAACAAAAAAAAATTTCTGGGATTTTCAATAATCAAACGCTGGAAATTATGTAAAATGCTTTTGGCAAAAATATTTCATGTCTAAACAAATGCAAGTCAAGAAATTTGATCAAAATAGAGCAGATACTGGTTCATTCCTAATTTTGATTAAAAAAAAATGATACTAGTTGCAGTCCCAATAATTGGTAAAATCATCTCAACAAAGTAACATGGAAGCAACACTCCTAAATCTGTTGTTTCTAATTCATTGAGAAGCCAACCAGACAACATCCATTGGAATATAATAATGCGGTTAGACGCAAATTATATTTCGATAATTCAACTGTTTGAGAACTTAGGAATAGGCACAGAAGCGTTCACTGTTCCTGATTGTGCCAAATAGCCTGTTTATCCCTGTAACATCTACGTCAAATATTCCAAATCAGGATAATCGACATCTCCCTTCATCACTAAAAGGAGTTCCTCCAGCATTTCATAGATCATATCAGAGCAAGAATGGGCTTTGTCAGCAACGTAGAAACTGTGAGTTTCGCTATTAAGGGTTATCCAACTGCACCCGGGCAACTTCCTAAGTCGTTTTTCTTTCATCGCTGATCTCACTTCCGCCACAACGTCCCACTTGTGGGAAGAAGCATATAAGTTTGAAATTGAGACAAAATTAGAGGGGTTCTCAGGTTCTATCTGAATAAGGAAGTTATAAGCCAAATCTTGCATCTCAGAATTCCCATGAAGTAGAGATGCACTAAGAAGAGCTCCCCAAACACTAGGACCGGGCTCCACTGGCATTGTTTTGATGAAACCCAATGCTTGCTTCAGCTGGCCTGATCGACCCAACATATTAACCACGCAAGCACATATCTCGAGCGTTGGTTTAATCCCATAGTCGTTTACAACCGAGTTATAAATAGTAAGACCTTCATTAACCAATCCTGACCTACCACAAGCAGAAAGCACCCCCACTATCGTAATCATGTCTGGTTTAATCCCAAGCTGAAGCATGTCCTCAAACAAACAAATGGCTTCTTGACCATTCCCATGCAATCCGTATCCAGAGATCATCGTACTCCAAGATATTGCATCTTTAACAAAAGAATGATCATTGAAGACTCGCCTTGCCAAATTCAAGCTCCCACACTTGGAATACATATCAATGAGAGCATTGCATAAAGAAGTTTCACAATTCAATTCCTTTCTCATGGTGAATCCATGGATCTGTTTCCCAGCCGTTAAGCCAGCAACTGAGCTGCAAGCAGGGAGAACGCTTACAAGAGAGACCTTGTTTGGTTCTACTCCGTGTCTTACTTGCATTTCGCGGAACAAAACCATTGCTTCATCTGATGCTCCATTGTGTACATAACCATTTATCAATGCTGTCCACACAAAAACGTTTCTAGACTCCATGCGGTCAAAAACCCGCCTAGCCACATCGACTTTATTACTTCTAGAATACATGTCAATCAAGCAACATCCCAAATGAACATCAGAACCCAAACCCACATTCAATTCATTCTTCACAATGTAACAATGAAGCTCTTTTCCATAACTCCATCTCTCAGCATCTCCCCCACACAAAGGAAGCAGACTAGAAACAGTAAATGCATCGGGTTCAAACCCATCAATTCGCATACTTCTAACAAATTCCCATACGCAACTATCAACATCAACCTCCCTGGAATTCACTAAACCTGCTATCAGGGAATTCCAAGAAGAGACATTCCTCTGCGGCATTTCATCGAACACCTTGCGCGAGTCGATAAACTTCCCACATTTACAATACACATACACTATAGAATTACCAACTACTATATCCGTCAAAAACCCAAAACGTATACACTTGCCATGAATGGCTGCCCCTGCACGCAAGTCCCCTATATCACCACACGCTTTCGAAAGAGTTGAAAGCGTGAAATCATCAGGCGAAAAATCCTCACTTAAACACATTTGACTGAACAGGTCAAAACTTTCATCGAACAAGTAATTCTTCGCGTACCCATTAACCATTGTGTTCCATATGTACACGTTCTTGTATCGAAACGAGTCGAAAACGAGTCGCGCGTCGACTGGGTTTCGACACAGAGAGTACGCGGAGATGAGTTTGGTTGCAACGACGGGGTGCTGGTCGAGGCCGAGGCGGTGGAGGCGGGCGTGGGATTGTTTGGTGAGAGAGGGAGAGTGGCGGGATATGGAGAGGTGGAGAAGGTGGATGAGAGAGAGAGAAGGGTCGAGAACAGGGGAAGAAGAGGTGTAGGAACGTGTGGCGAAATGGGTGAACGATGCAAGTGTTTTGCGTGTAGGGAAGTGGGTGCTCATCAAAAATCAACGAGGATCCAAAATGCATTATTGAGATATCAGCACCTTTTCCCGTGAATCTCACTGTGTTGAAATGAGATTCGTATCGGATCAATGACGTATTTTTTACAGAGAAGGCAGAAGGGAGAGTTTTTTTTTTAAAACCAAACCAAACCAAACCGGACCAGATCGAGGTTTAAGTCCCAATCAATTGGGATCGTCTACATGATTTCGTATTTTTTATTTAGTTCTGTCGAGGGCATTGTATTTCGTAATACCCATAAACCTAGATCCTCTTTTTTGGTAAAAATATATGACACTCTTTTTTCTTCTCTCATGTTGCGTGGCCAATTAAGATTGGAGTGAAAGGATGATAAATTATTCTTTATTTTATTTTGTCCATCCGAGATGGTGAGAACCACACTCCTTTCTTTGCTTTTCTCACATAGGTACCCAAAGGGGCTGGTGATGATGGGAGTGCACTACAAGGTGTAGTGTGGCATTCGAGCTGTCTGTTCGGCAATCAATATTCCAAATTTTATCTCGGCTCTTGCAAACTTGAGATGTCCATTTGTTGAACAGAGATTTAGACCATTAATTTTCGAGAAAGACGATTGAGATGCTGCACTACACCCTCTCCTGGTCTACAATTCATACAAGTTCGTGATGCTCTGTCTGGCAAACGGGTTGATTTTTCGGAGGCATTCCGTCATTGTAGAGACCCGTATTGAATTCTTTTAATTTGATCGAGAAATAACGGAAAAGGTGATGTGTTTATGTGATTTGGGGTTAAAATGATGGAATTGGTTGTGGAAGGGTGTGTGTGTAATATGTTAACTTGTTGGTATAAATAGGAGAGTGAGGGAGTGGGAGATTATTTTTCACCCCACTCCCCCACCGGCTCACTCTCTCCCTCTCACGGTCTCTCTCTTTCTCTTGCTCTCTCTTCAAATTCCACCCAAAGCCCACCAAATTAACCTTCAATCTTGCAACTCTACGCGTATTGTGGTCCATATCCCACCGGTTGGAGCTCGGTGGAGTCGTCTTGCTCTTGGTTTCGATTCTTGGAGGGCTAGGACTCGAATCTTCTTGGGTCTCGTGTCTCGGCTCGAGGTAGGGATTCTACCTCTCAATACATGTATTAGACGTGCTTCTATCCTTGAATCCATGCTTGTACTCCCTCCGTCCCAATTTGTTCTGCCTACTTTGACTTTCACGAAATTTAAGGAAACATTGTACTTACATTGACTTTTGATCAATTTTACTATTTTACCCTTTTGAGAAAATATTACTAAAATTTTGTACAAAAAAATAATTGAACCCACCAAATTCAAAAGTACTCTCCTATCATGTCATGTCAAGAAGAGAATGGAGCCAAATTTGTTTTGCCGGCCATTTGCTCCTTTTCCATTAACCATGTTTAAAATTTGAATTTGGGAGGGAGAAAATTTCTCCTTACATCTCTCTTCTTAAATGAAGGGTAAAATGGTAATCTAGACATCTAAAAATGGAAAGTTTTGAAACAAGCGTATCATTTTGGGACATCCCAAAAAGGAATAAGGGCAAAACAAATTGGGACGGATGGAGTAGTTGTTGTAGTTGTTGATGGTATTGAAACCCAGAAAATCTGCTGTTTATCTGCTCGAAACCACTCCGTATCGATACGGGATTCTTGCCGTATCGATACATCATTAAAACAGAATGGACTTTGCTGATAAGCATCCTGTATCGATACAGCCATTTTGGCCGTATCGATACCAGTTGCTTATGGGCAGTTTTCACTGCTTTGTTCCAAACTTCATCGTTTTGAACCCCAATCACTTCTAACTTGTTCTAAACACTTCCAAATCACCTTATAACATGATTAATCGTATCCGTTGAGTTCGAGAGATATCTATGCTCCTTTTGTTCTTGTTCGGTGAACCTTACTTAAGTTCCTCATGTTACTATAGAAACGGAAAGACACGATATGAGAATTTGTGATACGTGAAACCTTGTTGACACAACGCGCGAACATTCAGGGCCCATCGACGGGTGGGTGCCTGGCAGGGGATATCAGGGTCCCATAAATAGCCTGGCAGGAGCTAATGCTCATATTGATTATTCAAGGCCTAACCTACAAGGTGGGCGCTTGGCAGGGGATATCGGGGTCCCATAAATAGCCCGGCAGGAGCTTCGGCTCATGACACGTAACGCGAGACGGTTTGGACGCGCGGGATATGAGAATGGTTTAAAGTTGAGTTGTAATCTAAGTCTCATGACTCGTTTGTTGGATTGTTGATTCCTATCGATCGTTAAATGATTGAGCTACCTTTGGACACGCCGTATCTTCATTCTCGCATTTCTATTGCATATATCGTTTGTGTAGAATTTCTACTGGGCTAGTGTAGCTCAAGCCTTATTTCTTTTCAGGTGCTAACTCTGGACATTAGCGACCATGACTGGAGTGCTTGGATTTTGGACACGATATTTTGAAAGCTAACATAGTAGAGTTACTTAGGCATCTTTTGTAAATTTCTTTTGAAGATGTATTCGTAACTTAATTAATGTTTTCTTGATTATGGGACGTTTGTAAACTCTAGAACCTCCGGATTATTGACGTTAGATCAGATTTGGGGCCGTTGTGCCAATGATGTAATATTTTGAACTCTGTGGAATTGAAGTATGGTCATGGGAAATTAATGATCTTTTGGGTATCGTACGAATTGTTGAGAGGTATTTTCTTAAGTAATTCTTTATAGTTTATGTTGAAAATGGAGGACGTGACAGTCATTGTCGTGGATCTTTCATACTCACTATTCTGATGCGGATTGCCTCACGAAAAAAGCAATAGAGCTTTGCAAGACAATCGTAAATGGTGATATTAAAGAACAACTTGAATAGGAAATGCTTTTCAAGAGCCAAACGATTAACCCTCGACTCGAACTAATTAAGAAGATTCTTACACTTTGAAAATGTGGTCACTAGGAATGCAATAAGATTATAGCACTTTTTACGGCACAAAGAACTCAAAACTTGATCAATCAATTACCAATGGATAAGGTCTAGCAAGTTGGCCCGGACATCCAATTAATATCATAAAAGAAAAAAATTAAAAAAAAGAGTCTAGCAAGTTAGCAACGCCTCCAAACACTACGGCAAGTGTTTCCTTCTTGCCAAATCAAGTTGACCTTCCTACTACTGCAGTTCAAAGCTGGCTTTCTTAACCAACACAATCTGAATTCCACTTTGAACTTGTTACAAAACCAAGTAACCAAATTGAGGCAGAGAAGTGGGGAAACTAGAGATCAAAGATAGCTATGTAACATGCTGCCAAATAGCCTTAGAAAAACCGAGATGCACTACAATTCCATCTACCTTACAGAATGAAGGAAAACTGGGCAAGCATAATCTGCAGCCAATATTTTCAAATCGGGATACGCATCGTGTATCATTTTTTTACTTGTATAGTACGTATCGAGATACGTATCGTGTATCGTGAGGTACGTTTATTGAAAGAGATGAGTTTTTATTGTGTGGTTGGACAATATTTTTGGAAGAGGGAGAATACTAAAGACAAGGGAGAAGAGTATTTGTATTGCACTTGAACTCAAATTTCTTTTAGACTTGGTACAAAATGGTTAGAACCCATCCTATTTGTACTACTCCATGGAAGACTTTAGTACAAAGATATTTTCATACAAGATAAATTTTGAGGTAATTTTAAAATTACACATGAGACTAATTTTCACAAAAAAACTCTAGATATTTCACAAGGATATTCTAGAGTTTTTAGAGCTAGATATTTTAGAGTTTCTAAAAATTAGATATTTATATCTTTTTCGATAATATCTATCATATTTGGGTTTTGTCAATTAGAGCTTTGTTAAAATACTAAATTTAGTTTTTGTTTCAACAACGTTAATCATATTTAAAATATAATTAAGAAGTAGATACACCTAATAACACTAACAAACTATGTTTACATTTAAAAAAAAGAATTTAAGATGCAAAATTTCAAGTCTCTCTCAACTGGGGCCTATTACATTAAGGCTTCATATTCCCTTTGTTAGGAAAAGAAAAGTATGACAAAATACAATCGAAGTATGGTTATTTCTTTTATACAAGACCTACATTGATGTTGAAAGTCTATCAAAGGGTTTGAAAGATGTCATAATTAAATCAAATGGCTTAGATTAATACATTTGGAGTTCCGCTTCTTGAAATAAGGTCCGACTTTTTTTGAATAAGTAATCGTAGGATACGTAGAGAATTAGGATACGCCTATAAATCGTAGGATACGCGGTCGTATCGTAGGATTTTTATACAAAAAGGATGCATGATGGGATACGTATCGTTCCTCGAAGGAGACGATACAAATCGTAAGATAAGTATCGTGTATCGTAAGTTTTTAACAACTATGTCTGCAGCTACTTTGGACAATACTACTTTTGTTTTTCTGAGGTTTCTTTTTTAAGTTGGTCAATACTGTGTTATTGTCTTTTTCGATTTCTTCTGGTCGAGATGAATTGAAGAAGTAAATTTTTTTTGCTTTATTTAAATAATAATCCACTAAAGATGAATCTAAACTCATTATAACAGAAGGAAAGTTCAGATAGGGGAGGCCAAAGCCTGTAAGTCCTTGAGCATTGACTAGGTATAAATTAGAAAACAAAGTCAACTTGTGCCAATTAGGGGGATGTAGCAAAAAAAAAGAAAGAAAAAGAAACACTAAAAACAGCTACTGAAGTATAGGAGATGCATATACATAGATACTGGGACTCGTTTTGGCTTTAGATAACAGACATAAATTTTGTAATGTTTTAGACAAGCTTACACTAAGGTTGCGTTTGAATCATAGATTTGTGAAGAATACGACCCCGAATTTCATCATCTTAAACAGCTTACAAAAGAAACTTGAATTCAGATTTTAATAAGAGGTTGTTTTACAAAAGAAACTTGAATTCAGATATGTTAACCAAATCGAAACGGCAAAACCCTACGACCCGTGCTCTGATGCAAAACATAGACCCCTGTTCTTCCTGGTCTTTTTGGGATATTTTCATTTCAAACTAAAACATCCATTAGGATTAAAAAAAAAAAAAAAACTAAAACATCCATTATTGGGGTTCATAAACCATCTTTTGTAAATCATTTTTCCTCTTAAATCAGAATGGACAAAAAAAAAAATTCATTCAGCTGAACCCAATAGATTGGGTCAAATGCTTAGTTCGGTTTGATTTAAGAATAAAATTGAGAATTGATTTTGTCACTCTTTTTTTTTTAATGCCACTTCTATTTTCTTACAAAATAAATCATCTAATATAAACACAAAATGAAGTGATATTAACAAAAAAAAAAGAGTGACAAAATCACTCCCCATAAAATTACAATGCTAAATAAAACAGTATGTATAAAGTCAAAGTCTGACATAAGCATAGTCATGTGGTGGACTTGACTACTTTTATAAAGTGTATGTTCTGTGTACCAAACACATATTCCATGCCCTCCTTCAAAAGGACTGGGGGAGCTGCTGTCCCTTCACGGGACAGCAGCGTGCTGTCCCGGCTGAGGGGACCCCGCTTCGGTCTTGTTCCGATGATTAAAAATGTTCACTTCGTAGAATTCGTCGAGTTGAACAAGTATGCAAAAAATCAGTTTAATCGGATATCATTAAGTGCCTTATCGGAACACATATAACTTGCCAATAATGGGTTCTAGTAGATTTGATACAGTGTTTCGGATCCATTCTTTTCAAGATAAAAAGGTTTCGATTAGGCACTTAATGATATCCGATCGAGCTAATTTTTTACATGCTTGTTCAACTCGACAAGCTCTACGAAGTGAACATTTCTGATCATTAGAACGAGACCCGAGCACGGCTCCATTGGCCGAGACAGCAGGCTGCTGTCCCTTTAAGGGACAACAGCTCCCCCAACTCCCCTTCAAAAACTCGGGGTGAGTGCTGCGCAGCGTGTTGCGTGGTCGCCTATGCGACCTTGCCGGCATCAATCCGACGATCGGAGACGTCCACTTCGTAGAGCTCGTCGAGTACTACAAATGTACCAAAAATTAACTCGATCAAATATCGTTAAGTGTCTCATCGGAATACATATAACTTAGAAAAAAATGAATCCTAATGGATACAAAACACTGGATTAAAACCATTGAATCCATTCTTTTCAAGTTATATGTGTTCCGATGAGGCATTTAACGATATTCGATCAAGTTGATTTTTGGTACACTTGTAGTACTCGACGAGCTCTACGCAGTGGACGTCTCCGATCGTCGGACCCATACCGGCAAGGCCGTGCCAACAGCCGCACAGTACGCTACGCAACACCCATCCCAGTTCCCTCGTTCAAGTGTTTGATTACATAGACTAAGTTTGTTTCGGGATTTAGATTTTGGATAATAAGTGGAGATAGATAGGAAGATAGAGAAATGAGAGTAATAATTGAAAAAAAAATTATTAGAAGCCGTGCGTAGAAGGAAAAAGTTGAGATTTGAGTCCTAAAATGAACATGGTCATACTTATTTCACAACAGCTAATTTTTGGTTACTCCCAGAATATTCCCGAAAATTTCTCCTGTGTATTGATATCTATACCAAATCGAAACGGCAAAACCCTACAACCCGTGCTCTGATGCAAAACATAGACCCCTGTTCTTGTTTTTTTGGGATATTTTCATTTCAAACTAAAACATCCATTATTGGAGTTCATAATCCTAATTTAGCGAGTAAAAATGGTATAAACTACAGTATCTTTTGTAAATCATTTTTTCCTCTTAAATACTTATTCTAACATTTCAAGGCCAAATAATACAGAATGGACGAAAAAATTCATTTAGCTGAATCCAGTTGATTGGGTCATATATACACGAAAAATAGGGTGTTTGGATCAAGCACCATACACACATCGGATGCCGTTGATTCCCGCGTAAGCCCCCTCGTTTATTTTTTTTAGAATTTTTGGACGGCTCGGATCGGCCGTCCGGTGGCCGGAGACGGCCCGGCGCGGCCAATATTTTCAAATCGGGATACGCATCGTGTATCATTTTTTTACTTGTATAGTTCGTATCGAGATACGTATCGTGTATCGTGAAGTACGTTTATTGAAAGAGATGAGTTTTTATTGTGTAGTTGGATAATATTTTTGGAAGAAGGAGAATACTAAAGACAATAGTGGGGAAGGAGAGTATTTGTATTGCACTTGAACTCAAATTTCTTTTGGACTTGGTACAAAATGGTTAGAACCCATCCTATTTGTACTACTTCATGGAAGATTTTAGTACAAAGGTAATTCTATAATTCTAGAATTACATATGAGACTAATTCTCACAAAAAAAAACTCTAGATATTTCACAAGGATATTCTAGAGTTTCTAGAGCTAGATATTTTAGAATTTCTAAAAATTAGATATTTATATCTTTTTCGATAATATCTATCATATTTGGATTTTGTCAATTGGAGCTTTGTTAAAATACTAAATTTAGTTTTTGTTTCAACAACGTTAATCATATTTAAAATATAATTAAGAAGCAGATACACCTAATAACACCAACAAACTATGTTTACATTTAAAAAAAAGAATTTAAGATGCAAAATTTCAAGTCTTTCTCAACTGGGGCCTATTACATTAAGGCTTTATATTCCCTTTGTTAGGAAAAGAAATACAATTGAAGTATGGTTCTTTCTTTTATACAAGATCTACATTGATGTTGAATTTCTATCAAAGGGTTTGAAAGATGTCATAATTAAATCAAATGGCTTAGATGAATACATTTGGGGTTCCGCTTTTTGAAATAAGGTCCAACTTTTTTTGAATAAGTAATCGTAGGATACGTACAGAATTAGGATACGCCTATAAATCGTAGGATACGCGGTCGTATCGTAGGATTTTTGTACAAAAAGGATGCATGATGGGATATGTATCGCTCCTCAAAGGAGACGATACAAATCGTAAGATAAGTATCGTGTATCTTAAGTTTTTAACAACTATGTCTGCAGCTACTTTGGACAATACTACTTTCGTTTTTCTGAGGTTTTTTTTTTAAGTTGGTCAATATTGTGTTATTGTCTTTTTTGATTTCTTCTTGTCGAGATGAATTGAAGAAGTAAATTTTTTGTTGCTTTATTTAAATAATAATCCACTAAAGATGAATCTAAACTCATTATAACAGAAGGAAAGTTCAGATAGGGGAGGCCAAAGCCTGTAAGTCCTTGAGCATTGACTAGGGATAAATTGGAACAAAGTCAACTTGTGCCAATTAGGGGATGTAGCAAAAAAAGAAAGAAAGAAAAAGAAACACTAAAAACAACTACTGAAGTATAGGAGATGCATATACATAGATACTGGGACTCGTTTTGGCTTTAGATAACAGACATAAATTTTGCAATGTTTTAGACAAGCTTACACTAAGGTTGCGTTTGAATCATAGATTTGTGAAGAATACGACCCCGAATTTCATCATCTTAAACAGCTTACAAAAGAAACTTGAATTCAGATTTTAATAAGAGGTTGTTCTGCATCATCAGTTATCACATGATAAACAGACCCAATGCTTGAGAATGCAATAGTGAAAAAGTCTTCTTTGTAAGTGATTGAATCCACTTTGCCCCATATTAACATGGTTCTTGGTTTTCGAGGCGTGCGTAACCTGGCTCGAAAACCTAAGTTATAGACAACACGGTTCTTGGTTGAAGTACCATACTAGTTCACCCATCGATGCAGTATCTAACCATGGGCTTATACCCTTATCAGATAGTAGAAGAAAAGCTAGATGAACTAGGCCAATGGATCACATGTTCCACATACCAGGAAAAGAAGTCCTTCCCCTTTGAATGAATTGAATTCCACTGATATAATATAAAACCAAACAAAAATTGGCTATCTAGCTATAATGTATTTTACGTTAAATAAATCAAAAGACAAGTGCAGCATCAGTTGTCACATGTTGTTAGGAACAAGCCAAAAGGGTGGTGGATCAATTCTCTGCAGCAGATCAAGATGCTTCAGTGGCTTGACACTTCTATCACCCAAGCTAAAAACTCCCACATCATGGCCTCCATACGAGTAATCCTCCTCCATTCTCTCCCAATAATCGTCCGTAAAGTAAATCGAATTCTTCTTGCAGCGCGATGGATGTTGAGCAGTGCCCGCGGCAGGCAGGGACATGGAGTGGCTTCCACCCAAAAACAGCGCGTGATCGCCCAGAGACTCGACCTCTTCCAGTTTCTGCTGCATGAAGTTGAGCCTGTAGACCGTGAACTCGAGAGTCTTGTACGGGTAAACCAAAGGGTGGCTGCACTCGTCACTCAAAAGATCGGCCTCGCGAACGGCCTCATCGTTATTGCCAACAAACTCGCCAACGTGCCTCTCGACAAGCAGAAGGTCTCCGCGCGATTCGACTAAGTAAGACCGGCTCGAAAAGCGCTCCCTGTCGTGGTACGCACAAGTAGTTTCCGCCACTCTCGTGGAACAGATATACAAGGGATGGAAGTCCATTGTTTTGACAAGGAGAGGACCGCCGAAATCCCACGATTCGACCGAACCGGTCTCCGACAGCGCGAAGAGCCGATCCTTGTGGCATATGATGTCGCAGTAGGGCCGGTTCTTCCCGTCAAGATCGTTCCAGACGCTGTCTCCGTGTTTGCACACGGCGACTTTCGCGTCGCACCCGTAAATCGCCATGACCAAATAGTCCTCGCCATTGCCACGGGAAGGGTCGGACGACAGAATGGCCTTGAGCACCAAGCACTCCTGCAGCTCTTTCGCGGTGACCGAACGGCGCACGCGCGATCGCCGGGCGCCATGAACGTATTCCACGTCGAAACCGTGCTCGGCCGATCCGGACACGCCGATCACGTGGGGAAAGGTTTCCTTCGGAGGAAGAGAAATCCGGCGGCACGAATAGGGTTCGAAGAGGTACGGGTCCGCGCATTCGTCCAGCAGCAGTAGCCACCCGTGAGACGATCCGACGCAGCGGCTGCGGCGTAGCTGCCGGTTGAGAGCGTTATTGGTCCGGTGGACTCTTTTGGCGTCGAGATTGAGGAAGGAAACAGAGTGGTCCTCGTGGGTTTCTTCTTGGCCGGGAAGTAGAATCAAGAATGGGATTTTCTGGAGCGATGATTGGTGGGTTGAAGATGGGTGTAGCGAGATGTGAGGATTTTGGGTTTGGCTCTTTGCTTTGAGGGGAGCCATTAGTGTTTCTCTGTGACGAAGAGAGAGGCGAGAATAGCGTTGGAAAGAGATAATCTTTATATATAGGAGTAACTTTTTTTAGGAATTCTAAATGAATCAGGAATGCAGATGTTGAACTTGGGGATCAAGTTTGGCAACCAGAGTCTTTTGAACTGGGAAATAGAGCTCTGCCCCAATGGTCGAGGAAAAGAAACAGAGAATCTCTCTGTTGACACACAATCTTTGATTTTCTGTGGATTGAGAAGTTTTTGGGTGCAGAGCTCGTACCACGAATGGTACTTGTCAACGATCTCAGTTGTTTAGATGTGTTTTGGACGGTCCAGATTTTATGGATAAAAAAAGAGGAAAGAGAGTGGTGGCATGAGGGGAGAGAGAGGGAATAAATTTGGACCATCTAAAATACGTTTGGACGGTTGGGATCGCCGATGGATACCGCCACATAATATCCGCTCGGCATCCAAAACTTTCTCCTGTGGATTGTGGATTGATATGTTAACCAAATCGAAACAGCAAAAACCCTACAACCCGTGCTCTGATGCAAATCATAGACCCCTGTTCTTCCTGGTCTTTTTGGGATATTTTCATTTCAAACTAAAACATCCATTAATTGGGGTTCATAATCTAGCGAGTAAATCGTATAAACCATCTTTTGTAAAATCATTTTTCCTCTTAAATACAGAATGGACAAAAAAAAATAAAATTCATTTAGCTGAACCCAATAGATTGGGTCAAATGCTTAATTCGATTTGATTTAAGAATAAAATTGAGAATTAATTTTGCCACTTTTTTTTTGTTAATACTAATTTTATTTTCTCACCAAACAAATCATCTAATATAGACACAAAAGAAAGTGATATTAACAAAAAAAAAAAAAAAGTGACAAAATCACTCCCCATCAAATTACACTGTTATAACTAAAACAGTATGTATAAAGTCAAAGTCTGACATAAACATAGTCATGTGGTGGACTTGACTACTTTTATAAAGTGTATGTTCTGTGTACCAAACACATATTCCATGCCCTCCATCAAAAGGACTGGGCTGCTGTCCCTTCACGGGACATCAGCGTGCTGTCCCGGTTGAGAGGACCCCGTTCCGATCTTGTTCCGATGATCGAAAATGTTCACTTCTTAAAACTCGTCGAGTTGAACAAGTATGCAAAAAATCAATTTGATCGGATATCATTAAGTGACTTATCGGAATACATATAACTTGCCAATATTGGGTTCTAGTAGATTTGATCCAGTGTTTTGGATCCATTCTTTTCAAAATAAAAAGGTTTCGATTAGGCACTTAATGATATCCGATCGAGCTGATTTTTTACATGCTTGTTCAACTCGACGAGCTCTACGAAGTAAACATTTCCGATAATTAGAACGAGACCGGAGCACGGCTCCATTGGCGAGACAGCAGGTTGCTGTCCCTTTAAGGGACAACAGCTCCCCCAACTCCCCTTCAAAAACTCGGGGTGGGTGCTACGCAGCGTGCTGCGCGGTCGCCTATGTGACCTTGCCGGCATCAGTCCGACAATCGGAGACGTTCACTTCGTAGAGCTCGTTGAGTACTACAAGTGTACCAAAAATTAACTCGATCAAATATCGTTAAGTTTCTTATCGGAATACATATAACTTGGAAAAAAATGAATCCTAATGGAAACAAAACACTGGATTAAAACCATTGAATCTATTCTTTTCAAGTTGCATGTATTCCGATGAGGCACTTAACGATATTTGTGCTGGGTTCTCTCCTTAGTGGAAGCCCAATATTTTGTTAGCCCAATAATAATTTTATTTGGCCCAAACGAGTATTAATTTGTGTGGACTAGTTTTGGTGGAACATTCAACACATTTGGAGCACATGTTTGGCATATGATTTGTTGGGATCAGAAAAGCTTCTCCCGGAAGCGAAGTTTGTTTTTTGTCTGCTTTGGAATACATCATCAGAACATTCGAACCCTTTTGGAGAAAAAGAGAAACGTGTGTGCTGTGCGTGCTCTGTGTTCGACGGTGCTAAGGTGGAAGCTTAAGGACCAGTTTGTTCTCCTAATCTCGTCAGCATCTTCGTGCCTTTCTGGGACAGATTCAGCTCCTGGTTTGATAGTGGAATCGGACTCCGGTCCCGTGGACGTACCTCACACTTTGGAGGAACCACGTAAAAATTCTTTGTGTTCGTTTGGTTTGTGGTTTGCGCATTTGGATTACGTTCGCTGCAGTTTTTATTATTTCCTTCGTGATTTACTTGTGGGAAATTCTGCATATTTTTCCCAACAATTTGATCAATTTGATTTTTAGTACACTTGTAGTACTCGACGAGCTCTACGCAGTGGATGTCTCCGATTGTCGGACCCATGCCGGCAAGGCCGTGCCGGCGGCCGCACAGTACGCTGCGCAGCACCCTCCCCGGTTCCCTCGTTCAAGTGTTTGATTACATAGACTATGTTTGTTTCGGGATTTGGATTTTGGATAATAAGTGGAGATGGATAGAAAGATAGAGAAATGAGAGTAATAATTGAAAAAAAAATTATTAGAAGCCGTGCGTAGAAAGAAAAAGTTGAGATTTGAGTCCTAAAACGAACATGGTCATACTTATTTCACAACGGCTAATTTTTGGTTACTCCCAGAATATCGTCACGTGGTACCAGGTCGGCACTTGAAAATTTCTCCTGTGTATTGATATCTTAACCAAATCGAAACGGCAAAGCCCTACAATCCGTGCTCTGATGCAAAACATAGACCCCTGTTCTTCCTGGTCTTTTTGGGATATTTTCATTTCAAACTAAAACATCCATTATTGGAGTTCAAAATCCTAATTTAGCGAGTAAAAATGGTATAAACTATCTTTTGTAAATCATTTTTTCCTCCTAAATACTTATTCTAACATTTCAAGGCCAAATAATACAGAATGGACGAAAAAATTCATTTAGCTGAACCCAGTTGATTGGGTCATATATACACAAAAAATAGGGTGTTTGGATCAAGCACCATACACACATCGGATGCCGTTGATTCCCGCGTAAGCCCCCTCGTTTATTTTTTTTAGAATTTTTGGACGGCTCGGATCGGCCGTCCGGTGGCCGGAGACGGCTCGGCGCGGCCGTCGGTACGATTTCGGTAGGGGACCGGTCAGTCCCTATAGAATTATTGTTCCGCAAATAAGTGATCACCGCCACATAATGTGGATTTCTTTCACAACATATTGGAACCTAACAAATTAAAAATTGGCAAAGTAAATGACTTAATCAACATAGTATAAATTTATTGGGCTGGATTACACGCATTACCATTTTCTCTCCTGATTGAGAACCTTTTGGTTCCAATCACAACCATTACCAAAAACAAAGGGTGCATCAAGAAAATAAAAACTCACAACTAATAATTTAAGACTCAAGAGAAAGATCAAGTGGACAAGTTATGCAGAGCAGCTTTGTTTGCACCACACCCCATGATCATCTAGGTTCCACAACCCATCCCACCACACATTCTCGTCACTGTGAGCCTCAGGGACAAACCCGTAGCCATTGAAAACTGGATAATAGAAGTCTTGTTCCTCTGCGGTGATGTTCGGATGCATAGCTGCCATGTCTTGCCTAGCCTGGGGCAGGGTTGGCAGTCTGTGCTGATCATCTTCGTCAAGAAATGACATGATCTTTTTCAGGGCGATTTGGTTCATTTGTTGCTGTTGTGGATGTTGTTGTTGTTGCTGCTGCTGCTGTTGTTGCTGGAACTGTTGACGTCTCAGAAGCCGGGTTCTCGCCTTTTCATTGTTGGCGGACGAGGATTTTGCCTTCTTCTTGAAGTGTGTTCTCCAGTAGTTCTTGATCTCATTGTCAGTTCTTCCGGGCAAGCTTCGTGCGATTGTTGACCATCTATGATCATTAAAAAAGCAAAAAAATGTATCGTTAAAGTTTTGTCACCCTAGCTATCGTATCACTGTCTAGCTACTTGATCAATGCTCATGATTGGTTACTTATTTAGAAATAATTACCAAAGAAATAGTCAATGAAAACATCGTCCTGCTATGTATTCCTCTGCTGCAAAATGTTAGTACTAAAAAATGGTGATAGAGGATATTTCTTCTACGAAAAAATAGCGTACAGTAACGGTCCCTGAAGTATGCTCAATTTCGGCAGCTAAAGTTTCAATTTTTATCTCTTTGTTCTCAGTATGCTCTGGGACCTTTCGGTGCAAATTACGAACTTTAGGAACCAAATTGACAAAGTTCAAACTCTAGGGAACAAAATAGAAAAGAAGGCGTAAATTGATCTAAGTTGGTGCATTTTATCCATGATAAAACAAGGAAAATTGATATTCGCGCTCTTTTTTTTGATGCAGACGCTCCACTTTGTTTATGAAGTTACTAGTAACTTCATGTTGAAAGTGGAGCGCTTGCATCAAAAAATGAAGTGTGAATATCAATTCCCTAAAACATGTCAGCAGAATTTATGTTTGGAAAAATTGTTACCTGTTCCCCCACCTAGCATGGAGCTCCAAAATTATGTTTTCTTCATGTGGGGTGATTTGTCCCCTCTTGAGGTCTGGCCTCAAGTAGTTCACCCACCTCAGTCTACAGCTTTTCCCATTCCTTTTCAACCCTGCACAAGGAAAAACCACTTAGTTAGAAAGTCCAATCAAATAGAAAAAAGGCAGTCATTAGAAAATTTTAGAATCATGTCTAGGGCATTCTCAAGCTAAGTCATGGCAAATATGACAACATTAAGTTTGTACTATGGACTTCATATACGGAGTGAATAAGTATATTTTGTTTTCGTAGCTATTTACTAGCACATGTTAAGAGTTTCAAATCTTGACGCACTCTAGAATAGCAAACTTTATGCGGTTCGCCCAATGTAATACTAGGGTCATCGATCGATCGTATATGCAAAAGAGCAAAGCTTGCTTGATGTATAGATTAAACAGAGAGATATATGGTGAGTTGTATTACACTATTAAGCTCCAATAAGAGCTCAAGAACTTATCCAAGTTTGGGATCAGACGTCGAATGGCTGGATTCCTATCTCAATACTACTAGGTACAACAAATTATTCATTGCCCTGGGTGCCCTTGGTGTCCTCCAACCCCACAGTTTCCCCTGTCGGCTCTTATTGCTTGATGTGTGATGACACAGACTTGGACCATGTTGGTTATAAAAGATAATAATAGGAGGTAAAAATAGTCACTAGGAAAATTGATTGAAACCAAATAGCTAGAAATGATCTTAATGGTGGTGGGTTAGAAGTACCTGCAACCCTAGAAACAGAGTTCCATCTTCCTTCACCATGCAACTTGACATACTCAATGAGCAACCTATCTTCCTCTGCAGTCCAAGGCCCCTTCCTCCACCCTTCTTCTATCACCCCCCACCCAAAGTACTCTCCTGCCATCACTCTCCCACAAGGCTTTAAAACCCCAAAAGCCTAGTTTTGTATATTAATTATTAGGTATAGAAGCTTTGTGTCTTCAATATTCTGTGACATAATGGCTTGTGTTTATTGCATATTTATACTCACCAGGTTAATGCCCTTTTAAACCATCACTTTCTTCTCTCCATATAGAGATACAAATGGTCCCCCCATAATGCCCTTGATCATATGATGTTACCAGAATGCCCTTATGCATTTTGTCATTGTTGAAAGAATAGAATAATGTTAAACATTCATAACTTCATTTTGCTATGGGCCAAATAATGAATATCCAACCACCAAGTATATATATTGACATCCCAACCAATGATGACAAATTGCGAAGAAAGCAATACCCATCGAACGCCCATATGATGTTCTGATGGGTAGGGTGGATTTGTTGCATCTTAAATCATGATAAGAGAGTACAGACTAATTAAAAGAATCAATAAAACCTTCAGGGTTATGTGTACTTTTCAACTTATTATTCAAGCTAGGTCTGTTAGTAAAAACAAAAGTCGTGAAAACAAACTAATAGACACTCCTATGAAATTATTTCTGAGAAGGCGTAACGAAAAATCTGGAATGATTGATCAAAACGCGAGGGGATGCCCTTGATAATACATAATTGCAGCACATAATTATAAAAGGGCATTTTGTGAAACCAAAATATCTGCCTAGGTATTGAGTAACATGCTCTTATGTGGATTCAAATCTACTTGAGTATATATGTTGGTGCTAAAGTAAAACCCAAATAGGAATGAAAAATAGCCACGTATCACCTAGGGCTTTATGCGTCTACTAGACAGTAATCAAGAACTAATAGCTCTAAAAGCATTTTGTCTTGTGATACTAATTAATAATTAGTGGGTGGCTAAGTTTTTTAAAATTGAAAACAACTGCATGGCCAATGTGTGTTAACCATGTGGTGAATTTGCTTGACTCCTTAAAGAGGATTTTGAGGCTTTCTTTCATGATCCTGATGATCAGCACTCTCCCAGCTGCATAACGTGGTGAGAATTTTGGAACCTACGAATCTAGCTAAGGGTTTGTTCCTATAAAATTAGGGGACAAATTTTTTGAGGAATGAATATTAATGTGTACCAATATTCCTAGTCCATCTGCTATCTATTGCTCCATGAAAACATATGTACCTTCAAAAGCGGACACAAATATGAAGAACAATCTATATTACAGAATGACATGACGATATCACAACGAGGAGATAACATTCCTTCATATTATTGTTGTTCACAACCGTTCGATTTACACGTAAAATTTCCAATCAATTTTATATTTATCATCAATGATGTACAAAGTAAGTAGATACATCATAAAGGAGTACTTGTGGGAGGGCTAATTAAAGATTCAGAGGCCAAACATCACGGTCCAATTAAGAGTGAAGCCTGCTCGATCGTAACATAGAAGTGTTTTGTACCCCAAAGAAATGTATGGTGTTAAAGGTTGTTGATGGATTCTAGGGTTTGAATTGGGTGTCCTTGTTGGATTCTCTATTACCTCTTCCGCAATTGGTTCTTAGGTACCGACGCTTTGTCGGGTCTGCACTTGCAGTTGGCGCTTGTGTCTAGGTTTTGATAATTTTGATTCATTCCTTTATCTTATGATGAATTTTGTAATGCCTTATGGCGTATGATATGATATTGATCAGTTCAAAAAAATAAATAAGGTTTGTTTGACCAGACGTGGCGGTGCCCTAGAATTACCCATAAATTTTCCTTTACGCAGCTCCCCTCCAGTTTTTGGGTACAATTTGATGTCCAGTTTCGGGCCTTTGTGGGCCAATCTCGGGCCAATAACAAAGATCGGAATCGTTTATTTTGTAGAATTCGTCGAGTTTGTCATCCATGTAAACATTGGTAGATACATGAATGAAACAAATTTGTACAAGAAAAATGGGATGAAAAAAATAATTCGAAACTTTAATTTTCTAATTTTTTTCTTGTGCAAAATCTGTTTCGATCATGTACTTATCGATGTTCGATCAAGCTAATTTTTTACATGAATGACAAACTCGATGAGCTCGATCTACAAAATGAACGATTCTGATTATTTTTGTGAGCTCAGGATCGGCCCACAAAGGCCCAAAACTGGACAGTAAACTGAACCAAAAAACTGGAGGGGAGCTGCCCCCTAAACAGTGACTATCAATACTGCTAGAGCCGTTAAAAAAAAAAAAAAAAACCATTGTACTAAAAAAATCATTGTACATCAAATTATTTAATTAGGACAGAGGATTTGAAGGGTGTCTTTTCTGTTTCCCAGAAAAACAGAAAGATCTAAAAGCATTAATTAAGTTTTTTGATTAAAATATTAGTGGGTGGTAAGTTGTTTAAGAATGAAAACCACTGGAAGGCCAATGGGAGATAAGCAGGTGTTGGTTTAGCTTACTTCTTAAGGACAATCTTTCGGGTAATCACCATACAAAGTCTTAATTAATTATAATTAATTTGCTGGATGCCATATTGGGGTTGTGTGCTGTGGCCATAGAATATTTCATGCAACTGTGGGGTCGATGCGTCAGCAAAGGGACACATGGAGTTCATGTGATTCGTTCATTTCGGAGTCTCAAAATTCTCGGACACGGTTTTCAATAAAATTTCTTTATCTACTTATCTCTTCACTTATTAATTACTCTTAAAAACCTCCATCAAAACCAAAACCGAACAGGACCCAATGATCGAGTTTGGAGTAAATGGTTTTGTTACATGAGGAGGCATAGTCTTTTCATGCTACTGCGCTCGTATCGTGACAAGTTGCTTCGTTATGGGAGTATTATTTTGAGTTTTATACATTAAACACCCCCTCATAAGCTCATAAGCCAAGTAGGTGCTTCTTGATTTTTATTAGGGGTGCTCGCGGTCCGGTTCGGTTCGGATTCCTAGGAATCTGAGGACCGAATCGCTAGTCACGGTTTTTACAAAATGAAATCCGTGTCCGGACCAAAAGTCCTACGGTTTGGTTCCAATCCAATCCGTGACTCGCGGATCGGTTACGGTTTTGTCCACGGATTTTAGCAAAAATAAAGCTCAAGCTTATATCCCACACTAAAAGGGAAGAATGTTATATTCAGAATTAAGTTTAACACCGGTCACCAAAAAGTACTTGTTACTTTGAAGAAACGAAGAGAGAGGAGGAGGAGGAAGAGGCGAAGAAGTAAGAATGGTGCGGCAGCGACTTGAACAAGGAATAAAAATTAGGAGAACTGGAGAAGAAACGAACTAGTGAAACTAAACTAGGGTTACCCGTAACTTATATAAAAAAAACTACGATTTATCCCCTATATTTTATGTACATCTACACTATATCCCATTATTAAGATAAAATACTAAAATTAGAAGAAAAAAGTTTTAACATTACTAACAATCTCTATTATAAAACAGAAGGGTGTGGGGACAAGTTGTTGGAACGGCTTAGATTCATTTGATCCAAAGGCTGTTGTGCATCCTCCCACTTCCTGGTTAAGTGCCCATGGTTTTCACCTAAATCACACAACTGCCATCCCCTTTCAACCGGGATGCGTAGTGCCGTAGGCACGGGCTAGCACTAGTAAATTATATAAATACACATATATATTTATATATTTATTTATATAAAATAAATATCTCACGGTCCGGTTCGGTTAATCCACGGTTTCGTAATGAAAATCCGTGGACCGAACCGCGAGTCACGGTTTTCTAATTTTTCAATCCGTGTCCGGACCATTAATCCACGGACAAAATCCAAAAGGTACGGTTCGGTTCGGATCGGTTTCACGGTTCACCGGATTTTTTGAGCAGCCCTAATTTTTATGACGCCAATAGTTTTTCCAATGAGAGAGAGAGAGAGAGAGAGAGAGAGAGAGAGAGAGAGAGAGAGAGAGAGAGAGAGAGAGAGAGAGAGAGAGAGAGAGAGAGAGAGAGAGAGAGAGAGAGAGAGAGAGAGAGTGCCTGCATTTTGTTTAAGCTACTATAGTAAAAGAAATGATTATAGATCAAAATATAATTCAGATACTACAAAATAAAAAATCTTAACATTAAAAGATTAAGAAACTAAACTAAACCCACTATACATCGCTCGTACCTATTGCAAGGAAAGTGTACGAAAAATAATTTCACATTGAGGACAGTATAAAAAGGGAGACTGTCTTCTAGTTCCGATTTATATTGTATTAATACAAAATAGTATATGTAAATTAATGCGTGAACAAGCCAGTATTATCGTAGTACAAAATACGGGATATAAACCATGAGGTTGATGAATTAATGAAGCACAAAATTATAAGTAAATCAAGTCGATTTCCTTTTCACTTTCATAAAGAAATTATAAAAGCTAATTAATCAGTATATGCGCGTTCATGCGTCACATTATCGATTTCCTTTGTATGCTGGCAAAAAAATCATCATTTATTATTACTACTACATTTTTTAGAGCTCCAAACTAGGTTATGTATGTACGGATGGCAAACAATGATGAAACCTTACATAATTAAAAATAATAATTAAGCATGCTTAGTTGCTTGGTGACATAAGATTTCATTGATAACAGTTGTCAGAAAGTATAGTAAACGCGAAAGCAAATCTCTCTTAGGTTTGGGTCCTGAAACCTTTCGGGGATACTTTAGTTTTTGGGTGTCATTTTAAACTAGATTAGGATAAGATGTTTTGATGATCTGTTGTTGAAAGCAACATTTATTTGTAAAATAATTAGGCATATAATCTCTCTTTTGTTAGGGTTAAGCTGAAGGGAATGTTTGGGTCATCCCTAATGAGTTTCTAGAAGAATTTGGCTTTTTGATACTTTGCCAAAATTATTGGATTTGCAGAATCTTTGAAGTGGGTTACTTTTGCAGTCCCTCGGACCGTGTAGACTTAGTAGTGGCCGGTGGCCCTTCTAAATGAGAAAGGTTTCCGCGTACACCAAGGTTTGAGAATTTTTTTTAGTATTTATTTTTATTAGCAAGAGTTTTTTTTTTTTGATTGGTAAGGTTTGAAAAAAGCTGCGTAACTTTTCTCTAACCAACGGAAAAGCAGTTAGTTAGAGAAAAGTTACGAATTTTTACTAGTACTTTTAAGAGAGTGATTTATGTGATTTGTACGCGAGCCACAATGCTAGAAGCAAATAATTAACATTCTTATCACTTGCGATTATGATCTCTTATATGAAAATTCGGCGATCAAGATATAGTGGGTGTTTGCGAAAAATTATATATATTGACAGATTTTAATTAGATTCTAGCTTCTAAAAACCAGTTTAGAATGTTTGTAATTTTTTTTTGCATAACTGATTTTTAGAATCTATAGATTCTGACAACGTGAATAAGGAAAGAAATTTTCAAAATTTTAAAGCAACATCGTTCTCAACTTTTACTAAAATTCGAAATCTAAAATCTGCAGTAGAATCTGAAGCTAAAATCTAAAATTTGTATCCACAGCTATCACAAACATGTCCATAAATTGAGACTTTAGTATTTTCCCACCAAGGTGATTCTAGGAAACTTAGCCCAAAAAAAAGAGTAGGGCTCTAGGAAAGTGGAGTGGTCAGCGAAGTTGTCGATAGGAGAATATGAAAGAGAGAGAGAGAGAGAGTATTGGCCGGTGATGGGTATTTATGGTATAGACGAGCCGAGCAGAATATTTTTTAGAGCGCTCAAACTTGTTTGATTAAGATTTTAGTGAGTTGGAAATTAACGAAGGGTTCATGAGCCAAGCCCAAGGGGAGCTAATTTAAGGCTTGAGTTGAGTTCAAACTATTCATGAGTGTTAACAAGCTAAAAACGTTCGTAAAATTTTCAATTTCACCCCTTCCACTTTGATCATTTTCTATTTAGACCATTTTAGTACCTTTTTTTTTCCCCCACTTTCCCTACACCCTTTGAACTTCCAAAAATCAATATCTACATTCTGTGCACTTCGAAATAAATTAAAATTGTAGATGGCACTGATAAATTCTATAAAAAGTTCAAATTACCAATTGAAATCCTTCAAATTCATAAAATATTGCCCCTCACCCCGTCTCTTTCATTCTCTCTCTAAAAATCTACTATTCTTTTGGTAATTGGAGGGTAGAGTGTGTTCCACGAACTAAAATAAGTGGTTATTGTGAGAGAATGACTTGTTTCGTAAAGCAGAAAATAAGTACTTACTCACTCCGTCTCATTTTGTTTGTCCATTATTAATCCTTTTATCTCTTTTTTGACTATTGCGTATATCTTTGAATCTATAATATTTTTCTTGATTTTGACAATTTTATATTATAGAAGAAATTGAAAACTATCAAATAACATCCATATTGCATGTTTTTGAAAATTTACATTGAAAGATATAGACGATTGAGAATTGATACGAACATCAAAAAAAAAAACAGACAAAATGGGACATAGAGAGTAAAAAATAATAATCTAAACGGAACGGGGCCTGATTCATTTTTCTCCCCCAACAATATGATATTCTTGAACTTACTACTATATGATACTCTTGAAATTAACGTGGCCCTTGGTGGTTGACTAGGTAGGCAAGCAGAAATTGGATGACTTGGGTTGAGTTGAGTTGAGTGCAGCTCCTCAAAACATTCTTGAACTTGTTATTAGCTGTCACGAGTTCAAAGTCTACAAGTTTGGTACCCAAGTGAAAAAGCGAAATGAATCATGACTAACTAGTAATTATTGAGTATTATCATTAATTAAAAAAAGGTTAAGGGATTAGATTAGAAGGATGGCATGATAAACACAAGCCAATTACGATACCAGTCAAACTACTAATACTCGTTTTTAGTTTGGAAAAAGGCTAATAATACCTATTTGGTCGGTCCAATACCAACATTAAACTATTGTCATTAGCGTGAAAAGTGCTAATGCTAGTTTGCACTTTCCAACATCTAGGTACCACCCCTCTACTTGTACCCTTGACCCTATGATATTAACCGCGATATAACATTAACTATAAGAAGACGTAACAAAAAGCCAAGAACGGGAGAGGTTTTTCAGTGCCGGGTGGGTACGGGCCACGTGGTGCCGAGCACCATCTCGGCCGTCCAGATGTGATTTAGACGGTCCAAATCTGTTTAGGTAATTTTTTAGTGTAAAATTACCAAAACACCCCTTCAAGCCCAAACAGATCTGGGTCGACAAAACACGTTTGGACGGCCGAGATGCGTGCTCGGCACCACGTGGCCCATGCCCGCTTGGCACTGAAAAATTTCTCCAAGAATGGTGTAACAAAACTCACAAAATGACGTAACATTTTCACTATATCATGCATAACGTTTTCCAACGTGACATTTTTTAAATTATTTTTCTTACGGTGTCCCCCGTTATAACATTAACCACTCAGTAATACTACATTCGTCTTGTAAAGGCATAACATGTTATGATTGGGAAACACCATAAGATGAGGGATACTTTAAACTTTTCCTTCTTAGCTATCAGTAATTTTTTATTTTTTTTTAACGCAAAACTGATCTCACAAACACCTTCGGCCGTGCGATCAATACATGTCGTTTTGTGGGACTTGGTATATGAATGTTCTTGTTTAGGTTAACTGTGGGGTTTTTACCCCCGCTTTTTGGACCCACCATCAGTCAATTGTTCTAATTTAAACTGTTCATTTTGTAAGCCTCGTAGAGTAGTATATTCATGCAAAAAATATGCTTAATGGAACATCGATAGATGTGTGTGTGTGTATATATATATATATATATTCATGAATATTGAATTTTGATTTATAAAATGGACGGTCCGATTATGTCAATAATTTTAAAGTGAAATCGTCAATGACTATCCTTTATCTTTAAAATTATTGAACGGTTCAAATTACAACATTAAACGACGTACTGTGTACCCCATGATGATGTGGCGAAAAACCCACGGTTTCTACCGCTGACGAAAATTAGGGCGTCCTCCCAACCTGAACCAGGAGCTACTAAAACTCTTTCTTTTTTTACAACTGTATTATTATTATTTTTTCCTGAATTAGGTATTGCATGCTTATGTACCCTGGAGCTCAACTACAAATGTATTATCACTATGTAAACCAAGCTTGGGGTCGGGTTTGAGCAACCTAAACATCGGGGCCGACATTGCTTCCAACCATACATCAGAGTCTAAGACAAAAGAAGCATACAATTCCAAGTACGTCTAACATGGATAAACTCAATCTTATGAAAATTCAGCTTCCTTCCTAATTAATGTCTTCCAAATAACTCCGACAGGGTCCAAACCAGGTTGCCCTTGGATCGCCGCCACCACCGGTGGAGAGACACCTTCCAGTACGTGCAGTCTCTAAACATTGCAAGACCGTGCAAACCAAACAGCTAGCTTCTCTAGCCGCCAAGGTTTCCACGTACTGTCCCGATTCATCCCGCTCAACAATTCCGATCCCAACTCCCCTTTCTTCTTTGAAAACGGCTTCATCAAAATTCACAAGGCTCAATTTGATTTGGTTAATTTGGTAAACTGCCTGTCGTAGGAAGGGTCCATTTTGTCTTCCTTTCGAATTCCAGATCAAATTCGAAGCTTTAGGTGTCAAGGGGGAATGCATGTATTGCCTCTTTGTTTGGTAAGCTATTGCTAGCTGGAAAATGTCCCCTTTTTTTTTTTTTTTTCTCATACTTTATACATAAGTGGGGGTTAGCGGGGTGTTAATATATTAGTCAATAGCCTTGAACTTCAAACCTAGCTCTTATGTGGCTCAAACTCAAGCTTTCTGTTAACATAACATTGGGAAATATTATGTTGCCATATTTTCTAAGCTTTATTATTATGTTTCCAGTTTAGGCAGATTATTATTTATGTTTCTTAGTTAGTTTAGGTTTTCTTATTATGCGTATTTCTTTTTTATGCGTCTTGTAGCCTATATAAAGGCGTGTTAGGTTATGATTTGAATACATTCAATAATACATCTTTCACTTTTCTTCACACTTTCAATGGAGGACACGAGACAACCAAACTTCACCAAGTTCGGTTTCGCAGCTGGAAAATGGCTTTGACCAATATGATTTTTTATCAACTTTGCCTAGGGATATTAACATGGTACGATTAGTTTGTCAGAAACATTTATGGTTGAATTGGAAACTGATTTCAAAGTCCCAGTTTTAACTTGACTGAAGAATAAAAACATGAGCTTTAGGAGGAGCTTGGTCCCACGTTGGGTTGAGGAGTGAATAATTCTTTAGGTATTGAATGAAGGGCTGCTCCTTGGGGCACCCAAGTTTTTTGAGCGGGCACATTCTTGAGGGTTTACCCCACTTGGTTCGACGCAGATTCCATCCATCCGGCCGTGCCAGGCCTTTGTCTAGAGTTTTATTAACCGTGTGGCTTTTAGTTCTTCCCGATTGACATAGAATCTCCTTAACGATTTGGTTCGATTTGGTCCACTCGTACGTGTTGGTTCGTCACTGAATGGGTGTGTCCAGTCCACTCGCACTGTTTCTTCAACCAACGGTTGCGTACCTATAATTCAACCAACCACTCAGGGGTGGGCGAATGTATTGTTGCTAGAATTTCCCGTGTCTTTCCTAGCTAATCAAGAAAGATTGCGTAACAACAGCCCTGGCCCCTACTCCAAGTTAGGAGTAATCATTCACTCATTCAGTGATCTGGGCCTCACGCCCTTCACAAACACACATTCATCTACGGTCGATAGACTTAGTCTCGATCCTAATACGAATATATGGTTTTAAAAGATGTTAAGACAATACGAGGCGGTGTCCGGGGAGCATTCAATTTTTTTTTAGTTTTCAAGTTAGGCATGCAGTCTCTCTCATATCTACAAACTTACACATCAAAAACTTTAAGGAGGGTGGCTTTAATTAGGCAAGCATGCATGTGTTTATCAAAAACTCTGATCAGCATCTCTGTTAGGTTGTGCTGTTGGGCACTACTACTAATCCCCATCCTGGTTTCCTTTGACCAAATTAGTTGGTCTATGAATCAACTAAGGACAGCACACAAAGGTTATTAGAATAACTTAATGTTGTTTAATTACTTTGGCTTCTCCACTTAGCTCTTGAATCAATTGAATTGAGGCCTGAGCTCAAGCAATAGCTTTTTGACCCGGTCAACGGGTCAACTTCTGGATCTTATAATAGCAGGAAGTACGATATTTCTCACTCCCCACCCCCGCACACATGTTTAGCACAAAAAAAGAAGAAGAGAGAAACTCATTCACGACTTCGCGCAATTTTAGCCGTCCGTTTCGGCAATTAATGGTCTGAATTTTAAAATTCGAATCGTTCAAAACACTTCTGGACGTGCGCGATTAAGCGCCGTAAATTTCATTTACGATTTGCTCCGTAAAGAAGTTTTTCTCAATTAATAATACTAACCACTTTTGCATTGGGTTCCAAAGCAAAAAGATATATAAAACTTTTTAATCTTGATTTGGAAAGCATTCCAATGGCACAGGGATCCTCTTTCTTTAACCCAAAATGATATACGCACAAAAAAGTTGCACAAGCAGTTGCACACATTTTATGTGTGTGTCCATAACATTATTGTTTGCTTTATGATCGTTCGCGAGATTTGTGTACTTTTTTATATATTAATAAACAAACTACGAAAGACCCACAGGTCTAAGGAAATGTAAGGAAAAAAACTAAAAGCCAAAAACGAAGGTCGCAAAAAAAATTAGCTCTGGTGTTAGAACCCTCCGATCTGGTATTGGAGATGTGGAGAAATCATGATTTGCATCAAGTTGTAGCTAGGTGGTTTCTGTTGCAATGGCGACTCCAAGACACCCCAGATTTGGCCTGCCATAGTTTAAAAGTGGAGGGGAGAGTGGGAAATCTTTTTTCCTGAGGAAGAGAATCTCAATCATCGTACAATCATGATTGGTCCTGTAAATCTGTTGGTTGCATAAAAATTAATTCTTCAAATTGGTATATGTGTGTGAAAAACACATACATAAAATTTCAAGTTATCCATTCTTTTTTGGTTGTAAACTTGCATGTACGTGTGAAATTGAATGACGATTACGTGCATACACACAATTACTTGTAATAGTCAGAACTTAACTGTACTAATAGAGGAACACCCAAGTAACTACCAAGGTCATATTGGTGAGGGGGATGTCGCACTGCCTACTAAGGGCTGTGGAATTTTTGGGTAATGTGAATGAGCTTGGGAGGCCTTTGGCTTTCCCGGGCCTCTTCACTTCCCCGTATTCATGACTGGAGTTTTCCCTATTGATCATGGCCTGTATTCATTTCAATCTGCAGCATCTCAAGGTTTAGTTTAATATCATTTTTCAATTCGATTGTAATCTGTATATTCAGTTTCTGTTAGTATATAACGGAATTAATTGTGTTATGAATTCTCGCCGATGTAGTTTTCCCTACAAGGGCATGGGCTAGGCCCCTTCCCATATTTGGAGACACAAATTTTTAAATTTCTAGTAGATGTTTTTTTGTCCAGAGGCATCACACGAGCATTTTTTGAGGGTAAGAAGAATGGATTAGAAGTTCCAAGAATTAGCCTTAGCAAAAAATTATGGGAGATTTAGTGATAAGTCCACTATAAGGAACTTGTAGATTCTCTAGTCCATCTCAATAATTTGTAGTCCCTAGTCCACTTGCTTAATAAGCACGCGCGCGCACACAACCCCCCCCCCAGTCACCACCACCCCTCCCGCTATATCACCACCGGAAAGTTCACCGAAGTGTCTAAATCACTAAAACCCTATGAAACTGAGGTCTTCTCCCAACATCTCTCTCAACATCTTGCCCATGTTTTCACGAGAAGAGGACAACACATTAATGAAGGGATTTAAGGGCTAAGATTTGCCCAACACCACAGATGTAATGCTCTTAAATGAAGCGACGTCGTCTTGGAGGGGAAGCCTAAACGGCAGGCAGAACTTCTCCGTCTCCTCCGTTTTTCACTGTCTTCTCCAATTTCCATTCGACTAAATTCAAAGGAAACCCTAATTTTCACCATATGCAAAAGGAAAAGGCCACTCCCTCCATAGACCATTAGACCCCATTTTGCACAACGTAACCTTTCCCTCTTGCTCGTCAGTTTACCCAAATCTCAGTTCCCTCCTATCCTCTCCAAATCCAAACCTCTAGGACGTTCACTGCAAACACCAACAGTTCAATGCGTCTCTCTCTCTCTAAGCTATCTTTATCCTTCTTGGATTTAACAACCACATACAATCAAATTAAACTTGTGAGCGAAGAGGGTGGGTTAGGCCTTGATTTCAGAATGGAGATTGAGTTGCATGAGAATATTGCAGTCTGGAAAGAGCTTTCATTAAAAAATTGAAAAAGGGAAAGCCCTGTTTTTTTTTTTCCCCCGAAATATTCCCTCTGTGCACAAACAAGCCAAGGCAAGAATGGGCTAAACCCAGAAAAGGATTTCATATAAGGATTTGAAAAGAAGAAATTTTGGGCGAAAGGAAGAAAGAGAATAGGAATCACCATGTTTGAGAGAGAGAGAGATGGGTCTTGGATAGTGGGAAGACGCCGTTTGCATTCCCCGTTAATGATGGATTTGAAACGGCTTCGTTTCATTTTGTTGATTGCTTGGAATGAGTTTTAGCCATTGGATTCTGGAAGGGCACTGCTATTTGCAGCCACAAATTTTCTGAACGTAACATATGTACCATATTATAAACAGATGTGTACCATATTATATATAGGCTACGTTCAGAAAATTTGTGGCTGCAAATAGCGGTGCCCTTCTGGAATTGGTGAGGTGGCGCGTGGAGGAGAAAAGGTGGGCAAGATGTTGAGAGAGAGAGATGTTGGGAGAGGATCCAAGTCCGAAACTAAGTGCCTTATGCTGTGTTTGGATTGGAATTTGAAAAATAGTAGGAGTAATAAGTGGAGAGAGATAGAGAGAGAAATGTTGGAAGTAGGTGGAATTTAAAAAAAAATTCTTTTTGAATTGCAAAGAGAACAAGGCAAACCACTAAAATCTTATGAAAGTACCTAAACCACTAAAATATTATGAAAGTGCCTAAATCACTACAACCCTATGAAACCAAGTGAACTCTAAAACCCTAAATTCAATGAAAGTGCCTGAACCACTTAAACCCTATGAAACTAAGTGCACCCTAGAATCATATGAAAGTGCCTAAATTTTTCGGCGCTGACCAATTTTCCGGCAAACTTTCCGGCACCAGCCAATTTCCCGGTGGACTTTCCGGCACCGATCAACTTCCCGGCGATGATGTGGCGGGAGGGTATAAATATTAAATTGAAATGGAGGGGATTGGGCCTACTATAAAATGTTAAAAATGGACTAGAGACTTTATTAACTTGAGAGGTGAACTAGAGACTTTTCAAGTTTCTTATAGTGGACCTAAGACTAATTTTTTTTTAAAATTAACACATCAATATATATCAGCAAAAAAAAAAAACATACATATGGCCCAAGCACAAGGCCCAAGAAACCTGGGCCTTGGGCATCCAAAAAACACCAAATTTTAGGGGCAGTCTATATTTTTATTACTGGGTTTGAGTATGATTCTTTTAAGCCCAATAGAATGAAAAAGATCTCCAATTGGTGGTAATGGGTTAGCTCAACCCACCATCCTTTAAGCCCAAGTGCCCAACTCATCATTCCATAACCCAGCCCAAGTGCCCAACCCATTTACTCTCCAAACGGATAAAAAAAAAAATTGATTTGAAACCCGATTGTCGACTGAGCACTAGAAATGTAACATGAGTAATATTCAAGTGATACTTATGCGTTCTTGAGATAATATGTATTTATCTATTTGGAAACTTTATATTTTGTGTTCATATGTAATGATTAGTAGAATTTTTTATTGATTTGGCTTTCTCGTATTGTGATTGTTGCTGTAAAAGTTATCAAGTGTTAACTTTTTAAGGGCACATTTTTTTTATTAGGCCTTGAACATTAAAATTTTTTGGGCCGGCCCTATGGCTAAAGGAGGGGTCATTCCACTTACCAATAAGAATTTCTTGATTGAGAAAGTAAAGAAAGTCTTCCCATACAAATACTAACAAAAAGGTCTCGGGAGATGGTCCCCCTTGTGTGAGTCCTCTAACCTCTCCTTGGCTTGAAAGCGGGGAAAAGGGTATGGATTTCCTGTCTAGCTCTTCTAATTGAGAACAAGAAGACGCGCGGGAACCCATAGACTCATCTAAGCTTTCTGATCGAACAACTATGAGAGTACGTATGAATGCCATAAGGTCCCTATGGATACGCCTTCGTCGGCGGGCTTTCTTCCCTTCGCCTATAGGCGGCAACTTGGCTTCGCTATCGCTCATGACTTGGAAGTTGTTCTCCATTTCCAACTATGGATAGATTGGTAGAAGTCACACAACACATGACAAGTTTAATTCAGTTCTCATCAAATTTTGTCAGTTCTCATCAAATTTTGAAAATTTTCAAAGTAGCATGCAAAAAAATTCCAAGAAGTACGATCATAAGGGTAAGAATTAACGACTCTTGAAAAATGATCGTAGTACTATTGAAGCTCGGTGTTGTGTAACAAAGCTAAATTTTCAAGGGCTTACAATTTTATCAAGAAGACGTCTCAAAACCTGTTGAGAAGAAATTTAGAAATGATTTCAAAGTACATAAGCCTATGGCTATGTTCTTGTAAACTTAAATGTCTGAAATTTATTTCAGTACTTTTACTTTTTGCAACTTTTTGTTGCAATATATTTTTGGGATTAATTGCTCATCATGACAAGACAAATTGAAAAAGTATAAAAATATGGACTAATTTTAAAACAATTCGAAGAAGACGGCAGTTTGGACAAATAAGATAGTACTTTTTTCATTTTAGTGAACCTTTTTTTTTTTTTTTGCTTTCAGTCATAATTTTGTATTTTATGGACTCCTCTTGTCGAGACGGATGATTAATCCAAAAAATATCACTCAACTCTAACAAAAATTGAGAAAAGAATAACAAAACACACAAAACGAAGAAAATAATTAAGTTTACAAAAATGAGGGCTATAGGTCTAAATAAATTACTTAATTTTCTCTGTATCATCAACTTTAGGAATGAGAGCAACAGTAGTGTACGTTATTAATATAAGTGGGGATAGGACACTAGAAAACACTCCTTCCTGGGTATAGTCGAAAAGTGTTGTAAAGTTCAGAGGTTTATTTAACTTTTATTGAAGTTTGGAGGTCTATGAAACATCGGAGTCATCAGATCGCTTTTCCACTATTTCTCCTAAAACCAATTGGTGATAGGAAGGGCTTCAATTAAGTCTTTTATGGCATTCGACATCGCACCCGCAAGTCTGTTTTTAGAGTGGTCGCAGGGAGTGACATTGTGTAACCAAATTCATGGGGCACTCCGGGTCCAACAAGAGTGAAACTACAGAGGTTTTTTTTTTGGGAAAATTCCTGGCCGGTCCTAAATTTTACATGGGGTTCCATGCAAACCCTTTTTTAAAGTGCTATCCCATCTAGACCCTTTTTAAAGATGCTTTTACTATTTTGCCCCTATCACTTTTCATACCCCAAGAATTCACACCTCCCAGAAATCACACCCCCAAGAATTCACACCTCCCAGAATTCACACCTCTGAGAATTCACACCCCCAAGAATTCACTCCTCCCAGAATCCCCAAGAATTCACTCCTCCCAGAATTCACACCTCCCAGAATTCACACCCCAAAAAATTCACACCTCCCAGAATTCACACATTTGCGGAATTCACACCCCTAAAATTCACATCTTTTCAGGAATTCTTGGAGTGAATTTTTGGGTGTGTAAATTCTTAGATGTGTGAATTATCGGGTGTGAATGCTTCAAAATTAGATTTGGCAACTTAAATAAAAAAAAACTAAAGAAAAATTTATTCACATTCTGATGCAACTATTGGACTTCTTTTTTAATTTTTTTTAAACATCGGGAACTACTCCAAATATTGCTCATTATTCCCAAACAGTGGGCTCACTGCTTTGCAAGAATTCACACCGCTTTTTAGAATTCACACCTACACTATATTGACATATGTTTTCACTGTTTTGCAAGAATTTACACCGTTTTCCAAAATTCACACCCACGCAATGTTGACATAAATACATACAGAGATATCCTGAAAAGAATTCACACCCCTCTTTGTTGTTTTGTTGGCTTTTAAATTTATAGCATAGCTTCTCCAGATCCGGAAAAAAGGTGAGACAACAGTATAAGTATACAAATTGCATCTACATATATATGGACACAAAAACTAAAATCTGAATTTTGGGTGGATTCTTGGTGTGAATTATAGGTGAATTGTTGGTGTGAATTTTGGGTGTGAATTATTTGATATGTGAATTTACACCCCTATAATTCACATCCATTTGCCGAATTTCACACCCTAAAATAGCCCGATGTACATATTCACAACTCTAAATCCAAAATTCACATACGCATATGCAAAATTCAAACCCCCAAATTACACAAACTGCCATAATCTCATCCAACCTCAATCATATGAGTAGAATAACTATCACTAAAATAATTTTTTTTAAAAACCCTCATAATTCACCACATATATCAATCGAATATTTTCCGATCTGCACAATTTACACCAAGAATTCACATCTCAATCGAATATTTTCCAACACTTAAACTCATATATTGTTGGTTTAGTAAAGTTCAGAATGCTAGCCAAAAACCCTTGAAGAACCTCAGCATAGATACACGCATAAACAAGCATGTGTTTATGCTTAAATACGTACTGTTATCAGATTTGGGGAAATTGATTGCGAAACGAAGAATAGAGTGAATGAGGAACCTCCATCTGAGAGGAGACCGTGGTGGTCGTGGGAGGTTAGGAAGTAATCAACGGCTTCGTTGGACCAGATCTAGGGTTTTTCGAACTCATTTCTACCCCCTGTTTAACTTCGCGACTTCGAGCAGAACAAGATCGTCATCTTGCACCCCAAATCCCGGCTACCGAACAGCGTCTCCACGGTCCAGCGGACTGAGAATGTCGCTACCAAGGTCGCTGCCCAGTTGTTGGTGCGGGTCATGGCTTCGCTGACTGCCGAGGACGACGAAGACTAGTAGTTGTGGAGGTGAAGACAGAGGTTAACGTCGATGAAGAGGGAGTTGGTATGCGGAGAAGAAGCTGGAGCTGGGGGAGAGCGGAAGGCCAAGAACAAAAAAGAACAAGAAAGAAGTTGGAGTGGAAGGTGCGGAGGAGAGTAGGGTATATTAGGCAGATTACTTAAAACGGGGCCTGAACGAGTATGCTTAGACACGCACTGGGCCTAGATGGGTAGGTGGTGACGGAATGGGGCCGACCTGGAAGAATCCCTTTTTTTTTTTGAGATTTACCCCAAAAGGGCCAAAACTTCTTATAGGTAGCATGGCCCACTATATTTGAAATTCCAGTGTACCAAACAAAAAAGAAAGAAAGTACAAAATCCACGTATTTACGGGCCAGGCCAACTCCAATCTTGTGGGGTTCATATGGAGCCCGTGGGCTTTACATTGAGCAAAATTTAATTCCTTTCAGAATCCTATGATTTGCTAGAATTAGTCCTTAAGGCTATGATATTCTTGTAAACTTTTTTTTGTCTAAAACAATTTTCAGTATTTTTTACTTTTTGCAGCTTTTTGTCGTAATTTTGGGATTAATCATACGTCTCTACGAGAGAAATTAAAAAAATATAAAAACGTGAACCGATGTTGAAAAAAGTTCATATAAGACAAAATTTTAAACAAAAAGAAAGAAGCAGTTTTGTATTATGGATCTTCAGTGAACTTTTTTTTTCTTTTGGTCATAATTTTTTACTTTTTAAACTCCTCTCGTTGAGATGAATAATTAATTCAAAAAATATGATGCGAATCTTACAAAAATTCAAAAAATATGAACAAAACACACAAGACGAAAAACAAAAGAAAAGTTTACAAAAATGGAGCCCCATTAATTAAATTCTATGAATTTTGCTGAGATGTTAGGAAAAGTGGCAAAATTAAAAATCATAAAGGGTCTTTAAACTACATAAAAGAAAAATGGAAACATAGTTACAAAATAAATAACTAAGAAGTATTGGTCTTCAAATGAATTCATCAAATTAGAGAAGAAAATCACCTTCTTCTTTTGCTCCCACTATATACGTTAGCAGAGATAGAATTAATGAAAATAAATAAATAAATTTCCTTCTTCGATCGGTTCTAGCAGTCCTTATATATCTGGCCATGTCGAATTTAAACAAGTTCTGGGTGAAGAAAATGTGACATAATTCCCATGAAATCAATTGGAAAGAACACATATATTCGGTACAATTTGCTTAAATGACCATATTATGATACCAATGTGATGCGTTTTTCATTTTAATGTCGAGTGGTAGGAAAATTACATTCAACGAATCGACCTTTTGACGCTCAATATAAAGTGTACAAGATAATGAAAGGAGATATCAGTAGTTAATTTGCATATTTACGATGACTAATTGTAGCAATTTTACTAGCTAGGGAAAGGAACCATAATCCAGCGATAACAGTAATGGAGAAAGTATTTTACGATACCGTGACTTCAATTTCAACTCTCTCCCACAATGTATATAAACGCAATCGACCAGCCTTCGTTTGTGCATTTCAAAAAGCCGAATTTGTAGCAAAACTTCTGTTTTATTTTCGTTTTTGCTTTGATATTATTCTTTCTGGGTGCGCGGTCATGCATGGTGTTCTTCGTTAGGTGGCACTCTTTTTTTTCAGTATGCGATCAACAAGAGTACTTCAATTCCCGGTTGTTGTTCATGTTATATCATCAAGTGAGTGGATTGTCCTATTCTAACGTGGTAATCTCGTCTGCTTACATTGCCGATCAAAAAAAAATCTCGGCTAACTTACATTTGTGTATGTAACCATAAAACTAGAATGGTTCATCATTTAATGTTAGACAGACTGTGAACAACTATGCATCTAATTGGCATAGTACAACAGGGATAATTAATCTAATTAATAAACTTCTTGGGCCGCAAGAAAAACTTTACTCTGTTAGGTTGTATATAAACCAGTGCTCAGAATTTATCTGTTGTGCACATATAGGCATAGGCAGTGCAAAAGAACATGGCTAGCATCCAGTTCCTGAGTCTTGTTGTCTCGATGTTGGGCGGCGGTCCTTCTCTCCTTGGCGTTTTTCTCAAGGATTTCTGCATCCCTGGCGGAGGGTCGACTGGCTGCTTTTCGATGCGTTCATCCCGGTTTTCTGCAGCTGAGGCAGAGGCACAGGTTGCCGAGGGTTGCAAAAGCATCACCAAATGATGGGTGATTAAACTAGCTTGTAGTAATGAAGCTGTTGTAATATGCTGATGATTAAAATCACATATATAAATAAACAGAATGATTTGTTCTCCTATTCTTGCTTTTGCTTTTCTCTCTCTTATGATCGGCCTTAATTTTTTCCGAGGTTGTCATAGTGCAAAGGGTTTTGAACCCAGCCTCTCTCCCAAGTCTCAACTGAGTTTTGGAGCTTAATTTGAAAAACGAAAAAGAGAGAAAGAAGAAGAAAGTAATTATTTGGAGCCTTGGACTCTTGAAGGAAGAGGGGATGGTTCTCTGAAATGATTTCAACCACTAAATTGTATTATGAGTAATTGAAAAGCTCAATCTGTTTCAAACTTTCAATAGGAAATTTGTTGTCATACGTCATTGACTTTTCTTATAATAACTCGCGTCAACTGATATGCTTACCCTTAGTATAATAACATGACTCAAAAAGTAAATCTTAGGTTAATATTGCACCAACTTTTCCTCACCCACCGACGTGGGATTAGGGCTTTACGTTTCTTTCAGACAAAAAATAGATAAGGCAAATTTTTTGAGAATATAATTTTTTTCTTTTGATCCAGCTGTTATATCTTATCACCTGCTAGCTACGAATTGCTTATCACTTTGATAATTTGCTGGTGTGATCTAATTGACAAGATCTCACAAATAAACGAGGGGTTATTCCGTACTCCTTAAACATTCGCTTAAAGGGGGCTTGCTTTCGATGTCATATTGATGTGGAGGCCACATAGTTTGGGATGGAACACGCACTAATTTGTGGTGGGTGGTGGGCATCCTGAAACCTCTGTTTTCTTTTCCTTTTTCCTTTGATATATTCTTTCTGCAAAGTCATGCATGGTGTTCGTTAGGTGGTGCTCTTTTTCTCAATATGTGATCAACAAGAGTACTTTCAGGTTGTTGCTCATGTTATATCATCAAGCGAGCGAATTGTCCTATTATAACGTGGTAATCTCGTCTACTTACATTGCCAAACAAAAATAAAATAAAATCTCGTCTAGTTACATTTGCGAAAGAAAGAGGCATATGGTGCCAGGTCCTAAAATTAGAGAAACCTGGTACATATTTCCTATCACAAGAGTCAAGTTTCCATTTTGAGATTTGTTCTTTTTTTTGGGGGGATAAACGGGTACCTTCAGATTTCCGTTCTTAATATCATTTCATATTCTCAGGAAGGAATAACAAATATTTTGAACGGACCAGGCAGACAGAGAAAATAAAATGAACAGTTTGTTTCACTTCACTACTGTCTTAGCTTTTGCTTTTATCATTTCTCCTTCCAGACAAACAATAAACCAAATGCAACACAAGTAAAACGCGAGAGAGAGTTGAGAGCTAAATAGATCTCTTTATTCTTGGCTACATTTGAGCTAGCACAGCACAGCGGCTAAGTAAAACAGGTACCACCCATCAAACAGTTTGGCAACATGAATCCACCAACCACCATTTTCTTCGGCCCTGAAGCGTCGATTTTTGATGAGTAACCGTTACCTTTCTCCTTCCCGGGGATGCAAAAACCCTTGACAAGGTTCATGAAACAACCCATCACCAACACAAAACTCATGAAGTAACAGCCCACCATCTTCGCCACGGCCTCTGTATTGTCGTACAATAGCTAAGAATGGGTGATCGAATTTGAATATATAGGACCCTGAAAGCAAGCAAGTCCCCATCATTAAATCTTACCAAACTTTTTCAATCGTTTCTTGATGGACAAGTAGGATTTAATTTATGTATGAATAGCTGTAAGAATCTATAGGCATTAATACACCAAATTTAATTGTTTGCTTCTTTTGTTGTAGGAAAAAGACATGTATAACTTAAATTCTACCCCCAAAAAATTGCAATTACTTTAACAAAGCGATACAAATACTCACGCGTGAGTTGAAAATCTTTGTCACTTGATGATATAACATGAACAACAACCATTTTCTCCTAACTAGCCCTTTCTCCTGCAGGCGTTCAGAAATAAAGTTTTGCGGCGAAATCATTGTATACTGCCCTTGCCACTTTCTGAGCAAAAATAAAAAAGCGAAAACTATGGTTGTCTTTAGACTCTCTACTGATTTTATTCTCACATGTATATGGTATTGAGTGACGCGATTTATATAGTTCGCGGGAGCATAAGAAATTAATGTCTCGATATCGCAAAATATTTTCCGGATTAATACTAAGATGCCTGTTTAATTCTTTTTCTTTTGCCTAAACATGATTATGTGACAGAGCCCTGTTGTACTATAAAGAGGACGTATGTTGGCTGTAAGTTAATGTTCCAATTAAACTCATATTTATGATCTCATTATCAGGTGGTAATCTATATATAGTTATGTCTATCTATTTAGCTAAGCAAATACAGGAACAACTGTAAATATAGTAATATAGTATCTTGTAATATCAATTGTATCAAGGGTTCCCACTTAAAGCAAGATTCGCCTTATATAAAAACGTGAACCAATGTTGAAAAAAGTTCATATAAGATAATACTTTAAAAAAAAAAAAAAACAGTTTTGTGTTATAGATCTTTAGTGAACTTTTTTTTTCTTTTGGTCATAATTTTTTACTTTTTAAACTCCTCTCGTTGATATGAATAATTAATTCAAAAAATATGTGAATCTTAAAAAAATTCAAAAAATATGAACAAAACACACAAGACGAAAAACAAAAGAAAAGCTTACAAAAATGGAGCCTGGTTAATTAAATTCTATGAATCTTGCTGAGATGTCAGGAAAAGTGGCAAAATTAAAAATCATAAAGGGTCTTTAAACTACATAAAAGAAAAATGGAAACATTGTTACAAAATAAATAACTATAAAGAAGTATTGGTCTTCAAATGAATTCATCAAATTAGAGAAGAAAATCACCTTCTTCTTTTGTTCTGAGTATATACGTTAGCAGAGATAGAAATGAAAATAAATATAAATTTTTTCCTTCTTCGGTTCCAGAAGTCCTTGTATATCTGGCCGGCCATGTCCAATTTAAACAAGTTCTGGCTGAAGAAAAATGTGACATAATTCCCATGAAATCAATTGGAAAGAACACAAATATTCGGTACAATTTGCTTAAATGACCATATAATGATTCCAATGTGATGCATTTTTCGTTTTACTGTCGAGTGATAGGAAAATTACATTCAAAGAATCGACCTTTTGACGCTCAACATAAAGTGTACAAGATAATGGAAGGAGATAGCAGTAGTTAAATTTGCATATTTACAATGACTAATTGTAGTAATCTTACTAGCTAGCTAGGGGAAAGAACCATATAAAATCCAGCCATAACAGTAAATCAGTAATGGCGAAAGTATTTTACGATACCATGACTTCAATTTCAACTCTCTCTCCCACGACATATATAAATGCGATCGACCAGTCTTCGTTTGCGCATTCGAAAAGCCGAATTGGTAGCAAAACTTCTGTTTTCTTTTCCTTTTTTCGCTTTGATACATATTATTTCTGCGCGGTCATATATGCATGGTGTTCTTCGTTAGGCGGTGCTCTTTTTTCTCAGTATGCGATATATCAACAAGAGTACTTCCCGGTTGTTGTTCATGTCATATCATCAAGTGAGGGAATTGTCCTATTCTAACGTCGTAATCTCGTCTGCTTACATTGCCGATCAAAAAAAAAATCCCGTCTTCTTACATTTGTGTATGTAACCATAAAACTAGCATGGTTCATCATTTAATGTTAGACAGACTGTGAACAACTATGCATCTAATTGGCATAGTACAACAGGGATAATTAATCTAATTAATAAACTTCTTGGGCCGCAAGAAAAACTTTACTCTGTTAGGTTGTATATAAACAGTGCTCAGGATTTATCTGTTGTGCACATATAGGCATAGGCAGTGCAAAAGAACATGGCCAGCATTCAGTTCCTGAGTCTTGTTGTGTCGATGTTGGGCGGCTGTCCTTCTCTCCTTGGCGTTTTTCTCAAGGATTTCTGCATCCCTGGCGGAGGGTCGACTGGTTGCTTTTCGATGCGTTCATCCCGGTTTTCTGCAGCCGAGGCTGAGGCACAGGTTGCCAATGGTTGTAAAAGCATCACAAAATGATGGGTGATTCCAGCTTGTAGTAATGAAGCTGTTGAAATATGCAGATGATTAAAATCACATATTTAAATAGACAGAATGATTTGTTCTCCTGTTCTTGCTTTCGCTTTTCTCTCTTATGATCGGCTTCAATTTTTCTGTTGTTATCGTAGTGCAAAGGGTTTTGAACCCAGCCTCTCTCCCAAGTCTCAACTGAGTTGAGTTTTGGAGCTTAATTTGAAAAACGAAAAAGAAAGAAAGAAGAAGAAAGTAATAATTTGGAGCCTTGGACTCTTGAAGGAACAGGGGATGGTTCTCTGAAATGATTTCAACCACTAAATTGTATTATGAGTAATTGAAAAGGTCAATCTGTTCTAATAGGAAATTTGTTGTCATACGTGATTGACTTTTCTTGTAACAATTCGCGTCAACTGATCTGCTTACCCTTAGTATAATCACATGACTCAAAAAGTAAACCTTAGGTTAATATTGCACCAACTTTTCCTCACCCACTGATGTGGGATTAGGGCTTTACGTTTCTTTCAGACATAAAATAGATAAGGCAAATTTTTTGAGAATAGATATTTTTTTTTTCTTTTGATCCAACTGTTGGAGTATATCTTATCACCTGCTAGCTACGAATTGCTTATCACTTTGATAATTTGCTGGTGTGATCTAATTGACAAGATCTCACAAATAAACGAGAGATTATTCTGTACTCCTCAAACATTCGCTTAAAGGGGGCTTGCTTTCGATGCCATATTGATGTGGAGGCCACATAGTTTGGGATGGAATGCGCACTAATTTGTGGTGGATGGCGGGCATGCTCCGGGAGGGTTGAATAATAGTCGTTTTTGGTTATCCTCCGTTATAGTTGTTTTTTAGATTAATAGTAACAACCATTCTCACTAAATTGTAGACCCAAAGATCAAAGTACAAAGAATAAGAAATCAAGAACAGAGGAACAAACTTCTGAAATCAAGTATTGAAATCTCCAAAAAAAAAAAAAAAAACCCCTGGACTACAGTGAGCAGAAAACGCACATTTTTTGAGCAAACGTTTGACGAGCCAAAAAATTAGCCATTGGTCCGAAATTCATGATGATAAAGAAAATAAATGAAAGAGTGACTAATGAAGTTATGAAACTGCAACCGCAATTAAAGCACCATATTTTTTTTTATAAATTAAAAGCGTGGTTTATAAATCTAATTTTGCAACTTCTACATGATTTTTTAACTAAAATAAACTTGTTTCTTTTTTTGGTACAAATTTAATTCTCAACATATACAGTAAGAACACATCGAATGAAAATTATTTAGTCTCTTTATACCAGTATCTAGAATAGCTAATAAGAATAGAGAAGTTTAATTGGTTGCATAAATAACAAATATACCCTGTGTTCACCATGTGGCTATCTCAATAGACATTAGTTAATATATACTCCCTCCATCCCAATTTGCTTGTCCCTTTTGGGGAAGCGAGTTTTTATGGGTAGATTCGTAGAATGAAGGAAAATTGAATTGGTATTGACTTTTCTAATTTGTCCCTACTTTATTTTATTTTTTCACGACCTACTTTATGCTTTGACATGAGACTTTATGTCGAGAAGCAAGGATGAAAGAGTATTGTTGTACAATTTTTTATGTTGACTTTTCAAAATGGACATTCATTTTGGAACATCCATAAAAGGAAAAAAGGACCAGCGATTTGGGACGAAGTGAGTATATTTTTTCCAATTGGCAACTTTATTAATTAATGCAAAATGAGAACATCATTTATGGCACTTGGTTGGACCCAACTCGGGAACATCATTTACGAAGTGAGTTGTTTAGTACTAGTGTTTATCTGTGCCTACGGCACTACCCACCCCGATTGGAATTGAAATTACCATTTGAATCTTGATAGTGGCTAAAATTGTTGAAAATTAAACTGGTACACAAAGCAACAGTTAGGATAAAAGAGTTTTTACTGGAACACAAAGCCTAACAATTGAGGAAGTGCATAGGAGATTGTGAAATTTTCCTAATATACAAAAAGATGAAGAAGTGAAAGCAAACAAATCCATCCACTCTATAATCTAATGAATAATTTAGCTTCTAATGAATATGCATAGTAAAAACGTTTAAAAAAAAACCCTCCGCACAAAACCCCTCCACACAGAGTCACAAGGGTTTTCGGCACGAAGTCCCGCCTCCTACCTCTTTGCATCACCACAGAAAAGCTCTGACACACCCACTTTTTTTACATTTTAAATAGACAATTTCAATAACGGAATTACAACTACAACAAAGAAAAGTCTCCATACTGTAAAGGGTGAAAACATCTAATGGGTCGATTTGGATTTTGGAATCACCATCAAGACACCCAACAGATGAAAAGAAAGAGAGCAATACCTGGAAAAATATAAAGCGGAAAATGAGTGAGGTAGTAAAGTAAATGGTTCAACTGGGTATGCACGATAGAATCAAAAAATAGTTCGAAGGCCTGGTTTCCCAAATTACCTTCAAAACGTAGCTTTTAGCCCAGACTTGAGGACCGACGCCAGTGGATTTCACCGGTGACACCAATGAGAGTGTCGAGAGAGAGAGAGAGAGAGAGAGAGAGAGAGAGCTTAGGGTTTCAAATTTGAAAGTGAGTGTAATTTTGATCGGTGGCAATTTGTAATTAAATGAAAGAGGCTGAACAATTTAATAAAAGGGAAATCTCACCTCATCCATTGGATTAATTCAATCTCAACCATTCCAACAACTTGTCCCCACACCCTATTGTTTATAATAGAGATTTTTCGTCTTGAGTGATTTTTTTTTTTGCTTTGGTCATAATTTTTTACTTTTTAAACTCTTCACGTTGAGATAGATAATTAATCCAAAAAATATGACGTGAATCTAATAAAAATTCAGCAAAGACGAACGGAACACACACACACAAAAATGGAGCCTGATTAATTAAATTCTACTATGAATCTTGCTGAGATGTTAGGAAAAGTGGCAAAATTAAAAATCATAAAGGGTCTTTAAACTACATAAAAGAAATTTTCAAATTAGAGAAGAAAATCACCTTCTTCTTTTGTTCCGACTATATACGTTAGCAGAGATAGAATTAATGAAAATAAATAAATTTTTTTCCTTCTTCGGTTCTAGCAGTCCTTATATATCTGGCCATGTCCAATTTAAACAAGTTCTAGGTGAAGAAAATGTGACATAATTCCCATAAAATCAATTGGAGAGAACACATATATTCGGTACTATTTGCTTAAATGACCATATTATGATACCAATGTGATGCATTTTTCGTTTTACTATCGAGTGGTAGGAAAATTACATTCTGTTGGTCGCGGGCCAGCATCCTGCCCACGCGGGTCGAACCGTGACGCTTGGGGCCTGCTACGCTATGGTATAATGAAATAGAGTTGCGTCTTTACCACTACCTGCGGGTTTTGGAAAGATAGTAAGTGCTTGATCCTACAAGTGGTATCAGAGCCAAGGTTGCGGGTTTGACTCCCCTGGATGGCATGCTGCTTGCGGGTAGGTGCTGGGGGGATTGTTGGTCGCGGGCCAGCATCCTACCCACGCGGGTCAAACCGTGGCCGCTTAGGGCCTGCTACGCTATGGTATAAGGAAATAGAGTTGCGCCTTTACCGGCCACTATATGCGGGTTTTGGTAAGAAGGTAAGCGCTTGATCTTACACATTCAAAGAATCGACCAGTCTTCGTTTGTGCTTTTCAAAAGCCGAATTTGTAGCAAAACTTCTGTTTTCTTTTCGTTTTTGCTTTGATATTATTCATTCTGGGTGCGCGGTCATGCATGGTGTTCTTCGTTAGGTGGCACTCTTTTTTTTCAGTATGCGATCAACAAGAGTACTTCAATTCCCGGTTGTTGTTCATGTTATATCATCAAGTGAGCAGATTGTCCTATTCTAACGTGGTAATCTCGTCTACTTACACTGCCGATCAAAAAAAAAAAAATCTTGGCTAACTTACATTTGTGTATGTAACCATAAAACTAGTTAACGATCATGGTTGTAAAAACATCACCAAATGATGGGTGATTAAACCAGCTTGTAGTAATGAAGCTGTTGTAATATGCTGATGATTAAAATCATATATTTAAATAAACAGAATGGTTTGTTCTCCTATTTAAAATCATATTTTTTTATTAGCCCAACAGTTTTTTTAAGAAAAGCCTTGTACATATTTCCTATCACAAGAGAGTCAATTTTTCATTTTGAGATTGGTTCTTTTTTTTTTTGGGATAAACGGGTACCTTCAGATTTTCCTTCTTAATACTCCATCCGTCCCGATTTGTTTGTCCAATCTCGGGTTTCCAATTTATTAAGGAAATCAAATCTTATCCATGGATTTGAAAATTTACAAAATCTGATCATTTGATTTTGAAATTGGACATTCAATTTGGGACATGCACAACTAAAAAAAGGGACAAATAAATTGAGACGGAGGGAGTAGTATCATTTCATATCTCAGGAAGGAATCACAAATTTTTCGAACGGACTAGGCAGACAAAGTAAATAAATGAACAGTTTTTTCACTTCACCACTGTCTTAGCTTTTGCTTTTTATCATTTCTCCTTCCAGACAAACAATAAACCAAAAGCAGCACAAGTAAAACGCCGATAGAGAGTTGAGAACTACTAAAAGATCTCTTTATTCTTGGCTTACATTTGATCAGCACAGCGGCTTAAGTAAAACAGGTACCACCCGTCGGTAACATGAATCCACCAACCACCATTTTCCTCGGCCTTGAAGCGTCGACTTTTGATGAGTAACCGTTACCGTTCTCTTTCCCGGGGATGCAAAAACCCTTGACAAGGTTCAAGAAACAACCCATGATCACCCACACAAAACTCATGAAATAACAGCCCACCATTTTTGCTGCCTCTGTATTTGCTTTTGTATGGGTTATCGAACTTATATATATAGGACTCTGAAAGCAAGGAAGTTCTTACCAACTTTTTCGTTTCTTGATGGACAAGTAGTATTTATGTATGAATAGCTGTAAAAATCTGAAGGCATTTATGAACTAAATTTATTTGTATGCTTGCTTCGTTGTAGCAAATTAAGACAATAACTTAAATTCTACGTACCCCTAAAAAAATGCAATTACTTTAACAAAGTGATACAAATACTCACGAGTTGAAAATATCTGTCACCATGATGATATAACATGAACAACAACCATTGTATACTGTTTTTGCCACTTGTCGAGCAAAAATAAAAAGCGAAAACTATGGTTGTCTTTAGACTCTCTACTGATTTTTTTCTCACATGTATATAGTATTGAGTGACGCGATTTATATAGGTCGCGAGAGTGTAAAGCATTAATGTCTCGATATCGCAAAATATTTCCCGGATTAATACTAAGATGCCTGTTTCTTTTTGTTTTGTTTAAACATGATTATGTGAGTATGTGACAGACCCCTGTTGTACTATAAAGAGGACGTATGTTGGCTGTAAGTTAATGTTCCAATTAAACTCATATTTATGATCTCATTATCAGGTGGTAATCCATATATAGTTATGTCTATCTATTTAGCTAAGCAAATACAGGAACAGCTGTAAATATTAGTACTACTACTATTTCAAGACAGATTTTGATTAATTAATATCATGAGGTTCTTGAATTCGAATATCTCCAGCGTTGCGGCAATATTCTTATTAGCAAAAAACAAACATAATCAGGCCATGGCAATAATGAAGAAAATTGTTAGCGATACCGTGACTTCAATTTCTAACTTCCCCAAGACCTATATAATCGCAACCAATCTTCTTCGGGTGCATCGATCAAAATGCAGAATAGGGGACACACAAAAAAAAAAAAATTAGTTCTTTCATTTTTCTCTCTTTGCTTGACGATTTTAGGGGTTTCGTTGGGTGGTCCTCTTTCACTAAGAGTGTGCGATCTTCAAGGATTTTTGCATGCCCAAACACTGGTCGTTGTTCTTGTTATATCATCAAGTGAGTGAATTACCTTATCAATCCCTATGATAGTGTGCCATATATATCTAGAAAACTACCATGATTCAACTTCTGGATCTTATAATAGGAGGAAGTACGATATTTCTCACTCCCCCCCCCCCCCCCACAAGTTTAGCAAATTAATACGAGAGAAACTTATTCACGATTTTACGTAATTTCAGCCGTTCATTTTTGCAATTAATGGTCCGAATTTTAAAATCCGGACCGTTCAAAACACTTCTGGACGCGCGTGAATTGAGCGCCGTAAATTTCATTTACGGGTTGCTCCGTAAAGAAGTTTTTCTCAATTAATAATACTAACCACTTTTGCATTGGGTTCCAAAGCAAAAAGATATAAAACTTTTTAATCTTGATTTGGAAAACGTTCCAATGGCACGGGGATCCTCTTTCTTTAACCCAAAATGATATACGCAAAAAAAAGTTGCACAAGCAGTTGCACACATTTTATGTGTGTTCCTAGCATTATTGTTTGCTTTATGATCATTCGCGAGATTTGTGTACTTTTTTATATATTAATAAACAAACTACGAAAGACCCACAAGTCTAAGGACGTGTAAGGAAAAAAACCAAAAGCCAAAAACGAAGGTCGCAATAAAATTAGCTCTGGTGTTAGAACCCTTCGATCTGGTCTTGGAGATGTGGAGAAATCATGATTTGCATCAAGTTGTAGCAAGGTGGTTTCTGTTGCAGTGGCGACTCCAAGACACCCCAGATTTGGGCTGCCATAGTTCAAAAGTGGAGGGGAGAGTGGGAAATCTTCTTTCCTCAGGAAGAGAATCTCAATCATCGTACAATCATGATTGGTTCTGCCAGTTCGTTGGCTGCATAAAAATTCTTCAAATTGCTATTTGCGTGTGAAAAACACATACATAAAATTTCAAGTTATCCATTCTTTTTTGGTTGTAAATTTGTACGTGTGAAATTGAATGACAATTATGTACATACACACAATTACTTCTAATAGTCAGCTTAACTGTACTAATAGAGGAACACCCAAGTAACTACGTACCAAGGTCATTGGTGAGGGGATGTTGCATTGCCTATCCAAAGTGCTAGGTACAAAGAAATATACCCCAAAATTACTTCAAATACACTTTAGAGGTATTTATGACCGTTAATAGACTTTTATTAACGATAAGAAATCGCGATTTTGGGTGATTTCGGAGTATATTTTCTTTGTACCTTGCATTCCTCAACTACCAAGGTCATTGGTGAGGGGGATGTTGCACTGCCTACCAAGGGCTGTTGGAATTTTTGGGTGGTGTGAATGAACTTGGGAGGCCTTTGGCTTTCCCGAGGCATTTGGCCTTTGGCTTGCACTGCCTACCAAGGTTCAGTTTAATATCGTTTTTCAAATCGATTGTAATCTGTATATTCAGCTTCTGTTAATATATATAACGGAATTGTTTATTAATTCTCGCCGATGTATTTTAACCAACAAGGGCATGGGCTAGGCCCCTTCCCATATTGGGATACACAAATTTTTAAATTTCTAGTAGATGTTTTTTTAGCCAGAGGCATCACATGAGCATTTTTTGAGGGTATGAAGAATGGATTAGAAGTTCCTAGAATCAGACTTAGCAAAAAATTAACACATCAATATCAGCAAAAAAAAAAACATACATATGGCTAAACAGGGCCGGCTCAGGCACAAGGCCCAAGAGGCCTGGGCCTTGGGCATCCCAAAAATCCTAAATTTTAGGGGTAATCCAATATTTTTACTACTTGGGTTTGAGTATGACTCTTTTTAAGTCCAATACAATGAAAAAACATGAAAAAAAATGCCCAATTGGAGTAATGAGTTAGCCCAATCCACTATCCCATAAGTCCAAGTGCCCAACTCATCATTCCATAACCCAGCCCAAGTGCCCAACCCATTTACTCGCCAAACGGATTTAAAAAAAAAAAAACAATTTTAAATTCGACAGTCGACTGAGCCCTAGAAATGCAACATGAGTAATATTCAAGTGATACTCATGCGTTCTTGAGATAATATGTATTTGCCTATTTGGAGACTTTGTATTTTGTGTTCATATGTAATGATTAGTAGAATTTTATATTGGTTTGATTTTCTCGTATTGTAATTGTTGCTATAAAAATTATTAAGTATTAGCTCTTTAAAAACACATATTTTTTTTAATTAGATCTTAGACACTAAAAATCTTTGGGCTGGTCCTGTGGCTAAAGGAGGGGTCATACCACTTACCTGTAAGAATTTCTTGATTGAGAAAGTAAAGAAAGTCTTCCCATACAAATAACAAAAAGGTCTGGGGAGATGGTCCCCTTGTCTAAAAGTCCTCTCCTTGGCTTGAAAGGGGGGAAAAGGGTATGGATTTCCTGTCTAGCTCTTACCAGGGAGGATGGAGATGGCCAAGGCTTAGAAATGTAGCCATCCGTGAGATTATTGCAAACACTGAAGGTGGGCTCTTACCTGATATTTCCAAAGAGGATGAGGTTGTTTGGACTTTGACTCCAAATGGTTGTTATTCAGCAAAATCTGCTTGGATGGCCCTTCGAAATAGAGCCCCTACTGTGGATTAGGCTCATATGGTATGGCATAAAAAGTATGTTCGCCGCTGGTCTTTCATTTTATGGGTGGCCCTTCTGGGTAGGTTATCCACTAAAGACAGATTGATGGAGTGGGGAGTGACAAATGCTAAGGACTGTGTCCTCTGTTATGGAGGTCAGGAATCTCATAGTCACTTGTTTTTTGAATGTCAATATGCTACCTTGGTCTGGACTTGTATTAGGTCCAAGTGTTGTAGGCATGGAGATAGCTTGAGTCTGTTGGTAGAAGTCCAGTGGGGATCCCAACATTGTTCCAAGTCAGTTTCAACTATTATCTACCAGTGGTGTTTAGCAGCCTCAGTGTACTTCCTTTGGCGGGAGAGAAATTCTCGAATATTCAGACAAGTTGGAGTCGATTCCTACACCCTAGTTAAGAGAATTGAGGAAGAGATCAGAGCCTGCTTGGTATCTATGAAGCTGTCCATACATTCTGATGTTGATGTTGCTGTTTGTCGTGCCTGGGGGATTCAATTCGGAGTAGACACTTAGAAAAGGGCTTGGTGTTTTGTTGCTTTTATTTTTGTTGTGAGCTGTTTGGTTGTCAAGTGGCCATAGTTTTGGCTAGAGTCTTGTAATTTCTGTCCCAAGGCTATCTCCTTGGTTTTTTGGGTTTGATCCCTTTATAAAATTTGCCTTTTTCCAAAAAAAAAAAAAAAAAAACTATGAGAGTACGTGTGAATGCCATGAGGTCCCTATGGACAAGGGGAAAGGTGAATCATCGCGATGCTACTGTAGCATAGGCCTTTGTCGACGGGCTTTCTTCCCTTCGCCTATAGGCGGCAGCTTGGCTTCGCTATTGCTCATGGCTTGGAAGTTGTTCTCCATTTCGAAGTATGGATAGATTGCATTGGTAGAAGTCACACAACACACGACAAGTATAATTTAATTCTCATCAAATTTTGAAAATTTTCAAAGTACCATGCAAAAAATTTCAAGAAGTAGGATCATAATAAGGGTAAGAATTAACTCTTGAAAAATGATCGTAGTATTATTGAAGCTCGGTGTTGTGTAACAAAGCTAAATTTTCAAGGGCTTACAATTTTATAAAGAAGACGTCTCAACCTGTTGAGAAAAAATTTAGAAATGATTTCACATAAGCCTATGGCTACGTTCTTGTAAACTTAAATGTCTAAAATTTATTTCGGTACTTTTACTTTTTGCAACTTTTTGTTGCAATATTAGTTTTTGGGATTAATCGCTCATTTTGACTAGACGAATCGAAAAAGTATAAAAATATGGACCAATTTAAAAAAAATTCAAATAAGATGGCAGTTTGGACAAATATTCATTTTAGTGAACCTTTTTTTTTCTCTTTCAGTCATAATTTTTTATTTTATGGACTCCTCTCGTCGAGACGGATGATTAATCCAAAAAATATCACTCGACTCTAACAAAAATTCAAAAAAAAAAAACAAAGCGCAGAAAATAATTAAATTTACAAGAATGAGGTCTACATGTCTAAATTAATTACTTAATTTTCTCTGGATCATCAACTTTAGGAATGAGAGCAACAGGAGTGTACGTTATTAATATAAGTAGGGATAGGACACTAGAAAACACACCTTCCTGGGTATAGTCGAAACGAAAATTCTAACTCCACACCTACCTACACACACATTTGCACACCCACACTCACAATAGAGGTGGGTCCCATACACACTAAATGTGTAGTGTGTGCGGGCTCTACCCCTATTGTAAGTGTGGATGTGTAATTGGGTGTGTGTTTGAGTGTGGAGGTAGAATGATTGTAGTCGAAAAGTGTTGTACAGTTCAGAGGTTTATTTAATTTTTATTGAAGTTTGGAGCTCTATGAAATATTGGAGTATCGTTTTTCCACCATCTCTCCTAAAACCAATTGGTGATAGGAAGGGTTTCAATTAAGTATTTTACGACATTCGATATCACATCCGTAAGTCTGTTTTTAGAGTGGTCACAGGGAGTGGTATTATGTAACAAAATCCATGGGGGCACTCCGGATCCAACGGGAGTGAAAGTACAGAGGTTTTTTTTTGAGATTTACCCCAAAACTTCTTCTAGGTAGCACTGTATTTGAAATTCCAGTCTACCAAAATAAAAAAATAAAAAGGTACAAAATCCACGTATTTATTTACAGGCCAGGCCAACTCCAATCTTGTGGGGTTCATATTGAGCCCGTGGGCTTTACATTGAGCAAAATTTAATTCCTTTCGGAATCCTACGATTTGCTAGAATTAGTCCTTTGAGGCTCTGATATTCTTGTAAACTTTTTTGTCTAAAACAATTTTCAGTATTTTTTACTTTTTGCAGCTTTTTGTCCTAATTTTGGAATTAATCATTCGTCTCGACGAGGAAAATTAAAAAAATATAAAAACGTGAACCAATGTTGAAAAAAGTTCATATAAGACAAAACTTTAAACAAAAAGAAAGAAGCAGTTATAGATCTTTAGTGAACTTTTTTTTTCTTTTGGTCATAATTTTTTACTTTTTAAACTCCTCTCGTTGAGATGAATAATTAATTCAAAAAATATGACGCGAATCTTACAAAAATTCAAAAAATATGAAAAAAACACACAAGACGAAAAACAAAAGAAAAGTTTACAAAAATGGAGCCTGATTAATTAAATTCTATGAATATTGCTGAGATGTTAGAAAAAGTGGCAAAATTAAAAATCATAAAGGGTCTTTAAACTACATAAAAGAAAAATGGAAACATAGTTACAAAATAAATAACTAAGAAGTATTGGTCTTCAAATGAATTCATCAAATTAGAGAAGAAAATCACCTTCTTCTTTTGTTCTGAGTATATACGTTAGCAGATCAGATAGAAATGAAAATAAATATAATTTTTTTCCTTCTTCGGTTCTAGCAGTCCTTATATATCTGGCCATGTCCAATTTAAACAAGTTCTAGCAGTCCTTATTTGCTTAAATGACCATATTATGATACCAATGTGATGCGTTTTTTGTTTTACTGTCAAATGGTAGGAAAATTACATTCAAAGAATCGACCTTTTGACGCTCAACATAAAGTGTACAAGATAACGAAAGGAGATAGCAGTAGTTAAATTTGCATATTTACAATGACTAATTGTCGTAATCTTATTAGCTAGGGAAAAGACCGAACCATATATAATCCAGCCATAACAGTAGTGGAGAAAGTATTTTACGATACCATGACTTCAATTTCAACTCTCTCCCACAATGTACATAAACGCGATCAAAAAGAAACAACCCATGATCACCAACACAAAACTCATGAAATAAGTCAATAACAGCCCACCATCTTCGTCGCCGCCTCTGTATTTTCGTACAAAAGCAAAGAATGGGTGATCGAATTTGAATATATAGGACCCCGAAAGCAAGCAAGTCTCCATCATTAAATCTTACCAACTTTTTCGTTTCTTGATGGACAAGTAGGACTTATGTATGAATAGCTGTAAGAATCTAAAGGCATTAATTAACTAAATTTATTTGTATGCTTGTTTTGTTGTAGCAAAGACAATAACTTAAATTCTACACCCCCCCCCAAAAAAAAATATATATATATATGCAATTACTTTAACAAAGCGATACAAATACTCATCACGAGTTGAAATTTTTTGTCACTTGATGATACAACATGAACAACAACCATTTTCTCCTAGCTAGTCCTCGTGGATGTTTTCTCGTGAAGACGTTTAGAAATAGAGTTTTGTGGCAAAATCACATGGTTGTCTTTAGACTCTCTGCTGATTTTTATTTTCACATGTATAGCATTGAGGGACGTGATTTATATAGGTCCCAGGAGCATAAGAAATTAATGTCTCGATACTGCAAAATATTTCCCGGATTACTAAGATCCCTGTTTCTTTTTGTTTTGCCTAAACATGATTATGTGACAGACCAGAAATAGTCTAAAAAAATCCAGTACTTCAGTTTTTAATTTGTTTGAACCGGTGCGAAAATTTTATTTTAGTGATTATTTTATCCTAAAAGGTCATAATTAACTTTTGGCTCTAGAGCTCTCATATGAGAGCCGCCATAGAATGAAATGGTATTTTTTCAGCGTTGTGCCGTTCAAAAAAAATATTCATAAAGGGTAGTTTGGTCCAAAGAAGTCAATTGGGGTGTAATTGTAATGAGGAGCCAAACCTCGAGGTTGGAAAAATCATTTCCCAAACCTGAGGGTGGAATCTGTACATTAGGGAAACCTCTAGGGGTGTCAGTGATTTTTACCCATTAATTAAATTCTATGAATCTTGATGAGATGTGAGGAAAAGTGGCAAAATTAAAAAACATTAAGGGTTTTTAGATTACGTATATAAAAGAAAAATGGAAACATAGTTACAAAATGAATTCTTAACTAAGAAGTATTGGTCTTCAAATGAAATCAAATTAGAGAAGAAAATCACCTTGTTCTTTTGTTCCAAGTATATACGTTAGCAGATCAGTTAGAAATGAAAATAATTAATTTTTTTCCTTCTTCGGTTTAGACAATTTTTGGCTGAAGAAAATGTGACATTCCCATGAAAACAATTGGAAAGAACACATATTTGGTACTATTTGCTTGAATGACCATATTATGATTCCACTGTGATGTGCTTTTCGTTTTAATGTCGAGTGGTAGAAAAATTACATTCAAAGAATCGACCTTTCAACGCTCAATATAAAGTCTACAAGATAACGGAAGGAGATAGCAGTAGTTAAATTTGAATATTCACAATGACTAATTGTGGTAGTAATCTTACTAGCTAGGGAAAAGAATTCCATATATAATCCGTGATTTCAATTTCAACTCTCTCCCACAACGTATATAAATGCGATCGACCAGTCTTCATTTGCGCATTCGAAAAGCCGAATTGGTAGCAAAACTTCTGTTTTCTTTTCCTTTTTCCTTTGATATATATTCTTTCTCCGCAGTCATGCATGGTGTTCTTCGTTAGGTAGCGCTCTTTTTTATTAGTATGCGATATATCAACAAGAGTACTTCCCGGTTGTTGTTTATGTTATATCATCAAGTGAGTGAATTGTCCTATTCTAACGTGGTAATCTCGTCTACTCACATTGCCAATCCAAAAAAAAATCTCGGCTGCTTACATTTGTGTATGTAACCATAAAACTAGCATGGTTCATCATTTAATGTTAGACAGACTGTGAACAACTATGCATCTAATTGGCATAGTACTTACAACAGGGATAATCTCATTAATAAACTTCTTGGGCCGCAAGAAAACTTTACTCTCTGTTAGGTTGTATATAAACCGTGCTCAGAATTTTTCTGTTGTGCAAAAGAACATGGCTAGCATTCACTTCCTGAGTCTTGTTGTCTCAATGTTGGGCGGTGGTCCTTCTCTCCTTGGCGTTTTTCTCAAGGATTTCTGCATCCCTGGCGGAGGGATTGGCTGCTTTTCGATGCGTTCATCCCGGTTTTTTGCAACCGAGGTTGAGTCACTGGTTGCCGATCATGGTTGTAAAAACATCACCAAATGATGGGTGACTAAACCAGCTTGTAGTAATGAAGCTGTTGTAATATGCTGATGATTAAAATCACATATTTAAATAAACAGAATGGTTTGTTCTCCTGTTCTTGCTTTCGCTTTTCTCTCTTATGATCGGCTTCAATCTTTCTGTTGTTATCGTACTGCAAAGGGTTTTGAACCCAGCCTCTCGCAAGTCTCAACTGAGCTTGATTTGAAAAACGAAAAAGAAATAATTCGGGGCCTTGGACTCTTGGAGTAACAGGGGAGGGTTCTCTGAAATGATTTCAACCACTAAATTTGTATTATGGGTAATTTAAAGGGTCAATCTGTATTAATAATAAATTTGTTGTCGTACATCATTGACATTTCTTTCAGACAACAAAATAGATAGGCAAATTTTTAGAGAATAGACTTTTTTCTTTTAATCAAACTATTGTATCTTTTTTTTCCAGATTGACAATAAATAAATGGGAAGTGCTACAATACACACCCCTTATTTGGGTGTGTATCATATGCACCCTCATTGATTATCATTGGATGTTTGAAAAATGATCTTGACCCTTTAAAATGTTACGATAGGTTACTAACAAATAACCTATTACCAGTGCAACAGGTAAACCCTATGAATTAACCAAAATGGAAAGAAAATCCCCTCAAGCCTCTCACTCTCTTCCCAACCAGCGTATATCTTTCTTTTCCTTCGAAAAATTAGGCCCAATTTTATTTTTGATAATTTATTTGTGTAAAAAATAATAATTTTATTTTTTAAAAACTTTGAAGCTAAAATTATTTCAAGTGAAAATAATTTACTTCTTTAAAATACGTTGTTCTCAATAATTATTAAAGAAAAAAGATACTATCATTATCATAATGTAATAAAAAGTCAAGTTAAGGCATTTTTTTTTATAGGATTTTTAAAGGCCAATGATTTTGGCACTCCCCATTTTGGTAATGACACTCCCTGCCAAAATCAACCCCCTTTTTAAAGTGTTTCATATATGTAGCCAATTTTTTTTTTTGGAATTTTTTGAAATATTATGATGTTTAACATTTTTCACAATACCTTTAATTGCATAGTAAACTTTCACATGTAGATAAAAAAAAAATTTCACACAAATAGTCCAATTAAAAGGAATAGCGAAGTCGATCATCCGTATTAATTAAGTAGGAAACACTAACAAAGTTAATGGGTGATCAAGAGAGTGATGGTGGCGAGATAAATTTACCAATACATTTTAGAGTTATGTGTAAAAGACAACAATATTTAGGACGTGCTATTTATTTTTTGGCAATAGACATACTACTAGAGTTTTGTAAATTAGTGCTCGCATCCGAATTACAAATAACTAATACTCATATTTGATAATGCAATCAATTACAAGTGTTATCGATACCAATCAATTACGCAATTGAAACAGTAGAAAAATATAATCTATCATGTAATCAATTATTTGTGTTGTTCAGAACAATTGATTTTGAAATCTATTGCAATGTTATTTTTAACTTATTTCGCAATTGATTAGAGGACTTACTGAGACCTATCAATTAGCAAATCAATTGAGTAATCGACTTCACATTGTTTCCCAATCGTACTCAATTCAATTACAAAATCGATTATATTGTCCAATCGATTACATAAATATTGAACATAACAGAATTGATTACATATTCGATTATGATGTCTAATTTATTATAATTTCTATTTACAAAATTGCAAAATCAACTATATATTTGATTATGATGTCTAATCAATTATAAAGTCTAATCGATTATGGAATTGAATATTGACATAATAGATTACATATTTGATTAACTACCGTTAAAAAAATTAATTAAGTAATTGATTGCACAATTGATTATACGTTATTTAAAAGTTATGAAATGGACTAAAATGTTACGATTCCATAGTGAAAATGTAACGAACTGAAAATGTTATGATTTTTTTTATAAAGTTATGAAACACACCAAAATGTTATGATTCTAAAAATGTTATGAATCTGTTGCTATAAAGTTACGATTGATTAGTGTAAAAGTTACGAATGCACTAAAAGGTTATGATTTGTAAGAAAAATATTATGAATGAAAAGTTATGAATTTTTGGTATAAAAGTTACGATAGACCTAAAATGTTATGAATGACCAGTTCAGCAGGTAATTTTTTATGAGGTGGCACAATATGGACCACACAATAGGTGCATATGATACACACCTTAAAGGGGTGTGTATTGAAGATTTTCCCTAAATAAATTAAAGGCCAAGCGCAAACCACCACCAATAGACAATCAAAGAACAAAGCCCAAACACAGCAAGGGCCAAGCGCAATCCAAGAGACCCCAAACCTGACCCAAAACGTGAAACATCAACCGCCGCCATCAAACACGTTGACAACCACCTCCTGTAGGCAAAACCACCACCAATAGACAATCTAACTGTTATATCTTATCACCTGCTAGCTACGAATTTCTTATCACTTTGATAATTTGCTGGTGTGATCTAATTGACAAGATCTCGCTAATAAACGAGGGATTATTTAGTACTCCTGAAGCATTCGCTTGAGGCTTGCTTTTGATGACATATTGATGTGGAGGCCACATTTTTTAGATTCATAGTAATAACCGTTGTCATTAAATTATAGATCCAAAGATCAGGAAATCAAGAACAGAGGAACAAACTCCCGAAATCAAGTAGTAAAATAAAATAAAAATTTGGACTACAGTGAGCAGAAAACACACTTTTTGAGCAAACGTTTGACGAGCCAAAAAATTAGCAATTGGTCCTACAACTTAACCGAAATTCAAATAAAAACTCATCATGGTATTTGCTCGTCATGATGATAAAAAAATATATATTATCAAAGAGTGACAAAGTGATTATTAATAAGGATCCCTGGATTCCTAAACAATCTCCAGTGATCCCGAGTGGTGTGAAAGAGGAGGTGCGAGGGCGGAAAGTACAGCTGTTGATTGATCCTCTTACTCGGACTTGGAAGGAGGATATGGTCAAGGAGAATTTTAGCGAGGAGGAGGGCTGTATTGCCCTTTGCCGAGGTACCCAATAAAGGATACGGTTGTTTGGCATTTCTCAGCTGATGGTAATTACTCGGTCAAATCAGGATACGAATCCGCCTCAGCACTTCAGAGGAATTGTTTGTTGGGAAGACGGGCTGGGGGCGAATGTAGTAATCGGCAACAAATGAAGCAAGTCTGGAATAGTGTTTGGACTCTCCCAACTCAAGGTAAGATTCAGTATTTTTTTTGTGGAAGGCTCTAAGGGATATAGTACCAGTAAAGGAGGTGTTACACAAGCACAAGCGTAGGTTGACTGATAATCTGTTATGCCCATTATGTAATATGGAGGAGGAGTCAATCATTCATTTATTGGTCAGATGCAATTTTGTGCAATTGGTTTGGCACCTCTCTCCTTTCTGGTTAGACATGAGGTCAATCCCAGGCGAGTCAATGATTGAATGGTGGGCGTGTATGTTAGAGCGATGGAAAGGCAAGGTTGATGCTCGCAGGGGCGGATTTAGTGTAGAGACAGATGGGTCACGTGACCCAGCTCAAAATTGGTCGACCCCAAAGAAGGGCCCCTAGTTTAAAGTTTGTAATATATATAAAATATCCCAAACATTTATGCATGTGCTTGACTGTTCCAGTAGAAGGAAGCCGCCTATACACAGTCTTGATGCAAGTTCGAATCCTGGCACCTATATCCCTTGGTTTTTTTTGTTTTAATGGTTAAAACACACATCTTTTCATGTTTTTTTGAGTGTGCAGACCTCAAACCCAAACGTAAACTATCTCATCTAGCATTGGTACCACAAAGTCATTTACAATAATGTAATTTCCTACACAAATCAATTACAATAATTCTAAGTTCCACATAAAATAAAAAAAATTGTATTTTTTTTAACATTTTTTAATTTTTTTTACAAGCTCAACATTAACTACCACTAACAAGAAAAATATTTGATATACACTCATTTTTGAATTAAATAGAGTAATAAAAATTGACGTGAGTTCGCCTATGACTTTGAAACATATAAGGCCGCTCTTAGAAGAAGTGACCCATCTGTTGAAATTTTTTGGATTCACCACTGGATGCGCGCTCGGACTTTCTGGGCAGGAGTGGGTACTATTTTACGGCAGATATGGTTGTGCCGTAATGAGGCGGTGTTCAATGGCCATGTTGATAGGCCTGATATCATTTGCCAAACTGCAATCTGGGATGCGGTAGATTTCTTGTCGGCCCAGGAAGAGGGGAGGAGGAGTGTGGATGTGACACGAGGGGTACAAATGGCTGGATGTACGAGATGGGTGCGACCACGGTTTGGCTGCTTCAAACTCAATTTTGATGGAGGCATTGATGATCGAGGAGGACGATGTGGAATGGGTGCGGTAATAAGGGACTGGAATGGAAAGTTTACCGTGGCACGGGCTTTTGGAATGTTATATGTTACAGATCAGCTAGTGGTGGAGACAATGGCAGCAAGGGAAGTGCTCCAGTTTGCTAGGGAATTGGGTTTGGAGTCTATCATTGTTGAGGGTGATTCCCAACAGTTGTGGGTTTGGTTCAGGGGCGAACATATTGTGCATTTGCTTGCTGGCTTTTCGTGTGCGGAGGTGTGTTTTGTGAGGAGGAGCGGTAATGGGGTTGCCTATAGTGTCTCTGAAAGAGTTGTGAGAGGTCTTTTCTTTTCAACGTGGGAGTTTAGGCCTCCGGTGTGGCTTCTTTCCCCTCTTCAAGGGGATGGGTGCCCGATTTAATGTTTTTGTTATCTTTGTTTCTATTTATAAAATTGTAATCCTATTGATTGACAAAAAAGAAGAAGAAAAGAAGCAGAAACTTGATTTTGAGAGCTCTATAGACAAAATCTAATTATGACCTTCTAGAACAATATGATCAGAATAATATGAACTTCACACCGATTCTAACGGATTGAAAATTGGAGCATTTAATTTTTTAACCATATTTTTTAATATATAAAACTGTCAAAAAAATTAATTGCTTCAATTTTCAATCCGTTTGAACTGGTGTGAAAGTCTTATAATTCTGATCATATTATTTTAATCATAATTAAAATTTTTATCTAGGGCTCTCATAATTAATTATCTCTTATTTATTTGGGACCCTATAAAAGAGAAACTTGATTATGAGAGCTCTATAGACAAAATTTAATTATGACCATTCAGAATGATATGATCCGAATAATAAGAACTTCGCACCGATTCAAACAGATTAAAAATTGGAGCAATTAATTTTTTAACCAGTTATTATATAATTGGTTAAATTCATGGCTCAACTGGTATAAATGGTACATAATTAGGGCTGAATAATGTGATCAGAATAATAAGATCTTCGCACTGGTTCAATCGGATTGAAAATTAGAATACTGAATTTATTAATAATGTTTTTTAGTAATATATATTAATAGTCTCAAAAAATTAAAATAATTGGGTGAGAAAGTGATTGGAGAGAGAGGGGAATTGAATGGACTGGATGAGCCCTTAGGAGACGTGGCGTTGATCCATGGCCTTTCCGCACAATCAGTTGTACACGGCCCCTCCATGTACAATTTTATCTCCTACGTAAAATACAAGTGTTACGGGATCTTAGTGGGGACAGAATTAACATGAGTAGCCCTCCCCCTCCCAAGAAAGATAATACTCCCTCCGTTTCTTTTTAAATGTCCCATTTCGTAATTCTAACTTATTAAGAAAATATTATCATTACACCTTTCACATCAATTTTTACCTCAACTTTCCATACTTATCCTCTATTGAGACATTATCATTACATTTTTACTCACTAACTTTTTAAAATGGAATCTACTTTTAGAGGCAAAATGGAAAATGTACCAACTTTTACCCACTAACTTTACAAAATAAACACTTATTAAGGAACAATCCAAAATAAAATACTGGACTTTAAAAAAGGGATAGAGGGAGTAGAAGTTATTTTGCCAGTAGAATTAGCATTATTGGTACCCAGCCCCGGCCCTAGGCATAGGCCTGTCAGGCGACCACTTAGGGCCTTAAATCACCATCAGAATTAGCATTATTGGTACAGTGGTACCATAGTGAATACCATGTGACATTTTGATGATGAAGACAATCAAGAGACAAGAGCAATGTAGAACTCCCATTTCATGTTACGAGTAGTAGTTAGGTTTGCTTTTATAGAAATACCTGCAATTACCATGTGATGATCGTTAATAGCACAATAATTTCATAACAATGGTTAATTCGAATATCTCCAGCGTTGCGGCAATATTCTTATTAGCAAAAATAAACACAATCAGGCCATGGCAATAATGAAAGAACCTTGCTACTGGCACAGCAGATCTGTGCACAGATTGTGCACAGATCGCGTTATGGGGCCCACTAAGGGTCCCATACAAATAATCCGATCCGTTAATTATGTTTAAAACATTTTTTCAAGGGCCTCCGCGAAAAATTTGCTCAATCCGACACCTATAAGTGCTTGATCTAATCATCTAACTTTTCATTCGGGTTTTTAGAGAATGAAAAGTTAGACAATTAGATCAAGTACTTATAGGTGTTGGATTGAGCTAATTTTTCGCGGAGGCACTTGAAAAAATGTTTTAAATATAATGAATGGCTTGGATTATTCGTATGGGACCCTTAGTGGGCCCCATAACGCGATCTATGCACAATCGGAGCACAAATCTGCTGTGCCAGTAGACTTTCTGATAATGAAAAAGAAAATAGTTGGTGCATGATACCGTGACTTCAATTTCTAACTTCTCCAATACCTATATAATCATGACCAATCTTCTTTCCGTTCACCAAAAAGCAGAATAGGCACAAAAAAATGTTAGTTCTTTCGTTTTTCTCTCTTCATTTGACGATATCAGGGGTTTCGTTGGATGGTTAATTTCTCTTTCACTCGGTGTGCTCGATCTTCAAGAATTTTCGCATGCCCAAACAGTAGTCGTTGTTCATGTTATATCATCAAGTGAATGAATTACCTAGTCTAACCTTGTCATCCCCTATGATAGTGTGCCATATATATCTAGAAAACTACCATGATTCAACCATTAATGGAGGCATTAATTAATTACTATTTACAAGCATAGTTGTTAAAAACTTATGATACACGATACGTATCTTACCATTTGTATCGTCTCTTTTGGGGAAAGATACGTATCCCATCATGTATCCTTTTTGTTTAAAAATCCTACAATACAACCGAGTATCCTACGATTTATACGTGTATCCTAATTCTGTACGTATCCTACGATTACTTATTCGAAAAAAGTCGGTCCTTATTTTTAAGAAGCGGATGGAACCCCAAATGCATTAATCTAAGCCATTTGATCTAATTATGGCATTTTTCAAATCCTTTAATAGAAATTTAACCTCAATGTAGGTTTTATATAAAAGAAAGAACCATACTTCAATTGTATTTTATCTTACTTTTATTTTCCTAACAAAGGTAACATAAAGCCTTAATGTAATAGGTTCCAGTTGGGAGACTTGAAATTTTGCATCTTAAATTTTTTTAAAATGTAAGCATAGTTTGTTGGTGTTATTATGTGTATCTATTTCTTAATTATATTTTAATTATGATTAACGTTCTTGAAACATAAAATAAATTTAGAATTTTGACAAACCTCCAATTGACAAAACCCAAATATGATAGATATTATCGAAAAAGATATAAATATCTAGTTCTTAGAAACTCTAAAATATCTAGCGCTCTAGAATATTCTTGTGAAACATCTAGAGTTTTTTTTTTTGTGAGAATTTGTCTCATATGTAATTCTAGAATTACTTCAAAATTTATCTTATATGAAAATATCTTTATACTAGAGTCTTCTATGGAGTAGTACAAATAGGGATGAGTTCTATTATTTTGTACCAAGCCAAAAAAAGTTTGAGTTCAAGTACAATACAAATATTCTTCTTCCCCTGTCTTTAGTATTCTCCTTCTTCCAAAAATGTTGTCCAACTACATAATAGAAACTCCTACTCTTCCAGCAAACGTATCTTAAGATATACAATACGTATCTCGATACGAATTATATAAGTGAAAAAACGATACATGATATGTATCCCAATTTGAAAACATTATTTACAAGTAACAAGTTACAACGATGCAGCTTAGCAAAAAAAAGTTACAACAATGCATCTACAGTAAGGACAACCACTATATCTTTGTGCCCAAGAAATGTAATAATGGGGAATTTCTCACATTGTATCTATATAAACGGTTCTCTGACGTTTCTTTTGTGCATCTAACTAGACGCAGAAAAGAATGGGTTACAATCAGTTAATGGGTTTTCTTGTCTCGATGATGGGTGGTCCTCTTTCTCTCCATCCGTTTTTCAAGGATTTCTACGTTCCCAGTGGAGGAACTGACTACTTTTCGTTGCGTTCATCTCAAATTTCTGCAAACAGAGGGCGAAAAAGTGGCTGCTGATTGTTGCATATATACCGCCAAATGATGGGTGAAACCAGCTTATAGTAGTTAATTAAGATGTTGTAATCTGCTAAATTAAAAATATATTGAAATAAACAGATTGCTATGTTCTGGTATTTTGTTTTTCCTTCTCTGCTTTTCTCTCATTTGATGTGTTGTGATGTCAGTGTTGCTATCTTAGTGCAAAGGGTTTCGAACCAGGGCTCTCTCAACTGAGGCGTAGAGCTTAATTTGAAAAACACACGATAAAAAAAGAACACAAAAAAAGAGAAAGAAGAAATAACTTGAGGCCTTCAGCAGGGGAAGTTTCTATGAATCTAGATGAGGCCAACTCTTCACTACAAGAAAAAGTATATTTGCTGACGAAAAACAAATTTTTTTCGTCGCTTATAGGTTGTTGGTGACAAAAATCTTGTTTTTTCGTCACCCTATAGTAACTTTTGGTGACGAAAATCTTTGTTTCGTCACCTATAATAAAAATTAAATTTCGTTACCATTTTTTTCGTCAGCAAATATACTTTTTCTTGTAGTGCTTGTTGCAATGAAATAATCTAGACTGGTTATCGTTAACTGGGGTAAATCAGATTTTGGTACCCGAAAACATGTTTTCAGAAAAAAAAAAAAAAAAAAAAAAGACGGAGAAAATGCTTTCAGAATAGTCCTTTCTTTTAATTAATCCAACTTTTATATCTTGTCATACGTTACGAATTTCTTATCTGTCTGCTCTTTTGCTGGTGTGATCTAATTGACAAACATCCCAAAAATGAACAGTCTGTAAGACTTGGTTGTATATATCCATCTGTATCCATAAAGCAGTGGCGACTCGACTAGTGGCTTGGATTTCTATCTCGATGTACCCTTTGTCAAGTTTTAATATAAATTCATCCCCAATCGAAAAAACAAAGAGAGGATATCGTTTTATGTATTTTCTGATTTCTTGTTGTTTTCTGATCACCCTGCGGGAAAAGACACAAAGATCTTTTATTCCACTTTGTTTCTCTTGTACCATTCATTTTGTTTTCATCTACAACTATATGCCTGATCCAGAAATAGCTTGATTGGAATTTATTTTCCTGATATGGAAGAGTAGTTTGGTCGGATTTTTGTATATGTTGGTACATATATATACGAAAATCCGAGCCGTTGTAAATTGAACACAGATGGTTGTGTTAACAAAGCCGGCCTTGGCTGTGGAGGGGGGGTCATCCAAAGTTATCAATCTTGTACCAGGAAGCGAACCGTTTTTGCTATTGGGACGGTACGTACCAGTATCGGTGTATCGGTGCCATTTTCCTCTGGAATGACCGTAACATATATATATATATATTTTTTTTTGTAGTTTTAATATATGTACAAAAAACCAAGTAGAGGTATAAAATAAAATTCAAGCATTCTTTACGAAAAAGAAAAAAAACACAATTTTTATCGTTCCGGCCGAGATGTTGGTACAAGCCCTGTAGGTCGGTATTTGGGGCGGTATGGAACACCGACATATATCTACCGTTTTATGTCTAGTACACTACAGACCGGTACGTACGGAACGGAATTGGCAACATTGGTCTTATTAGAGACGATAATGGACAGTGGGTCAAAGGTTTTAATTAGCGTGGGAGAGTGGTGTTCAAGATATTGATGTGGAAACAGATGCTTTACATGTCGTTCGAATGTTTAATCAAACGGACAATGAGCATGCATCACCCTTTGTTCCATTTGATTTCAGATAGCAGGTTGTTGCTTAGGAAATTCAAGTCGAGCTTGATACGCCATGTGTTTCGACTACTTCATAAAAGAACAACCATATAACTTCGTTTCAACAGGAATAGATCAAGAATTAAATTTGTGGGTTTATATGGGTTAAACCCATTATAAAATATGGGCGGGTTGGGTTGGGTTGGGTTATAAGTGGGCGGATTTGGACAGGTTAAAAAATATGAGTTGAGATTGCCACCTCTAAATAAAACTATCAGAAATCTGCGCGTAATAATTCAACGAGCGCAACCTTGACTAATGAAACTGCAGCCGCAAAGTCAGTACTTATTTTTCCTTCAATTGAAAAAATTTAGTTTATAAAGGCAATGCTGTAACTTCAAAATGATTTTTAACTAAAATACGCACTTGTTTCTTCTTTTGGTACAAATTTTATTCGGGACATACATAGAGAATACATGGAATGATATTTATTTAGTTTCATGATACCAGTATATAGAATACCTAATAAGAATATATAGATAAGTTTAATTGGTTGCGTAAATGAAAAATATACCTGCGTTTACCACGTGATGATCTCAAAAGGCAATAATTAATTCAAATATTTACAGCATTTAATTGCAGTAAAAACACAATAATTTTTCTCTACGTCCCCACGAATATGAATTAATTTGTTTTTGTTATTTTTTGCAGGCGTTTCATGGATTTTAACAGCATACCGAATAGGAAATATTTCTAGCGACTATTTGCAGTAATCTTATTTTGAAAAATACACATAATAAGGGCGTAGTAGTAATGACATTGGGGCCTAGTGGGTGTGATGTGGAGGGTCTTGGTGATAACGGGCCAGAGTTGTGTGGTGGGCTTGGGCCTGTTTTAAGTCAGGAGAATCCAAATGGGGCAGGCTCTAGTCTTCTGGTTGAAGCCAATCCATTGGGCCACAACGGTCTGGCTCCTTCCAAGATTACTGGACTTGGGCCCATTGAATCTAGCCCGGATTTGAACTTGCTAGACGTGGTGGTTTCTCAGTCCTTTGACGAAGCTTCCGTAGGGCTTGCTAATTCTTTTTCCTTTGGGGCAGTACCGTCTAAGATTGCGGCTTCTTCTAGTGGTGGAGCTAAGAGGAGCAAGGGAAATAAGAGAATTGGGGTGCAGAGTGACTCCAAGTTGAGAAGGTCAGGGAAGGAGAACAGCGGTGTAACAGGAAAGAAAAGGCTCCTGAATGATCTGGGAGGGGAAGGTCCTTATGGAGGAGAGAAGAGGCTAATTTTGTGCGAGACTAATGCTTCAAATGATCGGGTGGGGGTGGCCAGCCTCAATTGGCCCCCAAATCCCCAATGAATGCTCTCTTTTGGAATTGTCAGGGAGTGGGGAACCCCCTGACAATTCGACAGTTGAAGGGGGTCTGCAACCTCTATTCCCCGGACTTGGTTTTCCTTGCGGAGACCAAGAATAAAAAGGAAAAAATTGAAAAAATCGCAAAAATAGTCGGTCTGGGACAAGTTCTTATGGTGGAACCGGTGGGCTTGTCGGGTGGGGAATGTTTGATGGCTAGAGATGGAGTCAAGTTGGATATTGTGGAGATGGGTCGAGGTATTATTGATGTTCGGGTTACCGATGTTGGAGGTAGATGCAGCAGAGTGGTGGGTGTCTATGCAAGCACAAACCATGTGGAGAGAAGGAATTTGTGGAGGCGCCTCACCGTAAAAGTTGAGGAGTCGCAGGACCTGCTTCGTTATTCTCGATATATATAGGAGAGGTCACCCCAAGCGTAGGGCATAAGCGTCCGGTTGAAGCATAATAAATCCGGTAGTCCGGGATCGTACCCAAGGGATAAATAATACGGCTCGATGGATTGTAGATGCGAGTATGGTTTCCGGCTTTTAGTCAGCCAACTTGGTTTTCCGTATGCGGTGGAAAGTAAAAAGGCTAAATTAAACGAGAATAAACTAGATAAAAGGAAGGTTAGGTCTAGGAATTACTAGCGCCCACGACTCAAGCAAAACCACATCTTTCACCCAATACACGGTTTTACCCGGAAGATAAGAAGGTCCGAAAATCAAGCTAGCTATAGAATCCATTTAGCAAACACCTCGAGCGACCGAGCTCCAAGCATCATGTGTGGTGAGTAGGCGACGCTCTCACCTACACATGATCAAGGAGGTTATCACCTCAGTAATTTGACAAACGAATCCAAGCCCCACATCAATTTCCAAAACAAAGTTGCAAACTTTTTGGTAAAAAATGCAATTTTTACTCAAGCCATGGGGTGCTAGTCACCCCATGACCCAACCTTATGAAACTACTCACACATATCTAAAAAAATAAGAGCAAGCAAAAATCTACTTAGCATCATTGTAAACACAACACTAGAAATAAACTAGCCAGAAAGATAGATCGGGAGAATTTAAACAACTTTAATTAAAGAGAGAGTAGCAAAAACTAACTTACTAGAGTTGAAAATGCAGAAATAAGGAAGCTGAAAATGAAGAACACTCAAGAACACGAAGAACAATTTGAAATCTAAGTCTAGATCTAAAAACGGGTACAAATCTAATTTTCTACGTGTTTGTACAGAATGACATCACGCCTATATATAGTCCCTAAGTACGCGGATGGGATATTCTCCAAAGATTCCCCCTTAAGGCCTCGGTACCGATGGCAATGACCTTAAAAAAGCATTTAAGCTCTCGGTACCGATGTCCAGAATTTCAGCCATCGATGGCGAGGCTGTAAAGAGCTGTCCCAGATAGCTGCTCGGTACCGATGTCCAGGATCCTTGCCATCGATGCCGAGCTCCTATCTTCGGGCGTTGACTGCTGCTGCTTGGCGTTGACTTCTTGCTTCCTGGCTTGACCTTGGCCTTGCTCGGGCCACCTTGCCTTGGCCAGGCTGCTGCCTTGGCCATCTTGCTCGGGCCACCTTGGCCTTGCCTTGGCCATCTTCTTGGCTTATGCTTTATCGTTGCTTTTGGCTGCTTCTGCCCGGGCAGACTTGGCAACGGGCCGCGCTTGTGTGGCCAACGGGTCATCTTTTGGGCTTTGAATAACCTTGGCACGCTTTGGTCTTTTAAAATACCTGAATAAAGGGTTTCTCTACAAAACAAAGCCAAAACACCTTACGAGCAAACGTAACTAAAAACAACTAATTAAATAACAAAAGTAACTAAGACTAGACACTAGTGCACCCTTTATTACATTGTCGGGTGCTTATCACACCCCCCAACTTGAGGTTTGCTAGTCCCTAGCAAATAAGACATGAAAAACAGAAAACTAACAACTTGCAATTCCCCCGCTATCACAACTTAGAACATGCTCAACTTTGAAACCTAGCAAGAGTTCAAACAATCCAACGTTTTATTTCATTTCTACAACTCACAGTTTCAGTTTCAAACTAAACAGGCCAAGTATAAGCAAGTTAAGAGCAAGCTAAAAAGGTTCATGTCCTCGAACAATGGGAGGATACGGGACACGAAACCTTGCGCGATCAAACTAAACCATATCCACCAAAGAGTGCTGGATAAACAGGCAATAGTGAAAAACAAATACTATGCCCCAAACAACTACAGCACTTATTCAACAGAATTAACAAACTATCAGATGATTATTGGATACGAAAGGAAAGCAAGCTATTCAACTAATCATGCAAATATCAGATAGTTAATCATTAAGGAATCCAAGCGCGCAAAGGATCAACTAAGGACTTTTTCAAGCTTATAATGACCTTGGTATTCAAGAAAGGGTTAGCACAAAAGGGCGACGGTCTATACTAGCATGGTCATCTACCCAAATGACCGCCGCCAACAAATAAAACAACCAAGTTAAAGCCAAACCGGCTAAACCAATATCAACCAAGCACTAGGTACTGAAGTGCAAAACTAACTACAAAATAAAGATGCAAAAGACAAAATAAAAAGGATAGAGTGGTTGGCATGTCAACCAACCTAGACCCCGACCAAGTAAGGGGAATTTCTAGAACCACCGACTCTCTATCAACTGCATGCCACACCACCAATCATCTCAAGTCATCATCTCACCACATCACTGCCCGTCAATCATCCTGCTCCTCACTATCATATCCCGCGAAATCATCACTAACTTCCCCTTCCTCTACAGGCTCGGGGGTATACTTTACCCCAAATTGTCTGCCAGGCTATCTCTTTCTTCATCTGTCTCCTTTCAGCCTTCTCTTTCCTTCTAGAACTAATCATTGCCACCCCTTGACAAAATAATTTCTTAATCCAAGAAGACTGCTTGTCCTTCTTCTTAGGCATTGAGGTCAAGTAATCCCCTCCTCTCGCCTGCTTACCCTTTGCAGAATGAGCCTGAGAAGAGCTCTTCATGTCAAATGCCTCATCAAAGGGCCCCGGAGATAATTCTTCTAAATTCTCATAGCCCCAACCCCTTACTCCTTGTTTCCAACACAGGCTAGTAATCATGCACGGGAATGGAATATTGGCAGTCAACAAAGTATTAGCCTTAAAATCTCTCAGCTGTGTGAAGATGAACATTGCCCAATCAATCACCAAATCATTTGTTAGAAAAGCAAACATGAGCTCCCCACTCTTTCTACTAGGCCTATGATCCGAACCTCGAGGGTATAGGTTAAAGTGGATTACTTTGTTTAAGAATCTAACACTTCCTTTGAAATTTCCGGGCACATGGGGGTCAGTGGCTTTTAAGGGGTCAACATACAGCACACTACTCACCACGTCCGCATTAATTGACACATCCTTCATAGGGTAGTTTACAGATTCAGGAGGGGGGCGTTGAATATCCAAATACTCAGCAATACTATCGGGGGTAATCTCAACATCAATACCGGCCACCCGAGACACAATTCTAACAGCAGGGTCATATTCCCAATCACCTTCCGGAATTTGTATAAACTTATAGAAATCAATGACAGTATTTTTATTATATCCAGGTAATTCCTCGATCCAGAATTTCAAACCTTTTTGCAGAATGCAGCGGACATCGGTATGATTAGGGCTGAACTTGTTAGCGTCCACTTGGCGCTCATTTTTGAACTTCCTGGTTGCAAAGCTCCCCTCCCATTCTCTCCTTTTCATTTCAGCCATTTCTGCCCTTGTACGCCTTTTCTTCCTAGTGCGAGAGCCCGAAGCTTCTTCTTGAACCAAATCAGCCCCCTCCTCTTGAATAAATTCATCCTCCACTTCCTCAATTTCCGGCACAGAAAATGAAGCCCGGTGCGCGGTTTGCTTAATCTTCGGCATTGTAGGGTTGAAAGGGTTTGGGTTTATTCTTTTTTGGATTTTCGGATTTGGGAATTTTTTTTCTAGGGTTTTGATTTTTTTTGGTAGAGAAATGGAATGTAGGCTAGAACAATGGTGGGGGGTGGGTATATGGGTGAAAAATAGGAAAAAGAAAGGATTTTTGGTGGAAAAATAGAAAAAATTCGGATTTGAAAGAGGGAAAGTGGGTTTACCTTGTTTTGGACTTGGAATCCCGAAATTGGTGGAGAATACTTGTTGATAGTTGAAGAGGTTGAAGGATTTGGGGTTTTTCTGTGGAGAAATGGAGATTTTGGTGGGGATTTGAAGGTTTTGGGTTAGGGTTTGATGGAGTAATGGAGGAAAGGAGGAGGGAGAGGGTCGGCTGTAGCAGGAGAAGAGGCTCAGAAGTTTGGGAAGAGGCTTCAGAAGTTTGGTTTTGCACGTTCAGAAGTTTTTTTCCTGACAAGCCTCTCGGTACCGATGTCCCCTTTTTAAGCCATCGATGCCGAGCTGTTAACTTCTGTTGACTGTGTTGACCGTAAAGGCTCGGTACCGATGGGAGAATTCTGCGCCATCGATGCCGACAGCTTATCCCAAAGAATTTCCCTTGCATTCAGTTTGAGCCCCAGAACTTCCAATCAATTCAATTAACACTCCCCAAAGCACCTTTAATCACTAAAATCACTTCCCAACAACCCTCCGAACAACCGGTCGCCTAGGCTAAAGCAAGAAGCGGGCAAAAGACAGGTTGCAAAACAGGACAATGGGACTCGTGTGTGGTATGATCATGCAAAGAATGCCTTGTATCTTCTCCTAAGTGCGCTTTGGATTCCAAAATGATTGAAAATCGACATTGAAAACACAACTAGAGATAGACATGTGATTATTCACCTATCTACGAACTTTTTATTGAATTGAAAAAGGTGGGGATATGGCCAAAACTTGCTCAAAAGACTTTACTCAAAACCTAGAGCGTTCAATTTTTAACTAAACATGCAAATTTGAGAAGCACCAAATTCTCTTAGGGTTGCTACGAACTCTTGCCACCTTTCAATTATTGAGCATGCAACAAGTTACGAAAAAGAGCTAAAAACATGATAAAATGAAGAATTTGCAAGTAAAAACCTTTATTTATTTTTGGAATTTTCAATTTTCTCATTTTTTTGGATTTTTCAATTTCTATTGTTTTTGGATTTTCAAATTTTCTAGCAACTAGCAAACAAATAGCACATAAGCTAACCCCTCCCCCCAACTTAAAGTGATGCTATGCCCTCATAGCATTAGGAACAAGAGCGAAGGAAGGAAAGAGTGCGCGAATGTACCGTCCAAGGGGAATGTCAACCCCTAAATACCTCGACCAAGTAGGAGGATTTCATGTCAAATGCTTGCTCCAGTCCGTATAGATGCTTCCAGGGTTTACTCTTTCGATTTTGCCCACTCGAAACCAAAGCTAGTCACACTGGGCCATATCCAAAACTTTATCGGACTAATAACCGCGGCGCATAGCCGCACCCATGCTTAGGGCTCCTGAATGCCTCACTCACCCTGGCTTTAGACCCAAACTACCAAGGCTGGTGTGGTAGCAAATAAACCCTGCAGAAGACTTAAGAGGAAGACTTTCCACAAAGCAAATGACATTAGTACCACCGGCCCGTGTTATCCGGCTTCAAACCAAACCAAAATAAAAATAGAAAAACAAAGAAAAACACAAAAGATCATGCAAAACGATTTAGAAAATGCAACACAGAATGCAATGCACCACCCGATCATCACGCGATCAAACGAGTCATACTTTTCTTCCCATCCCTTACCGGTGGGGTAAGCAATGGGTGGCTATACTAGACCGTTGAGAATTTGTTATGCTAGCGCCCGTAATAAAATTTATCGCTCGACCTCGCCAAACAATGAAGTCCAGCGTCCCCTAAGATCAAAACAAAGCAAGATACAATACAACCTAGGTGCACTCCAGACAATATCACACCCCACCCAAAGACCAAAGTTGCCACCGATAGGGGCCTATTCGGAGAGCATGGATCATTAACGATAAACTATTACCAAGAAGAACTAATGAAAGCCCTTTTTACACTAACACATTGATGAAATCTTTTCATGTGAAACATCTCCAAGACTTTATTCAAAACATGAAACGCAAAACAGACCTAAACATGCATACTAAACAAAACAAAAGAAACACGTAAAAGAAAGAAAGAAAACACATATGTACAGTATTTACACATTCAATATCAGAACTCGGAGCGTCAAAGTCACAGCTCGACTCCGCCAAACAATGAAGTCCAGCGTCCCCTAAGATCGTAACCAGGCAAGCAACAAGATAGAGCCAAGTGCGTAAGCACGGGAGTATCAAGGCCTAACCTAAGGATCTAAACCGCCCCCGTTGGGGCTAATCTGGAAGACGTGAGTGTTTAACTGTGAATTACTCCTATCAGAAAAGCTAATTAAAGCCCTATGTCACTGATATCAAATGATTGCCCTTCGAACCGGAGCTGGGCACACGATCCTTTTTTTAGTAGCGGCGTGCGGAGCTACATATACCCAAGTCAATGGTGGGTACCCCCTACCCGGGGGCCGGGTCCGACAAACAATTAAGTTCAGCGGTTACGCTTTCGCTCCCCGTGCAAACATAAAGAAACAAGCTAATCAACCGTGTAAACTGGATTGATCAACTCCTCATCCGGCTCTCCAACCTCGAAACTGCCGAGAAATGGTTTAAGCCTCTGTCCATTCACTTTAAAAGATTAACCATTAATCGGATTCACAACATCAACAACACCATGAGGATAAACATGCTCAACAACATAAGGACCAACCCATCGAGAACGTAATTTACCGGGAAACAAATGAAGCTTAGAGTTGTATAGGAGTACCTTCTGTCCAATCTCAAAGTCTTTCCGGTGAATTCGCTTGTCATGAAAGGCCTTGACCTTTGCTTTGTAGATGGCGGTGTTGTCGTAAGCATCCCTTCGAATCTCTTCAAGCTCGTTGAGTTGGAGCTTTCGGTGCTTGCCGGCGGCCGATAAACGATAATTCAATGATTTGATAGCCCAAAATGCCTTATGTTCAATCTCAACCGGAAGATGACATGCTTTCCCATAGACCAAACGATACGGCGAAGCTCCCAAAACAGTCTTGTACGCCGTGCGATAAGCCCAAAGTGCATCATTCAAACGAAGACTCCAATCCTTCCGGTTAGGGTTCACTGTTTTCTCCAAGATGTGCTTGATTTCCCTATTTGCCAACTCCGCTTGCCCGTTTGTTTGAGGATGGTAAGCCGTGGAGACTTTATGATTGATCCCATACTTCCTCATCAAGGCCTCAAAGGTCCGGTTGTAAAAGTGTGTTCCTTGGTCACTTATGATTGCCCTTGGCATCCCGAATCTTGAAAGAATATTATCCTTGAGAAACTCCACCACCACCTTGGCATCATTGGTACGTGTTGCAATGGCTTCCACCCACTTTGAAACATAATCCACCGCCAAGAGGATATACAAATTCCCAAAAGAAACAGGAAATGGTCCCATAAAGTCAATGCCCCAACAATCAAAGATCTCAACAACAAGGATGTTAGTAAGTGGCATCTCATCTTTCCGAGTCACACTCCCAAGCTTTTGGCAACGTTCACAAGCGACGCAAAAGAGGTGAGCATCCTTGTGTAAGCTAGGCCAATAAAATCCACATTCCAACACCTTGGCGGAAGTCTTCCTCGAAGAGTAGTGACCCCCACAAGCTTCCGAATGGCAAAACTCAAGAATTCTTTGTTGGTCCGAATCCGGAACGCAACGGCGCACTATTTGATCTTGGCAATACTTAAAAAGATAGGGGTCGTCATAAGAGAACATCCGTACTTCATGAAGGAACCGACGACGCTCTTGAGGAGACCAATGTGGTGGTAAGAGTCCCGTAGCCAAATAATTCACTATGTTGGCGAACCATGGGGTACTCGAAACGGCCAACAATTGTTCATCCGGAAACGTGTCCATGATAGGAAGACTCGGAGTAGGATCCTCATATTGTAACCTCGATAAGTGGTCGGCTACCACGTTCTCGACACCCTTCTTATCTTTGATGGACAAGTTGAACTCTTGGAGAAGTAGAATCCACCGTATCAAACGTGCTTTGGCATCTTGCTTTGTGAAAAGGTATTTAAGGGCGGAATGATCGGTGTACACGGTGATCGGGGCTCCAACTAGGTAAGAACGGAACTTGTCAAGTGCAAAGACTATAGCTAACAACTCCTTCTCGGTAGTCGAATAATTCATTTGAGCCTCGTTCAAAGTCTTGCTAGCGTAATAAATGACATACGGCTCCTTCCTTTGGCGTTGCCCCAACACCGCTCCTACGGCATAATCGCTTGCGTCGCACATAAGTTCAAATGGTAACGCCCAATCTGGAGACCGCACGATAGGTGGCGAGGTAAGACTTGACTTGAGCTTGGCGAAAGCGGCCTCACACGCAGGTGTCCACTCAAATGGCACATCCTTTGCGAGCAAATGGCACAACGGTCGAGCAATGGAACTAAAGTCTTTTATGAACCGGCGATAGAACCCGGCATGCCCGAGGAATGAACGAACATCCTTCACACACCTTGGAGTCGGGAGATTGGAAATGAGGTTGATCTTTGCCTTATCTACCGCGATACCCTCGGAAGAAACGATATGCCCCAAGACAATTCCTTGAGTGACCATGAAATGGCATTTTTCCCAATTGAGTACCAAATTCTTCTCTTCACATCTTGTCAAAACCTTCTCGAGATTGGCCAAGCAAGACTCAAAAGAGTCGCCAAACACCGAGAAGTCGTCCATGAAAACTTCTACAATCTTTTCAACCATGTCACTAAAAATACCCATCATACACCTCGAAAATGTTCCCGGAGCATTGCACAACCCAAACGGCATCCGGCGGTAAGCAAATGTACCAAAAGGACAAGTAAACGTAGTCTTTTCTTGATCCTCCAAAGCAACCTCGATCTGATTATACCCAGAATACCCATCCAAGAAGCAGTAGAACGCATTCCCGGCTATTCTTTCCAAAATTTGATCGATAAACGGCAAAGGAAAGTGGTCTTTTCTGGTGCTTGCATTGAGCTTTCGATAATCGATACATACTCTCCATCCTGTCTGAACTCGAGTAGGCACAAGCTCATTGTCTTCGTTCCGTACGACTGTCACCCCGGATTTCTTTGGTACCACCTGGATTGGACTCACCCACTTGCTATCGGCAATGGGGTAGATAATCCCAACATCCAACAATTTCAGAACCTCAGCGCGAACCACATCTTTCATGATTGGGTTTAAACGGCGTTGGGGTTGTCGAGATGGCTTGACGTTCTCCTCCAAGGCAATATGGTGTGAGCAAAGAGTTGGATCGATACCCTTGATATCCGCAACTGTCCATCCAATAGCCTTCATGTGCTTTTTCAACAAAGTAATCAACTCTACCTCTTGGAGATTCCCAAGAGAAGAGGATATAACCACAGGATACGTTTCATTCTCTCCAAGGAAGACGTATTTCAGCGTGTCGGGCAAAACCTTCAACTCTAGCTTTGGTGGCTCCACACTAGAGGGCAAGACCTTCTTCTCAATCGGCGGTAGCTCTTCAAATTCATCCAACTTCGGGTTCCAAGCATGTAGGGCGCAAGCTTCATCTTCATTCATCAAAGCATACAAATAGTTCACTTCAGATGACTCAAGAAAGTCAGCCTCTTCGGCTGTGAGAGCAACCTCCAAAGGATCACTAAAAAGCAGCTCGTCCACATGTTCCTCCACCAAAGAGTCGATAAAACTTACTTCATTCACATTTTCATCATCCCCCATTTGACTGCCAATATTGAACACATTAACCTCCATCTTCATATTCCCGAAGGTCATGTTAAGCAATCCGTTCCGACAATTGATAACTGCATCCGCCGTGGCTAAGAAGGGTCTCCCAAGGATCACCGGAGTAGAAGTAGCACAAGAGTCGGTCGGAGTCGTGTCAAGAATCACAAAGTCCACTGGATAGATAAACTGACCAACTTGCACCAAGACATCTTCCACTACCCCCCTTGGAATGCGAACACTCCGGTCGGCCAACTGAAGGGTGACTCGAGTAGGCTTCATCTCCCCCAACCCAAGTTCTTGATAGACGGAGAACGGAAGTAGATTGACACTTGCTCCAAGATCGAGCAAGGCTTGTTCGATACGCTTATCTCCAATGGTGATTGCAATAGTGGGACTCCCTGGGTCTTTGTACTTTGGTGCAATGTTCGTTTGAATAATGGAGCTCACTTGTTCGGTCAAGAAGATCTTCTTTTGAACGTTCAACTTCCGCTTTCGAGTACATAGATCTTTAAGAAACTTAGCATAAGAGGGGATTTGCTTGACCGCATCCATAAGGGGAATATTGATCTTCACTTGATTGAACAACTCATGCAACTCCGCATTAAGATTCGGTTTCGCCAAAGCCTTCAAGCGTTGAGGATAAGGTGCCGGTGTTGGAACAACTCGAGGATCCGGTACACTTTCCTTTGCTTTACCCTTTTCCTTCTCCCTTTCTTCTAGAGCTTCCTCACTTGCCTCCTTGGGAGATTCCCCAAGGATTTTTGGACTTGACTGATCAACAGGAGGAGGTAACAAGATAGGATCCAAAGGCATCTTTACTTGGTTATCTACCACTTTTCCACTTCGAAGGGAGATTATCGCCTTTGCTTGCTCGGGGAAAATCACCGAGGAGCTAGCAAAGTGCACACCCTGGGAAGTCGGATTGGAAGTTGATTGCGGGTTGGGTTGAGGCTGAGTTGGGAATTTTCCCCTTTCTTGCTGCAATATCCCCACAGTGGTTGTCAATTTGCCCAATTGATTCCGAATATCATTCATCATTTGGGTCTGTTGCTCATTGAAAGTATTCTGGCCTTGCAAGAGGGCACCAAATTGCTCTTCCCAAGAATGCTTAGGGGGTTGTTGTTGAAACTGAGAAGGTTGTTGAAATTGAGTAGGCTGCTGTTGGAATTGACTTGCTTGAGGAAATGGAGCAGGAGGAGCAAACCCCGGCGGAGCTTGAGTTTGAGGAAAACGGAAGGCATTCTGAGCTTGTTGCTTCCAAGGCAACTGTTGAGCAGGAGGTTGCATTTGAGAAGAGCCTCCCTCATTTGGTTGACTCCAACGGAAAGAGGGATGTTGTCGAGTCCCCGAGTTGTAGGATTGAGAATAAGGGTCAAATCTTTGCACAGCATGCACCTCTTCTGGGACAATCCCATTTATCACATTCTTCAAGGCAGGGATATTAGGGCAAGATTCTGTAGAATGGCCCACCATCTCACAAATAACACACACTTCCTCCACTTGGCGCTCCACTTGGCGTACCGCCTTCACTTCTTGGGACTGAGCACTCTTAATCTCCAACTTATCAAGTTTACGAGAGATCTCCTCCAAACGTGTTTCAAAGGCCGTATGCTCCGAAATAGAAAACTTCCCAGAACCTGAAGGGCCTTGGTTGAACATCGCCCTATCCCCAGGATCAGCAAGCTGCCAAGTCTGAGTCTTCTCCGCTAGTATCTCATAGAAGTCCCAACCATCTTCTGGTGTCTTTCCCATAAAATCTCCACCACCCATTGTATCCAAGAGTTGTTTGCTCTCTTGAGAACATCCCGTGTAAAAGTAGTTAACTCTAAGATATAATGGGAGGTTGTGATGCGGAACTGACATAAGCAAATCCTTGTAGCGCTCCCAATACTTGTGATAAGTCTCTCCATCCCTTTGCTTGAACATTTGGATCTGATCAATAAGCAACTTGGCCCTGCTAGCTGGGAAGAACTTTGTAGTGAAAGCATCCTGGACTTCACCCCAATTGCGCAAGGATCTAGGCTTCAAGGAATTGAACCATTGCTTCGCTTTATCCTTGAGAGTGAAGGGAAACAGCTTCAAGCGTGCTTGATCAAGTTGATTCTGAGCAGGACAAATGGAATACAAAATATTTTCGAACTCCCGGATATGCAAATAAGGATCCTCCAATTCCCGCCCCCGAAACTCTGGAATAACCCGAAGATACTCAGACTTGAAGTCAAATGTAGTCCCAACAGTCGGAGTAGGTATAACGATAGGCGATATAAAAGGAGCCCTTTCTGGATTCAGCAAATCACGGAGAGTGCGAACTGGAATTTCTTCGGCCATTGGGCCTTTTTGATTGCGATTTCGATTTACTTTGCGCGGTGGAGAGTGGGCAGAATACGCCCTGACAATGCTACGGATTCTCGGAGGCGATGAAGAACGGTGAAGCCGATTGGAATTTAGGCTCCGATACACAACATGCATAAACAAGCAAAACTACCAACTAACTACCAGCAAACTAACAGACCGGAGGGGCTAGGCCGCCACCTCAACAAGAAAAACAGAACAGAAAGTGCGAGGGGTTATGCCACCGCCTCGGCTCAACAATGCAGATTAAATTAAACCAACTAACTAACTAACTCAATATCTACTCCGGCTTCGTTACACCTCAAGTTTGGCATGAAACCAGGTTAGAGGTATCCACCGAATTAGATACGAGCAACTAACAAATAAACTACTAACTACAACTAAAAGAAAGAAGCGGAATACTCACAATGGTTTGTCGAGCCTCCATAAAGCCATAATAAGAAAATCCCCGGCAACGGCGCCAAAAATGCTTCGTTATTCTCGATATATATAGGAGAGGTCACCCCAAGCGTAGGGCATAAGCGTCCGGTTGAAGCATAATAAATCCGGTAGTCCGGGATCGTACCCAAGGGATAAATAATACGGCTCGATGGATTGTAGATGCGAGTATGGTTTCCGGCTTTTAGTCAGCCAACTTGGTTTTCCGTATGCGGTGGAAAGTAAAAAGGCTAAATTAAACGAGAATAAACTAGATAAAAGGAAGGTTAGGTCTAGGAATTACTAGCGCCCACGACTCAAGCAAAACCACATCTTTCACCCAATACACGGTTTTACCCGGAAGATAAGAAGGTCCGAAAATCAAGCTAGCTATAGAATCCATTTAGCAAACACCTCGAGCGACCGAGCTCCAAGCATCATGTGTGGTGAGTAGGCGACGCTCTCACCTACACATGATCAAGGAGGTTATCACCTCGGTAATTTGACAAACGAATCCAAGCCCCACATCAATTTCCAAAACAAAGTTGCAAACTTTTTGGTAAAAAATGTAATTTTTACTCAAGCCATGGGGTGCTAGTCACCCCATGACCCAACCTTATGAAACTACTCACACATATCTAAAAAGATAAGAGCAAGCAAAAATCTACTTAGCATCATTGTAAACACAACACTAGAAATAAACTAGCCAGAAAGATAGATCGGGAGAATTTAAACAACTTTAATTAAAGAGAGAGTAGCAAAAACTAACTTACTAGAGTTGGAAATGCAGAAATAAGGAAGCTGAAAATGAAGAACACTCAAGAACACGAAGAACAATTTGAAATCTAAGTCTAGATCTAAAAACGGGTACAAATCTAATTTTCTACGTGTTTGTACAGAATGACATCACACCTATATATAGTCCCTAAGTACGCGGATGGGATATTCTCCAAAGATTCCCCCTTAAGGCCTCGGTACCGATGGCAATAGCCTTAAAAAAGCATTTAAGCTCTCGGTACCGATGTCCAGAATTTCAGCCATCGATGGCGAGGCTGTAAAGAGCTGTCCCAGATAGCTGCTCGGTACCGATGTCCAGGATCCTTGCCATCGATGCCGAGCTCCTATCTTCGGGCGTTGACTGCTGTTGCTTGGCGTTGACTTCTTGCTTCCTGGCTTGACCTTGGCCTTGCTCTGGCCACCTTGCCTTGGCCAGGCTGCTGCCTTGGCCATCTTGCTCGGGCCACCTTGGCCTTGCCTTGGCCATCTTCTTGGCTTATGCTTTATCGTTGCTTTTGGCTGCTTCTGCCCGGGCAGACTTGGCAACGGGCCGCGCTTGTGTGGCCAACGGGTCATCTTTTGGGCTTTGAATAACCTTGGCACGCTTTGGTCTTTTAAAATACCTGAATAAAGGGTTTCTCTACAAAACAAAGCCAAAACACCTTACGAGCAAACGTAACTAAAAACAACTAATTAAATAACAAAAGTAACTAAGACTAGACACTAGCGCACCCTTTATTACATTGTCGGGTGCTTATCAGGACCCGTGTGTATTAGGAGGGGATTTCAACTCTATACTGGATAACGAGGAAAAGTCCGGGGGTCTGGATAAGGAGGAGTGGGAGTTGAAGGATTTTCAATCATTTGTGGAGGACTATGACCTTATCGATATTGGATATGTGGGGTACCCGTTCACCTGGAACAATAAGCGCGGAGGTAGAGCCAATATTCGGATGCGACTGGATAGGGTTATTGTTAACTCCCAGTGGCGTTCGGATTATCCCATCGGGTCTCTCCTACATCTTTCTCCAGGAGGATCAGACCACTGCCCAATTTTGCTAAGGTACGGAGTCAGCAATAATAATCGTATTTCTAGATTTATATTCGATTCTTGGTGGACATCTCGGGAGGCATGTGGTAATATTGTTCGAGCTTGTTGGGCTGAAAACTTTGTGGGATCGAGATGGTTTCGCATTCAACAAAAACTCAAGCTCTGTCGAAAGAAGTTGCGTCAATGGAGGGCCGGCCAGATGCTTAATTCCGGGAAGCGTTTGAAAGAACTTTAGGTTCAATTGGAGGTGGAGAATGAGAGGGATTCTTTCAACGCGGAAGAATATAGAAAAGTGGAAGAGGGTATGAAGCAAGCTACTTTAGAAGAGGAGGAATACTGGCGGGCTAAGTCCAAAGTGGCGTGGTTAAAACATGGGGATAAGAACACCGCTTTTTTCCATGCCAAAACCGTTCAGAGACGGGCTAACAACAGGATTCATGGATTGGAGGATAGGGATGGGATATGGAAGGATAAAAGCAGTGAGGTGGAGGGCATCATTTGCAGTTACTTTCAGCACATGTTTTCTTCTTCCAACCCTTCTTTAATTGACGAAGTCATTCAGGAGGTGCAACCTAAAATCGATTCGGCGATGAATACAAGACTTATTCGATTAGTGAGCAGTGGGGAAGTGAGGTCGGCTCTGTTTCAAATGGACCCTTCTACGGCTCCCGGGCCGGATGGAATGACCGTGGGTTTTTTCCAGAAATACTGGGAGTTAGTGGGGAGGGATATTATAGAGGCTATCCGCAGTTTTATGCATTCGGGCAAATTACTTAAAGGTATGAATCACACGCATCTAGTTTTAATTCCGAAAGTGAAATGCCCTGTTAATATGACCCAGTTGCGACCTATAAGTTTGTGTAATGTGGCGTACAAAATCTTGGCCAAAGTTTTGGCTAACCGTCTTATTCGGGTGTTACCGGTGGTGGTATCTCCTAATCAATGTGCGTTTGTGCCTGGACGAGTTATTACGGATAACATCCTTATTGGGCAGGAGATTTTTCATTTTCTTAAGAACAGGAGGTCTGGTAGAGTTCAAAGTGCAGCAATCAAACTTGACATGAGTAAGGCGTATGATAGGGTTGAATGGATTTTTCTTGAGCGTATTAAGCTTCGGATGGGTTTTCACCCGACATGGGTGAGGTGGATGATGGAATGCCTGGAAACGGTTTCGTATTCTTTTTTATTGGATGGACAGGTAACGGGATACATTAAACCTTCACGTGGGTTGAGACAAGGCGATCCTCTCTCGCCATTTTTGTTTCTCCTTTGTAGTGAGGGTCTCTCGGCTTTATTGCGAAAGGGGGAGGAGGATCGTAGCATAAAAGGTGTTCGCATTTGCAGAAATAGTCCTGCGGTGAGTCATCTTTTCTTTGCTGACGATACTCTTCTTTTTGGAGAAGCTTCTAACCGAGCATTGGCGAATATCAAGAGAATTCTTGAGGTGTATGGAAGGGCATCTGGACAACTGATTAATTATGGGAAATCATGCTGTTTTTTTAGCAGTAACACTCCGATGGATGAGCGGGATAGATTAAGTCAGGTGTTAGGTATTCGCCGAGATGCAAGTCTGGGGAATTATTTGGGATTGCCGACTGATCTTAGTCAGACTAGACTTAAAACCTTCTCATATATCAAAGATAGGCTTCGTGGAAAGACTGAGAGATGGGTGGAGTTTTTTCTAAACCAAGCAGGAAAGGAGGTGATGTTACAATCTGTTGCTTTAACTCTCCCTAATTATGCTATGTCTTGTTTGAAACTGCCTATCAAACTTTGTAATGAGTTGAACTCCATGATGGCAAAATTCTGGTGGGGTTCTAAAGGTGACAATAGAAGGATTCATTGGCTTTCATGGGACAAACTTTCAGAGAAGAAACACAATGGAGGCTTGGGGTTCAAAGATTTACGGTGCTTTAATCTTGCGTTGTTGGCAAAGCAGGGGTGGAGGCTTTTGAATGGAGGGGACAGTTTGCTTCAGAGAATTCTGAAGGCCAAGTATTTTCCACGGTGCTCTTTTATGAAAGCTACAGCTCAGTCTAATGCTTCGTGGACATGGAAGAGCATTCTGGAGGGAAGGAGAGTGCTTGAAGGGGGACTTCGATGGAGAGTTGGCAGTGGGAACCGAATTCAAGCATTGGAGGACCCTTGGCTACCTCGTGATGGAGGGTTTAAACCAAGGGGGATTGCTGATTTTGCTAAGGGATTTCGGGTTAGTCAGTTCATTGAGCCCGTCAGTAATAAATGGAGGGAGGAGCTGGTTCGCGAGGCATTTAATCAGGAGGAAGCGGAACTAATTTTGGGTATTCCTTTATCCAGATTCGTAATGGGTGATCGAGCGGTATGGCATTTTACTAGTAATGGCATATATACAGCTAAATCAGGATATGAAGTTGCGTTAAAGTTGAGGAGGGATGGGCAGTTAGGGGGAAGAAGTGAGGGGGAGGGAAGTAACAGAGAAAGAAGGAAGAAGATTTGGAAAAGTGTTTGGCAACTTCCTTGTCAAGGTAAAATACAGCATTTTGTGTGGAAATGTTTGCATGATATTGCTCCCGTGAAGGACGTTCTGGTCAAGAGGAGGATGCTTAATGATGCATTGTGCCCCCTATGTTCAGAGGATAGGGAATCGACTATTCATTTACTAGCCAGATGTTCCTTTGCTCAGATCATGTGGTGACTTTCTCCGTTGGGGATTAACATGAATTCTATTCAGGGTGATTCAGTTCTTGATTGGTGGGATAACCTATTAGAGAGATGGAAAGGGATGAAGGAAAACAAGAATGTGTGGGCTGCATTGGGTTATATCGTTTGGAGAATTTGGAAATGCAGAAATGACGTCGTTTTCAATAATAAACTGTGGAGACCGGATGCGGCTTGCACTGCTGCAATTTGCGAGGCAGGAGATTTCTTGAAGTCTAATGAACGTATACCAAGGATTGGGGACTCTGGTCGTGCCACCATTGTGGGAGAGCAAGTTGAATGGAAAAAACCCATCAATGGCTGGGTTAAAATCAATTTCGATGGGGGTCTGGACATTCACCGGAAGTCAAGCGGGATAGGCATTGTGATCAGAGACTCGCGTGGCCATTTTAGAGCGGCCAGAGGTTTTCACTACGAGTATTTGATGAGCCCAGTAGTGTTGGAGGCGATGGCAGCACGAGAAAGTTTGGACTTTGCGAAAGAACTTGGGTTGCAGAAGGTGCATATTGAAGGAGATTCCCAATTGGTGATTGGCATGATTCAAAAGCAGCAAGATGTCAACACCACAGTTGGGGTTCTAATTGCGGATGTGACCCAGCTAAGGCAGGAGTTTGAAGACACTAGAGTGAGTTTTATTCGAAGGATTGGCAATTCGGCGGCGCATGTTGTGGCCAAAGATGCTGTGAGAGGGAGTGGGATTCGTTCGTGGGAATTTTATCCCCCCCCTTGGCTTTTTTCATCCATCATGTGAGGATGAGAGCCCATCTTGATGTATTGGTTTTATTTCCCTGAGATTAATAAAATCTATCCTAAACTTTGGCAAAAAAAAAAAAAAGTAATGACATTAATATTTCATAATACCATTACTTAAATTGTCTCGTCCTCCCAAGACGTATATAAATATGAACAATCTTCTATCAATATCTAAAAGCTGAATAGGCACAAAAAGATTTCCTGTTCTTGTTTCATTTTTTTCCATGGCGATCTCATGGGTTTTGCTTGATCGTCAACTTTTTCCGTGTGTTTTGATCAAGATTGTTCACATGACAAGATAGCGGTTGTTGTTCATGCTATATCATCACGTGAGTGAATTTTGGACCCAATCCTCTATGCTAGAATTGTGTTTATATACAACGTGAAAATTAGCAGGATTGAAAAATTAATTATACAGGAAGTTGATTCATGTCAAATGCTTAATTACAACGAAGATACATTTATCCAGCAAGGACAATTAATTAAGATGCCTTTGTCCCCAAGAAAAACAAACATAAATGCAATCCTAGCTAGCAATTTTGTACATTAGTGTTCTATCGGTCTATATAAACAGGCTTTGAATCTTTCTTTTGTGCACTTTGAAGCTCCAGAGAACAAGATGGGATATGGTTACTTCTTGGGTCTTGTTTTCTCTATGATGGATGGTGGTTCTGTTTTTCCGACTCTGTTTTTCAAAGACTTCTGCATTCCCGGGGGAGGGAGTGGTTGCTTTTTGTTGCGTTCATCGAAGTTTTCCGAAGCCGATCAGGCCGAGGGAGTAGTTGCGGATTGTGGTTCCAACGAGTGAGATGGGTGGGTGAAACAGCTTGTAGTAATTAAGCTGTTGTAAGTCTGCCAAAATCTTATTGAAATAAAGAGATTGCTTTGTTCTCCTATTTTGCTACTATTTCTTTTCTCCTTTTTGATGGGATTTAATAAACTTTTCTATTATTATTGCCAGGGGTTTTAGCCTCTCTCGAATGAGGCTTCGGAGCTTAATTTGAAAAGAAACTAAAACAGAAAGAAGAAACAATTTGAAGTATGGGCCAAAAAAAAAAAATTAGTGAATGTAACTCGAATTTATTTCAAATTCGTCCAAATATTCTCAATGGTATTGGGTCTCATATGAAACTGGACAAGCACTCATACATTCATGTTGTTTCTGATTATTGTGAAGAGATTTCAATAAAGGAATTCATGAACTTGCTCGCCAAAGCATCCCCGAACATCTAATTGGTGCTGTGTAGTGAGGTGCAAAACATCGTGCTACACATCTCTGAGCCGTTGGATCATGCATTCGACGGCTCGGATCTTATCTTGGCAACCAACGATCGAAAGCCGTTTATTGCCGAGATGAGATCCGAGCTGTCGGATGCACGATCTGATGGTTCGGAGGTGCGCAGCACGGTGCTGCGCACACTACTGCACAGCACCATCCCTCAATTGAGTATCCCCTATGTCTTGACATCATCATTTTCTAACCTCATTTAACACACTGTCCATTGTTCTGTCTTAGGAAAAGGGTCCTGATGGCACAGACATGGAGTCCTCGTACAGCAAAAATGCCCAGGAGTTGCTGATCAAGTTCAAGAGGGCCTCAAAGTCTCTGCAAATATAAATCAACTAATCGATCGAGGTGTGCGTAATCAGACTCCGAATCCTCTGATGTGTATCCAGAGTATCAGAGTCCGACTCCTCTTGATTAATTGATTAGTGGTTTTTTTTTTTGGTTAAATCTTACTGAGTTTTTAGTTTGAAATAGTTGTAATACGACACAACGAATTTTTTTAGACTTTGTTATTTTTGTACTATTTGAACAAGTAGTTAAGTTTGAGTGCTACAGATCATCAAAATTATCGGCAACGAGCAGTGATTCAAACATCCTAAAAAAATGATCACTCACAAAAGCTTTATAAACATGGATGCCAAAATTGACAATCGTCGCCTGAAAACTTCCGGCGTCCAAAGTCCAAACTCAGCTATTTGCTTTTTCAAGATTTTAGAGCTTTGCTATTCATACAGATGTAAAATCTGTACCTTCAAGTACAAATTTGATTTGAGCCCATTTCACGTCCTAAAAAAATATGATCCGAGCCGGTCAATTTATTTAAAATATTATGATTAGGGTCCCCGTAAAAAATTAGCTGAATAGAATAACAGTAAAAGTGTTTATTAAATATATATCCAACTTTGTCATAGAATTCAAGCTTGAATTTTAAAGCAAAGTTTGATGTATCATAAACGCCCTTATTGATATTCAATTGAATTGATTTTTTACAAAAACCCTAAACATAATATTTTAAATAAAATAAACGATTCAGATCATTTTCTTAGAACCCGAGATGGGCCCAAATCGAATCTTTACTTGCTGGTACAGATTTTCAATCTGTGTGGATATCCTTTCTCAAAATTTTATAAATTATAATGAACTCTCTGCCGCTAATCTCAGTTATTGACCAAAAAAAAAAAAACTCGGCTGTTGGCAGCTAAGGTTGACATGGAGTGACCCGTGGTGGGTCCTATTCTCCTAATTTGAAAAAATCAACAGAGAGGCTCGAATCTATCTAATAAAACAGAAGGCTGTTTGTCCTACGTGGCACATTTGTCCTATGTGGCATTCATTATGTACATCTATCTACCTAATAAAACAATTATGCGCATCTATCTACCTAATAAAACACAAGGGTGTTGGCCTCCACACAAACACAAGTTGATCCAAGGGTTGAGATTTATTTGATCCAATGGATGAGGTGTGCCATCGGTTCTTTTTACCCACTGCTCGGCTTCTGGCATTGGCATAAAAAAAACAAATATATATTACAAAAATGCCCATGCCTACGACATGGGGTGCGTAGTGCCGTAGGCACGGACAGACACTAGTCTATTAATATAGGAGCATATTTGAAGCTCACAAGTATTCAAATCCCCATTTTTAATTTCTTAGATTTGTCACTTTTTTTTTTATAAAAAGAAAGAGAGGGAGAGAAATGTGGGGATGGGGGATGTGGGAGAGGGAGGGGGAGGGGGGAAACGTGGGAGAGAGAGGAAAGAGAAAAAATTATTCTATGCCACTCGGTACCGTCACGTGATATTTCAATTTTATTTTTCATCACACGTCTTTCAGTGTATAGAATAAGACCAATACTAGCGTGCATCGAACACAGAACCGGATAAAATATTAAACTGTCTTTTTTATCAACCAACGTTTTTGCCCGTTGAATACACGGGACTGAAAATGAACAAATGGAATTTTTTTATTCCGTGCATTGAATGGGCACAATCGCTAGTACTTACTTAATAAATGATGAGTCGTATCCATACCCAACCAATGTGTGACTATCATCATGTAACCGTATCTCTGGCCGGTTTTGCAATTTTTTGGGCTTAAGACGAACTTATGAGGGAAAAAAAATATTTATACGGGGAAGAATAAAAGAGGGCCTCAAGACGTGATATATGTACCTCTTGAATAGAGGAATTAAGCTTTTTCGCTAGGCTAGCTAGCTTATTTGTTATATAAGTGCTAGATTAAATATATATTAAATGTCTGGCTATACCTATTTGGGGACTTAAGTCCGCCGCCTTGTTCATCTCGTCTCAGAGCCGGCTCTACTCCCATGTCCAATTGTATATGAAGTCTTTCATGGGCAGAGCCGGCTTATATAGCAAGGCCGGGGAAGCCTACGCTTCCGGCCCCCGAAAAAAATAAAAAACGAGGGCCCACAAATTTTTAGGATCCATATATATATATGTATATAGTCCAAAAAAAATTGCACTAACCTCCTTTATACAAAATAGGCCAAATTAAAATTTAGGAGTCATAAAATAGGCCCAAACTGTGAAATTACTCATTAGAAACAGTAAGGCATTAAAAAAGAAAAAAGAAAATAAGACGTATTCCATAGCAAATACATATTCTTTATTTGTTTCGAATTTGCTATTTTGATTTCTTTTAATATTACTCTCTTCTTCCCAATTTGTTTGTTCAATTTGGAAAATACAATTTTTTTAAGGGAACACAATCATTGGACCAATAAATGATCAACTTTCCAAAAGTTGCCCTCCAAGCTTTTTGAAAAAAATTACTTTAGTTCAAATGACAAGGGACAAAAAGGGAATTTTGTAGCTTTTAGTCTTTTGGTCTTCTAAAATGGACAAACATTTTGTGACAAGTAAAAGTCAAAAAGTGGACAAACAAATTGGGTCGGAGGGAGTAGAAAAATGCATAAAGGCCTAATTTTCGAAACGCGCTTCAGGCCTCCGAAAGTCTTGAGCCAGCCCTGTTCATGGGTAGCCTTTTGGGTACGTATTATCATCATTTAGTTTGTTTGCGGGTCACTCTATCATCGTTGAGTGTGAGTTGCATACTTTAAAAATATGGGATCAAATGAATATCGCTCTGATACCATATATAAAATTATAATGGACCAACTAACTTAACCTACCAGGCAGGGTTATCCTAAAATCACATATAATGATTATAATTACCCATTCCATACCGAATCAATGTAGAACTAATATTATTTTTTTATCAGCAAAAAATAAATTTCATTAACTCAGAAAAGAGATAATAGGGGCTTGGATACACTGGCCTGACGGCCCTGACCACCTAAGACCCTCTTCTCCAAAACGCACGGAGAATCTGATTTAGATCCAACAGACTGAACCCAAACTAGAAGACGAACCCTAAAAAGCCACTCGGTTGGTAAGAAACCAACCCAACCCTAAACAAAAGGAACCTAGCCCAAACAAGTGGGCTAGGCCCAAAACACCCAAAAACAAACCAGCCCAAACCAAACTCCTAAACCCTAAGCAGCTTCAACCACGCCACCACCGCCTCTGCTCCTCTGCCGTCCGAGACCCACAACCACAAATCAAGATGTTAAAGGTGTTATCCTTGTACATGATTTTTCTGATAAGATAATTAATAGACGTGTTTCTTATTGCGGCATAAGTTTTATTCTGAATATGCACAAAGAAATTAAAAATGGAATAAAATTTATTTTCTGTCTATAAGTACACAGCATAATTTATTGACGAGAATTTACTCCCAAATTTGTACCATGTTTGTTGTCCATTAATTCCCAACAACCTTGACACTAATTATAATTAGTTAAGATATTTGATTTGGTGCAAGAAAAAGTAGAAAAATCATGCGCAAAAGTACTCTAAATATTACATCCGATTATGCCACGACTTCTGAAAATTGATACTGAATACGGGAGAAAATTTTCTTCGACTTTGACCAAAAATTCATTTTGATCCTTTACCTTTCAATTTCGGCATAAAAATACTTCGACTTTCCAACTTTTTTCAATGTCATCCTTTAGGGATATATACATATATACACGAAAAATAAGGTGTTTGGATCAAACACCCTACACACATTGGATGCTATTTATTCCCGCGTAGGCCCCCTCATTTTTTTTTAAAAGAATTTTTGGACGGCCCGGCGCGGCCGTCGGTCCCTATGGATTCCTTCTAAAGGATGATATTGAAAAAAATTGAAAAGCCAAAGTATTTTTATGCCAAAATTGAAAGGTGAAGGACCAAAATGAATTTTTGGTCAAAGTTGAAGGGATATAAATGAAAACTAGTTGCGATAAATATTACCCTGAATATTAATCAATTTAGATATTTGCACCGAGTAATTGCAATAATCTTATTTGGCAACATCTTTCTAATCCTCACATAATAATAATGTAGAAGATAGTCTATGATATGGTGACTTCAATTTCTCGCGCTCTCAAGATCTATATAAACGCAACTAATCTTTTCCCCATGTATCGAAAAGCCATACAGGCAAAATTTATTTTTTCCTTATTTTTTATTTGTTTTCCCTCGGTGGTTTCATGGTTTTGTTGGATAGTCGGCTTATTCTGAATGTGTTTTCATCAACAATTTCTGCATGACCAGAGAACGGTTGTTGTTCATGTTATATCAAGTGAGTGAATTCCATATTTTTGACCTATCGATCCCCGCTACTATTTTGTGTGTCCATCCAGAAAATTGGTTTGTTTTAACAAATTAGTAGGGATATGACAACGAGGACAATTACAGGCTTATGACAACGAGGACATTGACAATGGCTTTGTGGGCAAGAAAGCATACATATAAATGTAATAAATGAAATTTGTTACAATATTGTTCCTATATAAACTTTGGTTTATTATCCTTGTTTCATGCACCTAGATTTCTCCAGATCCAGAGGGAAAAAATGGTTTACTGTAATTTCATCGGTCTTGTTTTGTCGATGATGATAAGCGATCCTCTCTCTCTCATCAGTACTCCATTGCTCAAGGGATTTTGCATTCCTGGCCGAGGGAGTGGTTGCTTCTCAATGAGTTGTGCTTCTTCTGCAGTTGAGGCAGGGAGAGTGGTTGCTGGTCGTGGTAATCGTATCGCCAAGTGATGGGCGGAATTGGTTGTGCTTATAAGTTGTTGTAATCTGCTTTTACCAGATTGAAATACATTATGAGATTGCTTTCGTCTGTTTTTTATACCAGGATTTATGATTTCTCTTCAATTAGAAATCTAGCAGCAAACCCGTGCTATGCACGATAGTCACAAAACACAAAAAATTAGTACATTTTTTTTATGTATATTCGACAAATTTTTTTTTTTATTCCTTTTGTTAAAATACAAACTGAGTTGACATTTTGAAATGTAGCCTCTTGTACAATAGTGATACTGGAGTTGAGTTTACATGAATTTGTATTGTTACTCCTATTTTCTGAAAGATAGAAATGATAAAAAAAAAAAAAATGACACAGATATTGATATGTAGAAATAAGAAGGCAAATTAAATAAGAAGGTAAAAAGTTATTAGAACATGGGTTTTTGTTGGGTAAAAAATATATTTTTATGTAGTTTTAATATATGTACAAAAAACCAAGTAGATGTATAAAATAAAATTCAAGCATTCTTTACGAAAAAGAAAAAAAACACAATTTTTATTGTTCCGGCCGAGATGTCGGTACAAGCTCAGTATTTTCCCGTACTATAGGCCGATACGACCGGTACAGGCCGGTATTTGGGGCAGTATGAAACACCAACATATATCTACCTTTTTATGTCTGGTACGGTACAGACCGGTACGTACGGAATAGAATTCACAACATTGGTCTCATTAGAGACGATAATGGACAGTGGGTCAAAGGTTTTAATTAGCGTGGGAGAGTGTTGTTCAAGATATTGATGTGGAAACAGATGCTTTACATGTCGTTCGACTGTTTAATCAAATGGACAATGAGTATCACCCTTTGTTCCATTTGATTTCGGATTGCAGGTTATTGCTTAGAAAATTCAAGTCGAGATCGATACACCATGTGTTTCGACTACTTCATAAAAGAACAACCATATAACTTCGTTTCAACATGAATAGATCGAGAATTAAATTTGTGGCTTGTACATAAGAAAACTTAAATAACTAGATACATCACGATGTGCAAAACACGTCCGTCATACTCATTGAATTGAGCGGTGTTGAATATTTTTGAAAACATAGGTTGCATAAATTTGATGAAGAATTTTATATACATAAGTACGCCATATTTATAATTACAAAAGGCCTAACAAAAGTAGGATGCATGAGTTTGACGTTTGACATACATCAGTAGCTGGGATTTGTGACTAACCGCCCGACATTGGCTGCAGATTTATGTATTCGATCTATTTCCTCTGATTGTCTAAACATTACAGGACTGGCCCGTAAGTCCCTGCAATTACGGAACAACATTCAGATGATAATTAATGAATGACAGGATAAAATCATTAAAATACCAAATGCAAATTAGACCAAGTAAGGTAAATAGATGGCCAATTTTAGCTTCCTAACTCAAAAGCGTAACAAAAAAATATTACAACCCTAAATATGCTTTTGGGGGTCCGGAGAGTCGGTAACAGTACATGTTTGTTGCAGGCAAAGATTCCTATTTGGTCAAGATACAACTGAGAAGTTATAATATGGCATGCATAACACACTAAAGCAAGACATCTGCTAGTTTACACTTAGAAACAGTGAAGCAAAAGATAATTCTAAAATTTTGAATGCAGATGAGTGTAACAAAAGTTGTCCACATAAGTACCATTCGAATAAAAAATCCGCCAACAAAAGAAAATTCATAACAATTGTCATGCCCCAAATCCGGGAGCATGACCGGCCGTGAACCATGTAATAATCATGGGACACGAAGCCTAATTAAAAATAATATTTTAGCAACTCAAAACCAATAAAAGAAAACTGGATATTTTATTAAAGCAAAATATGCAACTTAAACCAATATTTTCCCTTAACAAGATGACATAAAATCTCATATTTTCCAAACTCCAAATTTCACCATAATTTGCCAATAACTAAAAGTGCAGTAGCTAATAAATAAAAGTGCGGAAGCTTTTTGACAATAGAAAAGAAATAAAAATGCAGACGCCCTAGAGGTCCAAACAGAAGATCCCAACAAAGCCACAGAGTCCACTACAATGCTCCATGAACTAACCTGAAAAAAATGTGGAATAAATCCGTCAGCTGACGAGCTCAATGAGTAGTTAAGTATTCTAAGGGTGATAATACAAAGTGGCATACTTGTGAACGAACGATAATGAGGGTTCCAAAGAAATGGTGTCAAATTAAGGAAGGTCGAAGGTTCAACGAATAATACCAACAAACTAACGAAATCAATGGCTCAACAAATAGTATTCACAAGACGAATACAGATTAATGAATAATATGAACAATAATCAAATCACCACAATAATTATACCAAACAATGAGTCCAATAATATCCGAACGATGAACAACGATAAACAGGAGTCTAAACCAAAGTGAGAAACATATCTTCCAATCACCAAGTACCAAATGCCAAACATTTTCTCAGGGCTTAGCCCGTTGGATCCAACACCGTACTTAGAGTCACCACAGGATGGCGCCTGAGACCTTTTCCCTAAGCCGATCCGGAATAGAGTCACAGGGTATTTCACAAGTCTTTTCCCTATCCGTTGAGCACTAGAGTCACATGGTATTTCACAAGTCTTTTCCCTAGCGGCCAAAGTCACCACGATATTTCACGGGTCTTTCCCTTGGACTTTCACAAATATAAACATAATCGATGGTCCCAAACACATAAGAACAACGGCGAACCGGAGTCACCTGACCGGCCAAGATTATTCCCCGTGCCGTTGCATAGTCACAATAATATAACGGAGTCAACGAATCGACGACAATAAAAGTAAGGGCTTCGATCAATCACAAATATTCTCAAATAACCTTGTATGCCAAAGGGTACGTCAATTGTCAACAATTATGAGAACAACGAATAAGAATAATTATCATCGGATCACAACCAATAACGAACTGTCAAGAATCGATAGGCTCTAAAGGATTCCAAAAGAAGGTATCACATGTTTAACTACTCACCTCAATCGAAACGATAGATCACCAAAATGCAATGCTCGCGTACTCTACCAATCTGAATTACAAGAAGGCACGGGACTGAAATCAATTTAATGGAAAAACTATTGATTTGATTAGCACTAAAACTATGAATACTACTATGGTTACTACCCTTTAGCCTTTACTCCCTTACCAATTCCCACCCACATGCGCACACCACAACACACACAGCTACACACACACGCACCTTTCCCCCTCTTTCTCTCTGCCACCAAGAAAACCCATTGATCTTCCTCAAGCAACACACCAAGAAAACCCATGTCCCATTATATTAATAACATCAATTAATTTCAAAGAGAAGTGATCGGGAGACTTACCAATCCAAAACTCACGATGGAACCCTCCCAACGTCGTCGCTATTTTTATATCTATCTCGCTCTCTAACTCTTTCTCACAGCCCTCCCTAGAAAATAAACTAACCCTAGATCTCTCCAACTTATAAACAAATACACGCCCACTCTCCTAATCGACCCTTATAAAGATTATTATCTATTCTAATATATAAAGGGAGAGCACCAGTTTGGTGTCTCCCTCCCTGTCATGTATTTTCGTTTTTCATAAATGCCCTCCAAAGAAAAAACTGAAACTCAACACAGTTAATTGTGAGAAAATAACTGCTAGGGCTAGACCGTAAAATTACCTCCCCACAACTGCCTACCCCACATTTCCCCTCAACTGCCACACTCACGTTTTTGTCAAGTAATCTGTTTGGACGAAAACTTCCTCCTCGATCTCTTAGTGTACTCATTGGCAGTCATTAGGTTTGTGATAACTTTTCTTGAGAATTTAGGACAGATGTGAAATGATAAATACATGTGTTTTCTACTTGGGTTCCGGTATTTTTTTCGCCTATATGATTACATGTTTTTGTTTTCAATTAATTTAGGACAGAAGTGAAATGATAAATACATGTGTTTTCTACTTGGGTTCCTTTATTTTTTTGCCTATATGATTACATGTTTTTGTTTTCAATTAATTTGCTTTTGCTCTTAAAAAAATTAATTTGCTTTTACATAAACTAGAGGTCGAACACACATGATGCGCGTGCAAATCAAATTTTGTTTTTATTTTGATTTCGTTTGTTACATATTTTAGAAAAGAAGAGACTGAGAACCGAGGAGGGAGATTGAAGTACATAGTTGTCGTTAAAATTGGTGAAGAGGTGAATTAAGTTAACCTTGCTATTCATGAATTTAATCAAAGTTTTCAGATTAATTTTTGACTTGCACATACATCGCGTGTTCCTCGACCTCTAGATTTTTGACATGTCGTATGGGGTGTCAAATTTTTTGGAGTTCAGCATGATGGAATTAATGGAAGTATTACTGTAAAAGACAAAAAAAAAACAGGGAGTATAAACAGTTTATCCTGCAATTTTTGCGATGTAGATTTATGTGTGTATATACTCTATAAACATAAACGACGGAATAATTGTGGTTAATACATACTAGAGGCCGGGGTACACACGATGCGTGTGCAAGTCGGATTTTCATACTCCGTAAATTTTTTGTAAAAATGCTTCCCACTTATTGTTTGGTCAAATTTTCACAAATATTGTGAAAATCCGACTTGCACACGCATGCGTGTGCCCCGGCCTCTAGTAAAGATTAAGTGTGACTCAACGATAAAATAAGTGGTCCAAAATATAATACATACACGTACACATAAAAAAAATATAAGTTATTCGAGTTATTTTTATTCAAAGAAGTTTGAAAAAGGAAAAATGAGGGATTTAATTATTTTGGTCAAAATTTTATATTTTCCTTTTTACTGAAAAAGTGAGATGTCACATTATTCCCCCCTTAAAAAGAATTCTGTCCTCGAAATTAATAGTACATAGATGCAAACTTATCAAAATGTAATGAATTACATATTAACAAACATAGGAGTGTTACGTTGAACCAAACAAGGTAAACACAGAGATACATATTTCAAATCAGACCTTAATCAAATTAAGCACAATAATTGTGTTGTACAAGGATAGGTGGTTTTGCTACACTTAAACTTGAATAGTTAGTCACTTAGTTGTTAGTTTGCCAAGTACATACCTCAAGCCGTAACAGTACGTTTCAATACATTGCTGAAGCCCTTTGTAGCTAGGCAGCACCCTCTGCACTTGACATAACTGTTGCCATTCTATCACAAGCTTCAGGCAAGGATAGGTGGTTTTGCAAAACTTAAACCTGAATAGTTAGTTGTTAGTTTGCCAAGTACATACCTCAAGCCGTAACAGTTTCAATACATTGCTGAAGCCCTTTTTAGCTAGGCAGCACCCTCTGCACTTGACATAACTGTTGCCATTCTATCACAAGCTTCAGGCTAAATATATAGTAAATGAAAATGGTGATTGCAATCAACATATACTTGCATAACAATAGCCACACTGCTTGCACATTCGTTCAATTCTGAAAACATAATTAAACAAATATAGTACATCAAACTGAACTTTTTCAGTTCAATGAGTCCCCATTTGATTTTTCTTACAAGTGATTTTGTGCATGTGTGCTAGCGTATGGGAAAACTTGGATTTAGGTAAGAGAAAATTAAACATGTAGAATTATCAAGTTACATCATTCTATAGCATGAAAAAAGGCAGCAAGAATCTGGCTTTTCAAAGAAATACTTCAAAAGATCTCAGAGAGTCCTGAAAGAGAAGTCGTGCAACCAAATTATCAGGTTACATTATTCTATAGCATGCCAAGAGTCGTCATATAGGCAAAACATTTTTCTTTTCGTACGTAACTAACAGAGACATCCAAATTCATTCCTCAAAAGGGAGGTAATCCTTCATTGTAACAATCAAAGCAATTTAACAAAATCGCAAAAGCAAAATAAAATAGTTAAAGAGTTGTGTCAAACACCTAATGAAGAGAGCACGCTACAAGACTTATTTGCATTGACAACAAACCTCAAATAGTTCATATTACAGTAATCATTGAGCATCCTGAAGAATACCAGGTACATGTAATCCCAATTTTACCAATCAAAATGAACCAGCAATAAGTAGATAAAATAAAAAAAATATTGAGTCCGGAAATGGGAATTTGACAAGATACTGATTTTACTTATGTAAAAGCTTCACAGTTTAACATGAATGAAACCAATCATCTCTTTGGGTAGCTTGGTCTTTGACAACTTACTGAACACATATGATGTTTTCGGCTTGAGTAACATGATCAGAGTGTTTGGTTTTTCATTTTAGTGCACCAATGAGTTGTAAATTTGATCTGCTATATTAATGAAGCCAATGGGATGACCAGCAAAGGTATCAATTGCTAGCTAAGCATTCAATCCATTACAAGACTATCACCTCTCAAAACTTTAACCAAATTAAAGACCTCCTTCTAGAACTTGCAGTCCATTACACCCATAAAAATAACTTATAGGAACGTAATAATTACTTACCCGAAGGAAAGCCATGATTTGTAGCAGCTAAGAAGGTGTCGTGGTGGTAGCTGGAAAATCCCTTCATCCCAGATTTGAAACCCTAAGGCTAAGAGTAATAGAAAAGATGAACAACTAACCGACAATGAAACCATAAAAAACCTGTAACCAAGTTTAAAGTAAGACAGGAAATAGATGACAAAGTGCAGGGAGATAAAACCTGAACAAATAACAGGGCCGTGTTCCACCAATTGAAACGAATGATTGGTCTTCAAATCCTTGAGAGTTAGCATGGCCAGATCGCCCATATCAACGACATAATCCTTGCGTCATCGTCGACTATGCTCTTTACAGTCATTGTAGATTCTTCAAATGCATTGATTTTGCAGTGGATGTAGGTTAAAAGGTTAAAGAGAAACAAAGAGAACTGGATGATAAAAGGTTAAAGAGAAACAAAGAGAACCGGATGATAAAGAGAGTAAAATTTGCTCAAGTACTTAAATAAAAGAAAAAGAAACGATTACATTAGGTTTGATTTGTAGTAGGAAAAAACAATTCTTTGATGATCGGAATAGATATGGATTTTTCTGAAGATCAAAATATCCATTCCCAGTTCTCACAAATTGAAACCCACTCTCACAAATTACTACTAAACCCAACAATTAGCCAATCGAAACCCACACCGATTAAAAACTTGTCCAGCGAGCGACGTTCACGATTTTAGACGACCATATTTGTCGGAGCCACAGTAACTGGACTTACCCTCTCCGGAGCTAACGACGACGACGGCGACACAGTAGCTTTGAAGGTGGAGGAACACCATGCTCTTTCGATTTAGCTCGCCCAAAATACACACACACACTCTCTCTGTTTTTTCTTTGGTTCAGAGCAAGAAAAGAAGGAGGCGGAGTTAACGAAGCGAAGTGGTTCGTGTAACCCCGCCGTAATCCCTCACGCCACGTAACCCACTAAATGCAAGAGATAAAATGACCCTTCTACCCAAGCAAGCAAACACAACATCCTTACAATTAAGGGACATAATCGTCCAAATTGGCTCAAAATTGCCAAGCGATGAAATCACCAAAGTGCTTCTTATTTGGGAGGAGAGGAGGAGGAGCAGGATAGGAAACTATCAGAAATCTGCGCGTAATAATTCAACGAGCGCAACCCTGACTAATGAAACTGCAGCCGCAAAGTACTTATTTTTTCCCTTCAATTGAAAAATATAGTTTATAAAGGCAATGCTGTAACTTCAAAATGATTTTAAACTAAAATACGAACTTGTTTCTTCTTTTGGTACAAATTTTATTCGGGACATATATAGAGAATACATGGAATGATATTTATTTAGTTTCATGATACCAGTATATAGAATACCTAATAAGAATATATAGATAAGTTTAATTGGTTGCGTAAATGAAAAATATACCTACATTTACCACGTGATGAATGATCTCAAAAGACAATAATTAATTCAAATATTTGCAGTGACTAATTGCAGTAAAAAACACAATAAATTTTCTCTACGTCCCCGCGAATAGGAATTAATTTGTTTTTGTTATTTTGTTATTTTTTGCAGGCGTTTCATGGATTTTAACAGCATACCGAATAGGAAATATTTCTAGCGACTATTTGCAGTAATCTTATTTTGAAAAATACACATAATAAGGGCGTAGTAGTAATGACGTTTATATTTCATAATACCATTACTTAAATTGTATTGTCCTCCCAAGACCTATAAAAATATGAACAATCTTCTATCTGTGTATCTAAAAGTTGAATAGGCGCAAAAAAGATTTCCCGTACTTGTTTCACTTTTTCCGTGGCGATCTCATGGGTTTTGCTGGATCGTCAACTCTTTCCATGTGTTTTGATCAAGATTGTTCACAAGACAAGATAGCGATTGTTGTTCATGCTATATCATCAAGTGAGTGAATTGTGGACCCGATCCTCTCTGCTAGAATTGTGTTTATATACAACGCGAAAACTGGCAGGATTGAAAAATTAATTATACAGGAAGTTGATTCATGTCAAATGCTTAATTACAACGAAGATACATTTATCCAGCAAGGACAATTAAGATGCCTTTGTCCCCAAGATAAACAAACATAAATGCAATCCTAGCTAGCAATTTTGTACATTAGTGTTCTATCTGTCTATATAAACAGGCTTTGAATGTTTCTTTTGTGCACTTAGAAGCTCCAGAGAACAAGATGGGATACGGTCACTTCTTGGGTCTTGTTTTCTCTATGATGGGTGGTGGTTCTGTTTTTCCGACTCTGTTTTTCAAAGACCTATGCATTTCCGGGGGAGGGCGTGGTTGCTTTTTGTTGCGTTCATCGAAGTTTTCCGAAGCCGAACAGGCCGAGGGAGTAGTTGCGGATTGTGGTTTCAACGAGTGATTTCATGGGTGAAACAGCTTGTAGTAATTAAGCTGTTGTAAGTCTGCCAAAATCTTATTGAAATAAAGAGATTGCTTTGTTCTCCTATTTTGCAACTATTCTTTTCTCCTTTTCGATGGGATTTAATAACTTTTCTATTATTTTTGCCAGGGGTTTTAGCCTCTCTCAAATGAGGATTTGGAGCTTAATTTGAAAAGAAACTAAAACAGAAAGAAGAAACAATTTGAAGTGTGGGCCAAAAAAAAAATAGTGAATGTAACTCGAATTTATTTCAAATTCGTCCAAGTATTCACAATGGAATTGGGTCTCATATGAAATTGGACAAACACTCATACATTCATGTTGTTTCTGAATATTGTGAAGAGATTTCAATAAAGGAATTCATGAACTTGCTCGCCAAAGGGGGCTCCTGGCCAGCATCACGAACATCGAGTTAGTGCTGTGCAGTGAGGTGCATAACACCGTGATGCGTACCTCCGAGCCGTCAAATCATGCATTTGACTGCTCGGATTTATCTCGGCAACCAACGATCAAGATTCGTTCATTGTCAAGATGAGATCCGAGCCGTTGGATGCACGATCCGATGGCTCAGTGGTGCGCAGCACAGTGCTGCCCACACCATTGCATAACAACATCCCCCAATTGAGTATCCCCTATGTCTTGACATCATCATTTTCTAACCTCATTTAACACACTGTCCATTGTTCTGTTTTAGGGAAAAGGGTCCTGATGGCACAGACATGGAGTCCTCGTACAGCAAAAATGCCCAGGAGTTGCTGATCAAGTTCAAGGCCTCAAAGTCTCTGCAAATATAAATCAACTAATCGATCGAGGTGTGCGTAATCAGACTCCGAATCCTCTGATGTGTAACCAGAGTATCAGAGTCCGACTCCTCTTGATTAATTGATTAGTGGGTTTTTTTTTGTTAAATCTTACTGAGTTTTTAGTTTGAAATAGTTGTAATACGACACAACGAATTTTTTTAGACTTTGTTATTTTTGTACTATTTGAACAAGTAATTAAGTTTGTGTGCTACAGATCATCAAAATTATCGGCAACGAGCAAACATCTGCATAGTGATTCAAAATATGATCACTCGCAAAAGCTTTATAAACTAGGATGCCAAAATTGACAATCGCCTGAAAACTTCTGGCATCCAAACTCAGCTGTTAGCTTTGTTCAAGATTTTTATAATGAATTCTCCGCCGCTAATCTCAGTTATTGACAACAACAAAAAAAAAAATCCATACCCAACCAATGTGTGACTATCATCATGTAACCGTATCTCCCGCCAGTTTTAAGATTTTCGGAGCCTAAGACAAACTTATGAAGGAAAAAAATATTTATATGGGAAAGAATAAAAGAGAGTCCCAAGACTTGAATCATGTACCTCTTGGATAGAGGAACTAAGCTTTTTTACTAGGCTAGCTAGCTTATTTGTTATATAAGTGCTAGATTAAATATATTACATATCTGATTATACCTATTTGGGTCCCTAATTTTGATTCAAAATTTGGGAACTTAAGTCCGCCGTCTCGTTCTTCTCGGCTTAGAGCTGGCCTTGCTCCCACGTCCAATTGTATATGAAGTCTTTCATGGGTAGCCTTTTGGGTATTATCATCATTTAGTTTGTTTGCGGATTGCTCTATCATTGTTAAGTGTGAATTGCGTACTTTTAAAATATGGAATCAAAAGAATATCGCTCTGATACAATGTAGAAAATTATAATGAACCAACTAAGACCTACCAGGCAGAGATATCCTAAAATTACATATAATGATTATAATTACCCATTCCATACCGAATCAATGTAGAACTAGTATGAGAACTAATATTATCAAGATGTTAAAGGTGTTATCCTTGTACATGTTTTTTCTGATAAGATAATCGACGTATTTCTTATTGCGGCATAAGTTTTATTCTGAATATGCCCAAAGAAATAATGGAAATAAAATTTATTTTCTGTCTATAGCATTGAATTTTAGGATCAAAACATAACATTACTAGTCCCCGTAAATTCAGCCCATGAATTTTGCAATTAATCCCAAAATTAAGGGCTAAAATCTTCATCCCCAAAACCAGCCCCCATTTCCATTTTGCATCCAAAATCATGCAAAAGCAACCAAACCATTTCATCCCAATCCATCCTCCTTCAGCCATTTCAACGACCCAAGCCCAGTCATCGCCGACCAAGCATGACCAACCACTGGCGACTCAAGCCCAGCCCTCGTAGACCACTAGCGGACATTTTCCAGCCATCGGCGACCCTCGATAGATCTCGAAATCCTCAGATCTGATACCTAGCGGTTGTTACGACCCCCAACGCCCCTCCGAACACCTTACCTACCCAGTCTCCAAACCGCCGCTTCTCGCCATGCCGCTTGCCGCCGCCTCTTGCCGCTTGCCGCCGCCTCTTGCCGCTCGCCGCTTAACAGGTCATTTTGCTGGGGAGATAATGAGGATGCCAAAAAAAAATTATGTAGCTTGTCCTATGTTTACCTCCGTCTTTTTCTTTACATCTTCTTTTGCATCGACAAATTTACCCGTAATTTGATATCTGTGATTTTAAATTTTTCAGTTGGTGGTGGAAGACCAAATGAAAAATGTTTGTCTATATTTCTATCATTTCATGGTTAATTAATTGTTTGTCTCTATTCACACCAAACCCACATTAGTCCGGCGAAAATTCACACTAGTCTGGTCTCCATTGTTGCGAAGTCCATGGAAGAAGAACAACGCGGTTGGAGTTAATGCCAAAAGGCCACGATGGTTTTTCGATTTTGGTTTGGTTTAGTTTTATTCTATTAATTCATGGTAAATTATTTACTTTATTTACCATGAAATATGTTTGTCTATGTTTCTATCATTTCATGGTTAATTATTTGGACTATTTACCATGAAACTATTTTATGGTTAATTATTTATTTATCTATGTTCTAAATATTTTATGTTATAAATATAGATGGTTTATTTACCATGAAATCGGCTTAGACATTGTTTAAAATAATTTGAACATTTGAAAATTTGAAATCTTGAAATCCTCCTATGATATCTCATTTAATTGTAGAGATTGATATTCATCCCAATCCCCTTAATTTAAGAAACAATAAATGTGTATATCAATATAGATATTATAGTAAAGGTGTAGTAAGGGTAATTCACGCATTGAAAGGATGAAAACATAAGCACGAAAAGTGGATGGGATGAATACTTACGTTATATGACTAATTAGGATGAATATTTAAATAATCCTAATCTTATTTGGCAACTTTAGAAACTTTATATCCATCTCAAAATCGATTGGCAATGAATGGAGAGGCCCAAATGTTATTAAGTGATTATCCATTCCACTCTCAAGCAATGTGAGATTCTATTTCCTTAACATCCCCCCTCATGTGCAGACACGTTTGAGGTCTGTCATGTGTGGTTACTTTTTCGGTCATATCATCGTGCAGCCTTTTTCCTGGTTTATCATCGTGGGGTGTGGATTGTGATTTTTTTTTTTAATAAAATGTGGGGTGAAATGGGCTCCACTCTTATACCATGTAGAAATTTTATATCCATCTCAAAAAAAATTGGCAATGAGTGAAAAGGTTCCAAATGTTATTAAGTGATTACCCATTCCACACTCAAGCAATGTGGGATTCTATTTTCTTAACATCCCCCCTCAAGTACAGCAGCGTTTGAGATCTGTCACATGTGGCCACTTTTTGAATTCTATCATCGTGCAACCTTTTCACTGTCTTTGTAATCCTAGCATAATAATAATGTAGAAAATAGTCTCTCCCCCTGATTTTGCCAGCAGAAGAAGCATTACTGGTACCATGCATTGTCAATACCAAGCGGCATTTTGATGAAAACAATCAAGAGACGAGCAAAAATGTTAATGGCGATATTACGTTACGCACATGTTACGAGTAGTTGTCTAGTTTGCTTATACAGAAATACAGAATTACCATGTGATGATCGTTAATAGCACAATAACATAACGATAGTTAATTCGAATATCTCCAGCGTTGCGGCAATATTCTTATTAGCAAAAACAAACATAATCAGGCCATGACAATAATGAAGAAAATTGTTAGCGATACCGTGACTTCAATTTCTAACTTCCCCAAGACCTATAATCACGACCAATCTTCTTTCCGTGCATTGATCAAAAAGCGGAATAGGGGACAAATTTTTTTTTTAGTTCTTTTGTTTTTCTCTCTTTGCTTGACGATTTCAAGGGTTTCGTTGGGTGGTCCTCTTTCACCAAGTGTGTTCGATCTTCAAGAATTTTTGTATGCCCAAACAGTGGTCGTTGTTCATGTTATATTATCAAGTGAGTGAATTACCTTGTCAATCCCTATGATAGTGTCTATATATATCTAGAAAACTACCATGATTCAACCATTAATGGAGACATTAATTAATTACTAGTATTTACAAGTAACAAGTTACAACGATGCAGCTTAGAAAAAAAAGAAGTTACAACGATGCATCCACAGCAAGGACAATCAATATATCTTTGTGCCCAAGAAATGTAATAATGGGGAATTTCTCACATTGTATCTATATAAACGGTTCTCTGATGTTTCTTTTGTGCATCTAACTAGACGCAAAAAAGAATGGGTTACAATCAGTTTATGGGTTTCCTCGTCTAGATGATGGGTGGTCCTCTTTCTTCTCTCCATCTGTTTTTCAAGGATTTTTGCGTTCCTGGGAGGGAGACTAGCTGCTTTTCTTTTCGTTCATCTCGGATTTCTGCAACCGAGGGCGACAGAGTGGCTGCTGCTGGTTGCATATATACCACCAAATGATTGGTGGAAAACCAACTTGTAGTAGTTAAGATGTTATTGTGATCTGCTAAATTAAAATTGTATTGAAATAAATAGATTGCTCTGTTCTGGAATTTTGTTTTCCCTTCTCTGCTTTTCTCTCATTTGATGTGTTCTGATGTCGGTGTTGCTATTTTAGTGCAAAGGATTTTGAACCCGGGCTCTCTCAACTGAGGCGTAGAGCTTAGTTTGAAAAACACACGATAAAAAAAGAACACAAAAAAAGAGAAAGAAGAAATAACTTGAGGCCTTCAGCAGGGGAAGTTTCTATGAATCTAGACGAGGCCAACTCCTGTCACTACAACAAAAGAGGGCTTTTCCCACATTTATTACTCGGCGTTTAGAAAAAACCCCGGTTAAAATCGCCGGTTAAAAGGCGTGGGATATTTTTTCTTTTCGTCTTGTTCTCAACGAAGTTAGCCCTAGCTGCCTCTCCCTCTTTCCCCCCTCTCTCACGTCGGTGACCTACCGGCCTCCTCTCTCGCGCAATCACCGGTCACAATGGGCGGCGGCAGCAACAGCAGAGGATTCCTGCCGCCGGACATGTCACTATGAAATGATCTAGACTGGTCATCGTTATGAATGCTTTCAGAATATGTTGTCCGTTATTTTAATCCAACTTTTATATCTTGTCATACGTTACGAATTTCTTATCCATCTATCCATATAAAGCAGTGGCAACTCAAGAGTACGCGAGAATGTACGCAATTCCCCATACAACAAAACAACCAATATATATGATGAATATATTCAATTCCCAAATCTAGGTATTAGACTTTCATGCTTACGTAATTTGAAAAATTCAACAGAGAGGCTACTATATAAATGATGAGCTGTATCCATTCCCAACCAAAAGAAGTTAGAAATTGAAGTCACTGACGGTATCGATAACTATTTTTCTTCATTATTGCCATGGCCTGATTATGTTTATTTTTGCTAATAATTAGAATATTGCCACCACGCTGGAGAGATATTCGAATTAACTGTCGTTACGTTACTGTGCTATTAGCGATCATCACATGGTAATTCCAGGTATTTCTCTAAGCAAACTAAACCACCTTGCGATTTTGACTAGTAGTTTCTGATTTCTGACCACCAACCCATTTGCTTCCCTTCCTTTGACTCGAACAAATCCCAATTTTTATTTTTTTTTGAAGGCAACAAAATTTTATTATAAACTCGACAAATGGTACATCGAGGAAAGATCAAATACGTATGGACCATAGAGGATGAGGTACTGTAAGAGGCCTACAAGAAAAGAGAAAGAGAAAAATTAAATTTAATGAAAATTGAATGAGCCCAAGAACATGACAACCCCACACCTACTGCAAGATAATTCCAGTTGAAGCATGAACAAATCCAAATCTTGAATTCCATTTTGCAGCTCTCTTAATGGAATGAAAACATCCACCATGACTTCACCAGAAGTTCTGAAAATCTGGGTCAGCCATTCCTCATCCAATATTTCTTCTAGTAGTTTGGGAGTTGGACCAATATTCCTTACCTTCATTGATTTCCCCCTTGGATTGCTTGTTCTTTGTGACCAGCGTCCATGCATCCGTTTACTGCTATGTCGTTTATGTTTCGTTTTATTTTGTTGAAATCTTGTCAGTATGATGTTTTGTCTTCATTTATTATGTTGTTTTGGTTTTGAAAAAACATTGAGAGAGGTGATGTGGTAGATTTTGCGAGTATAGCAGCACTGGGAGAATTCTTAATTGTCTTTTCGAAGCTCTCTCAATGGCTGTCGTCTATTCTTGTTGTAATGATTTCATTTTTATCTTTGTGATAATGAAATTTTCTTTGGCTTTTTGACTTTTTTGGTCCCCAAAGTATTTCCGCAGTGCCATTTTCGTCCCCAATATTCTAATTGCTAACATTGCATCCCCAAAGTATTTCCGCAGTGCCATTTTGGTCCCTGCGACTGACGCCGTTTCTTCCCTCCGTTAAAATCAAGGGCAACCTTGGTATTTCACCCCCTCTCTCCCTCAAAACGGCGTCGTTTGGTTGAAATTTGGAAATATTGATTTTTTTTCTTCCATGGTTCTCTTAGGGTTCTCATTGAAAGCCTTAAAATCAAAAAAATTATTATGACTCTTTAGGATAAAATGATCAAAAAATTAAGATCTTCGCACAGGTTCAAACATATTGAAAATTTGAATAATTAATTTTTTCACCATATTTTTTAATATATAAATAGCCTAAAAAAATCAAATATTTCAATTTTCAACCCATTTGAACTAGTGCGAAGATCTTAATTTTTTGATCATTTTATCCTAAAGGGTCATAATTAATTTTTTTGACTTTAAGCTTTCAATGAGAACCCTAAGAGAACCATGAAAGAGAAAAATCAATTTTATATATTTTTAGGCTATTTATATATCAAAAAAATAATTATGACCCTTTAGAATAAAATGATCAAAAAATTAAGATCTTCGCACTAGTTCAAACAGGTTGAACATTGAAACACTTGATTTTTTTAGGCTGTTTATATATTAAAAAATATGCTGAAAAAATTAATTGTTCAAATTTTCAATCTGTTTGAACCTGTGCGAAGATCTTAATTTTTTGATCATTTTATCCTAAAGGGTCATAATTAATTTTTTTGACTTTAAGCTTTCAATGAGAACCCTAAGAGAACCATGAAAGAGAAAAATCAATTTTATATATTTTTAGGCTATTTATATATCAAAAAAATAATTATGACCCTTTAGAATAAAATGATCAAAAAATTAAGATCTTCGCACAGGTTCAAATAGATTGAAAATTTGAACAATTAATTTTTTCAGCATATTTTTTAATATATAAACAGCCTAAAAAAATCAAGTGTTTCAATTTTCAACCTGTTTGAACCGATGCGAAGATCTTAATTTTTTGATCATTTTATTCTACAAGGTCATAATTAATTTTTTGATATATAGACAGCCTAAAAATATATAAGATTGATTTTTCTCTTCCATGGTTCTCTTAGGGTTCTCATTGAAAGCCTTAAAGTCAAAAAATTAATTATGACCCTTTAGGATAAAATGATCAAAAAATTAAGATCTTCGCACCGGTTCAAACGGGTTGAAAATTGAAATATTTGATTTTTTTAGGCTATTTATATATTAAAAAATATGGTGAAAAAATTAATTGTTCAAATTTTCAATCTGTTTGAACCTGTGCGAATATCTTAATTTTTTGATCATTTTATCCTAAAGAGTCATAATAATTTTTTTGATTTTAAGGCTTTCAATGAGAACTCTAAGAGAACCATGGAAGAAAAAAAATCAATATTTCCAAATTCCAACCAAACGACGCCGTTTTGAGGGAGAGAGGGGGTGAAATAAGGTTGCCCTTGATTTTAACGGAGGGAAGGAACGGCGTCAGTCGCAGGGACCAAAATGGCACTGCGGAAATACTTTGGGGATGTAATGTTAGCAATTGGAATATTGGGGACGAAAATGGCACTGCGGAAATACTTTGGGGACCAAAAAAGTCAAAAAGCCTATTTTCTTTTACCGATAAAGAAAAGGGCTTAAGATGCTCTAACATCAATGCATGTAAACAAAAGATAGTTACAAACAGCCTTTCTACAAGCTATTTATTCAAAAAAAACAAACTCTGAGAAAGCAAATATCCAAATTACCGTACATGAAATCACTTCACACTCAATCCTCCAAAAAACACGAAAGCCCAACATGATAGAGAAAGCTTTTAGTAGATCAACATCCGATTTAAGGGAATTTGACAATATTTCTGCCGTCTATAACCACATATAAATTCTGGCTTCTTGCATCTCTCTTCACCTTCGGGCACGCATTTGCACTTGTTATTAGCAATCATCGTCGCAATTTTCCATGCATGATTGCGGTCCATAGGACTTGACTCCTTCACAGCGCTTCTTACAGTTTGTTTGGCAATCTGTGCATGACAATGAGATATTATGAATCAATTCTCATATATATAGATTTTACATGCGTATGATTAATTCATTAAAGGTAAATATGTAATCAATTTTTTTGGAGAAAAGTGACGACGACTAAGGACAGAGCCTGAATTTAAAGATGATAGAGTCAGAAACCCAGAATCATACAAAGTTTGTAGCTTAGTTAAATAAAAATGTTAACCTCCATCTAATAGGCAGAGAATAATGCATATAAAATGTATCAATATCAGAAAAATGTAGATTGATATCCAAATTTGTTTGTTATTATATGGTTATTATCATCTGCCTAATAGACGCCGTTAATTAAAACGAAGCATGTATTTATTGCACACAATTTAAGTTACAACCTGTCCCAAACGGTCCCAATGACTTTTCATATATGAAAATGTTATGGTGCTTGAAATACGTACATGTAAGTGTCCATGAAAATAATCGCCCAATTTATTTTCATGAAAACTTTCATGTACATGCATGTTTCATAGACCATACCAACCTCTTTGATATGTTAGTGCCATGGCGATTTGGGAATTAGAACCTTGACTTTAGGATAGATTAGTACTGTCATAATACTACAAAAGGAACTTTTACTCTGCATTACTCTATGGGAAATTCAGTAATGCAAGGCCTTGCAAGGTATCTTGTAGGCGCATACGGGTTATCGATCTTGACGATAAATGGTTGAGATGTGATTTTTAGCTGTATAGGATCCCTGGTTCTAGTACACTGTACTAAACCACTACACCATCGATTATATTTTTTGTGGTGCTCATTTTGGGTCCCACAAAATACAGAAAAAATATCCATAAATTTTAAAATAATATTTTATGGAGCTATGTAAAAAATCAGCTCCAACGGAATCACAGATACACTTACACACACACTCACAAATGGGGTGCACCCCACACGCACTAGACATCTGCAGTGTGTGTAGGCCCACCCCATTTGTGAATGTATGTGTGTAAGTATTTGTGTCATTATGTGTGGTTATAGCATTGTTGTAAATTAGGACCAATTGTTCAAAACCCCAAAATAAAATTTCAACTAATAATATTTAAAAAAACACTTTTAGGTGTGCAGACTCATTAATGAATGAAAGGCAAAAAAATATGTCGATTTTAGCAAGAAGGGGAAAGTGAAGTATTGAGATTTTACCATCGGCCGGCGGAGGAGCCTTTAATAAAGTTGATCTTCGAAGCTTCACTTTGGAATGCATAGCAAAATGATGGTGATCCTCATCATGAGCTTCTGGCGTAAGGGCCGGCCTTGAATATTTCGTGGCCCCAAGTGGAATCGCAACATGGAGCCCCTATGTATTTTGAAACAAATTTAAAGAGACAAAATAAAGTATTTTTTTCCTCAAAATAATTAGAATAAGGTTGCTTCATGGAAAAACAAAGACAATATAAATCTGCAATATTAGGAAAATAAAACTAAATTAATGTTATGAATGAACCATAGAATAGGTGCACATGGTACACCCTTTTAAGGGGTGTGTATATGAGGCACCATTTCATGATAGTGATAACAAATTCTGTGCATGAAAAATGAATCCACTGTAACAAAAGTATGTGTTTGAAATTACCTCATGGTCATGGGCTATAACATAGGATGAAACCTGGGAAAGCAACTTTTTATTAGTTACTTTGGCAAATCAAGGAGAAAATGGAACATCTGAACAAGAGATAATTAATGTGGCGTATGATTTTGGTTCCCGGCCTGTTTATAAACATAACATTTCATGAAAATATTTTGCAAAAATACGTTTTCGACATGTTTGAAATAATTGATATTAAAGAAAATGTGAAGGGAGAATGAAAGCAAATAAAATAAAGATGGACACTGAAATAATTCGATCGACTGAGTCGGATACTGAATTATGTCTTGTGTAGTTCATGTGTGCGTGATAATATATAGGACATACCCACGAGGAAACTGCAAGCAGAAGAAGCAAAACTTTCATTGCCATTACAAGGAAAGAAGAAGAAGAAGAAGAAGATTAGAGAGAGAGAGAGAGAGAGAGAGAGAGAGAGAGAGAGAGAGAGAGAGAGAGAGAGAGAGAGAGAGAGAGAGAGAGAGAGAGATGTTTCAAGTGATGAATTGCATAGACGAAACAGAGGTATATATAGAATCAACTTTCACAAAATCCTAAAAAATAAAAAAAGAATTGGGGACCATGTTACGGGTGTTGACTTTGTAGATTTACTTTCCCAATTTTGAAGTGGTGTTGAATTTCCACATTAATCCTTTTTTTTATTGGTAACAAAATTTTATTAGAACTCAATAAATGGTACATCGAGAAACCACCAATTACAGACCACAGAGATTGAGGTACCGTAAGAGACCAAAGAGAAAGAAAAATTACTCAGATAAAACACTTTCCGGTCATATTTTTTACTGAAGACCCTTAAATTTGATCAGAATCTATTAGATCCGCATTTTAGCAATTTAAGGGATACAAGGGTGTTGGGTATGAACGCACATTCAAATCATCGCACAATTGCGAATTAATACAAGCCGGAACATCATAAAAAAATGCTGAAAACTAAACTAGCATCCCAATGCAAATTAGCGAAAATGTCGACGTCCACGCATTTGTTTCCTTCCCGGTTGACTTGCTTAATCTCCTCCACTCCCAACAGCTGCAACAAAATCCTAAAAAATACAAAAGGAAATGGCCAAATGGGGACCAAGTTACGAGTGTTGACTTTTTAGATTAACCTTTTTTTTTTTGGTTTAGGAATAGGGATGATGGAGAAAAAATTTAACATGACAAAGAGAGAGATTTGAGATGCTTTATTTTATGAAGTATTTTTGTTTTTACTTTTTCTAAAAAGAGCTCTTACAGTAAGCCAAGTTAAACTTGATAAAGAACCAAACTAGAGGTGTCAAACGGGTTAGGCTGACATGGCACGACACGGACACAATCCGTTTAAATGTGGCACAACACGGTTTTAGATTGGCATGGCACGAGCACGACATGTTTAAATGTGACATGGCACAACATGAGCACGGTTTTAGACAAGCACAATACGAAAGTGGGCATGGCATGACACGGTCTTAGATGGGCACGGCACGGGCATGGCACACCAAATACTAATTTTAATACCAAAAAGAATCTTAATTTCTTATTTTATAATTTATACTATAATATAACATTTTACACTTTTTGTATTGCTCAAAATTTTACACTTTTCGGATCATTTTTTCTTTGAGACAAAACTCGGTAGGAGATGTGTCGACATGGGCACGACACGATTAAGTAAACGGACCAGCACAACATGTCGACACGGTAAATTAAACGGGCCGGCACAACATGACACGAAGCACGATTTGTACGGAGCTAAACATGCCGACACGACACGACACGATCCGTTTGACACCTCTAATGCTAGTCATGATGCTAGCTCCTCCTCCACCTTGGCTGGTTTCGATGAATTGAGATTCTTGCATGCATGCAAAGAAATTTAAAAACATTTTTGTAGCTGCAGCTAGGTTGAGTTTAAGAAAAAATGTAAAGAATAGTGGCCCAACGTGGAGTTTAGGTATGCCGAGTCACCTCATGACTTAATTATCCTCGGAAAGGATAATTCAAGTACATTCAATTGAAAGAATTTTCATAAGCCAACGACTTTATTTTTGAAAAAATACAGAACTAAGGATCCGATTTAGAAATGACTCCACGTTCTATGATTTGCAAAGCTAGAAAGATGCATTTGTCATTTCTCAGTTTTTTTTTTTTTGAACGGTCATTTTAGTTAAGAGTGAGAATTGTGTTACACATCTCATGCACATCGCCTTTTTTGTACTCAATTTTCTTACACTACAACAAAAATGATGATTAGTGACGAAAATCCTGGTGACGAAATTGAATTTCGCCTCCTATATGTCTATTTTGAGAGGAAAAATATATTTCGTCTCCAATTAGAAGGATAAACAAATTAAGGGTGACGAAATTTTATTTTGTCGCCATATGTAGTAAATAGGTGACAAATTTTTTTTTTTCGTCACCAAAATTGTGGACGAATGAAATTTTAGGTGAGGAAATTATTTTTTCGTCACTAATAAGTTCCCTCCATATCTTTCCCAGGCGTTTGAAATCTGTAGAGCAATAGACGACGAAAAAAATTCCTCACAAATGAGAAGACTTTTGGTGAGGAAAGTTTTTTCATCACTCATTGTATTAAATCAAATTGTTTTTTCATTTTGGCTGGGTGAAATTGGTATTGGGCGGGACTTAAAAAGTAGGAGGAACAATTTTGTCACAAAAGCTATGGGTCCCAATCCAACCCAACCCCAGTTAGATTTTCTAACTCAACTTTCTAACCCAAACCCAGTCACAAAATCGTCCCACCCACCGCTCCCTCTCCAGGTTTTCCATCTCTCTAACTCAGACTTCTCCCTCAGGTTTTCCAAAGCAAAGACCTATACCAGTCTCACTCCCCGGCCCTCTCCATTTTTGTAACTCCAGCTCTCAAGCTCTGGTATGTCAATTTCTCTCTCTTCTCCTCCATCGATCTCCCTAATTTCTAACACTGACTGCATTCCTTTTCACACAGCGGCACAGTCGACCCGCCCTGTCCGATTTGGGTGAGTTCTCTCTCTCTCTCCTGTGGTATGTTTGCCTCCTTCTCTTGATTTACAGGCTTGGAGGAATATTTTGTTGGTTTGGCTTTCCCGTTTCGGTTTCTTGCAAAGTTGAAAAGTTTTCTTTTCCCCATTTGTTTGCAGAGAAAACGTGAAAATAGGCATAGTCAAAGCCTTTGTCGGTTGCCTCTGGTCCTGAATCGATTTGTGATGGCAGTGGGTTTGGGTTCCCTTAAAACAAAGTATTAGAAAATCAAGTGCCCTAATCTTTGGAAGAAACAATAGCTTAATTAAGAATATCTTAATTTAGTCGACAATGGGTTTGTCTGTTTTCTATATAGATATCCCCTAGTGGCGAACAAGGAATTTATTCATTAGTTTATTTAATTTGTTCTCTATGATTATGGTAATCTGTGTTTGTTTTGGGTGCCGACATGTTTTCGGATTGGTTACTAATCTTCCTAACACGGTGAGCTAGTTTAATATTTGTTTATTCGAATACTTGTTCCTTTATGGCTTATGCCCTAGTTTTTAACAGAGCAAATTTTGTATTGTTTTCTCTGTTGTCTTCTTTCAGTAAACTTGATTAGAGTTAATAGGTAGATGAAGGGAACTTCTTTATAACTTGTAGAGATTGAGATCAGTTTAGTAGTGTTCTTGTATGTGTACCAATCTTATGAGTATTAGATGCAAGAGGTGTTGTATTGTTAGGATAATACTTAACTTGGGGGGACCCTAGAAAAATTACAAACAAGAGAACACTTCAAAAGAGACGTGAAAGAATAGTATTGCCAATCTTAAAGTGCTATAGACAACAGAGTTATGAATTGCAGAATCGTGAATTGAAATTGGTGTTGTTTATATTTCAGTCACATTCCAGGATATTTCCTCCTATATCTTGTTGGACAAATAGCTACTATTATCTTATACAAGGCTACAAAGCGCAAAATTTGGCTACTTGCAACTTGTAATCGATCTTAAAGTCCAAATGTAGAGCCTTCACAAGTTGACATCAGACGAGAGTACGTCTCCATAGAGTGTCAAATTATCTTGGACCTAGAATCTTTCTACGTTGGCATGGAATTTCGAGTCTCATAGTTTCCTTTAAAATGCTTGGGACTATTTCTACCCCACAAAGACTAATCAGAAATATTAGTGGATCCATCTACTTTTGCCACCTATATATTTATGCACACGCACCTCTTCATACCGTAGCTGTTCACAGTTATATGTAATTGAACCATATTTAGTTGCAGCATTCGTACTAGATTGAGTTTTTCAATGACTTCTCGCATAGCACATTTTTAAGGAACAAATTCATTGGGCGTAGATATACTTCAGAACTAGAAGCTTTTAGAATCACCCCTTCAAAGTCGGAAGGCACTGCCAAGGTTTATTTGGCATGGGATACTGCAGTTAAACTTCATTTTGATTTCCATTATTGAAGTATGTAGACTAACTTCCCCTGAACCTCCACACCTTTTAGCAGAATGACTTTACCTATGCTAGGTGCGTATAATTTTGGTGCATACTTCTGCCATCTCCCATAGCTTAATGTGATCTGGGATAGTTCAACATATTCTCACGCTAGTAAACAGTATATTGGAAGGTTCTTTGGACAAGAGATGTGTTGTTTGAAAGTTTGAGCCTGTGCATACTGATTACTACTTGATAGTTTGTATATGTAATCATGACAAATAACTGAAATCTGGATATTTATTAGAAGTGGAATTGTTTCACATGTTGAGTTATACTTCATTCTAAATTGTAGGTATTGTAATGGTCCATAAGAGTATAGAATGCATGAATTTTCCTTATTTGCTTCTTTAAATCTATCCAATAGAAAGATCTCATTCATGGTAAGAGACAGATACTATGTGATGCATGACATGACATTAATGTGGTGACTTATATCTTACTTGCATTTGCGATCAAACATGGACAAAAGTTGGATGAAAACGGGCGTGACAGCTTTTGGGAGAATTAGTAAGCCATATTATAATGGTGTAAATTCATTTATTCAATTTCCAAGATCAATTGTAGATGGACAAGGTAATATTCTGCGCCTGTGTCTAAAGTTGGTCTAATTCTTGTATTATTTTTGTCTTTGTTTCAGTTGTTGAACAGTTGGTGTTTGTTTGCACAAGCTGGATTGATCTCTCTCTTGCAATTCCAGGTTTCTTTTCCATCTGTTTTTTTTTTTGAATTAGTTGGTATAACACCTTAACAGTTTTTGATCAGTACTTGGTTTTGTTCTAAGTTCGGGTAGCTAGGTAACTCTATCTTCAGATGAGTAGTCACATTTTTAAGATAGTGGTCTCTCTCTCTCTCTCAGCAACAAGTGTTATGTCTTTAAGATTCTGTTTTTATGATGAAGTTTTAGTTCATAGCTGTTGTTATATGGTATAAGAAGTAAAAACACCAATTTATGTTATACTGAAGTAGTTTTAGAAAAAAGCTGGTGTTATCTAGTATGACTAATAGGCAAATCCTTCTGCCCACGATTTTATGATTCCGCATATCTTGTCTTTGCTTTGGTTGTGTCATGTGTGTGTGTGGCACTATTTCATAGGAACAAATGTACATTTGAAGTCGTGGTACCGATGTGCATATCTTGTCTATGCATTGATTCCATGAGGTTGCTTTTGTTGGCTATGCACTAGCCTAATCTTTAGTTTTTTGTTGAGAAAGATCGAGAAATTGGGGAAATATGGACTGCCTTAACGGTGGCAGTAGCAGCCGAAGGAGAGAAAAAATAGGGGAAGAGAGATGTTGCTATCTGGATCTCAAAAGGGGGCAGCCAAACTTTGCTGCTACACACTTTTTTCATTCCACTACAACTTTAATATTAGGGCATTACACAAATTAGGGCTTTACCTAACAAATGAGCCCAATAGGCAATAACATAAAGAAATAAGCTAGCCTATTACAGAAAAAACATTTAGCCCAAACACAAAACATGAACTTTGGTCCAATATTTGGGAGGGCTAAGAAGTTGTCATGAGATCCTGTTTCCAATTCATAGATGCAGATGTCAAAGCTTTGAATTTCTCTTTGCGGCCTACATGATGTCCTGTTTCACTGATTGAGAAACGTGATGCTGCTGATGTTTTTTGGTTTACTCACTCACTCCTTTACGGTGGTTGTTGCTACTGGTCTACATATGTCTGTCTCTTGTTGATGCTGGTGTTCTTATGCTATCGATTGAGCCCCTTTCTTCTCTGATGATTGTTGATACATGCATGCTCTAGTGATGCTCTGCCTGGTCTAGCTTGATGCCAATATGGACTTAGTTTTTTGGGCCTTACTCTATTTCTGAAGTAGAGAATATGAGGACTTAGTTTTTTGGGCCTTACTCTATTTCCTTGCTTAAGGTCGTGGTAGTGGTGTTGTATTTTGAGTTAGATCCTCACTTGTTGTTTCATTTGTGTATTGAAAAGTTTACATAATTTTTTGTGTTCTATTAACATCATAACCAAAATACTTTATTCTACTTTTCATGTGTGCAGATTGAATATGCATAAGTTTGGTAGCGAGGAAGATGGTATATATATGCTCTACTACGAAGACTTTTTGTTTGGATATATGCTTCTATGAAGACTCTTTTTTTGGATGAAGTTTCGAGTCTTCTTTTTTTATTTTAATGATGCTACCGAACTATGATGAACATATATGGTATGGTCTACCTTTCATGTTTTTTTCATGGGGACATTAATGCTTTAGACCCTATGGGGATGAACATTTCTGTGTAGAATACATAGTTCTCGTGGTTAATGAATGCCTAATTTGGACATGATTATATTGGTTTATGAAGATGTGTTGGCTATTATATATGGGGTAATGTATAATTTATTTGTTTGTCTGAGTATTGAAATAAACAAGATAATATTGTATTGTAAGGAGAGTGTAGGTGATCGACAATCTTTCGTCACTTATTGGCTTTAATTTGTAATTTTAGGTGACAAAATATTTTGTCACCTTTATTATTTTTTTAATTAAATCCTTCGTGACGAATTTTTTTTTGTCACCTATGTGCTTAACTTGATCAATTACTTGTCACAATTAGTGACGAAATTGAAAATGGGTGACAAATAATTATGGCAACGGTGACGAAATGTTTCGTCATAAAAAACACAATTGGTGACGAATTTTTTTCGTCACCAAGTGATTTTTCCGTGACGAAATTTTTCGTCATCAAAAGGCACTATAGGTGACAAAAAACGGATTTCGTCACCAGGGAGGAATCCTCGACAACCTTTAGTCGACAATTTTTTTTTCGTCACCTATGCTATTTGTGACGAAAAATATGCAATTTGTGACGATTTTCACTCGTCACCCAATGAGATTTTTCTTGTAGTGTTACTACCAATTTTGGTGGGAAATAGTCAAATTTGGCCATGAAAAGGGGTGGGTTATTTTATCTAAAAGCGACCTAGGCCCCTTTCTTTTTATCTATTAAAAGTAACTACAACCCAAGTTTGTGCTACAAAATTTTTGAAAAATCTAAGGAGACCGACCGGGGAGATCGACAGTGGGATCGGACGGCCACGAGGACCCACGAATGATCCGAGCTGTTTAATAATTTTTAAAAAATTGAGTGGGCCCATGAAAAATCAACTCAATCCGATATGTGTAAGCACTTGATCTAATTTTATGTTTCTTCATTCAAATTTCGGATTTGTAAAAAAATTGGATCAAGCGCTTCCACATATCGGATTGAGCTGATTTTTCATGTGACCCACTCAATTTTTTTTTAAATTATTGAACGACTCGGATCATTCGTGCGGACTTAGAGTGGGTTCCGCGTGGTCATCGATTCCCATCTTAGGTGCTCCCCGTCTGTTTCCGTAGCAAAGTTGCAAAATTTTAGAGATGGATCTGATCTTGTTTACATTGCCCTAGGCAAGGCCTGGTATCGCCTATAGTCTATCAAAAATTTCCTTCTTTGTCAAACGGCCGAACCAGTCAAACAACTCAATAATATAGGCCTTTTTTTTTTTTTTAAAGCCATCAGAAGACAAAAACAACAAATTAACCATTTTCAAATGCATTTATAGATAATCAGATCACTTGTTCCCAGACACATCTATGTACGACTTTGAGAGGTGCTAGGGGCGTGGTTGGTCCATGTGTCCCTAACATTTTGGGTACGACTTTGTAGTAGAACATGCCAACATGGCTTGGCACATTTTGCTGGGATTTAAAAGTGGTCTACAACTTTATCTAAGGACTCAGCTATACACACCGATCATGGCTACCGACGGTTATGCGGGGCTCACTCTGGGCTCCGCACGAATGATCCGAATCGTTTAATATAATGTTTTTAAAAAAACCGAATGGGTTTTCAAAAAATCAGGTTAATCCGATATGTGTAGATATTCGATCAAATCTTCTTCTTTTTTTCACGAATCCAAAATCGTAATAAAAAAAATGGAAGATTGGCTTAGCAAATAAAAAATAAAAAAATTAAAGATTAGATCGAGCACCTACACATATTGAATTAAGCTGATTTTTCACAAACCTAATCTATTTATTTTGTTAACGTATGTCCCATAGGCATATGATAGAGATTATATATTCTACTATGTAGAAAATTATAATGAACGAACTAACTTAATCTACTAGCTAGGCAGAGAGATCCGAACATCACATAGAATGATCACCCATCCCATACCGATTCAATGTAGAACTGCTTTCTCTGTTGGTTTCTTGCCAACTTGAGTTTGCTTTGTAATCCTTTTTTCTTATCAATAAATTTTTTTGCTTCGCTGTTAAAAAAAAAATATTATCAAGATGTTAAAGGTGTACGTTATCCTTGCACATGATTTTTCTGATAAGATAATCGACGTATTTCTTATTGCGGCATAAGTTTTATTCTGAATATGTGCAAAGAAATAATGGAATAAAATTTATTTTCTGTCTATAAGTACACACCATAATTTATTGACGAGAATTTAATTAGTTAAGATATTTGATTTGGTGCAAAAAAAAAAGTAGAAAAATCATGCGCAAAAGTACTCTAAATATATACTACATCCGATTATGCCACGACTTTTGAAAACAGATACTGAATATGGGATGGGGATACTAATAGCATGGTTTTTCTAAATGAAACTAGTTGCGATAAATATTACCCTGATGATCGTTCATAGCACAATAACGACAGTTAATTCGAATATCTCCAGCGTCGCGGCAATATTCTTATTGACAAAAATAAACATAATCGAGCCATGGCAATAATTAAGAAAATAGTTGGCAATACAGTGATCACTTCAATTTCTAACTTTCCCAAGACCTATATAATCGTGATCAATCTTCTTTCCATGCATCGATCAAAAAGCAGAGTAGGGGACACACAAAAAATGTCAGTTTTTTCGTTTTTCCCTCTTTGCTTGACGATTTCAGGAGTTTCGTTGGGCTGTCCTCTTTCACTCAGTGTGTTCGCCAAGAATTTTCACATGCCCAATTAACAATGGTTGTTGTTCATGTTATATCATCGAGTAGTGAGTTTCCTAGTCTAACCTAGTCACCCCCTATAACATATTGTGTTCCGAAATTAGTCGAAGTGCACGCAAGCTGGCTTGGACATCCGGTTATCCAAAAAAAATAAAGATTGTGTTACTGTGATTCAACAATTAATTGGACACTTTTATTAGTTACAAGTTACAACGATACATCCATTTATTGTGTGAGATAATCACAGCATTACAACAAGGACACAAGCACTATTTCTTTGTGACCAAGACACGTAATTATGGGGAAATTCTCACATTATCTCTGTATAAATAGTTCTCTAATCTTTCTTTTGAGCATCTATCCAGACGCAGAAAAGAATGGGTTACAATCAGTTGATGGGTTTTTTTGTCTCGATGATGGGTGGTCCTCTTTCTCTCCATCTGTTTTTCAAGGATTTCTGCGTTCCCGGTGGAGGGACTGGCTGATTTTCGTTGCGATCATCTCGGATTTCTGCAATCGAGGACGGCAAAGTGACTGCTGATTGTGGCATATGTACCACCAAATGATGGGTGAAAGACCAGCTTGAAGTAGTTAAGATGATGTTGTAATCTGCTAAATTAAAAATATATTGAAATAAACAGATTGCTCTGTTCTGGTATTTTGTTTTCCCTTCTGCTTTTCTATCATTTGATGTGTTCTGATGTTGGTGTTGCTATCTTAGTGCAAAGGGTTTTGAACCCGGGCCCTCTCAACTGAGGTGTAGGAGGTTAATTTGAAAAACACACAAAAAAAGGAGAAAGAAGAAATAACTTGAGGCCTTCAGCAGGGGAAGTTTCTATGAATCTAGATGAGGCCAACTCCTGTGCTATGAAATGATCTATATCGGTCATCGTTAACTGGGGTAAATCAGATTTTGGTACGCAAAAACATGTTTTTAGAAGAAAAAAAAAGACGGAGAAAATGCTTTCAGAACAGTCCTTTCTTTTAATCCAACTTTTAGATGTGGAAATGGATGCTTTACATGTCATCCGACTGTTTAATCAAATGGACAATGAGCATGCATCACCCTTTGTTCCATTTGATTCCGGATTGTAGGTTATTGCTTAGGAAATTCAGGTCGAGCTTGATACGTCATGTGTTTCGATAAGCAAATCGGTGTCCGGACCTCATTGCTAATGAGGCTTCAACAACTAAGCTGGATTAGTTATCTTTTTTCTTTTTTTTTTGATAGGCAAATTTTTTTTAATTAGAAACTCGATAATGGGTACATCGAGAAGGAAAGGGCAAGCATCATTGAGAGGGAAAACCCAATCCAATCATATGCAAGCCACCAATCCAAAAAGGAGAAAAAAAAAACCAACGAATAGTTGGAAAAGATTACAGAAAGAAATATGACAAATTCAGATTTTATGCTTTCTAATGCCATGCAGATGGCTCCGGAAATCTTCAACGGAATAGGCTGCAAGATTGCATCTTCGTTTTACCCAAAGAGCCACTCTCAGTTTGATAAGGTCAATCACTTCTTCAGCATCTGGAGTTGAGTTCTTGAAGACAAGGTCATTTTTTGCTTTCCAAATAGACCAAAGAACGGCGTAGAGAGTGGTATTCCAACAAATTAATTTCTTCCAAGTTATGGAAGGTATTGGAAAACCAATAATCAATCAGACCAAAGATAGTTGAGGGGCAGATCCAGGACATATTCCACCAAACCATAATACCGGACCAGATATTCCAAGAAAAGTTGCAATGGAGGAGCAAATGAGAAGGTGTCTCTGAAGGTGCAGAGCATAGAGGGCAGATACCAAGGTCTTGGTGAATGATATTTCTCCTCACTAAGATGGATCTTGTAGCAATTCTTTCTTGAGCAACTTGCCATACGAAAGCGTCAATTCTGGCTGGTCCAAGATTTTTCCAGATGGAATTGAGGATGTTTTTGACTTGAAAGTTTTGAACTCCCAGTTAGAGTATGCTGATTTTACAGATTAACAACCATTGGAACTCCAAGCCCAGCGTGGATGATCCATTCTTGAAGGAACTAAGTTGAAGTTTCTCAACTTATCTTGAAGAGAGACCAGCAAACTTTCCTCCCAAGGGCGAATTCGTCTTCTAAAAATAAGATTCCAGTCATCTGAAGGTGAAGATGGGGCTAATTCATTTACAAAAGCCTCTTGTTGCTCAGAAGTAAGAAAAAATCTAGGAAAAAGAGTTTCCAAACTCCTATCCTCAAGCCAAATGTCATGCCAAAATTTAGTAGCATTACCCGCTTGGACAGAAATTCTAAGACGATCTTCAATTGATTTGCCAATGGAAGAGTTATCAGAGCACACAGAGCATTTATCAATCCAAATCACTGAAGCTCTGGAAGAAGAGGATGGTAGAGCAGGCCACCTGTAGACACCCAAATTTGGAAATCCCGGATACCTTGTAAGTCCCCAATGATGATAAACAAAGCATGATTTAAACCTTTGGATTGATCTAAACCTTTTGGAGCATTACCTTTCGAAAACCGTAGACAAGTGGCTGATAAGCTTCCCAATAATGAAAACGTGCCATGAAAGATTTAAACAATGCTTTTTGTACTCAAATGAGTGAGAAAACACCTTAGAACTAGGTATGAGAGTGCCAAGTAACACTTTTTTTTGAACGGGTGCCAAGTAACACTTAAAATGAGTGAGTATGTGTTTTGGCCATCGTGGCACCAACGGTCTTCGGTTTAGTCTGCTTTCAGCCCAATTTTCATAAACCAAACTTCCTTATTTTTATGTTTGGATTCCACCATCTTCTAGTACATTCAAAACCCTCTTTATCGATATATAATAAGCCTTAATCCGATTTGAAATGAGGGAGATACAAGGATTTTGCCTAAACGACTTCTTTTTCGACCACCTGAGGGTAGAATCGTCATATCTTTTGATGTACAAATTTTCTTTGATCCAAACCACTTGGGTTATAAAGTAGACTTGACAAGCTTTCCAACGGTTCGAAGAACACCCAAAACCGAGTTCGGGAGTGTCCAGGCCAGGGCGGCCTTGCGAAGTTCGGCCTGTTGAGCAGTCGCCTGTACCGTACGGCGGTCAACTGTGCCGTACGGTGGAAATATTTCTACCGTACGGTAGAGTTTTTGATCGCCTTAACTTAAGTCGGTTGGGATGTGCCGTACGGTGGAACCCTAGTGCCGTATGGTAGAGTTTAAGTGCCGTACGGTGGACACAATGTCGGTTAAAAATGCGTGCAGACCAAGATTGCTTGATTCCTAAGCCATTTTTACCCTATAAATACCTCCCCCTTCATTAGACAAGATATACAATTTTTTGAAGAAAAAGAGAGAGAGGGGACATTTTTTTGAGAAAAAGAGAGAGAAAAACAGTTTTAGAAAACAATAAACAGCTCCAAAATGTTTTGAAAATCAATGCTTGATTTTATTCTTCTTTCAAATACCAAAAACTCCATTTTCTCTAAAAAATCAAGTCCAAAACAATTTCAAAAGCAATCCAAATCCAAAGCCAAGCCTCCTACCTCGTCACTACATCATACTAGAGCTCACCCACTCAGCTAAATTCACAAGAAGGGGGCGTAAGGGCCGCTATACCATTCCCAACTTTCCAAAGAAAGGTTTTTCATTCCAAAAGGTATAACTTTCTGTTCTTATGTTCTGAGGGGAACTATACGGCTTGAACTGGTTCCTTATACCAGTCTTGGGTCTAAATGGTTCAAACACTACAATAAAAATAAAGTCGATATCCCACGTATCTCTACCGTGCGGTACACATGACTATTGCACGGTAGAGTGTTTTCAGGGGAACAATCCTGTCAAAAGCTTTTTCACCTCCTGTTTTATTTAAAAATCAATGTCAAGTATCATGCTCCTTATATTCTATCCATAATAGTATATGTCATGATTATTCTTTCTCTAGTTCATGTCAGTCGTGCATCACCTCTTTGAAGTAGGAGTCATTTATGTGATAGACAAACATGCATACTTGTTTCATATTGTCATATGTTAATTAAGGTTGTTTTAGAACTGTTGCTTACAAAGTATGTGTACCGTACGGTACTTCCCTCTGCCGTACGGTAGTGTTAGTTTTTGAAATAGCATCTTTATTTGCTCCCTGAATTTAGTTGTTTATTTTGAAGCATGCTCATAAATACCTGTTGTTGATGCAAACTTTTTACACGTCATTACTGTCTTTTTTTGCAAAATATACCACGAAGACCAGTGCCGTACGGCACATTCCTCAGCCGTACGGTAGTGTTCTCGTGGGACAAAATGCTAGTGTTTGTTATTTTCTGCAATTAGATTCAAGCACGCCTGTTAATGTTCATATTTTCCAGCAATTATCTGTTTTATGTGCTATAACTGTTTATGTGGCATTAAAAGTTAAGCAATAAAATGATTTTCAAATCCCACAAGTATTAGTGGAGACCGATTTTATTGGGCGAGGGGGGTGCTTTTCCAAACAAAACCTTCCCCCCTCGTAACCTGGCTCCCGAACCCAAAACTCTCTGTTTTCAATAGACCAAAACCTTTTTAAAAGGGCAAAAGAGTCACATTTTTCAAATAAACGGTTTCTCGGAGTTAATCCTTTTCAAAACCCGGGTGGCGACTCTCAAACGACCACCATTTCCCCTTTTTGTAACACTAAAAATACAAAAAGAGAGACGGAGAATTTTTCCGGGCATATAGCCCACACCACCATTGATGTTCCTCTAAATTATATTTTTTCAATATCAGCTTGACCCAAAGAGATTGCTTTCAGAACTAATTCTCCACCACCACTTTCCTAAGAGAGTAGCATTGTGTTCCCGTAATCTTTTGATGCCTAGCCCACCAAATTTTTTGCTTCTTGTTACTACATCCCAATTGACAAGGTGGAGCTTCTTTTTGTCTAATGAGTCCCCCCAAAGAAATTGCCTTTGAATTCTTTCAATGATTTTAGTAACAACAGCTGGCATTTTGTAGAGAGACATCTAGTAAATAGGGAGAGTGGAGAGAGATGATTTAATCAGAGTGATCCTGCCCCCAAAAGCAATGTGCCTTCTCTTCCAAACTGAAAGTATTTTCCTCATCTTGTCAATGACTGGCTGCAAAGTAGAAACTCTTCTTGGGTTAGCCCCCAGAGGCATACCAAGATATTTCATAGATAGAGAGCTTGTTTTGCAGCCTAAGATATGTGCAAGATTGGTGATATCCTGCTCATTAACCTTGATACCACACAACATACTTTTTGAATAATTGATCTTTAAACCAGAGAGCAGTTGGAATTGTCTTAAGATTCTCTTTAGGTTTGAAATCTCTTCTCTGTCATTGTTGCAAAAAAGAATGGTATCATCAGCAAATCGGAGATGAGAGAGGGTCAAGCCATTTCTTCCTACTTTAACACCTCTAATCATCCCACAATCTCTTGCTTTTTCCAGAAGAATGTTGAGAGCTTCAACAACAATGTTAAATAGGAAAGGTGAGAGAGAATCACCTTGCCTAAGCCCCCTGTGAGATCTAAATTCAGATGAGGGTGAACCGTTGATCAAAACAGATAGAGAAGGTGAAGATATACATTCCAGAATCCAATCACACTGTGGGCAACCCGCCCGAAAAATAGGTTTCCGTTTTGAAAAATTGAAGAGTCGCCACCCGGATTTGAGGTTTGCCACCCGAGAAACCGTTTTGATTGAAAATGATTGTTTGAATTTGAAAACCAGAGATTGTTTTGGGTTCGGAAGCCATGTTACGAGAGAGGAAGGGTTTTATGGCACCCCTCTCGCCTGACGCAATGTCGGTCTCTACTCAATGTTTGTGGAATTTTATTAAAAATATTTTGTTTTATTAAAGCAACTAGCAAGTGTCCATAGATATATCAAATAAAGAGTGTATGCCTGTGCAAGTGTACAATATATGATAATGAAATGATACAAAGTGAAAAATGATAGAAAATCAACTACTGCCACTGGAACGTACCACTCCCGAGCGCTCAGGAGCTCTGCTGAGCCATCCTGCAATTTTTGGTTAGATTAAATGCAACATGATACTTAAAACAGAAACAAATAACTACTAATATGCACCAGTGCTCAACAAAGGGCTTAAACAGTTAAGAACTGGTCCTAACCATCCGAGCTTCGCTTCCTTGTAACTGAAAATAAAACTAATTGGGCTCTGGAAGGACCAGTGCACATCTAGCATTTATTGAAATACAGAAAAAGCAATATTTAGTGACAAAATAGGATTTTGGTGACAACAACACTCCTGAGCGCTCAGGAATGGTCCCGAGCGCTCGGGAGTGGACACAGTGCCCGGAAAATGTTTTGTTTCTTTGTGCTCCTTTTGCTCTTGTTGCTTAAACTAAGATCAAATGGGCTCACAACCAGTATGAGGAACTGGTATGGGCCCTTGATCCCCCTCAGAAGTTTGAAAACAGTGGATTATGAAGGTGTTTATATCTTTGCTTGACTTGACTTGGCTTTTTGCACTGATTTTGGTGCTTGAGAATGGTTAGAAAATAGTTTGAGAAGAGGGAATTTAGGTCTCCATTTCTCTTAGAGATTTTCCTTGAGAATAGGTGATTTTCTTAGAAAATGGAGATTGTTTTGAAAGAGTTTTAGAGAGAGTTTTAGAGGCTGATTTTTTGTAGCAAAAGGGAGAGGGAGAGACTGGTTTTTCGTGGTCCCCTTGAGTGTTGAATGGGGGGGGGGTAATTTATATGGGAGGGGAGTGAAAAATATGTTTGAAACTTGAAAAATAAAAGAAAATCAAATGGAAAATGATTTTGGGGGGGAAAAAACGTAATAATTGCCCTGCTGGTCTTATGAGATATGCAGGATTGAATTGCAGGTTTGAATGTACTGAAAATTCTAAAAAAAACATAGTCAATGGTCAAGCTCATCATCCAATGGCCTGTCAGTACTATCGAGCGCCCAAGAATGCAGTTCCGAGCGCTCAAGAGTGCCACTCCCGAGTGCTCAAGAGTGCCTGCCCAACTTCAGAAGGGCGCCACGGACACTCCCGAACTCGGATTTGGGTGTTTTTTGAAGTGTTGGAAAGCTAGTTAAGTCCTCTTTCTAATCCAATTGGTTTCATTCAAATATATTTTATACACTGAAATGTGTGTCAATTTTACTCTCTAGGTGTCGGGAAAAAGATGCGTTTTAGTTTAGAAAAAGACCAAGAAGCATCGTTCAAGCTTGTTCAAGGCATGCTTTGATTCAATTTCATCATCGGGGAGCCTCGAGGGCACAAATTAAGGATAATTAATAGGTCCAAATTGAGGTGTCTACACACACCATTTTTTACCACAGCCAAGGTTCTTCATCATATCAATTAAGAATTTCCAGTTTACACAATCAAAAGCTTTTTCAAAATCCAGTTTTAGAATTAGCCCTCCACTTTGCTGTTTTTTCCAATGATGAATGATTTCATTTGTCATGAAAACACCATCCAAAATTTGCTTTCCACCAATAAATGCAGATTGTGTTTCGCCAATGAGATTGGGGAGTGCTAGTTTTAGTTTGTTCAAAAGAACTTTTGAGAGAATAAACTAATGGGCCTGAATTCATTGAAAGAGGATGCTCCATCAATTTTGGGAATGAGAGCAATAAAAGAAGAGTTGATACCTTTCACCAACTTTGAGTTAGAATGGAATTCATTGAAAAATTGAATCAAGTCCTCCTTCATAAAGTTCCAAGCTTTTTTAATGAAGTTGAAGTTAAAGCCATCCGGTCCTGGGGCTTTAGAACTGCTGCAGTCCTTGATAGCTGCAAGAATTTCCTGAGAATCAAACTGTTTTTCTAACATTTCAGCGCTGCTGAATGGGACAGTTTTCTTGGAAATATTCCTCCCATTGAGGATTCAGCTTGAGTTCCTTCCCTGAAGATATAAGAAAAGTGATTGACAGCAAAGTGATTGACAGCAGCTTCCTTGATAAGAGAAGGATCTTCAATGACAGAATCCTGAACTTTGATAGAGCCAATTAGATTTCTTTTGAACCTGTTGTTTGCCATTATTTGGAAGAATTTTGTATTTTTGTCTCCAACCTTGAGCCAGTTTATTCTTGATTTTTGACTCCAAAGCGTTTCAGCCAGTTTATTGTTCTTCCAAAACTCACTTTTGAGAGCCCTTTTGGATAGTTTTTCCTCAGAAGACAAAACTCTGCCCTCACTAAGAATATCTAGCTGCTGAATTTTTCCTTCCAACTCCTACAGCTTCAAGTTGATATCACCAAATTCTTCCTTATTCTATCTCTTTAGCCTCTCTTTTGCTGCCTTCAGTTTCTGAATTAGCTTAAAGCCAGACCAACCTACAACATTGGTTTCATTCCAAACTTTCTTTAGTTTTGTGTCCTTCATTTCTCGTTTTTCAATTCAATGAAACTGCAGGCAAAGAACTTTATTTTTCCTTCAAGTGAAAAATGTAGTTTATAAAGCCAATGCTGTAACTTCAAAATGATTTTTAACTAAAATAAAATTTGTTTCTTCTTTTGGTACAAATTTTATTCTGGACATACATAAAGAATACTTGGAATGATATTTATTTAGTTTCTTGATAAGAATATATAGATAAGTTTAAATTGGTTGCGTAAATGAAAAATATACCTGCGTTTACCACGTGATGATCTCAAAAGACAATAGTTAATTCAAATATTTGCAGCGACTAATTGCAGTAAGCTTTTTTTTGGCAAAATAACCCCAATTGGGAAATATTAAAAACTAAAAATTTCAATATTGCCACTTTCATTAATTTCTTACACACGCTCTCAAAATGTATATAAACACAATAAATTTTCTCTATGTCCCTGCGAAAGGATTTTTTTGTTGTTATTTTGACTTGACACAGGCGTTTTATGGATTTTAACAGCATACCGAATTGGAAAATATTTCTAGCGACTATTCGTAGTAATCTTATTTAAAAAAATACGCATAATAAGGGCATAGTAATAATGACGTTTATATTTCATAATACCATTACTTAAATTGTCTCGTCCTCCCAAGACCAATATAAATATGAACAATATTTTGTCTGTGTATCTAAAAGCTGAATAGGCGCAAAAAGATTTCCCGTTCTTGTTTCATTTTTTCTGTGGCGATCTCATGGGTTTTGCTGGATCGTCCTCCTTTTTCAGTGTGTTTTGATCAAGAATATATGTTCACATGACAAGATAGCGGTTGTTGTTCATGCTATATCATCAAGTGAGTGAATTTTGAACCCGATCCTCTCTGCTAGAATTGTGTTTATATACAACGCGAAAACTTGCATGATTGAAAAATTCATTATACAGGAAGTTAATTCATGTCAAATGCTTAGTTACAACGAAGATACATTTATCCAGCAAGGACAATTAAGATGCCTTTGTCTCCAAGATAAACAAACGTAAATGCAATCCTAGCTAGCAATTTTGTACATTAGGGTTCTATCTGTCTATATAAACAGGCTTTGAATCTTTCTTTTGTGCACTTAGAAGCTCCAGAAAACAAGATGGGATACGGTCACTTCTTGGGTCTTGTTTTCTCTATGATGGGTGGTGGTTCTGTTTTTCCGACTCTGTTTTTCAAAGACTTCTGCATTCCCGGGGGAGGAGGGCGCGGTTGCTTTTTGTTGCGTTCATCGAAGATTTCCGAAGCCGATCAGGCCGAGGGAGTGGTTGCGGATTGTGGTTCCAACGAGTGAGATGGGTGGGTGAAACAGCTTGTAGTACTTAAGCTGTTGTAAGTCTGCCAAAATCTTATTGAAATAAAGAGCTTGCTTTGTGCCTTTGTGCTCCTATTTTGCTACTATTTCTTTTCTTTTTTGTTGGGATTTAATAAACTTTTCTATTATTATTGCCAGGGGTTTTAGCCTCTCTCAAATGAGGCTTTGGAGCTTAATTTGAAAAGAAACTAAAACAGAAAGAAGAAACAATTTGAAGTATGGGCCAAAAAAAAAAAAGTGAATGTAACTCGAATTTATTTCAAATTCGTCCAAATATTCACAATGGTATTGGGTCTCATATGAAATTGGACAAACACTCATACATTCATGTTGTTTCTGATTATTGTGAAGAGATTTCAATAAAGGAATTCATGAACTTGCTTGCCAAAGTGGGCTCCTGGCTAGCATCCCCGAACATCGAGTTGGTGCTGTGCAGTGAGGTGCACAATACCGTGCTGCGCACCTCCGAGCCGTCGGATCATGCGTTCGACGGCTCGGATATTATCTCGGCAACCAACGATCGAGAGCCGTTCATTGCCGAGATGAGACCCGAGCCGTCGGATGCACGATCCGATGGCTCGGAGGTTCACAGCATCATACTGCGCACACCACTGCACAGCACCATCCCCCAATTGAGTTTCCCCTATGTCTTGACATCATCATTTTCTAACCTCATTTAACACACTGTCCATTGTTTTGTCTTAAGGAAAAGGGTCCTGATGGCACAGACATGGAGTCCTCGTACAGCAAAAATGCCCAGGAGTTGCTGATCAATTAAGTTCAAGAGGGCCTCAAAGTCTTTGCAAATATTAATCAACTAATCGATCGAGGTGTGCCTAATCAGACTCCGAATTCTTTGACGTGTAACCAGAGTACCAGAGTCCGACTCCTCTTGATTAATTGATTAGTGGGTTTTTTTTAATTTATTAAATCTTACTGAGTTTTTTAGTTTGAAATAGTTGTAATACCACACAAAGAATTTTTTGAGACTTTGTCATTTTTGTATTTGAACAAGTAGTTAAGTTTGTGTGCTACAGATGATCAAAATTATCGGCAACGAGCAAACATCTGCATAGTGATTCAAAATATGATCACTTGCAAAAGCTTTATGATCTCTCTCTCTCTCTCTCTCTCTCTCTCTGAATACACGCATATATAGGAAAACAAGGATGTCATAATTGACAATCGTCAAGCCTGAAAACTTCCGGCGTCCTAACTCAGTTGTTGGCTTTGTTCAAGATTTTTATAATGAACTCTCCGCCGCTAATCTCAGTTATTGACAAACAAAAAAAAACTCGGCTGTTGGCAGCTAAGGTTGACATGGTGGGACCCCTGGTGGGTCCTATTCTCCTAATTTGTAAAAATCATCATAGAGGCTCGAATACTTTATAAATGATGAGTGGTATCCATACCCAGCCAATGTTTTGAGATTTACGGGGCTTAAGACAAAATTAAGAGGGAAAAAAATATGTATATGTGGAAGAATAAATGAGGGTCCTAAGACTTGAACCATGTACCTCTTAAATAGAGGAACTAAGCTTTTTCACTAGGTTAGCTAACTTATTTAATTTGTTATTCCATATAAGTGATTGATTAAATATATTTTACATATCTGGCTATACCTATTCGGGATCCTAATTTTGATCTAAAATTTGGGAACTTAAGTCCACCGCCTTGTTCGTCTTGGCAGCCGGCCCTGCTCCCACGTCCAATTGTATATGAAGTCTTTCATGGGTAGCCTTTTGGGTACGCATTATCATCATTTATTTTGTTTGCGGGTCGCTCTATCATCATTGAGTGTGAATTGCAAACTTTTAAAATATGGGATCAAAAGAATATTGCTCTGATACCATGTTGAGAATTATAATCAACCAACTAACTTAACATACTAGACAGAGAAATCCTAAAATCACATATAATGATTATAATTAATTACCCATTCCATACCGAATCAATGTAGAACTAATATTATCAAGATGCCAAAGGTTTTATCCTTGTACATGATTTTTCTGATAAGATAATCGACGTATTTCTTATTGCGGCATAAGTTTTATTCTGAATATGCGCAAAGAAATAATGGAATAAAATTTATTTTCTGTCTATGAGTACACACGTACGGACGTACCATAATTTATTGACGAGAATTTACTCCCTAATTTGTACCATGTTTGTTGTCCATTAATTCCCAACAACCTTGACACTAATCATAATTAGTTAAGATATTTGATTTGGTGCAAGAAAAAGTAGAAAAATCATGCGCAAAAGTACTCTAAATATTACTCTCTCCGTCCCTTTTTAAGTGTCATGCTTCGTAACTCCAACTTATTAAAAAGACATCATCATATTACCTTTCACACCAACTTTTTCCTCCACTTTCCCTTCTTACCCATCATCATTACACTTTTACTCACTTACTTTTCAAAATGGAATCTACTTTTAGGGACAAAATAGATAATGCACCAACTTTTATCCACTAACTTTACAAAATGGACACTTATTAAGGGACAGCCCAAAATGAAATATTGAACTCTAAATAAGGGACGGAGGGAGCACATCCGATTATGCCACGACTTTTGAAAATAGATACTGAATATGGGATGGAGATACTAATAGCATGGTTTTTCTAAATGAAACTAGTTGCGATAAATATTACCCTGAATATTAATTAATTCAAATATTTGCACCGAGTAATTGCAATAATCTTATTTGGCAACATCTTTCTAATCCTCACATAATAATAACGTAGAAGATAGTCTACGATACGGTGACTTCAATTTCTCGCGCTCCCAAGATCTATATAAACACGACTAATCTTTTCTCAGTGCATCGATCTAAAAGCCAATCAGGCAAAATTTATTTTTCCTTCTTCCCCGCGCCCCCCCGGTTGGTTTCATGGTTTTGTTGGATTGTCCGCTTATTCTGAATGTGTTTTCACCAATATTCGCATGACCATCGAATGGTTGTTGTTCATGTTATATCAAGTGAGTGAATTCCATATTTTTGACCTATCGATCCCCGCTACTGTTTTGTGTGTCCATCCAGAAAATTGGTTTGTGTCAACAAATTAGTGGGGATATGACAACGAGGGCAATTACAGGCATATGACAACGAGGACAATATTTAAAATGGCTTTTTGGGCAAGAAATCATACTTGTAAATGTAATAAATGCAATTTGTTACATTGTTCCTATATAAACTTTGGTTCATTATCACTGTTTCATGCACCTAGACTCTCGAGATCCAGAGGAAAAAAATGGGTTGCTGTAACTTTATCAGTCTTGTTTTGTCGATGATGGGTGGTCCTCTCTCTCTCATCAGAACTCCATTGCTCAAGGGTTTTTGCATTCCTGGCCAAGGGAGTGGTTGCTTCTCAATTTGTTCTGCTTCTTCCGCAGCTGAGGCAGGAAGAGTGGTTGTTGGTCGCGGTAATTGTATCGCCAAGTGATGGGCGGAATTGGTTGTGCTTATAAGCTGTTGTAATCTGCCTTTACCAAATTTAAATACATTATGAGATTGCTTTCGTCTGTTTTTTTATGCCAAGATTTATGATTTCTCTTCAATTAGGAAACTAGCAGCAAACCAGTGCTATGCACGATAGTTGCAAAACACAAAAAATTAGTACATTTTTTTATGTACATTCGACAAAAAAAAGTTTTTATTCCTTCTGTTAAAATTAATACAAACTGAGTTGACATTTTGAAATGTAGCCTCTTGTACAATAGCGATACTGGAGTTGAGTTAACATGAATTTGTATCGTTACTCCTATTTTTGAAAGATAGAAATGATAAATAAATAAAAAATGGCACAGATTTTGATATGTAAACATAAGAAGGCAAATAAAATAAGAAGGTAAAAAGTTAATAGAACATGGGTTCTTATAGGGTAAAAAATAAGTATTTATTTTGTTAGCAGAACGGGGTGGTTGAAATTTCCTTTCAACAAGGTGAAGTTAGCGCGGATAGTATTTATAGTTCAAGCTATTGGTAAGTTGGGTGTTGTAAAAAAAAAATTAAATTGTTGGAGCTTGCGATGCATAACGAGAGTTCAAGCCGTTACAAGATTTTGGTATCATTTTTTTTGACAAAAAGGAGAAGATTTTATAAATCTGAGAGGCGAAAAAACGCCTAAACATCAGAGAGAGAGGAACCCCATGGGGGCAAGGTAGTTGTCCACAGATCGGACAAACTACAAGAAAGGGCTTTCTTTGCACAAGCATGTGCAGCCCTATTACAATCACGTTTGACAAAACTAAATTCACACAACTGAAACGAATCCTTCAAAGCTAGACAATCTTGTACCAAAACTGCAATATCAGAGGGTGGATCTTTTGACATGGAAAAGCTTCGGACAATCGACTAGATTTTGGTATCATTGAAACCTTATATTATAACTTCCAAAACGAATTAAAGTCAAATTAACATTTGAGACCTGCGAACGGAATATTAACGAATTATAACATGTGAGACCTGCGAACGAATTAAAAAATTGCAAATAGCAAATCTAAAATAGGAAGAAACTATCACAAAATCATAAAAAGTTGGTCCAATTGAAATACTCAAGTAATTTCTACCAATTAAACAATTTATTATGGGTAGTGATACCACCGTTGGTGCCAAAACTTGAATGCATAAAAGCCTTGTACATTGCACATGGTATAAGTTTTTTGTGCACTAGAGTTTTGGTACTAACAAAAATAGTTTTGGCATTATCATTTTCCTTTATTATTCCCTCGGAAAAAAATTGATGTCGTATTTGTAAAAGGAAAGTAAAACAGATAGATCCTATATAGGAAATGAATGGCACATCAGTCCTATTTTAATTTGATCCTGTATAGGAAAATGAATCACCTGCGGCAAATTGATGTCGTAAATTTTTTTTTTTGATCAGTCCTATTTTAACTCATCACACTTGAATGTGAGTTACCTCAAAATACAGAGAAGGAAACAATGTTCTTTTGATTTACCCAAAAAAACAATGTTCTTTTGATTTACCCAAAAAAACAATGTTCTTTTTTATTTATGCGACAGAAATACGAAATTTCTAAAGCCGCCATCACTTGAAATATATGGACTGAGGGACTGTGCTGCGCAGCGTGCTGTACGGGGCAAATCGCCGCAGCTCTAGTCTCGCTCCAATGATCAGAAACGTTCACTTCGTAGAGCTCGTCGAGTAGAACAAGTGTACTAAAAATCAGCTCGATCGGATATCATTAAGTGTCTCATCCGAACATTATTATCTTGAAATTATTAAGCGTACCAAAAAACAGTGAATTTTTATCTAGTGTTTCGGATTCTTTCGTTTCAAGATAATAATGTTCGGATAAGGCATTTAATGATATCCGATCGAGCTGATTTTTGGTATAATTGTTCTACTCGACGAGCTCTATGAAGTGAAAGTTTTCGATCATCGGAGCAAGATCGGAGCGGCGGCGATTTGTCACGCACAGAATGCTGCGCAGCATGGTCCCTTGATCCGAAATATATCTCCGTGAAATCTCGGATAGTCCGTAGGCATGTACTTATGTGTACAAAGTCGTACATAGATGTGTCTGATAGTAATAGGAACACATGATCTCACATATTGATTGGTTTAGAAAGTCTACTGGTACAGCAAAATCGTACAGATTTTGCGTACATATTTGTTGTGGAACCTACTACGGATTTCATATAAATGATCCAAGTCGTTCATTAAATGTAAAATATTTTTTCAAGGGCCCCCGCAAAAAATCATCTCAATCCGATACTTTTAGGTGCTCGATCTAATCATTTAACTTTTGATTTAGATTCCAAGATAATGAAACATTATATGATTGGATTGAGCATCTATAAGTATCGGATAAAACTGATTGACTTTTTAGCAGGATCTCTTGAAAAACTGTTTTACATTTAATGAACGGCTCGGATCATTTGTGTGAGACCCGTAGCGGACCCCACAACAAATCTGTACGCAAAATCTCTACGATTTTGCTGTACCAATAGACTTACTGTATTTGTATTAGATTAATGCTCGTAAATCTGTGTATCACAGTATTTTAAATTAGCTAGAACTCACATCTCGGATAGTCTGTAGGCATGTACTTATATGTACAAAGTCGTACATCTCACATATTTGTATTAGAAATTTTTTTTTCTGACAAAATGAGAGAAGTGTTATTAATCTAGAAGGCGCAAAAGCCGAAACATCAGACAGTTGAGAACCCCATGAGGCCAAAATGAAAGTCCAGATCCACAAACTGGACCAACCATTCAAAAGGCCTTTTGAGCACAACAATGTACAGCCCGATTACATATTTGTATTAGATCAATGCTCATAAATTTGCGTATCACAGTATTTTAAATTAGCTAGACCTCGCATCTCGGATAGTCCGTAGGCATGTACTTATATGTACAAAGTCGTACATAGATGTGTCTGATAGTAAAAGGAACACGTGTTCTCACATATTTGTATTAGATCAATGCTCATAAATCTGCATCACAGCATTTTTTAAATTGGCTAGAACTCACAACAAGTCACAAGGATTGGTTGGGCATAATTTCTTTCCGGTGATGTGAGATTCACGCAAGACTCGGGGTATTTGAAAATGGTTGTTCTTTTTTCTTGTGATGGCTTTAAGAAATGAGTCCTTCTACAGCCACCGACAGTGGCTTTACCGACTCTCCGTTGACGGTCACGCAGGGTCCGCTCTGCGTCCCACACAAAAACCCAAACCGTTAAATCTTTTTTCTTACAAAATCAAGTAGGCATGTAAAAAATCAGCTTAATCCGATACATGTAGGTACTCGATTTAATCTTCTCATGTTTCATTCAAATTACAAATCCTGAAATCTGATAAAAATTAGAAAGATTAAATCAAACATCTACATATATGGATTGTTGATATTTCTCGGCCTCACTCAATATCTTATAAAACAATATTGAACGGCTCAGATTTTTCATGTAAGACCCGGATTAAGCCCCGCGTGGCAGTCAGTGGAAAATCGGTAAGGCCACAGTGGGCGGTCGTAGCTTTTTTATACTGTATAAATCGTAGCTTTTTTATACTGTATAAATATATAGGCCTACATGATTGAGTTGTTTGACTGGTTCGTCTGTTTGACAAAAAAGGAATGGACTTTAGGCGATACCAACTAGGCCTTGTCTAGGGAAGTGTAAACAAGATCAATCCCATCTCTAAAATTTTGAAGTGGGTTGCAGTTGTTACCTCTCTTATATTTTCATACGTATGGGTAGGATTAGATTTTTGTAAGCACTCATTCTCCTCCTCAAATTTCCTAGATAAGAATATATTAGATATAACGAATGGCAAAAAAATAATAATAATAAGCCAACACTTTTCATGGCCAAATTTGACTATTTCCCACAAAAATTGTTAGTAAGGAAATCGAGTACAAAAAAGGCGATATGAGATGCTTAACACATTTCTCACTCTTAATTGAGAATTGCCGGGTGCATCTTTCTAGCTTCGCAAATCATAAAACTTGGAGTCATTTCTAAATGGGATCCTTGGATCTGTACATTTTCAAAACTAAAGTCGTTAGCGAGGAAGGAGCCAGGGGGCTAGTACGGGCGGTCGTCCTCCTACGATTCTAAAAAATACTAATATTACATTGAAAAAAAAAATTATTATCAAAATATATAGTCTCGCCCCGCTCCAGAAATATAGCTCGCCCTCCCTATGCGAAAGTCTTGTCTCCATTAGGCCTATGAAAATCCTTTCAATTGAATTTATTTGAATTATTCTTTCCGAGGGTAATTAGTTCATGGAATGACCCGGCCGGCACACAGTTTCCACCATTAAACAGATCACTGCCCAGTCGATTGTATGGAAGCTCATTGCCAACCCTGCCAAATATTTCTCTGGTTCACTTTATAAACCCCCCCCCCCCCCCCCCGGTGCTTTAAACTGAATACGGACGGAGCGTATACGGTGGCGGCTCCAGGAATTTATAATAAGGATGTCTAATACGGACGGAGCATATACAGTGGTGGCTCCAGAAATTTATAATAAGGCATTTAGACATCACCTTAACTCTACTAGCTGATGTATAAACCAATAATATATATACAAAATCTAATGTTTTATTTTTTTATTAGAGCAGACAAAAAAATATAACCTCTATTTTAAAAAAATTTATCTATGAGGCAAAATGAGAACTTAAAAATATATACTATATTTTTTAACAAAACATTAATTTCTTGGATGTCACTTTTTTTTCAAAAATTTCTTGGATGTCTGGTTTGAGGAGGAATGGAGATGTAGCCAAAACACCTTTCTGGCTTTCACTACAATTTGATATGTTTAATTAGAGATGATTTATCTCCATGAAAGAGTACAGATATTTATGTAGGAAAGGTGTGGTTTAGGCAAAACCAGATGGTATATATCTATAATGTGCAACACACAGTTACATGTACTATACAAATCTGTAGGAATTGTAGTATATGAGGAAACGATCCTGATGGTTTTTTTTCCTCAAAGAGCCAGCAACGTTGGGCTATGCTAACAGACATAGATGGGTCCTTTCTAAAGAAAAGTTTCGTGCACCGTCACCCAAAATATGTTTCCGATGACAGCAGGAGTTTGCAAGCGAATAAAGCCGGCAAGATTACTTCCCATTTTGAGGGGCAATGTGCCTGTCTGAATAGTTATCTCACTGGAAAAACAAGGTTGTTACCTTCTCTCTCTAGAAGAGCAACCGTCTGGGCTTTCTCCGGCGATTTCCTCCGCTTGGGGGGGGAGATGCCCGTTCCTCCTCCCCCCGGGCTTTCTTCCTCTACTCTTTATCCTCTATTTTCCTCCTTCTCCTCTTTCTCTTCTGCCTTTCCCCGCTCTTTTTCCGTTTTGCCTTGGATCGTCTTCGGCGTTTCTGCTGGGTTCGCCGGTTTGTTGGCCTAACGGCTTGTCGATCTATCCGGCCTGGCTCCCACCGGTTTCCTATTGTTGGATGGGTCCGGTCTCTGCTTAACGGCGAAGTGGAGCCGCGGATCTTGTCCCTGCCGTTATTGCTTCGGTGATGGCTGTAGGTGTGGCGATTTGGTCGGGGTGGCGGCTGGTGGTTGTGGAGGAGGGCAGGGCTGTTGTTTTCTTTTTTGCAGGTTGATGGGGGTCTTCGGATCTGAGGTTTTCCAAAGGTGGCTTGGGGTTTTGGGGGTTTCGGCAGCAGCAAGGGAGATGGGTCCAGGGGTGTTGCGGTGGCTGATGTACCATTGGAGGTGTTGGTGAGGATTTGGGTTGGGATGGAGGTAACAGGGCGCAGATGGTGGAGTTTGGGTGGCTCACGGCTGCGACGATCGCGCTTCTCTCCGTCCGCAGATCTGGTTCGGTCCGCCCTGGCCATGGTTTGTTTAGGTGGATTGGAGCGTGTGGTGGTGGGCGGTGGTTGGGGCTCCTTTGAGTGGCTGTGATTTCATGGGTGATCTGAGGTGGGCATGGGTGGCGGCGGCGGCGGCGATGGTCGGAGCGGCTGTTGGTAGGCGGTTAGGGTTGGTTTTGGGCTTTAGGTGTTGGGCTTTGCCCATTCTGTTGTTGGTGTTCGGTTTGGGTTCAGGTTTTGGGCCGGTTTGTTTGGGCCCGGTGGCCCACCAGGGTCCTGCTAGGTTTAGATCTCGCCAGACGAAGGTGCTAATGCATTTCTACTCCTGCTGATCAATGGTTGGGTTTAGGGTTAGGTTTGTGCTAAATTGTATTGATCAGGGCTTTTAGGCCTTTTAGGCGTGGGCTTGTCCCAATGGGTGTTTTTCTGGTTTAGGCTCAGCCTGTTGGGCCTATTTCAGTTCCTCCGTGTGGTTTGGAGAAGAGGGTCTTGGATGGTCAGGCCGGTGTATCAAAGCTCCTATTATCTCTGTAAACTTCGTGTTTATGAGTTAATGAAATTTTTATTTTGCTGATCAAAAAAAAAAAAAATAGTTATCTCACTGCACTTAAAGAACAAGATGATGCATACCTTGCAAAAAATTGCCTGAGCACAGGAGTTATAAACGTAGAACATTAACATTCAAATAGGGGCTACAGCACAACTGCTGCAAAAAAATTAAAATGAAAAAGAAAACAGTAGACCCATTACACATTCACTCTTGCTCTTAGAAATTGGATTGATAAAAGCCGAACTCCATGGAAAATGTCATTGAATTTGTTATGAGACAATGAACAATAAAGAAAGTTGCACCTCAGACTTATATAGCTAACTTCGTTTGCTTGATGTCACCCAATGAAAACTATTTTGATCACAATCATGTAATGCCAAACCAATACGAGCTCTTCCTTCCGCAAAGTCATAATCCAACACGGCCTAAATGATCTGTCATCACTGCACACAATTTTAGTCACCCAAGATCCACCTGCTTTTTATAAGCCGGCTATGCAACTGGACCAAAGTTGTAAGCTTTTACTCCACATGATTGAGATTTTCTAATGCCTCAAGAGATTATACTGAGTAGACTCCCAACCTAGAAGAATTAACCACTGAATTAGAGAAATATGAAGTAGCTTAAATGTCCTAAAGAAGCACCGACTAATTTATTTATGGTATAAAATGATGCAACAAAATCACATTTTGCTTTGAAAACATAACTTAAGGGAACTCTGAATTTGGAAAACGCAAGCTAAAAATGCTAACGTGTAACGATCCGCGCCAGCTGGGTTAACATTGAGTTATACAGTAGTAGCTGGTCAGGATTCGTTATATATCAAATCAGTTTTCCTTTCATAGCCGAATGGGATCTGACATAACGTCTTGGCTAAACCACCAAAGGGAAGGGTCCAAATAGCCTGAAATACATTACTCAGTATGACCTTCAGGTTTCTTCAACAGAAAAATCAGCCTTCTGCACCACCATAGGACCAATTGGAAAAGCAATTCTCGACTGATACATACAATTGAGACATATATCTCCATCTTTTGTAAAAAAAAAACTACTCCGTAATTTTTAACATTCCCATCTCTATTTGGAAAAAGATAATTTCCGAGTCAGAATATAATACAAAGGACACATACTTAGAGAAAGATGAGAGATCAAACCTACATAACTGTGCATGCCTCTTGCTTTTTGCTATCAGTCAGTTAACTTTAAAACTCTGGAAACTGAAAACAAAATAAGAACTTCGGAAAGCTGCGGTCGTCGTCAGCTAATCAAAAGTAAAACAAATTAGTGAAACAAAAAAAAGTGAATTGCATGACGCCGTAAAAGAATTAGGCTTAAACAAACACCAAGTTCAAAGGCTAACAACTCAATTTGGAAGAGAATTAACGAGAACATGCTTACTTTATCCTATTTCCAAAGATCATAGAATGGTCAGGCACCCAGCTAGGACAGATCTTATAACTGATTATTACATCTTTGGCTATACTTCTCTTAGAAACTTCAACAAATTCAGTTACTTAAGTATTTCTTTTTGGCTGTTGATTTTGCCACTTCCTTTTTTGTTAACGTCACTCCCCTGCAAGTGTATTTTTGGTGCAAAAATACACTTGCAGGGGAGTGGCGTTAACAAAAAAGAGATTGGCAAAATCATTTCCCATTTTGTTTTTTTTGTTAGTAGTAGTAGTCGTAGTTCCAAATGAGGCTAAATCAATCCGCAATACTGCTTGATCAAATCAACTTTTTGCCATGAGGAAAATAAATGAACGTAGAAGCTCGTACTTCTACACGCAACCCTGTTTCGGACGTAGAAAAAGATCAAAATCTCTGGGATTTCGTCATCTTTATAAGATGAAAAATGCTTTTTCTCAAAGAAAATGTACATTTCTGGTTGATTATCCTGAACAAGTAGTGTTTCTTTCATATACATATATATAGTGGTTGAGAAATTAATATTGGCTAGCTGGAGAATTGATAACAGAAGAATCCGAAGATGAAGGGAACGAATAATGACAGTTCAAATTTTTCTAGGAACTATTGCATAAATAGTGCAGAGCAAATACCTCGGTGGAGAGTTCTGGTTTTCCCTGGCTAAAAATTATAAAATTCGTGAAACAAACGATCGCCTATTGGACCGAGATAGACTTGGTCAAACATGGCTTCACCATCGATACTTACAACAGGGACACGAGCAATCTTATGCCAGTCTTCTCCTTCCTCCATGCGGCAACGAGGTTTCAGCAATGGACAGTCCGAAAATTCCAGCGAAAAGAGGGAAGTGGGAAGCCCCTCTTCTGGCAAGGATTGGAGCTGAGAGCAATTTTTAATAGCCATGTGTTTGAGAGAGCCAAGAAGTTGAAGGCCCCTGCTGTTCAGTGATTTGAGATTTGGCATTCTAGCGATCCTGAGGTATGTAAGAGTGGAGGGCAGCAGCAGCTTCTCATCTGGAAACGACTCCACCACATCTTCGGGTTCACCTGCCAGTCCAAATAGTGTAAGAGAGGGGAGTCTTTGCAAACTCCAATCTCCCCGGCCACCAACAAGTTTCTTGCAATTCACGATGATCAGAGAACGTAATTTGGAGGGCAGACCCCCTCCCGGAAAAGACTCAATTTCTGGACAATGAAATACAAGTAAAATCTCAAGAGATGGGAGGAGGGTGTGCATTTGTTCTGGCAGAGCCTTCAGTTTCTCGCAACCCCTGACCGATAAGAAAGATAGATTTGGAGCCGGTAATCCTCCACAAGGAAAAAACGCCATATTATTGCAATATTTAATTACTAGGACCTGAAGTGATGTCAGATTTTGAAGATCAATTCCTTCTGGAATCACCAGGGTCTCAAAATTTATACAATCATCAATTATAAGATCCCGAAGCTTCGGGAATAAACCTAGCGGGAGGGATTTGAGACTCTCACAGCCAAACAAGATCAAGTTTTCAAGGGATGTGTAATAGTGACTCATCTTCACTGATAGTGGGAGCTCTAGTTTTGGACACCGCAGAACACTAAGGTTTCTCAAATTGTTGAGGCACATCATTCCCTCTCGAAATGACAAAAGCCTCGGACAATCCTCTACCTTCAGCTCCTTCAGATTTGTTAGTGTAAACAACTCGTTTTCAAATTCCTCCAAACTAGCGAAGCTTGAAATCTTCAGACTATCAACAGAAGATTCACCTTGCATATCGAATTGTACCCCCTTGCATTCCTCCAACACTACCTCGCGTATATTGGTAGCGCTCACAAGTGAGGCCACAAGCCCTGGGCATTTCTCTACATTAAGTCTCACCAATGAAGGCACCTTCTTCGGTAAGTCTCCGATCAAATTGGGACATTTGATTATCTCAAGCTTTTGAAGTCGAGAGAATTCTCCGGCATCTAACTGAACCCATTGCACCAACTGCAACATTTCTTCAAAATGTAGAGTCTCTAGTGATTCAAACGGTTTGCTTAAAGAACCACACTCTCCATAAAATTCATGGCCCACGTTCGTTATGTTGGACATCCTTGCAATGGTAAGCTCCTTCAAAGAGGGCAGTTGACCAAGTGATGGCAATGAAAAGCACTCACAATTCTCCAGACGTAATGACTCCATCTTGCAGAATGATTGATCTCCTAACCAAGTTGGAAATTTTGTGCCTCCGTAGTTCTTTATCTGAAGTTGCTTCAAGAGTGTATGAGGCTCTAGCTTTTCAAGAACATCTCTTTCCTTCTCTAAATCCTCTGTTGTGCTACCTATACCCCATTCCAACACCAACTTTTCAAGGTGCTTTTTCTCCCTCAACTTTGCTTCCAATGCATCGTTGCCACTAGTTACATTTTGCAAACCTGTGATGGAGATGGTTCCACGAAGACTATGAAACTCTTTCAACTCATTAATCCCTGACCCGGTGCACTTTCCCACTACAAACGCAGTTAATTGTTGGAGATCTTTCAGCCTACTTATGTGCATTGGCATCTCTTTTAAGTTGGTTCCACTTAAATCAAGATGACGCAATGAAATTAGTTTTACAAGCTCTGCCGGTAAGGTTGTAAGAAGATGGCAATTAGATAACAACAATGTTTCTAAATTATACAGGGTACATACTGATTCAGGCAACTGATTGATTCGAGCATAGGAGAGGTCCAAAAAGCGTAGATGTATTAGTTTGCCAATTGAATAAGGCAATTCCATAATCTGATATCTCGGCAAAGATAGCAACCGTAAATGTGTCAGTCTTGACAGAATCTCATCCAATGCCTTTTTGCTCAACCATTGATCGAAATAATAAAGTCTAGGCTTTAATATTGGTAAGAAAGTTCTTAAACACTTAGCCTCCTTAATTTCCTTGAACTTCCCAAAGTCATCGAATTCACCTTGAACATACGAGAAATGACGTAATTTTTCAGAAATTCCATGCGCCTTTCCATCTTCTAACTTATAACAGAAATCTCCCATCACATATTGAGCTAAATCATGAATAAGATCATGCATGACAAATAAAGAAGTATTAGCATTTGATCTTTGAAAAAATGACCTTGAAAGCAATTCGTGGAAGCACTCATAACCTTTTTCTTCCACTGTCTTTTTATTTTTGGGCTTCTCCAAAAAACCTTCAGCCATCCATGCTAGGACTAATTCCTTCATGTCAAATTCGTAATCCTTAATAAATATGGAACAATAAGCAAAACATCTTTTTAAATGGGAGGGGAGATAATGATAGCTCAATCTTAAGGCTGGAAGAATGTTGCTCTTCTCCTCCGATAATTCCCATATTGCACTTTCCAGTATATTATTCCAATCTTCAACATCTCGTTGGGAGCGCAAAAGACCACCCAATATTTTTGCGGCTAAAGGCAAACCTTTACATTTTTTCACAATCTCCTTGCCAATCCTTTCGAGGTTTGGATGTGCATTGTGATCTCCCTTCTCAAATGCATGTTGGGAAAATAACTTCCAACAATGTTCCTCCGGTAATTCATGCAAACGATGAATATCAATTGTTCGCATTATAGATGCAACACTGTCGTTGCGCGTTGTAACAATAATCTTACTCCCGCGTGCTCCAAATTTGAAAGGAGTAACCAAGGTGTCCCAATCTTCATAGTTCTCATTCCAAACATCATCCAAGACAATAAGAAACTTTTTCCCACTCAATGATTCCTTCAGCTTGACCTCAAGCAAGTTTTGGTCCTCTTCATCACAAGGCTTGTTAGTGACTGCCTCAACAATAGTTTTTCTGACCCTTGAAACATCAAAGACGTCAGATACACATACCCATGCTTTCGTAACAAAGTGCCCATACAATCTGTCATCGTTGTACAAAATTCGAGCAAGGGTAGTCTTGCCCATCCCGCCCATCCCGACAATCGGAATTACATCCATCTTATTATTACTTTCTCCATCCGAGAGCAACAATTTCATTATCTTCTCCTTATCGTTCTCCCTTCCATAAACACAAGATTCATCCACCAAAGAAGTTGTTGGCAGCCTGTGTGACCAGTTCTGTCCAGCAACATCTTTCAAACCAATTGAATCTTTTGCTTCTGCAAGATCTTCTAATGTATCAATCATGCTTTCTAACTTGGACTCTATCTCATCGTCAAATAATTTAGTGACAGACGAGATCAGAGACTGTACCTGGTTTGGGCCGCTTTGGTACTCGGCTTCCACCTTGCATCGCAAAGCCGCAGTAGCAATCTCATCCACCAAGTCTTCAGCGTCGTAAACGGCACCTTTAAGCTCGTCGAGCCAATCTTTCACAGCACCATCAGTGAACTGCTTGTTCTCTGCATCATTGAGCACCATCTTAAGTCCAAGCAATTTCAACTTCAGCTTCTTGAGGAGGCTTTTGTCATGCTTTCGATCCCGAAAGAACTTGATGAGCTCGGGGGAAGTCAAACGGTCGAGCATCACTTGAAATGTAGCGACGAGAAGTGCTCCTCCAGCCATGTTTCTGTGTTATTTGCAGACTTGAGAGGTTACAAAAAGTGGTAGGAAAACGAAGAGAGCAGGACAAATGTAGTATTTTTTTTATTCATGGAGTGAATTGAGTACATTGACACGTGGGTGAGCTGAATTTATGTACATATATTTTTTATTTTTTATGAGACAAACACTGGCACACTGGTTAAAAAAAGGGAAAATTACATGTGAACAAAACATTGTTTAAAAATTGTGAATACTTGGTGGATGAGATTGCCTAAATCTAATTTTGTTGAGAAAGCTCAGTTTATCTTAAAAATGTTACGCTTTGTGTGCGTGTTTGCACTACAAGAAAAAACACCAATGGTGACACCTTTGGGGGACAAAATTCTAAATTTGTCACCAAAAGTATTGGGATTTTACGCTTTACGACTGATTATGAACGTTTAGTTGTGATTTATGCCTTTTGGTAAAAGAGAGTCAGTAACTACTAGTATCGACTCACTTGACCATTCTCCATTCTAGTGTTTCCAGCTTCCATTATTCAAATTGGTAGAGGTTATGATCTTCTAGTCACTACTAGTACTTAAACCATTGTACAGTATCTCTTACTCTCTTTGTGTGTGCTTTTTTGTTTATCTCCCTGGGATATCCGTATATTTTCCTCTCTGTGGAAAAAACTAGAAATACTTCAATGCTTAAGCACCGTTTTTACCAAAAAGTCTAACCCAACTTACAAGTACAGTTTTTGTATATGAAATAGGAGTTACGAAACAGATGAACAAAATGATTTGAGTTCAAAGAAACTGGGCTTTCTATCGCTGTGTTGTCTGCCATTGAGAGTTATTTATAAGCCATTTAAAGTGACATGGCTCAAGTAGGGATGATTAATTAACTTTGATTCTTTGAATGTTAACTGACACAAGGGACACTAATTGTGCTAAAAATAACCTTATATGGCATACTTTAGTACCTAACTAAGTACTACAGTGGCTCCTACTCCCACCCAAGAATTACCGCTTGAACCATTTTCTTTGTCAGTTGCACCAGGTTCTTAACCATCGCAAATTCTATCATATTATATGTTATAGTCATACACTCTTTTAATTTGTTCATCTTCTTCCTCAAGGCGTGTTCTGTTGTGCAACAAGGATCGGCAAATCAAACACACACACACACACACACGAATCGAGTCAAACACATAGAAAGAGAGAGACACGATTTTACGTGGTTCCCCATAATCGAGTACATGCACGGGGGCAGAGGCGTATTCACTATATGTGGGAGGATTACAATCACTCAACTCACATACACTCAAACAAATTGCTCTCTCAACCTCACTGATTGCTATCACACAAATACAAGAGCTATACACCAGATTTTATAGCCAGAAATGGAAGAGGGGCCTCAGGTGGAACTACGGCTGGATATGGCACAAGAAATAAGCTAGGGAGTCTTCAATGCACTGTGAGCTCCTTCAATTTTTTGTATTTACTGATCCTTGCAGCTGCTACTAAACCACCAATCTTCTAGAAACCTATTTGAGAGCTTACCAAAAAACTCCACATGATCGGGGTGCAACCCGTGGAATTAAAATTGAACGCTTAATCTTAATTGCTGCTAATGATGGCACCAAACTTGTTGCAGAGGTTTCTTGGGAGGTAGGAGCTGCTCTAGTTGGGGTAATTGCCACGAGATTTGCCATTTGGCTTGGTGAATTAGCACACGTGCGCCATTGAAGGACATGGAGAAGTGGGATGATATTCCTACAGGCTATATATTAAAGCACCTACCATACAGGCTGCACGAGCATTTGGTTTTAAGGGACAGGCATGTCCCCGTGTCAAGTGATCTGCAACTAGTGCTATGATGCTATTGTTGTTGTTAATGGGGATGGCGCACTTGACTAGTTTTGCAAACTTACATTGCTCATTGCTTTATCTTAGCAGGTCTTGAGCCATTTGTTGAAAAGTCGTTTGTTATATGCAGGGAGGTCACTCGGATGACGGAGGGAGGGAGAGAGAGCAGTTCAAAATAATCCAATCATTTGCATTGGTCATGGAGGTGAATTTTCCTCCTACCTTTATTGTTAGCTAGCTTTTTTTTTGTTGGTCCATTTCCTTGACTTGTGGTGTTAGGCTGATAGATAATTGCTTCCATATTTGTCCTTTATTCTTATAGATTAGACTTTGTTTCTTTGTATTGTATATATTTGATTGTAATGAAAAACCAGCGTACAAGTTAGGGGCTGTTTGATAAAACTGAAAACTAAAACTGAAAGCTGAAAAATTAAGTACTGAAAGATGAATGCTAAATTTTTTAAGCTAAAAAGCTGTTTGATAAATATATTAAGCACTGATAAAAAAATTATGAATTAATTTTGTTCCAATTCTCTCTTAATTTACTAATAGTCACAATATATTTATGGTAATGGTGGAGTGGTGGTGGTGGTGGTGATGTAGTAATGTAGTGATGGTAGTGGTGGTGGGTGGAGTGGTGGTGGTGGTGGTGGTGATGTAGTGATGGTAGTGGTGGTGGGTGGAGTGGTGGTGGTGGTACTGGTGGTGGGGTGGAGTGGTGGTGGTGGTTGTACTGGTGGTGGTGGTGGTGGTGGTGGTGGTGGAGTAGTGGTGGAGCTGGTGGTGGTGGTGGTGGAGTGGTGGAGGTGGAAGGTGGTGGAGTGGGTGGAGGTGGTGGTGGTAGAGTAGTGGTGGTGGTGGAGTGGTGGTAGTGGTGGAGTGGTAGTAGTGGAGTGGTGGTGGTGGAATAGTGGTGGTGGTGGAGGTGGTAGTGGTGGTGGAGGTGGTGGTGGTGGAAGAGTGGTGGTGATGGTGGAAGTGGTGGTAGTGGTGTTGTAGTGGTGGTGGTGGAAGTGGTAGTGGTGGTGGAGTGGTGGAGCTGGTGGTGGTGTAGTGATGGTAGTGGTGGTGGTAATGGAGTGGTGTAGGTGGAGGTGGTGGTAGTGGTGGTGGTGGAGTGGTGGAAATGTTGGTGGGAGTGGTGGTGGAGTGGTGGAGGTGTATTGGTTGAATGCAAGTACACAAAATTCAGCCAAAATTAAGTAGCTCAAAGCTACTTAATTTTTTTCAACTTTTTAACTTACATTTTAAGTGACACTTAATTTGTTAAGCAATGTCAAATGTGGTTATCAAACTTACTAAATCACTTATTACTTAATTGATTCAATTTTAAATGCTGAATTTAGGTTATCAAACAACCCCTTAGTTTTGTGTGTGATTTCTTGGCTGCTAAACTTTTACCTGATTTCAGATAAACTTTTACCTTATGCTTTGAACTCCTTGCAGGATTACATATCAAGCTTCATTTAGTTAGGTTGAGACCTTGAAGGATATGTGCCAAAGGCAAGTGGAGAAGATATGTGCATATGATGAAAAGTTTGAAAACAATTCCAACTTGATGGGTGACCAAGCCAAGAAGATTGAACAGCTCGAGACCTTACTGTTACCCACAAAAAATTTATGGACATTACTCTAAATCCCACAATCAGATGTCTAACTTCCTAAGTTCTTTTCGACTGAAAAATGCTCCTAAATTTCTTCACTTTCGTCCTCACAAATGGAGATCAATGGGTTCTTTAATTTCCGCTTTTTTCTTCTTAGTTTAAATCTCTTATTTTTCTTCATACCCAGATGCACAATAAATACTAGAAAAATTAACTTTTTAAACAAAATGTATATGGTATAGGGTTCAAACTTCAAACAAAAGTTGAATCAATGTGCCAGGGGAGGAGATGAAGGCACGTGCCCACAAAACTAGGATTAATACTACTTACCAAAAAAAAAACTAGGATTAATACCATGTCAAGTGTAGTAGTTGAAGACAAATACAAAAACCAATCATGCTCTCCGAACAAGAATCAAATGTAGTATCAATAGGTACAACTAGGGGTGTATATGGTCCGGCGGTTCTATAGAAATTCAAGAACCGAACCATATCTAAGGCTTCCAAAGAATTGGGAAACATAATCAGGCCGTTGCACATATGAAAACAAACCACAAATATCAATAGGTACAATTAGGGGTGTACATGGTCCGGATTGGACCGGTTCTATAGAAATTCAAGAACTGAACCATATCTAAGGCTTACAAAGAATTGAGAAAATTAACCAGACCGTTGCACATATAAAATCAAACCACAACAAAACCATATATAGACTGGTCCAGTTTGGATCGGTTTTCCGGTTCTAAACCATGTTAGCATTCAAAAATTGCAAATATATAAAAAAACAAAAAAAAAATGAATAACATACCTGGATAACATACCTGGTAGTTCTTTAAAATAGCTAACAATTTCCTTCTCAAGACGATGAAATCTTTTTTTTTAATCCGAAGAAGATGAAATCTTATTGCCAAACTGAGAGAGAGAGAGAGAGAGAGAGAAGATGAAATCTTATAGCCAAACTTGGAGGGAGAGAGGAAATCGATTGGAAGAGAGACACGTGAGAATGAAAGTAATTTTGGAACCCCTGAATAGAATTCTGAAATAGTGAGCATCTAGCTTCAAATTTGAGATATTTGAGGATGTCAAATTTTTTTAAGATTTACGTGGCAATTTGACATGTTCAAGTTTGACATCTTCAAGACATCCGCTCCAACCAACATGTCTAGAAATTTTTGGAGTGAAACAATGAAAGAAAATGTTTGACATCAAATATCAAAATTGACATGAGAAATGAGATGTCAAATGACACATAAGCATTTGACATCTTGGTTAGAATTGCTTCACATGTTAATTCTTCCGTTTGACATGCCATGTCAAATTTAACATCTAGATTGGAGATGCTCTAACATACTAGCCAGAATGTCTTTCTCCATTTAAAAAAAAATAATGTCTTTCTCCATATTCGTCTTCGTGAATCCCACTTTGAATGACACCAATAATGTAAACGAAAATTCTAACTTAACATCTATTTACATATTCACACTCACAATAGAGGTGGGTCCTATATACACTAGGTGTGTAGTGTATGCGGACTTCACCCCTATTATAAGAATGGGTGTGTAAGAGGATGTGTATTTGAATGTGGAAGTAGAATGATTGTAATCTAAATCGTTTATCCAATAAAACCCGCAATGAACTTCATCCGTGCGAAAAAAAACGTACGTAAAAGTTAATTGATTGAATGTTATTAGAATTAAAAAGAAAATGGCCTTAGTGCAGCTGTAATAGCCATAGGCCCCACAACGCCATTATCAAACGACCAAAATAAAGTTATGAAGGTGACCGGACCAAATAAAAGATATGTCAAGACAAAAATGGGGCTACCGCTGGCAATAATTCACAGCAATTTTCGTTGAATTTGAAGTGAGGCATTGAAGTTTCTGATTGTCAATATTGGTGATCCCTGACAAATACCTACTGTCCCACCACCTCTTTCCCTTTCTAGTATGTTACGTATTTTTTTTAACTTTGATTTATCTAACTATTTTTTTAAAAATTTGTAATTCTGTTATATTATTTAATTATTTTCTTTATTATCTGTTTTCACTTTTATTTATGTAATATTCATTTTTTGTCTTTTATTTATGTATATATAATTAAATTTCTTTTTTATTTAATTTCTTAATCCATTTACTTTATTTAATTAATTACTCATTTATCTATTTATTTAGGTCTTTTTTAATATATTTTACTCTTTATATTTTTTAAATTATTTAATATTATATAAGTGAGTAAATTTCTTTTTTTTAAAATTTTATGATTCTTTTATGTTGTTGAATTTATTAATTAATTAATTATTTATATCTTTTATCTATTTTATTTCTAACCATTTATTCAGATTTTCATTTATCTTCTTATTTTCAACTATAACCACTAATTTAAATTTCCTTTTTATCTTCAATTACAACCACACATTCATATTTTTTTGTTATCTTCTTATTTTTAACTATAGCCCTTCATGTATTTCTCTTCTCGCACCCCCTGACAAATACCTCCCGGCCCCACCACCCCTTCAAAGGAAGGCTGGTCTATGAAGTTCTGAAGTTAGTTGGGCAATTCATTTCTGCAGGGGTAACTCTTTCCAATCTCTCCTTTTCAAGTTAGTCTTGGCTGCAGCAGTTTATCACATTTGGATGGAGAGAATTCCCGTATCTTTGGTGGGAGTTCTAGATGTGCACCTGAGGTGCTGGATGGTATGGATGAGTATATTAGATCTTGTGTTTATTCTTGGAACGTGATTCCTAGTTTAGTGGAGAATCAAAGCATATGTGAGCTTTGGAAACTTCCGCGTAGAATTTTTGGGCCTGGTATTTCCAAAGTTTTTGTAGAGTGATGTAGTGTGTAGCTAGGTTGCTTGTACAGTTTGTTTGGAAGGGTGTTTTCCCTGTTGTTTTGGTGCTATAAAATGATCTATTTCCCAAAAAAAAAAAAAATATTGAGCAAGAGACGATTCGATTCCCATTAACTTTTTTTTATTTTTTTTTATCATCGATTCCCATTAACTGATTGGACAGTTGTGGTGGAAGAGAACACCTCCACACGAAAAATTATACTATGCCTTTAGGGCATGGCCACGTGGTGCCCCAGAAACTCTCTGCACCACACAACTATGTGCGGGTCACTAAAATATAGGGTGCAGAGAGCTCCTGGGGTACCACTGACCATATCCCAGGGGCATGGAATAATCTCTCCCACCACACAGTTTTCCTTTCCACCTTTTTTCGTGATAAATTTGTAAGAACATTCAGTATGAGTTTAGCAAAACAAAAATAGTACTCCATCCGTCCTTTTTTAAGTGTTCAGCTTTGAAATTTATACTTATTAAAAAGATATCATTATATCTTTCAAATCAATTTTTACCTCCAATTTATATCCTTACCCTTTATGGAAATATCATTATTACATTTTTACTCATTAACTTTTTAAAATGGAACATTCTTTTAGGGGCAAAAAGGAAGATTCACCAACTTTTATCCAATAACTTTACAAAATGGACACTTATTAAGGGACAACCCAAAATAAAATTCTGGACTCTAAAAATGGGACGGATGATGTAAGGACCCGTAATTTTCAGATATTATTTAAAAGTTTTACAAACGTTAGAAATTGAGGAAAATGTGAAAATTTATCGAATTATTTGATTTGGGGTCAATGTGGGAAGGTTGTTTGTAGAAGGGTGCATGTGCAATTTGTCATTGTGTGAATATATATGTGTGTGGGTGTGAGTGTAGGGGAGAGAATTCCCCAAAACCCTTTCTCTCTCATCTCCCGATCTCTCTCTCGACTCCCTCTCGGCTCTTTCTCACTCTCTCCTTTCTCATACAAAAATTCACCAAAAACCCATACAAATTCACCTCCATTCCACCCCTCAATCATAGTCTTGAACTTGAAATTCGTGGGTTTCGCTCGGAGGAGGAGTATTCGGTTGATTTCGAAGTTTGGAGAGCTAGGGCTTGCTCAAATCGCGTGGGTTTCGATTCTTGACTTGAGGTAGGGATTTCTTACTCTCTCTACATGTTTATGAGTTGATTGTGTGCCCTTTTCGTGCTCCAATTGGTTGTATTCGACGTTATGCTCTCTTTTGGTTTTTCTGAAAATCGTGCTCTGCGAAGTAGTGGTATGCATACCATCTTTTTTAGGTATCCATGCCTTGGTCTCGGGTTGCTCACTGGAGTGGTTTGGCATCCATACCAACTTTTTGAGGTATGGATACCACTGACTCAGAAAAACTGCATTGAACTTTGTTGATCCTTCTTCGATTGTTTTGAATACCGATCACTCCTAACACTTTTCGATCACACTCTGGTCATTTCTAAACTTGATTATTCATGTTCCAAGGATTCGTTGATCGTTCCCACTCCTTTGGCTCTCGTTATAACGAATAAAAGTGTGAAACTAAATGAATATGAAGCTTGTGTGTTTGTCTAAGCCTTTGGATTGTTACGTGAATGTTGTGACATATTTTATGAATCATATGGGTTTGTCTTATGCCATGCTTTATGGTATTGAGGCCTGTGGAACGAAAAACCACCATTTGGAACGATAGAACGGAACGAAGGAAGCCACGGATCCACTAAAAGGTGTGATGCCGGAATGGGACGCACGGGGTCCTAAATGCCCGGAAGTGCACAAGAAAGCCACGGATCCACCGAATGGTGCGATGCCGGAATGAATTCGGATGCACGGGATCCTAAAATGCCCGGAAAGGAAATCGAGAACACTTGATATGATGAAAACGGAGAATTTAGAGATTCCTAAGTAATGTGAATTTGAACGGTGTTGATTGTTGAGTTTTATTCTCTTGCCCTTGTTCATGTGGGGAACTTTCTTGTATCTAAGTTCTTCTCGGTGCATTGTCTATCTCATGTGCATATAGTTTGAGCAAAGATTTCTCTACTGGGCTAGTGTAGCTCAACCTATTATTATTTTCAGGTACATCTCAAGGGCATTGATATGGAGTGCTTGACGTGCATATGATTTCATTCTTTTGAAAGCTGACATTGAAGAAGTTACCTTAGCATCTCGTATAACTTTACTTTTGGAAGGTGTAATTGCAACTTTACATTTGTATTTATGAAATTTCTAAACTTATCATCTTTTGTTTAACTATGGAATTTGGGGCCGGTGTGCCATTATTGTAAACTTTGAGTATGTATGTACTATTGGATGGACTATGAAAAAGCTTTTGGGGTATTATGACGTATCTTGACAATGATTTTTCTTTGAAAGGCTATTATTATTATGTTGAAAATCGAGGGCGTGACAGATGAAGTATATTTTTTGAGTCACAATACTTGTGTTAGTTTGTGTGCGAGATTGTGGTAAATTTTATAGTGTGCTAGTATGTGTGTCAAGTTTGGAAAAGAAACTAATAAACAACAAGTGAGTCTCATCTCTATAAATTCAAACTCTAAGCATAAAACATAAGGCTGCTGATTTTGCCACAATCTTTTTTGTTAACGCTACTCTCCTGCAAGTGTATTTTTGGTGCAAAAATACACTTGCAGGGGAGTGGCAAAATCATTTCCCAAACATAAATGCCAATGTCTTAGCACTCACTTGTGGGACCTACATTTTATCCCAATACATATTTTAACAAACATTTTAACATAAAAATAAATATACCAAACCCATTGATGTACGTACTCGTGTATACACTAAGCACACACTTAAATATACCCAGGGACGAAACCAGAATTTTACCCTAGCAGTGGCAAAATGCGAAGGATTGGGGGATGCTTCCAAGTGACGGTGCTTGGCAACGGTGCCGAGCAGCCGATTTGGCCATTCATCTTGGTACGAACGGCTTGGATCTAATCCAAGTATATAAACGGTCACATTGACCGCTCGATACCGTTGCCAAGCACCCCCGATTGGCAATTTCCCCGAGTCTGCAAATTAAATGTATACTAAAAATAAACATGCATTGCAATATGAATAGTCATCGACTCTAGGAAAAATTAAAATAACATAATAAAAATTATAGTAAATGATGTTTGTCGTTTGCACATGGAGTACGAATAAGACTAGTAGGTATAGTTTTGGAATACTATTTTGGATCTCCTTTCTTCAAAAAATCTAGCGATGGCGAGTCTATATAAGTTGGGGATAACTTTGCTTTTGCATATAATAATTGTATTTTCTAAAATTCCGGTCATGGTGTCTGCCCCTACTTGACCCCCCCCCCCCCCCCCCCCCCCCCCCCCCCCCCCTAGCTCCATCATTGTGTATGCACCTTGACTAATATATCTTTGGGGGACCAAATACGACGTGACAATAACTTAGCAAGGTAGCACGCCAGAGTTATCAATTTCGATAGAAATCTTCCCTTCTCTATCCATGTTTGTTAGATGGGTCTTGAGTCTTGACTCTGCTATAAAAATCTTTCAATCACTAATGGCCATGTTACTAGAACTCCATAAAGCAACAAAAACTTGGCAAAGTCGCATGTCAGTATATCATAGAATTGATGAGAAGAGTCTTTCCTCGTCTATCCGTGTTGGTTCCGTATGTATAACAATGTGAGCTTGACTCGTTCAAAAATCTTACAACGATTGATTGAGAAAAATCTTACAACGATTGAAAAATCTATTTTGTTTTTCGAAAAATCTTACAACAATTGATTGAGAACCTCATGATTTGAAAATCTTGCAACCGTTGATTGAGAACCTCATGTTTTATCATTACGGATTGATGGCCATGCATGTCCTTACCACTTTGTTCAATAGATAGCATGCAAAGACTTGTCAAAACCAATTCAGTGTCGTTATCATAGAATAGAACTCATTGGAAAAATCTTGCAATCAGACACAATGCATAAAGCAGCCCATGACTTGGTAACTTCTCTTTGTATAGTGGATATTTATTGGTGATTTCGTATCCGTCTCCATCGATTTTAGTGTATAATGTGGAACTTGGCTCATTGAAAAATCTTGCAATGAGTATTTGTTCACTATTAGTGACATGACGCGCAAGGGAGGCGAGCCATATTTATGGAGAGGGGCGAGACTATACATTTTGATAATAAGTTTTTGTTGAGTTCATGATCTATTGAGGTTGTCACTGGAGTGTTCAATTTGACTGTGTGAAATCATTCAATGTCCATTGAATGTAGTTTTTCTTTTCTTTCTTCAGGCCTGTATAGTACCTCTTCCATGGTCTATATTTGATCTCTTCTCGATGTACCCTTTGTCGAGTTCTTAATAAAATTTTATTGCCGATCAAAAAAAATAAGTTTTTTTTTTCAATGTAATAGTACAGTAGTATTTTTTTTTCCTTTTGGGGGGAACCCCCTCTGTCTCCATCCTTGAATATACCAAACTCATTGCGGATACTATAACATCCTTTGTTAGTTGGCATCCGAGCAACATGAAATTTGGCACACTTAAAAAAACGAAATGTTCCGACAATCTAATAAGTGGGTTTAGAAAGAGCTCACGAACGGACAAAACTTGACGGTCCATTACATTTCAGAGATTGGAGAGGATTTTCTCCTAACAAAAAAAAAAAAAACATCATCGCCACAAGAGGGATCGATCTTATTCAATAGTCATTATACAAAATTACAAATCAATGGCCTCCCAAAACACACAAGGGACAAGAAGTTGGAAGCTAATCACCCAAATCAACTTAAGGTATGGAATGTGAAAAAAAAAGAAAAGAAAATTGATATTCGCTCTTCACTCTCAACGTGAAAATCAGTTTCCGACAAAAAAATTATGACTAATTCATATATCAGCATAAGTCCACGAATGTCGTGTGAACTTCCATCTGTTTACTGCTTTTAAAACAGGGCAAATTTTTAAAAAGCCCCTGAACTTTTAGAAACTTTACAAAAAAACACTTGAACTTTAATTAATGATAAAAAGACACCTGAACTTACCATCTCGTTAACAATAAAGCCCCTGCCATCTAATTCCGTCAATTTGTAACGGATGGAGCTAACGGAAGGCGTTAAATCTTCTTTTTTAACTTTTTACTTCAAAAAATTATTTTAAAATTATTTTAAGTAATAGGAGTAATTAACTATGCAATAATTTTTTATTACTATTTATCAAGAATTACTTTAACCCTTTTTTTTACTTTCAATTTTTACCTTTAACCCCCCCCCCTCTCTCCATCTCTCCTCTTTTTTTTTCAAATTGACAGAATTGAACGGCGGGGGCTTTATTGTTAACGGAATGGTAAGTTCAAGTGTCTTTTTGTCATTAGTTAAAGTCCAGGTGTTTTTTTTTTAAGTTTCTAAAAGTTTATGGGCTTTTTAAAAATTTTCCCTTTACAACACCAAGAAGTTGGAACCATCAGTCAGCCTCCCATAACCTAACTGAAAATGCGAGTTTCTTGTATATATAAAGGTATCAGAGCCCGGCATAGTATCACAATTGACGAATTTCAAACTCCAATATTAATGCTGGGTGGCATTTACCGTTCAAAATCATCTCACACTTTGCCTAATCTTGATCATTCGTGTAAGTGTTGCAAGCCAGAAATTGCACTCATCCCAGTCGCTAGTGGGTAAGTTGCATTTGCACCTGTGCAAGGCAGGATAAATGTAAGGATCAAGACAAAAAAAACATAAGACATATATAATAGGGGGAAAATGGTTGTAATTTCTTTGATTATATTTAAGGCAAAGAAATTGACGTAGGAGTGGTACCTGGATTTGGAGGGCAGTATCGAAATCACCGTTGTCCAAGAACTGACAAAGCCGAACAAGCTTTTCAGCGGCATTTTTAGAGATGTCCCCACCGCTCATGAGCTTGGCAAACAAGGAACCTATTTTCCTTGAATTATCCTCGATTTCCCACTTCTTAGCTGGGTTTGCACGTTAACCTCCCAATGCTTCTGATGTCTCATTAAAAAGTAACGTCAAGGTCATAATGATAGGTCTTTGCTGGCGCACATTATTTACAAATGGGCAAAGCAACACAGATTAGATGAGGCAGTATCTCTACGGTATTTTTTTTTTATTTTTTTGTCATTTTCTCCAAAATATGAAGATTTGAAATCACACTTTTCTCGGATCAAAAAAAGATAAAAAATCACACTTTTCTAAAAATTACATCCTTTTTACCGTTAAATAGTTTTAGCACTTATCCGTTCAATTGATAGGTTTGAAAAAAATACGCATCGACATGTTGGACCTATAAAGCCCCAAGACTAACTAAAAAATCACAAAACGTAAAACAAAAGGAAAAGAAACGCCATTACCAGGTACATTTGAAGTATCAACTCTCCGTACTGTAGGTGGGGGTGAGGCAGGAGTTTTGTCTGGTTGAACTTGTGCTGGCTGAGTAGGGTTGCAGGGCTGTGTTGGACCCATGGCAGGTCTTTGGACTCCTGCACTACTAACCGGCATAAATCGCCAAAACCTGAGACATCGACCTACTTGAGATGGAATAGTGCTAAGTGAACCACCAACGCGAGGTCCTTTTTGATAATTGGGGTTGCCGGTTCCCTGAAAAAAATAATTAAAGAGTAAATTTCAGTACACCGCAATGCAACATTGAAGCAATTTACACAGGAGGGGTTGCAGGGATGAAGGGTTTTCCTATAGTCTGAGGGGTTACCGGTGGAGTAGTAAAGTTCATTTGATATAAAATGTATAAAAACTCAACAGAATCAGAGTTTGCAGCCTAATTTCCTTGTATTAACTGACAGTTGGAAAGTACATTAAAGTAAATTGATGGAAGAGAAACAAAATAGGAAGAAACTAAGGAACAACAGGTTCACGCTATTACAATCGCAAACACTAGAAGTTCTGCCAAACAATCATCTGAGTTGTAAAGCTTCAAAGTTGAGAATTTGATTTCTGTCTTCGAGATTTATAGCTAACCCAAAAACTGTTAGCAATAAGCGCTATGGAAGGACTAAAATCTTTCTGCAAACATTTGAGGCTCCTCTCCCCTATGAATAGCTGAATGACTGTTGGTAATTTTCCCCATAAGGATCCGTTAGAATGCTTTGTTGCTGTTGCGATGGTACCGTTTCCTACAGAGTTGCTGAAAATATTACTAGAAGCAAAGTAGTACGACAGATTCTAAAGTTAGAGAGTTGCTGAAAATTAGTAGTTCTGTGAGTCAAAATGATAAAAGATATTATAAATTAGTAGCCCGTATTGGCCGGAATTTTCTTTTGAGGCCCAATTTTCTTTCCTCATGTCCTCTGTACAAAAGCAGTAACTACAGTATGATCTATGATCTATCTAACCAGGTACCAAACTCCAAAATTAAATCGTAACATAACTCGATCGAAAGCCTTCGATGCCCATAATAAAAAGCTTCAAGTACATTAAAAAATGTAGTGGTTCAGGAATATCAAAATCAGCAATGAAAGAAACATCTATTTCTCTCTCCTTTTCCCCCTTTTTTGCTTGGTCTTGTTCAAATCAATCTAAAAATAATTGCAGTTTAAAGTTCAGAATCCTACAATACTATGAAAAACAGTATAGGGTTCATGTACATCCATAAACATCTGTTAAGTCTAGCAGATATGCATCACTTCTAAACAAGAGAATCTGTCTACGTTGTATTTCGATCTCGACTACTATGTAGTACTGACTCCAAGGATCATAAGTTAATGCTCACAATACGAACCAAAAATAGCCGTTTGCGTGCCTCTTTCTTAGTAAGAGTACTAATTTGGCTATCCTCTTTCTCGTATATAAAGTGGATTATGAGAGGAACTTAACGTGTCCCTTCAAAGCAAGTACCAAATGTAGAACATTAACATCCAAATGGGGGCAACAATATAATTGCTGCAAAAAATAAAATAAATAAAGATAGAAAAGAGTAGGCCCATTACGCTTTCACTCCAGCTCATACAAACAAGATTGATAAAAGCAGAAATCCGAGGAAAATGTCGCTGAATTTGTGATGAGACAGACATAAAGATAGTAGCATCTCAGACTTATATACCTAACATTGTTTCCTCCCTTTCACACTGGAAAGTGGTTTGATCACAATCATGTAATGCCAAAAAGATACGAGCGCTTCCCTCCACAAAGTTAAAATCCAAACACGACCTAAATGAACCGCCATCACTTCATACAATTTTGGCCACCCAAGATCCGCCAGACAGACATAAAGCCATGTTGTAAGCTGGTATCAAATAACAGCCACATGATTGAGATTTTGTGACTGTGAAAGAGCTTATGCTGAGTAGAACACCAACCTAGAAAAATTAACCACTGAATTAGAGAAATATGTAGTAGGTTAGATGCTCTACAGAAGGACCAAGTAGTTTATAATAGAAAGTGATGCAACAAAATCAAGTGGAAGGCAAAATGCAAGTGAAAAATGCTAACATCTTTGGCTAAACCACTCAAGGGAAGAAGGGTCCAAAATATTTTGAAATACGTTACTCAGTCAGACCTTCAGGTTTCTTCAACAGAAATTTCAGACCTTGTGTAGCTCAGCACTTAACCAAGTGGAATGCACCACCATGGGATCAATTGAAAGGCAATTCTACGCTGATTTATTAAATTTAGAAACATTTTGTACATCTTTTGAAAAAAAATCCTTGTCAATATTCCCATCACTATGAGAATCCCCAAAGCTGAAACAATCTTCTATCAGTACCAGCGGATCTTCCAAAAACTCCTAGCCCTCCCCAGAATTGGGAGTTGGAAAGATGTGAGAATTTCATCTGAATCTTTAGCAAAATTTAACAGTTCACCACACTACACCTTGAGCTCTCTTCATCTTGCACCCATTTTCAGAGAGCATATTACCTATGAATTAATCATACGCATGTAAAATATATAAATATGGGAATTAATTCATGATATTTCAATGTAATACACAGCTTGCCAAAACGCCTGTAAGAGCAAATGCCAAGGAGAGACAAGGGACCGCCAAATTCATGCGTGAACAAATGCATTGATGAGAATTGTTAATGACAAAGTGCAAGTGTGTGCCTGGAGAAGGTGAAGAGAGATGCAAGAAGCCAGAATTTATATGTGGTTATAGACGGCAGAAATGTCGAATTCCCTTATAAATCGGACGTCGCGATCTGCTCTATCTTTCTCTATCACGGTGGGATTTTGTGTGTTTTTTTTTTTGGAGGATTGAGTACTGTGATGTGATTTCATGTTATGTTTTCTCTGAGTTTGTTTTTTTGAATAAATGGAGTATGTACTTTGTAGAAGGTTGTTTTGTAACTTTTTTTGATTTCATGTTATGTTTTCTCAAGCCCTTACTTGAATAAAAGGTTCATTTCGTAGGGAAGACTCAAATGTACAATCCCCAATCCAAGTATGAAGACTCAAATTATTTTTTAGTTTGAAAATTACAAATAAGTACTATTTATTTTTTAAGGACCCTTAGCGGAACATGAACCACAACTCTTTTCAAGAATATAGAGACGTATAGTTGCTGAAATTAAAGTACGTGCAATTACCACGTGATAATCTTAAACACCGATAACGAATTAAAATAGCTGCAATTATATATTTCCACCAATTTCTTCAATAACACAAATATAATTCTACTAGTCTTATTTGGAAAAATAAACATAATTAGACAATAGCTAACAGAGATGAAATTTGACTGTATAGCGACTTCAATTCTTTCTCTTTTAGGACAAGAGCAAAAATGTTAATGGCCGGCGATATTACCTTACGCATGTAGGACTCCCATTTCATGTTACGAGTAGTTGTCTAGTCTGCTTATATAGAAATACCTGCCTGCAATTACCATGTGATGATCGTTCATAGCACAATATATAACATAACGACAGTTAATTCGAATTAATATCTCCAGCGTCGCGGCAATATTCTTATTGACAAAAATAAACATAATCGGGCCATCGCAATAATGAAGAAAATAGTTGGCAATACAGTGATCATTTCAATTTCTAACTTTCCCAAGACCTATATAACCGTGACCAATCTTCTTTCCGTACATCGATCAAAAAGCAGAGTAGGGGACACACACAAAAAAAAGTCAGTTCTTTCGTTTTTCCCTCTTTGCTTGACGATTTCAGGGGTTTCGTTGGGCTGTCCTCTTTCACTCAGCGTGTTCGCTAAGAATTTTCGCATGCCCAAACAATGGTTGTTGTTCATGTTATATCATCGAGTAGTGAGTTTCCTAGTCTAACCTAGTCACCCCCTATAACATATTGTGTTCCGGAATTAGTCGAGGTGCACGCAAACTGGCTCGGACATCCGGTTATCAAAAAACAAATAATGTTTGTGTTACCATGATTCAACAATTAATTGGACACTTTAATTAGTTACAAGTTACAACGATGCATCCATTTATTGTGTGAGATAATCACAGCATTACAGCAAGGACACAAGCACTATTTCTTTGTGCACTAGACACGTAATTATGGGGAAATTCACACATTATCTCTGTATAAATAGTTCTCTAATCTTTCTTTTGAGCATCTATCCAGACGTAGAAAAGAATTGGTTACAATCAGTTGATGGGTTTTCTTGTCTCGATGATGGGTGGTCCTCTTTCTCTCCATCCGTTTTTCAAGGATTTCTGCGTTCCCGGTGGAGGGACTGGCTGCTTTTCAATTCATTGCGTTCATCTCGGATTTCTGCAATCGAGGGTGACAAAGTGACTGCTGATGGTGGCATATATACCACCAAATGATGGGTGAAAGACCAGCTTGTAGTAGTTAAGATGATGTTGTTATCTGCTAAATTAAAATTATATTAAAATAAACAGATTGCTCTGTTCTGGTATTTTGTTTTTTCTTGTGCTTTTCTCTCATTTGATGTGTGTTCCGATGTTGGTGTTGCTATCATAGTGCAAAGGGTTTCGAACCTGGGCGGCTCTCTCAACTGAGGTGTTGGAGCTTAATTTGAAAAACACACAATTAAAAAAAAAAACACAAAAACAGAGAGAGAAGAAACAATTTGAGGCCTTCAGCAGGGGATGTTTCTATGAATCTAGATGAGGCCAACTCTTGTTGCAATGAAATGATCGAGACCGGTAAATCAGATTTTGGTACCCAAAAACATGTTTTTAGAAAGAAAAAAAAAGGACCGAGAAATTGCTCTCAGAATAGTCATTCATTTTAATCCAACTTTTATATCTTGTCATGTGTTGCGAATTTTTTATCTGTTTGCTCGTGTGATCTAATTAACAAACATCCCAAAAATGAATAGTCTGTAAGACTTGGTTGTATATATCCATCTATCCATAAAGCAGTGGCGACTCAAGCAATGGCTTGGATTTCTATCTCGATGTACCATTTGTCGAGTTCTAATAGCTTGATTGAAGAGTAGTTTGGTTGGATTTTCATATATGTACCAACTGTACGAAATCACGGTCCGTTGTAAATTGAACACAGATGGTAGTGTTAACAAGGAAGGCTTTGGCTGTGGAGGGGGTCTCATCAGATCAGAGACGATAATGGACAGTGGGTCAAAGGTTTTAACAAGTTCATTGGCACGGTGCTTGGTTCCGAACTCTCTGGGCCTTGCGCGATGGGCTTCAGTTAGCGTGGGAGAGTGGTGTTCAAGGTATTGATGTGGAAACGGATGCTTTACATGTCGTTCGACTGTTTAATCAAACGGACAATGAGCATGCGTCGCCCCAGAATATTATAGGTCCCGCATACTATCATATCTCAAAATTTTTATAATATTCAACTTTGTGGGTCCCTATGTCCCACCTCATTTAATGCTAGGTTCGGATACCCAAGGGAATTACGGAGTATGTTATATCATATTCAAAGTGTACAATGTCACTCGGTGGAACTGCAACTGCAAAGTTATATTTTGTGGTAAAATATTAACGTTTACGTATGTGTTTGTATACATTTTATTCTGAACAGAGAGAATATAATACCTGCAATTGGCTTTATAAACCACAACTCTTTTCAAGAATATAGAGAAGTATTGTTGCTGAAACTAAAGTGCCAGCGATTACCACGCGATAATCTTAAACACCAATAACTAATTAAAGTACCCGCAATTATTTCCACCAATTTTCATAAAAAACACCAATATATATAATTCTACTAGTCTCATTTGGAAAAATAAACATAATTTGACAATTGCTAATGGAGATGAAAATTTTGCGGTATAGTGACTTCAGTTTCTTCCTCTTTTAGGACTGGACGTATAGATATAAGCACGAAAAATCTTATGCCTATCCACGTATAGCCCAATAAGCAAAATATTTCTTGCTTTTGGATTTGTTTGCATGGCAGTTTCCTGGGTGCATGAAATAAAATTGATTCTCTTTCTAGTACGCAGTATATACACAATAATTGACAAGATTTTACTCTTATCTGAGTATCTGTCACATATCGATAGTAGCGATAATTACGTAAGTTCAAGTTGAAAAATGAGGGGAAAAAAAATCTTTTGTTACTCTTCTAAGATCACCTTTTCATGTCTAAAAATACAAATAAATTTAATTAGTTGATCAAAACGTTGCATTGAATTAAAAAGGCTTGGATGATCATGCACGTCCAATGTTAGAGATTTTCTAAATAAAAGAGTTGTCGTTTTGGTTTTGAAAATTTTCTTGTTTCCTTAGAATGCTTGTTTTCCTCTTTGTGAGCTTTGTCCCACATTGGATAGTTGAGAGGTGTTGGAGTGGTTTATATTAGGAAACATTCCTAATGTGAATAACTAATCATCCAGTGTAGTGCAGCCCTATGGTGCTCCGCACCATACTGGCGGAGCCGGTGCTTCGCACCAGGACACACCCACACGCGTACGCGCACGCGCACGCGCACGCACGCGCGGCGTGGGCAGTGTGGCGTGGGCAGTGTGGCGTGGGCTGTGGTGCATTGTGGCGCTTTAGCGGCGCACTTTGCACTTAGCGCTAGGCGCATTGTAGGCGCCCTTTCTTATTGCGAGTTGGCAGTAAGGTGGCGCTGACGTGGATGCCGCGTGTCACACGCGTGGCAGGTGAGTCACACGGGGCGGTTCCGATCGGGTGCAACTCGTGCCAACGGGTGCACTGGTTCGTGGGTTGCGATCCCAGCCGTCGGCCGCGAATGGTCACGATCCAACAGATTGGATTAAATCCGATTGGGTGTGAATGAAACAGTACACCAGTTCGGTGTGACTGGGTGTGACTAATCGATCTAGACCGTAGGATCGAATCCAACGGTCAGAATAGATCGGGTGCGTACCCATTCACAATGGGTGCGTAGTGGCCTATAAATAGACCACTACTTGACAAAATCTGGACAGTAACATACACACACATGTGTGGGCCGAATTTCTCCACACCTCTCTCTATATTTTCTAGCATTCATTCTGCGTTCTGTTTTGCTGCAGAAAACAGAATTCAGTGATTCTCGATTCTTAGATTCACACAGCAGGTATTCTGTCCGTTTCGTTAGTGCAAACGAAAACGGAAAGAACTTCGAGTTCGGGCTTCGTTTTATCTTGAAGGCAGGTTCGCTGTAACCCTTTGCATACCAACTGTTGGGGGCAAATACTGTCTTTAGGAAAGCGACATCGTCGTGACTCGAAGTGTTTTCAGCATTTGTGGAGGTTTCGCCAACAGTTCAGAATTTGCAGCAACAACCGGGTAACTTTTCCAACATCCAATTGGAGGTAGATGACCATTGACACAACATAATCAATAAAGACGGTTAATCCATATTTTTACAGCCAAAATATATATCTATTTGGCTAATTGATTAGGCAACAACTGTGAAATCATTTCACAATGCCATGCCTTCAATTTCTTGATCTCCCAAACACCATATAAACCCGTCACTTAATTTTTCATGTCTTTGAAGAAGAGACAAAGACGGTTCACAATGGTTACGCGACACTCCTCCTTTTCTCAACTTGTTCATCAAATAATCCGTCTGAGGAAAAAGGATTGTTGTTCATGTCATATCATCAAGTTGGAAAGAATTTGAAGTTGTAAGTTGTTGATTGCACTGCGTACATTCAATAACCAAAATTGTTGAAGCAAGGTTGCAGAAGTTGATGAACTCGCGGGAAGCCAAACTGTCAAGTAGCATTTGAAGAGTAGCAGAGAGTCATGCCCCCCTGACCGATGGCTCAGCCATTTTCTTCTTTTCTTTGCAGAGTAAAGATGTCGCGAAAAGAGAGGAAATAAAGAGTGCAAGAAACCGAGATTGGTTTGCTCAGTGAAAGCCTCTGCAATTAACCTTCAACTGTTATTTCGAGATTGATAAGTTAGATGAAGATGGTGTGGCTTTAGCACAGTGACATGTGGGTCAGCGAACTAAATTAATTGATCTTTATGAGGCAAACATGGCCACACAAAAATGAAGAGAAGGATTCGAAGTCAATTGGGTGGCAGCCGCCAACAAAGACAACAGGTAAAGCATTGATTAAGTGACTGGGAAATATGATTTGCCAGCTCCTTTATTTTTCTTTACGTTTTGATTCCTCTGAATATCGTAAATTTCCTTTTTCTATTTCGAACAGCCGTTAATAGAAAACTTAGCATAAACAAAATGAGCTTACTTCCAAACAAATCTAGCCTTAATTAGTTGAGTGACAATGGGAAAGAATTTATTATACAGGCTTAAACAAGCACCCATTTCAATAGCAAACAGCTCAATAGAGAAATAGACAGCCAATCGAAAAAGGTACGGCAGTTGTTGGGAACTGAATAGTCACCGGATGCTTTAGTTTTACCATCAACCGATGTTCATGTAGGCACCTTTCAAGCAAGTTTCTCATACACTCCTATGAGGTTTTAATGAAACAAATGCTCGGGGTTAATCTCCTCATTAAGATGAACACATTTGTATGTGGATCCGTGCAAAATAACAAGCGGTACTCACTTGAATTTTGTGTCAAAAAATGACCAAAAACCAATTTTCCATTGCATCTTTAGAAATCTTGACTATTTTTCGAAAGGTGAGGAATTAGACGATAATGTCATTGAATAGCAGAAAATTTGCTCCACCTCCAGTTATCTTTGCCTTTCACTCCCCAGATTACGGGTGAGGTATACACATGCCTTGCCTTGTCATTGAATAGCAGAAAACTATGGGTATATATCTATATGCTTCAATTTGCATTCATGGCCTCACTAGCACTACACAGAGCTACACTTTGGTCCAATTAGATCATGGCCTCTCTAGCACTACACAAAGCTTCAATTTGGTCCAATTAGATCATCATGTTGTTGCAATTGTCTACACAATCTACTCAGAGATAGCAAAACATGCATATTCTCAAAACTGCTAGATTTGTATAGGGAATAACCTGTTTTTTCCAACTTTTATAACCACGTGTATATATATTCCATCACTAACCACTTTATGTCACCCAAAAAGCACTACTATCTGCTTTCTGAAGTTAGGTAGCATCAAAACAACAAAATCAAAGTACTTCGAGAAACTTACAACATGATGATATCTTCCCCTTCAGATTTATTCAGCATTCACTACATCATTTGTGTTAGCTCGACAGTCGATCACCGCCGGTCGACAATTCTCTTCCCATGGAACCGCTATCTTCCCACCTCCACCAGCACCACTAGCCTCCACAGATGCACCCAAATGAGGATGAAAGCATGGAACCTCATTCCCACACTCACCAATGCACTCCCAGTCGAGTCCAACCCACAACCACCTTCCTTAAAACTAGAAGTAGGATTGCACAATGAGAAAACACCCAATTCACCATCAATCTTCACTCTGAGATCCATCAATAACCCTCTCAGCCTCAAGATTTTGGCTTCAAGAATCGCCTGCCCTTGTAATTTCCTCACCAACTGCTGGTTCAACAGCCTCAGTTTCTGACTTCCTCTTCCAAGTTAGCCGTGTGTGCTTTCTTCTTCTCTCTGTACTTTTGCACCGCTTCTCTGTTCCCAAAAGGACTCCGGGGTTTTCCCACCAGACTTTCTTCTCCGAGGGTTGAGTCGGGGCCCGGAGGGTTGCACGTGTGGGTGTGAGTTCATGTTCTTGTGTTCTTCAAGAATTCATCAAGAATTGAGTCTATTGATGATGAAGATGTCTGAATGGTATTGGAAGGATATGGTTTTTTTAGCAAACACTGATCTGAAATCTCCATCTCACCATCATCCATGTTTTTGTTTCGCTTGTCGAAATGAAAACCTAGTTCAATCCCAAACCACAATTCTCATTTTCTGGACTGAGAAAACAGAACACATGTTTTGTGCAGAATCTAGGAGAAGAAAGTGAATGGGTTTGATCAGATTGGGAAACAGGAGATTCTTGGTTCCCAATTTAGTTTCCAGTTTATCTATATGAGGATCTTAAGGAAATAAATGACTTGGATTGACTTATGACAACACAGTTGTTTCAATTATTTCTGAATATCTATAATTTGTAGGAATTACAGATATATGAGGAAACGATACTGATGTTTTTTTTTTTCCTCAAAGAGCCAACAACGTTGGGCTATGCTAACAGACATAGATGGGTCCTTTCTAAATAAAAGTTTCTGATGACAGCAGGAGTTTGCAAGCGAATAAAGCCGGCAAGATTACTTCCCATTTTGAGGGGCAATGTACCTGTCTGAATAGTCATCTCACTGCACTTAAAGAACATGATGATGCATACCTTGCAAAAAATTGCCTGAGCACAGGAGTTATAAACGTAGAACATTAACATTCAAATAGGGGCTACATCACAACTGCTGCAAAAAATTAAAATGAAAAAGAAAACAGTAGACCCATTACACATTCACTCTTGCTCTTAGAAATTGGATTGATAAAAGCCGAACTCCAAGGAAAATGTCGTTGAATTTGTGATGAGACAATGAACAATAAAGAAAGTTGCACCTCAGACTTATATAGCTAACTTCGTTTGCTTGATGTCACCCAATGAAAACTATTTTGATCACAATCATGTAATGCCAAACCAATACGAGCTCTTCCTTCCGCAAAGTCATAATCCAACATGGCCTAAATGATCTGCCATCGCTGCACACAATTATAGTCACCCAAGATCCACCTGCTTTTTATAAGCCGGCAATGCAACTGGACCAAAGTTGTAAGCTTTTATCAAATAACAGCCACATGATTGAGATTTTCTGATGCTTCAAGAGATTATACTGAGTGGACTACCAACCTAGAAGAATTAACCACTGAATTAGAGAAATATGAAGTAGCTTAAATGTCCTAAAGAAGCACCGACTAATTTATTTATGGTATAAAATGATGCAACAAAATCACATTTTGCTTCGAAAACATAACTTAAGGGAACTCTGAATTTGGAAAACGCAAGCTAAAAATGCTAACGTGTAACGACTCGCGCTAGCTGGGTTAACATTGAGTTATACAGTAGCTGGTCAGGATTCGTTATATATCAAATCAGTTTTCCTTTCATAGCCGAATGGGATCTGACATAACGTCTTGGCTAAACCACCAAAGGGAAGGGTCCAAATAGCCTGAAATACATTACTGATCAGTATGACCTTCAGGTTTCTTCAACAGAAAAATCAGCCTTCTGCACCACCATAGGACCAATTGAAAAAGCAATTCTCGGCTGATATATACAATTGAGACTTATATCTCCATCTTTCGTAAAAAAAACTACTCCGTAATTTTATACATTCCCATCTCTATTTGGAAAAAGATGATTTCCGAGTCAGAATATAATACGAAGGACACATACTAAGAGAAATATGAGAGATCAAACCTGCATAGCTGTGCATGCCTCTTGCTCTTTGCTATCAGTCAGTTAACTTTAAAACTCTAGAAACTGAAAACAAAATAAGAACTTCAGAAAGCTGCGGTCGTCGGCTAATCAAAAGTAAAACAAATTAGTGAAACAAAAAAAAGTGAATTGCATGACGCCGTAAAAGAATTAGGCTTAAACAAGCACCTTCAAAGGCAAACAACTCAATTTGGAAGAGAATTAACGAGAACATGCTTACTTTATCCTATTTCTTCAAGTTATTTCACTTCATGCCTAATCACCATGTATTTGGCACTGATTTTTCAGCTCATAAACGGATGTTTCAAATGGTACTATAATTCCAAAGATCATAGAATGGGCACCCAGCTAGGACGGATCTTATAACTGATTATTACATCTTTGGCTCTACTTCTCTTAGAAACTTCAACAAATTCAGTTACTTAAGTATTTCTTTTTGGCTGCTGATTTTGCCACTTCCTTTTTTGTTAATGCTATTCCCCTGCAAGTGTATTTTTGGTGCAAAAATATACTTGCAGGGGAATGGCGTTAACAAAAATGAGAGTGGCAAAATCATTTCCCATTTTGTTTTTGTTTTTATTAGTAGTAGTAGTTGTAGTTCCAAATGAGGCTGAATCAATCCGCAATACTGCTTGATCAAATCAACTTTTAGCCATGAGGAAAATAAATGAACGTAGAAGCTCGTACTTCTACACGCAACTCTGTTTCGGATGTAGAAAAAAATCAAAATCTCTGGGATTTTGTCATCTTTATAAGATGAAAAAAGCTTTTTCTCAAAGAAAATGTACATTTCTGGTTGATTATCCTAAACAAGTAGTGTTTCTTTTATATACATACATATAGTGGTTGAGAAATTAATATTGGCTAGCTGGAGAATTGATAACAGAAGAATCCGAAGATGAAAGGAACGAATAATGACAGGTCAAATTTTTCTTGGAACTATTGAATAAATAGTGCAGAGCAAATACCTCGGAGGAGAGTTCTGGTTTTCCCTGGCTAAAAATCATAAAAATCGCGAAACATCTTAGGGCCTTCTATTGGACCGAGATAGACTTGGTCAAAGATGGCTTCACCATCGATACTTACAACAGGGACACGAGCAATCTTATGCCAGTCTTCTCCTTCCTCCATGCGGCAACGAGGTTTCAGCAATGGACAGTCCCAAAATTGCAGCGCAAAGAGGGAAGTGGGAAGCCCCTCTTCTGGCAAGGATTGGAGCTGAGAGCAATTGTAAATTTCCATGTCTTTGAGAGAGCCAAGAAGTTGAAGGCCCCTGCTGTTCAGTGATTTGAGATTTGGCATTGTAGCAATCCTGAGGTATGTAAGAGTGGAGGGCAGCAGCAGCCTCTCATCTGGAAACGACTCCACCACATCTTCGGGTTCACCTGCCAGTCCAAATCGTGTAAGAGAGGGGAGTCTTCGCAAACCCCAATCTCTCCGGCCACCAACAAGTTTCTTGCAATTCGCGATGACAAGAGAACATAATTTGGAGGGCAGAACCCCTCCCGGAAAAGACTCAATTTCTGGACAATGAAATACATATAAAATCTCAAGAGATGGGAGGAGGGTGTGCATTTGTTCTGGCAGAGCCTTCAGTTTCTTGCAACCCCGGACCGATAAACAAACCAGATTTGGAGCAGGTAATCCTCCACAAGGAAAAAACGCCATATTATTGCAATCTCTAATTACCAGGAGCTGAAGTGATGTCAGATTTTGAAGATCAATTCCTTCAGGAACCACCAGGGTCTCAAAATTTATACAATCATCAATTACAAGATTCTGAAGCTTCGGGAATAAACCTAGCGGGAGGGATTTGAGACTCTCACAGCCAAACAAGATCAAGTTTTCAAGGGATGTGTAATAGTGACTCATCTCCACTGATAGTGGGAGCTCTAGTTTTGGACACCGCCGAACAATAAGGTTTCTCAAATTGTTGAGGCACATCATTCCCTCTCGAAATGACAAAAGCCTCGGACAATCCTCTACCTCCAGCTCCTTCAGATTTGTTAGTGTAAACAACTCGCTTGCAAATTCCTCCAAACTTACGAAGCTTGAAATCTTCAGACTTTCAACAGAAGATTCACCTTGCATATCGAATTGTACCCCTTCGCATTCCTCCAACACTACCTCGCGTATATTAGTAGCGCTCACAAGTGAGGCCACAAGCCCTGGGCATTTCTCTACATCAAGTCTCACCAATGAAGGCACCTTCTTCGGCAAGTCTCCGATCAAATTGGGACATTTGATTATCTCAAGCTTTTGAAGTCGAGAGAATTCTCCGGCATCTAACTGAACCCATTGCACCAACTCCGACATTTCTTCAAAACGTAGAGTCTCTAGTGATTCAAACGGTTTGCTTAAAGAACCACTCTCTCCATAAAATTCATGGCCCACGTTCGTTATATTGGGCATCCTTGCAATGGTAAGCTCCTTCAAAGAGGGCAGTTGACCAAGTGATGGCAATGAAAAGCAAAACCCACAATCCTCCAGACGTAATGACTCCATCTTGCAGAATGATTGATCTCCTAACCAAGTAGGAAATCTTGTGCCTCCGTAGTTTTTTATCTGAAGTTGCTTCAAGAGTGTATGAGGCTCTAACTTTTCAAGAACATCTCTTTCCCTCTCCGAATCCTCTGTTGTGCTACCCCATTCCAACACCAACTTTTCAAGGTGTTTTTTCTCCCTCAACTTTGCTTCCAATGCATCGTTGCCACTAGTTACATTTTGCAAACCTGTGATGGAGATGGTTCCACGAAGACTATGAAACTCTTTCAACTCATTAATCCCCGAACCGGTGCACTTTCCCACTACAAACACAGTTAATTGTTGGAGATCTTTCAACCTACTTATGTGCATTGGCATCTCTTTTAAGTTGGTTCCACTTAAATCAAGATGACGCAATGAAATTAGTTTTACAAGCTCTGCTGGTAAGGTTGTAAGAAGATGGCAATTAGATAACAACAATGTTTCTAAATTATACAGGGTACACACTGATTCAGGCAACTGATTGATTTGAGCATAGGAGAGGTCCAAAAAGCGTAGATGTATCAGTTTGCCAATTGAATAAGGCAATTCCATAATCTGATATCTCAGCAAAGATAGAAACCGTAAACGTGTCAGTCCTGACAGAATCTCATCCAACGCCTTTATGCTCAACCATTTTTTCTGATAACTTCCATGCTTTAATGGTAAGAAAGTTCTTAAACACTTAGCCTCCTTAATTTCCTTGAACTTCCCAAAGTCATCGAATTCACCTTGAACATACGAGAAATGACGTAATTTTTCAGAAATTCCATGCGCCTTTCCTTCCTCTAGATCTAACCTATAACAGAAATCTCCCATCACATATTGAGCTAAATCATGAATAAGATCATGCATGAGAAATAAAGAAGTACTAGGATTTGATCTTTGGAAAAATGACCTTGAAAGCAATTCGTGGAAGCACTCATAACCTTTTTCTTCCACTGTCTTATTATTTTTGGGCTTCTCCAAAAAACCTTCAGCCATCCATGCTAGGACTAATCCCTTCATGTCGAATTCGTAATCCTTAATAAATATGGAACAGTAAGCAAAACATCTTTTTAAATGGGAGGGGAGATAATGATAGCTCAATCTTAAGGCTGGAAGAATGTTGCTCTTCTCCTCCGATAATTCCCATATTGCACTTTCCAGTATATTATTCCAATCTTCAACCTCTCGTTGGGAGCGCAAAAGGCCACCCAATATTTTTGCGGCTAAAGGCAAACCTTTACATTTTTTCACAATCTCCTTGCCAATCCTTTCGAGGTTTGGATGTGCATTGTGATCTCCCTTCTCAAATGCATGTTGGGAAAATAACTCCCAACAATGTTCCTCCGGTAATTCATGCAAACGATGAATAGGAACTGTTTGCATTATAGATGCAACACTGTCGTTGCGGGTTGTAACAATAATCTTACTCCCACGTGTTCCAAATTTGAAAGGAGTAACCAAGGTGTCCCAATCTTCATAGTTCTCATTCCAAACATCATCTAAGACAATAAGAAACTTTTTCCCACTCAATGATTCCTTCAGCTTGACCTCTAGCGAGTTTTGGTCCTCTACATCACAAGCCTTGTTAGTGACTGCCTCAACAATTGTTTTTATGACCCTTGAAACATCAAAGACGTCAGATACACATACCCATGCTTTCGTAACAAAGTGCCCATACAATCTGTCATCGTTGTACAAAATTCGAGCAAGGGTAGTCTTGCCCATCCCGCCCATCCCGACAATCGGAATTACATCCATCTTATTATTACTTTCTCCATCCGAGAGCAACAATTTCATTATCTTCTCCTTATCGTTCTCCCTTCCATAAACACAAGATTCATCCACCAAAGAAGTTGTTGGCAGCCTGTGTGACCAGTTCTGTCCAGCAACATCTTTCAAACCAATTGAATCTTTTGCTTCTGCAAGATCTTCTAATGTATCAATCATGCTTTCTAACTTGGACTCTATCTCATCGTCAAATAATTTAGTGAAAGACGAGATCAGAGTCTGAACCTGGTTTGGGCCGCTTTGGTACTCGGCTTCCACCTTGCACCGCAAAGCTGCAGTAGCAATCTCATCCACCAAGTCTTCAGCGTCGTAAACGGCACCTTTAAGCTCGTCGAGCCAATCTTTCACAGCACGATCAGTGAACTGCTTGTTCTCTGCATCATTGAGCACCATCTTAAGTCCAAGCAATTTCAACTTCAGCTTCTTGAGGAGCCTTTCGTCATGCTTTCGATCCCGAAAGAACTTGATGAGCTCGGGGGAAGTCAAACGGTCGAGCATCACTTGAAATGTAGCGACGAGAAGTGCTACTCCAGCCATGTTTCTGTGTTATTTGCAGACTTGAGAGGTTACAAAAAGTGGTAGGAAAACGAAGAGAGCAGGACAAATGTAGTATTTTTTTTATTCATGAAGTGAATTGAGTACATTGACACGTGGGTGAGCGGAATTTATGTACATATATTTTTTATTTCTTACGAGACAAACACTGGCACACTGGTTAAAAAAGGGAAAATTACAAGTCAACAAAACATTGTTTAAAAATTGTGAATACTTGGTGGATGAGACTGCCTAAATCTAATTTTGTTGAGAAAGCTCAGTTTATCTTAAAAATGTTATGCTTTGTGTGAGTGTATGCACTGCAAGAAAAAACCCCAATGGTGACACCTTTCGGGGACAAAATTCTATGCTTGTCACTAAATGTAACCAACAGTGACAAGGAAATCTAAATTTGTCACCAAAAGTATTGGGATTTTACGCTTTACGACTGATTATGAACGTTTAGTTGCGATTTATGCCTTTTGGTAAAAGAGAGTCAGTAACTACTAGTATCGATTCACTTGACCATTCTCCATTCTAGTGTTTCCAGCTTCCATTATTCAAATTGGTAGAGGTTATGATCTTCTAGTCACTACTAGTACTTAAACCATTGTATCTCTTACTCTCTTTATGTGTGCTTTTTCGTCTCTGTGGAAAAAACTAGATATACTTCAATGCTTAAGCACCGTTTTTACCAAAAAGTGACAGGGCTCCTCTTACTTCTAACCCAACTTACAAGTACAGTTTTTGTATATGAAATAGGAGTTACGAAACAGAGGAACAAAATGATTTGAGTTTAAAGAAACTGGGCTTTTTATAAGCCATTTAAAGTGACATGGCTCAAGTAGGGATGATTAATTAACTTTGATTCTTTGAATTTTAACTGACCCAAGAATTACCGCTTGAACCATTTTCTTTGTCAGTTGCACCTGGTTCTTAACCATCGCAAATTCTATCATATTATATGTTATAGTCATACACTCTTTTAATTTGTTCATCTTCTTCCTCAAAGCGTGTTCTGTTGTGCGACAAGGATCGGCAAACCAAACACACAAACACACACGAATCGAGTCAAACACATAGAAAGAGAGAGACACGATTTTACGTGGTTCCCCATAATCGGGTATATGCACGGGGGCAGCGGCGTATTCACTATATGTGGGAGGATTACAATCACTCAACTCACATACACTCAAACAAATTGCTCTCTCAACCTCACTGATTGCTACCACACAAATACAAGAGCTATACACCAGATTTTATAGCCAGAAATGGAAGAGGGGCCTCAGGTGGAACTACGGCTGGATATGGCACAAGAAATAAGGGAGTCTTCAATGCACTGTGAGCTCCTTCAATTTTTTGTATTTACTGATCCTTGCAGCTGCTACTAAACCACCAATCTTCTAGAAACCTATTTGAGAGCTAACCTAAAAACTCCACATGTTCGGGGTGCTACCCGTGGAATTAAAATTGAACGCTTAATCTTAATTGCTGCTAATGATGGCACCAAACTTGTTGCAGAGGTTTCTAGTTGGGGTAATTGCCACGAGATTTGCCACTTGGCTTGGTGAATTAGCACACGTGCGCCATTGAAGGACATGGAGAAGTGGGATGATATTCCTACTGCTATATATTAAAGCACCTACCATACAGGCTGCACGAGTATCTTTCTTTTATTTTAAGTCGAGTATTTTTCCTCTTTCTACGAATCTACGGCCTTTATGGGTTCTAATGCATTTGGTTTTATGTGGAAAACTTATGCTGCTATAGTTGTTGCATAACTTGCATTCCTTACACATAAGTCTACTGCTGTTGCGACATTCCTTACACATAAATTTGATGGGTTTATTCAGTTTTTGGCTGCAGGTTTTTCAAGTGATCTGCAACTAGTGCTAAGATGCTATTGTTGTTGTTAATGGGGATGGCGCACTTGACTAGTTTTGCAAACTTACATTGCTCATTGCTTTCTCTTAGCAGGTCTTGAGCCATTTGTTGAAAAGTCGTTCGTTATATGCAGGGAGGTCACTCGGATGACGAAGGGAGGGAGAGAGAGCAGTTCAAAATAATCCAATCATTTGCATTGTTCATGGAGGTGAATTTTCCTCCTACCTTTATTGTTAGCTTTTTTTTTTGTTGGTCCGTGATAAGCACCCAAGATTGTATAATCTTGGTGCTCAAAGTCCTCTAATTTGTAGCATTTGAGTCCTAAGTTCTTGTTTTTATTTGATATTGCTCGGAAGGTTGCTTTTTGATAGCTTCAGGTAAAACACGGGCTAAAGGCAGTTTATGAGGCCAAGGATCCCTCTCGGAACTATCCAAGTGTCCAAGGCCATGTGGCGGCTCCCCATCATTTCCCATCGGGTGATTAATGAAGTGGCGAGAGGCCGTCGGGTGGTCATCGGGCTGTGCGGACCAAGGCGAGGCCAAGATCAGGAATCTGCCAACCTAGTACCGGTACTGGGATTTGGCCAGTACCGGTACCCACTCTCCAGGGCTTTGTTTTTCAGCATTTTTGAAGTCCCAGTACCGGTACTGGGAGTTGGCCAGTACCGGTACTGCCTGCAGTAAAATTCCACGTTTTGTTCACTTTTTCAACTTTCCATTTTTGGAATACCTTCCACTTTTGGCATGTTCTGGGATATTTGTAGAGAGAGAAGGGTGCTTTTGTATAAATACCCTCTCTCCATTTCATTTATATCTAAGTACCTACCTAGCTTTAAAACTTTTGCTTTTCAAGAACTCCATTGTTAGTCTATGAAGCTTTTTAGTTAATTCCTTCAATTACTCAAGTAAGTCTTTGTCGTTTATTGTTTTTCCGTTTATTAATGTTGTAGTCGTGGACTAGATCTTTCATAATATCAGGTTTATTTTCGATTCTATCGGTTAAAAGCTATGTCTCGTTTTTATGCTTTGGTTTATACTTTAGCTATGAGTGAGTAGTTGTTTGGCTAAGTCTCGGGATAATCTTTTCCAAGAACTTAGGTTGTTATTTGGTTCTTGAACCCTCAGGCTTAAAAGCATGATTTTCGGAATTGAATTAATCTAGCCATTTTGGTCTAAGCGAGAGGTGTTAACTACTTAGTAGGTCATTTGTCAAGCGGTCTTGGCAAGCGACGTACAGAGGGCTCGTGGCCTCCCACGCATTAGATACATTAGCAAAAATAGATTGGTTTTGTTTCGGTTAAATCACATATTTCATAAACGTAGTCTTTAAAGCTAAATCTTCCGAGCCTAAGCACGCGGTCGTGACTCTCGCTTGAGTTATATTCGAGAACCGGTAACGGCTTTCGTCAAGGGTTAGAAGATCCCTAGACTTGTCTCTTTTAGTTTATAAAACTCGTTTCTAGTCTTTTTCATTAGCATTTCCACTCTCAAAGCAAAACTAAGTTAGTCGTCTTGAACGCCGCAATCCATCTTATAAAACCTACAATCCGATTAAGCTACATTCGATTCTCTGTGGGAACGATCTCGGTTTTGCCGGTTTATTATGCTACCGATGATCTAGCCCTACGCTTGGGGTTTTCCAACCTTATATTTGAAGGCGAGGTTGTGGCGTAAGCATTTTTGGCGCCGTTGCCGGGGATTCTTATATAGCTTATTTGGAGGATCGACAAACCATTGTAAGTACTCCGTTTATTTTCTTTCGTGTAATTTGAACTCAACTTAGCGGATAACTCTAACTGAGCCACCAATTCGACTTGAGGTCTAACGAAGCTAATTTGAGTATCAATTGCCTTTTTACTGTTTTTTTTTTCATACATTGGTTGTATAGCCGTGGCGGTGGCATAACCCCACGAGACTGTTTGAGAACGAGGTGGCGGCATAGCCCCTCCAGTCTGTCTTTCTTATTGCAGAGCGGTTACATGGTTCTAAATTGCCAAAAGGCAGAGGTTCATGCATGTGGTCTATCAAAGGCCTCGGTTGTATCGTAGTCCTCGCTCCAACCGTCTGCACCGGTCTAGTTCTCCACCTCGCATAAGAAGCATAAATCTCCGAACTTACTCTCCACCAAGTAGAGTTTCTAGGCGGCATTCTCCATCAAGACAATCAATGGCGGATGAGGAAGCTCCTCCGGTTAGGACTCTTAAGGACTATTTGAATCCGGAGAGGGTCACTCAACGGTCACCAATAGTTTTTCCACGCCCCACTACTGCTGCAAACACATTCGTGTTCGTCCGACTATCATCGTTGTATTCCATTCTTCCATGGTATGGAGCGTGAGGACCCGTATCAACATATCCGGGAATTTGAGGAAACCCTCCAATCGTTTGTTACTGTGGATGCTCACCTCAACTAGGCACGCCTGAGACTTTTCCCGTTCACTTTGAAGGATAAGGCAAAGACTTGGTTTCACTCGTTGAAGCATCAATCATTGACCACGTGGGAGGAGGTTCAAGACATTTTCCACAAGAAGTTCTTTCTGGCTAGCAGAACAAAACTCTTGATGGATCAAATTCAAGCCTTTAAGCAATGTGAGGGAGAAGCGTTCTACCAGTATTGGGAGCGTTACAAGGATCTACTTTCGGCGGTTCCTCACCACAATTTCGCTTTATATCAACTGATCCACTACTTTCATATGGGTTGCTCACAACAAAGTAAGCAATTGCTTGATACCATGTGTACTGGGGGGTTCATGAACAAGTCTCCCGAGGATGGCTGAGAATACTTGGATGAAGTGGCCAAGAAATCCTTGACTTGGAGTTACGAGGACATCGGTGATAGAGCTATAGCTAGCTAAAGCCCTGGTGGCTCCGGAAAGTTCTCCATTAATGAGCACCAAGCTAATGAAACGAAGATGGAGCAGTTGGCCAAAAAGTTGGAAAGGTTAGAGTTGAAGGGAGAAAAGGAAACCAAGACTATAAACCGTGTGGAGGAGGTTTGTGTGATTTGTGAAACTACGGGGCACTCTACCGATAACTGCCAAAACATCCCCGCTTTCAAAAATGTGTTGAGTGCTTTTGCATCGGAAGAGGTGAATGCTTTGAATCAACGTTTTGATCCTAATCCGCAACCGTTTAATTCGGGGTGGAAGCAAACATCGGGACCACGTTGGAACCAACCAAATGAAGCCGGTTCTTCTCAAGGACCGCCACAATTTCAATCTCAAGCTTGGCGGCAACCTCAGCTTCAAAGCCCGCCACGGTTTCCTGCAATCCAAGGCCCACCGGGATTTGTACCATCCGGCCAATTCCAAGGCCAAAACCAGTTTCAGCCATAACAAGCACCTCCGCGTCGAACTTTGGAGGATACAATGAACGCCTTTTGCCAGATGCAAGCAACTACCAATGAGCAGAATACTCAAGCCATGAATGACATAAGGACTCAAATGGGAAAGTTGACTACGGCTATTGGCGTGTTACAACAAGAAAGAGGGAAGCTTCCCACTCAACCGTTGGCAAATCCTCAAGGTCAACATTTAATTGGTAGCTCTTCGGTGCCTTTCCTCGAGCAAGCCAAGGCCATTATTTCGTTGAGAAGCGGAAAGACAGTGGACAACGCTCAAGTGGAGCCACCGGTGACGCCAATCTTGTTACATATTCCAGTGCCGTCAAAGCCAACTACGCCAAATGGGGAATCTCCCAAGCAAGCTTCTACAGAAGAGGAGAAAGGAAAGGCTAAAGAAAGTGATGTTCCGCAAGCCTTCACGGTTCCCGCACCATATCCTAACCGGCTAAGGATGCCGGCCAAGCCAAATCTTAATTCCGACATTTATGACGTGCTTAAGCAAGTGACGGTCAATCTCCCATTGCTCGATGCCATTAAACAGATTCCCTCATATGCCAAATTCTTGAAGGACTTGTGCACTCATAAACTCATAAACACAAGCTCCAAGTGCAAAAGAAGGTATTCTTGACCGAGCAAGTGAGCTCACTCTTCCAGTCGACCCTTCCGCCCAAGTACAATGATCCGGGGTGTCCTACGATTTCCATCACCATTGGGGGCAAGGTTGTAGAGAAGGCTCTTCTTGATTTGGGGGCAAGCGTGAATCTTTTGCCGTTTTCAGTTTATAAGCAACTTGGCTTGGGCGAGATGAAGCCAACTCGGGTGACTTTGCAATTGGCAGATCGGAGTATCTGAGTTCCTAAGGGGATGGTGGAAGATGTCTTAGTGCAAGTTGACCAATTTGTGTACCCGGTTGACTTCATGGTTCTGGATACGTACCCGATGCCTGCGGCTCAATCATCCGTGCCTATTATTCTTGGGCGGCCTTTCTTAGCGACATCCGACGCCGTGATTCATTGCCTGGATGGCCGACTTAAAATGAGTTTTGGTAACATGAAGATGCAAGTCAACATGTTCCATATTGGAAGCCAATTGGGGGATGATGAGGATGTATGCGGGGTTAGCGTGATTGATTCGCTTGTCCAAGACCATGTCGATGAGTTTATTTGCAAGGATGAATTGGAATTAGCGCTTACTTCCGCCGAGGCCGATTTTCTTGATGCTCCCGAGGTTGCGTTCTTGGTTTCTTTGCTAGATGAGGAGGAGGCGTGTGGTATTAACCCGTGGGTTCCTAAATTTGAGGAGCTACCCCCGAATGAAAAGCGAGCCGTTCTGTCTTGTGTGGAGCCTCCGAAGCTTGAGTTAAAGCCGCTACCGGACACGCTCAAGTATGCCTATCTTGGCGATAGCCAAACATACCCGGTGGTGATCTCTTCCGGCCTAAGTGAGTCACAAGAGTTGGAATTGCTTGCCTTGCTACGGACGCATTCCAAGGCCATCGGGTGGTCCATAGCCGATATCAAGGGTATTGATGCCTCCCTTTGCTCCCACCATATCTACCTTGAGGATGATGTCAAGCCATCTCGCCAACCTCAACGGCGATTGAACCCAATCATGAAGGACGTTGTGCGAGCGGAGGTGCTCAAGTTGTTAGATGTTGGCATCATTTACCCGATAGCGGATTCTAAGTGGGTTAGCCCGATTCAAGTGGTACCAAAGAAGTCCGGGGTGACGGTAGTGCGGAATGACAAAGATGAGCTAATTCCAACGCGTGTTCAAACTGGTTGGAAGGTTTGTATTGACTACCGGAAGTTGAATGCAAGTACACGGAAGGACCACTTTCCTCTTCCCTTCATAGATCCTCTTCCCTTCATAGATCAAATTTTGGAGAGGGTCGCCGGCCACAAGTTTTATTGCTTCTTAGACGGGCACTCCGGTTACAACCAGATTGAGGTGGCCTTGAAAGATCAAGAGAAGACAACTTTCACGTGCCCATTCGGGACCTTTGCGTATCGTCGTATGCCGTTCGGGCTTTGCAACGCCCCCGGTACCTTCTCAAGGTGTATCATGGGTCTTTTTAGCGATATGGTGGAGAAGATCATGGAGGTGTTCATGGATGACTTCTCCGCTTTTGGCGACTCCTTTGAGCAATGTATCGCCAACTTGGGGCTCGTGTTGGCCCGTTGTGAGGAGAAGAATTTGGTATTAAATTGGGAGAAATGTCACTTCATGGTCACCGAAGGCATTGTGCTTGGCCATATCGTTTCCACCCATGGCATTGAAGTGGATAGAGCGAAATTGAGTTGATTGGGAACCTTCCTGCTCCAAAATGCTTGAAGGACATCCGTTCTTTCTTAGGGCATGCCGGTTTCTATCGGCGGTTTATAAAGGATTTCAGTGCCGTAGCTCGGCCCTTGTGCCATTTGCTCGCTAAGGATGTACCTTTTGAGTGGACGCCGGCTTGTGAAGCCGTTTTTGTCAAGTTGAAGTCGAATCTCACCTCACCACCTATTGTGCGGTCTCCGGATTGGGAGTTGCCTTTCGAGCTTATGTGTAACGCCAGCGACTACGCTGTCGGGGCCGTTTTAGGGCAACGTAAAGGCAAGGAGCCGTATGTGATCTACTACGCTAGCAAGACTTTGAATGAGGCCCAAATGAATTATTTGACTACCGAGAAGGAGTTGTTAGCAATAGTCTTTGCATTGGACAAGTTTCGGTCTTATTTAGTGGGAGCTCCAATCACTGTCTATACCGATCACTCCGCGCTCAAATACCTCATTACAAAGCAGGATGCCAAAGCACGGCTGATTAGGTGGATTTTGCTCTTACAAGAATTTGACCTTACAATTAAGGATAAGAAGGGCGTCGAGAATGTGGTGGCTGATCACTTATCTCGCTTGGAGTTCGAAGACCACACTTCTCATATTCCTATCAGAGATTCCTTTCCCGATGAGCAGTTGTTTGGAATCTCCACAGCCCCATGTTATGCGGATATAGTGAACTATTTGGTTACCGGATTGATGCCTTCTCATTGGAATTTGCAAGAGAAGCGTCGGTTTTTGGCGGAAGTGAAATGGTTCTCCTTCGACGACCCATATCTTTTCAAGTATTGTGCCAACCAACTCGTCCGACGGTGTGTACTTGACTCCGAACAGCAAAGTGTTATCAAATTTTGCCACATAGAGGCTTGTGGTGGCCATTTCTCGTTCAAAAAGACCGCCGCAAAGATTTTGCAATGCGGGTTCTATTGGCCGAATTTGCACAAGGATACCTTTGCCTTTTGCCGGGGTTGTGCTCAGTGCCAGCTTTTGGGGTGTGTAACACAACGGAATGAGATGCCGCTTACCCCTATCTTGATCATTGAAGTGTTTGATTGTTGGGGCATCGATTTTATGGGGCCTTTTCCTACATCATTCGGTTACCTCTACATTCTGCTTGTTGTTGACTATGTGAGCAAGTAGGTGGAGGCAATCCCCACTCGTACCAATGATGCCCAAGTTGTCGTCGAGTTTCTCCGGGAGTACATATTGGCAAGGTTTGGGATGCCAAGAGCAATTATCAGTGACCAAGGTACGCATTTCTGCAATAGGATGTTTGCGGCTTTAATGAGGAAGTATGCGATCGTGCACAAGGTCTCAACGGCTTATCATCCTCAAACTAATGGACAAGCCGAGCTTGCTAATCGGGAGATCAAAAGCATTCTCGAGAAAACGGTTAATCCTACCCGCAAGGATTGGTCACTTCGGTTGACCGATGCCTTGTGGGCTTACCGTACTGCTTATAAAACGGTGTTGGGAATGTCGCCGTATCGGCTTGTCTACGGAAAAGCGTGCCACTTGCCGGTGGAACTTGAGCATAAAGCGTTTTGGGCGATTAAGAAGCTCAATTTCAATATGGCTAAAGCCGGTGCCCGCCGCAAGCTTCAATTGACCGAACTAGAAGAAATGAGGTACAATGCTTACGACTACTCTAGTGCTTACAAGTCTAAAATCAAAGCGAAGCATGACAAGAAAATTGTGGTTAAAAACTTTGAGCCCGGCCAAAAAGTGCTTTTGTAAATTCTAGATTGCATTTGTTTGCGGGTAAGTTAAGGTCTCGTTGGGCCGGTCCTTATATTGTTAAATCTGTCGCCCCTCACGGGGCCATAGAAATTGAAAATGAATCCAATGGGAATGTGTTTAAAGTTAATGGCCAACGGCTTAAGCCTTTCCTTGGCGGCTTCGAAATTGGAGAGCCCGATGAGGTTTTGGCCGATCCAGTTTACACGGATGGCCCGTCGGTTTAGTTTTGTGTTACTTAAATTTGCACGGGGAGCGAAAGCGTAACCGCTGAACTTAACTGTTTGTCGGACCCGGCCCCTGGGTAGTGGGTACCCACCATTGACTTGGGTATTTGTAGCTCCGCACGCCGCTACTAAAAAAAGGATCGTGTGCCCAGCTCTGGTTAGTAAGGGCAATGTTTAGCTTCTTGTACATATTAGCATGCTTGTTTAGTTTTTGGATTCTTTCACTATGAGATTTCACCAATGCATCATTGTATCGGGCTTTCACTAGTCCTTCTTTGTAATAGTTTACTGTTAATGATCCATGCTCACCAGATATGTCCCTATCGGGGGCAGTTTAGGTCTTTGGGTGAGACTTGATATTCCCGTGCTTTGGCGCTAGGCTCTGTCTTGTCTCGCTTTGTTTCGATCATAGGGAACGCTGGGCTTAATTGTTTGGCGAGGTCAAGCGGTGAATTTTACTTCGGGCATGATGTAACAAACTCGACGGTCTAGTATAGCCACCCGTGTCTTACCTCGCCGGTGAGACATGGGAAGAAAAGTATGACTCGTAAGATTGCGTGAATATCGGGTGGTGTTTGTGATGTTTTTCTTTATTTTTATGTTTGTTTGGTGCCCGGATACCACGAGCCGGGCGGTTCTAATGTCATTTGCCTGTTAGTAGGTTCTTTGTACCTTTTTGCTTCTGCAAGGTTAACATGCTACCCCACCAGCCTTGGTGGTTTGGGTCTACCGTTGGAGTGATTGAGGCATTCAGGAGCCCTAAGCATGGGTGCGATTACGTGTCGCGGTTGTTAGGCCGATAAAGCTTTGACCATGGCCCTGTGTGACTAGCTGGTGGTTCCGTCATGATGAACCGAAGGAGTGAAGCCTTGGAAGCACATAACTCCGGATTGAACGTGGGCAATGACTAAAAGCCTCCAACTTGGTCGAGGTATACGGGGGTTGACATTCCCCCGGAGGTAACACCTTTTGTTTCCTCTCCCTACTGTTGTTCTCCATGCTATGAGGACATAGCATATTTCAAGTTGGGAGGAGGGTTATATATATGCTATATATGTTTTATGCTTTTAGTATAAATTTTTTCATTTTTAGTAGAGTAATCCTTCCGTTGTTACAAATTTAGTGGATTAAAACAACTTGGTGCATGTTCATTGCTTCTTAATTGGCAAGAGTTCGGTGTTTGATCTTAAGTAATTGTGTATATTTCAACTCATAAGCATGATTAAGGATGAGCAACTAGGTGTTAAGTGTGTTTTGAGCAAGTTTTACCCATATCCCGTTCATTTTTCATCGTACATTCTTAGTTTAGGTAAATAATCTCATGTCATGCCTAAGTGTGTTTAATATCGTTGTTGAATCATTTTGGAATCTATGGCGTACTTAGGAAGTGATACTAGGCATTCTTTGATTGATTAAACCACTAATGTGTCCCCTCGTCCTATTTCGTATCCTAGTCCGTGTCCTACCGTTTGTTCAATAACTTAGGAAGCCGAAGTATGGAGGGTTGTTTGGAACGGTATTCTACTGCTCTGAGGTGTTGTGGGGATGTTTGGAAAGTATTGGGAATGAGCGGAGGTTACATCGGTGAAGTGGGAAAACATTCAGGTTTTTGCAGCGCAGTACCGGTATTGTGAATTGGCCAGTACCTGTACCCACTTGGCAGAGCTTTGGAATTGAATTTCAGGAACCCAGTACCGGTACTGGGAGTGGGCCTGTACCAGTACTTACTGAGCAGTTTTTGAAAATTTTGGGCCGATTTCTCTCTCCTCCTGGCCCACTATATAAAGCAAACCCTTTTCTTTTCCTAACCCCCACGGCCTCAGACGAACCCTAACCGTCCCAAACTCGGTTTCACTCTCTCAAATCCCTACCAAATCTTCCTAAAACCTCCAAGAATCTTCCCAACATCACTCATTTTTCAAGGTTCAAGGGGGATTTCGAAGGTTGCAAGGCTGGATTTCTCTCTTCCATGTCCGAAATTGCTCCATTGTCAAGGTAACTTCGTATCCCAACTATCCCCCATGAAATTCCCTTGTTCTCCACCGTTATTCACCATATTTGTTCCACAAAGCCAAGGATTTTCAAGTGATATCAAGGGTTTTGCATGTTTCAAGCCCTAGATCCCCAAATCTCAAGGGAATCCGAAATTTCTTTCTCCCTCTCCCCAAATCTCGAATTCCTCCATCATTTCCACACACTCATCACTTTTCACCATTGTCCCAAGTACCCGAACCCCTAAAATCCGAAATCCAGTAGAACCTTATCCTTTTAATTTCTGCATTTGGACTGGATTTGGGGCTTAGGCTGTGGCTAGTTTTTGTTGTGTTTTATGGGCTGAATTTATGCTGCAAAATTTGAGCTATTTTGATTTCTGGGGCTGCCTGCTAGAGTATTGTGATATGGGTTGTGATTAAGGACTGGTTTTGGGAAGTTTTCCTTTTCTGCTGCTATTGTTATTGTTGGTTTGCAATTCCGGGGTAAATTTCTGTGAAAGGTTGCTGGTTTGGGTTTTTCTCTGTGGTGGATTGTTTGATTTGGTTGGGGTTTCTCACTGTTGTGGCTCTGTTTTTATGGGTTGCTTGTAATTGGTTGTTTTTTGTAATGGGGAGGTCCAAGAAATTAATGGGGGATGCAATGAAGTCAGTTGATGGCACAACTGGTAAAATGTCTTATTTGAAACGCTCCAACCCGGAGAAGCAAGCCGAGCGTGCCGAAATGAATGAGGAGGAGAGTAGGAAGAGAAAAAGAGAGAAAAAAGATGAGGAGAAAAAGAAATGGGAAAGAGATTTGAAGGGTAAGAGCTATACGTGTGAGCGACAGGTAGACCGTTCCAAAATGGGGACTCATCCGATTATTGACATCATCAACCAACGGGGTTTACAATTCTTTTTGAAGCCAATCAAAGGCTATAAACCGAAGTTGGTATTCGATTTTTATGCTAATATGGAGGTGACATAGTCTGAGGAGATAATTGATTCCAAAATGGGGAAGAAAACTGTGCTCGTAACCCCTGCCATTATAGCCAAGTATTTGGACAAGTACAAGCGTCCCAGTCACGGCTCCACCACTTACCCCACCACAGGATGGTCTAAGACAGAAGAAGAGATTCAAAAAGCTCTAACCGATAAACCGCTGAAAACCGATCGTTTTGTATATGGCTAGTTATTTGAGAAGTATCGGGTGATTAACAAAGTGGTGCATTATAACTTGTTTCCCCATGGTTCGGAGAAGCGTCCACGTAAGGAAGATGGGGAGGTTATTTTTGTGTTTGGATCTAGCGAGGAGGTGGTGGATTGGGCTAAGTTTATTTGGAAGGAGATGGTGAAGTTTAGACAGCGATCGGGCCCATCAAAGCCCAATATTCCATTTCCAGCCATGGTGACCGCTATTTGTGAGGATCAAGGAGTAATGACTCCGGAAAAACTTTTCCCTGGTACTCCCGGTCCCATTACGGGTGGCTCTTTGGAGAAGAGCAAGTCACTGTCTCAGCCACCTCTCCCCGACACCCTCGGTTTCCGTATGCCTGCTGCTAGGACTCAATCCGGGAGGATTGAGGAATACATGGGAGTTATGGCTTCTCAAATCCATGCAATGCAAGAAAAGCAAAAGAAGCTCGAGACTCAGATGCGTAGAACAAGGAGAGATGTCTCAGCGATCAAGAGAGTGGCGTTGTGGATAACAGCTAGGTGTGAGAGAGAGGGAGATGTGTATGCTCCCACCGAGGCCGATATGAGAGAGTCCACTCCCGATCGAGGAGCCAGCGGTTGTACACGGGGTTGGTACTAGTGGCGGTGGTGGGTCGAGTTCTCGGAGGCAAGGCAAGGAACATGTGGTTGGGGAGGAAGATGATGATGAAGAGGATGAGGATGATGATTAGAGTCGGTGGTAGTAGGTTTAGGAAATCCCTCTACTTGGTCGGGGTGCTTGGTGGTTGACAGCCCACCTAACCTATCTTATTTTCAGTTTCTAGTAGTTGAATTCGTAAGTAGTAGTGTTAGGAAGTTTTTGTTGAGGCCGGCATGTGGCCGTTGACTTGGTAGTTTAGTATCGGTGGCGGCCAAGGGTAGATAAAACCAGGCTAGTAAATGGCCGCCACCCATTTTGCTAACCGTTCTTTTGTTAAACCAAGGTCATTACAAGCTTTAAAGTCCTAAGTTGATCTCTAGTACGCTTTGATTCCGTTTTGATTCAATGATTGAATGTTGGCATGTTTAATTTGTGGCATATTTCTTTTCGGTAAATTTGTGGCAGTGTAGCATAGTTTTCTTTCAATTGGTGCTCTCCACATATTAAGGCATGGTATTTTTGTTCACCACGCCTATTTCCGAGCACCTTTTTGTGGGATATGGTTACTTTTGCATTAAAAGTTAGCTAGTTGTGTCGTATCCGCCTTTTGATTTTGGATACGCCTATTGGATACTTGTGAATTACTTGCTTAGTGTTTAGTTGCTCATCATGCACGTGCTGCGAGTTGTTGTGGGATAAATGAATTGGTTTTTGAACTCTTGCAAGTTGGATGTGTTGGAGCATATGCCGTAGTTGTTTTATCGGAAGGATTGCTATGTTTTCCTTTAAGTATTTTGTTATAACATTGCTAGGGACTAGCAACGCTTAAGTTGGGGGGCGTGATAAGCACCCAAGATTGTATAATCTTGGTGCTCAAAGTCCTCTAATTTGTAGCATTTGAGTCCTAAGTTCTTGTTTTTATTTGATATTGTTCGGAAGGTTGCTTTTTGATAGCTTCAGGTAAAACACGGGCTAAAGGCGGTTTATGAGGCCAAGGATCCCTCTCGGAACTATCCAAGTGTCCAAGGCCGTGTGGCGGCTCCCCATCATTTCCCATCGGGTGATTAATGAAGTGGCGAGAGGCCGTCGGGTGGTCATCGGGCTGTGCGGACCAAGGCGAAGCCAAGATCAGGAATCTGCCAACCCAGTACCGGTACTGGGATTTGGCCAGTACCGGTACCCACTCTCCAGGGCTTTATTTTTCAACATTTTTGAAGTCCCAGTACCGGTACTGGGAGTTGGCCAGTACCGGTACTGCCTGCAGTAAAATTCCACGTTTTGTTCACTTTTTCAACTTTCCATTTTTGGAATACCTTCCACTTTTGGCATGTTCTGGGATATTTGTAGAGAGAGAAGGGTGCTTTTGTATAAATACCCTCTCTCCATTTCATTTATATCTAACTACCTACCTAGCTTTAAGACTTTTGCTTTTCAAGAACTCCATTGTTAGTCTATGAAGCTTTTTAGTTGATTCCTTCACTTACTCAAGTAAGTCTTTGTCGTTTATTGTTTTTCTGTTTATTAATGTTGTAGTCGTGGACTAGATCTTTCATAATATCAAGTTTATTTTCGATTCTATCGGTTAAAAGTTATGTCTCGTTTTTATGCTTTGGTTTATGCTTTAGTTATGAGTGAGTAGTCGTTTGGCTAAGTCTCGGGATAATCTTTCCCAAGGACTTAGGTTGTTATTTGGTTCTCGAACCCTCGGGCTTAAAAGCATGATTTTTGGAATTGAACTAATCTAGCCATTTTGGTCTAAGCGAGAGGTGTTAACTACTTAGTAGGTTGTTTGTCAAGCGGTCTTGGCAAGCGACGTACCGAGGGCTCGTGGCCTCCTACGCATTAGATACATTAGCAAAAATAGATTGGTTTTGTTTCAGTTAAATCACATATTTCATAAACGTAGTCTTTAAAGCTAAATCTTTCGAGCGTGAGCACGCGGTCGTGACTCTCGCTTGAGTTATATTCGAGAACCGGTAACGGCCTTCGTCAAGGGTTAGAAGATCCCTAGACTTGCCTCTTTTAGTTTATAAAACTCGTTTCTAGTCTTTTTCATTAGCATTTCCACTCTCAAAGCAAAACTAAGTTAGCCGTCTTGAACACTGCAATCCATCTTATAAAACCTACAATCCGATTAAGCTACGTTCGATTCTCTGTGTGAACGATCCCGGTCTTGCCGGTTTATTATGCTACCGACGATCTAGCCCTACGCTTGAGGTTTTCCAACCTTATATTTGAAGGCGAGGTTGTGGCGTAAGCAGTCCATTTCCTTGACTTGTGGTGTTAGGCTGATAGATAATTGCTTCCATATTTGTCCTTTATTCTTATAGATTAGACTTTGTTTCTTTGTATTGTATATATTTGATTGTAATGAAAAACCAGCGTACAAGTTAGTTTTGTGTGTGATTTCTTGGCTGCTAAACTTTTACCTGATTTCAGATAACCTATTAACTTATTTTAGTAAGGAAACTGCATGGAGGGTATCTCTTCCTCTCTTTGGATAATCCTGGTATGCCTTTTGCTATTGGTAAGATTGTTCTGATTGATTCATCTCTACACCACATATGTTTTACCTTATGCTTTGAACTCCTTGCAGGATTACATATCAACCTTCATTTAGTTAGGTTGAGACCTTGAAGGATTTGTGCCAAAGGCAAGTGGAGAAGATATGTGCATATGATGAAAAGTTTGAAAACAATTCCAACTTGATGGGTGACCAAGCCAAGAAGATTGAACAGCTCGAGACCTTATTGTTGTTACCCACAAAAAATTTATGGACATTACTCTAAATCCCACAATAAGATGTCTAACTTCCTAAGTTCTTTTCGACTGAAAAATACTCCTAAATTTCTTCACTTTCGTCCTCACAAATGGAGATCAATGGGGTTCTTTCCGCTTTTTTCTTCTTAGTTTAAATCTCTTATTTTTCTTCATACCCAGATGCACAATAAATACTAGAAAAATTAACTTTTTAAACAAAATGTATATGGTATAGGGTTCAAACTTCAAACAAAAGTTGAATATATCAATGTGCCAGGGGAGGAGATGAAGGCACGTGCCCACGAAACTAGTATTAATACTACTTACCAAAAAAAAAAAAAACTAGGATTAATACCATGTCAAGTGTAGTAGTTGAAGACAAATACAAAATCCAATCATGCTCTCCGAACAATCCGAACAAGAATCAAATGTAGTACCAATAGGTACTACTAGGGGTGTACATGGTCCGGCGGTTCTATAGAAATTCAAGAACCAAACCATATCTAAGGCTTCCAAAGAACTGGGAAACATAATCGATCAGGCCGTTGCACATATGAAAACAAACCACAAATATCAATAGGAACAATTAGGGGTGTAGATGGGGATTGAACCGGTTCTATAGAAATTCAAGAACTGAACCATATCTAAGGCTTCCAAAGAATTGAGAAACTTAATCGGACCGTTGCACATATGAAAACAAACCACAACAAAACCATAGACCGGTCCAGTTTGGATCGGTTTTCCGGTTCTAAACCATGCTAGCATTCAAAAATTGCAAATATTAAAAAAAAAAAAACATGAATAACATACCAGGTAGTTCTTTAAAATAGCTAACAATTTCCTTCTCAAGACGATGAAATCTTTTTTTGGAAATCCGAAGATGATAAAATCTTATTGCCAAATTGAGAGAGAGAGAGAGAGAGAGAGAGAGAGAGAGAGAGAGAGACGATTGCTAGAGAGACACGTGAGAATGAAAGAAAGAAGATGAAATCTTATTGCCAAACTTGGAGGGGAGAGAGAGAGAGAGAGTCGATTGGTATTTAATTACTTATATCTTATTTATTTAATTTCTATAAATACACCCTTTGTATATTAAAAAATATAATTCAAGAATTAAGTGCTTTAATTTTCAATTCAGTTGAATTGGAGCGAAGATCGTATTTTTTTTATCATTTTATTCTAAATGGTCATAATGAATTTTTTGGTCTAAGGCCTTTCAACAAACACCTTAAGACTTATTATTTAGTTTCAAGACTCTCTTAGTGTCCATTGAAAGGCTTTGGAGCCAAAAATTTATTACGACCATTTAGGATGAAATGATCAGAAAAATAACTTTGCACCGGTTCAAACGGATTGAAAATTGAAACACTTATTTATTTAACTATATTTTTTAATATGTATATAGGAAAAAAAAGGAAAAAAAACAGTCGGATTCATTAGAGGCAATGCTTACACCTCATGTTTAGAGTGTGAACAAAAGACAAGTATCAAGAATGTTGATTCGTGTACCAAGATAAGGCAACTATCGGCTGGTCCAAAAATATTGATTCGTGTGCCAAAAATGTTATTTCTGGAGACTATAAAAGGAGGATTTTGTGTTTCAGCTATATTTTTTAACTAAAAAATTGAAATACATAATTTTTAACTATATTTTTTAATATATAAACGGTATTAAAAAATAAGTGTTTCAAATTTCAATCCGTTTGAACCGGTACAAAGATGTTACTTTTCTTGACTATTTCATCCTAAATGGTCGTAGTAAATTTTTGGCTCTAAGGCCTTTCAACGAGCACCCTAAGATTCCTTATTTAGTTTTAGAGCTCTTTTAGGGTGCCCATTGAAAGGCCTTAGAGAGAAAATTTTATTATGACCATTTAGGATGAAATGATCAAAAAAATAACATCTTTGCACTGGTTCAAACGGATTGAAAATAACATATTTTTATTATTCATTGTTAAGACAAATTAATTAATTAATTAAAATAATATAAATTTATTAAGTATAAAGTCAATTTTAATTGAAAATAGAATTTGAGTTAACTAAAAAAAAATAAGGAAGGTAAATGGGAAAAGAAACAAATAAAGAAAATAATTGAAAATTAAAAAAAGGAAAAAAAAAGATTCAAACTGGAAAGAAAGAAAATGAAATAAAGAGAAAAAAAAATTCAAGCTGGAAAGAAAGAAAATGAAATAAAGAGAAAAAAAAAAGGAAAAAAAAAAAACAAACTGGAAAGAACCGGAGGGGGGGTGTCAGGGGAGGGGCGAAAAGCATCTCTCTTCTGAAACAGCGAGCATCCAGCTTCAAATTTGAGATATTTGAGGATGTCAAATTTTTTTTAAAGTTTACGTGGCAATTTGACATGTTAAAGTTTGACATCTTCAAGATATCCGCTTCAACCAACATGTCAAATTTATTATTTTAGAAATTTTTAGAGTGAAATGAAAGAAAATGTTTGACATCAAATATCAAAGTTGACTTGAGAAATGAGATGTCAAATGATACATAAGCATTTGACATCTTGGCTAGAATTGCTTTACATGTCAATCCTTCCGCTTGACATGCCATGTCAAATTTAACATCTCGATTGGAGATGCTCTAACATACTAGCCAGAATGTCTTTCTCCATTTAAAAAAAAATGTCTTTCTCCATATTCCTCTCCATGAATCCCACTTTGAGTGACACCAATAATCTAAACGAAAATCCTAACTTAATATCCATTTACAGATTTACATTCATAATATAGGTTTGTCCTATATACACTGGATGTGTAATATATACGGACTTCATCCCTATTATGAGAATGGGTGTGTATTTGAATATGGGGGTAGAATAATTGTAATCTAAATCTTTTATCCAATAGAACCCGCAATGAACTTCATCCGTGCGGGAAAAAAAACGTACTCAAAATTTGATTGAATTAATGTTATTATTAGAATTAAAAAGAAAATGGCCTTAGTGCAGCTGTAATATGCCCCACAACGCCATTATCAACCGACCAAAATAAAGTTATGAAGGTGACCGGACCAAAGTAAAAGATATGTCAAGACAAAAATGGGGCCATCGCTGGCAATAATTCACAGTGCTGAATACCTTTAACAATTGAGCAAGAGATGATTCGATTTCCACAAACTTTTTTTTTTCGGGATCATCGATTCCCATTAACCGATTGGACAGTCGTGGTGGAAGAGAACACCTCCACACGAAAAATTATACTATGCCCATGGGGCATGCGAAAAATTATACTATGCCGTTGGGGTATGGACACGTGGTGCCCCAGAAACTCTCTACACTATACAATATGTGCAGGCCACTAAAATGTGTGGTGCAAAGAATCCCTGGGGCACTACGTGGCCATACCCCAGAGGTATCAAATAATCTCTCCCACCACCACGGTTTTCCTTTCCACCTTTTTTCCTCATAAATTTGTAAGAGCATCCGCAGTGAGTTCAGCAAAACAAAAATAGTACTCATTCCGTCCATTTTTAAGTGTGCAGCTTCGGAATTTGAAATTATTAAAAAAATTCAAAATTATACTCACACAACAACTTACAGAACTTCTTACATACATGTGGGCTCCACACACACTACTATGTGTGGGCCCCACATGTATGTGAGAGGTTGTGTAAATTGTTGTATGAGTAGCATTGTCCTAAAAAAATATCATCATTACACATTTCACATCAATTTATACATCCACTTTCCATCTTTACCCTTTAAGAAAATATCATCATTATATTTTTACTCGCTAACTTTTTAAAATGAAATCTATTTCTAGGGGAAAAAAGGAAAATTCACCACAAACAAGCTAACAATGACCTTCTTATCTGTAGGACTATTAAACAGACCACCTTTCGTTCCTCAAGGGTACCCCACAAACAAGCAAACTTTGTTATAGATTCAAATTTATCTACGTTCTCATTCAGCACATGTGCTGGATTACTTCAAACCCGAACATGTTGCAGACTAGATTTGCGCCCAGTCCACAATTCTGTGGGTGTAAATGATACTGACTTAAATGGTACCAAGTTAAGAATGTACGCTGTTCTCTTACTACTAAAATTTAAAATGACATTTCCTACTGCAACTGCTGCCACTCTCGTAGCATTTCTCATATGTAGATAAATCTCTCAATCACTGAATCTTCTGGTTTCCTAGAACCCATGCAACAAATTGCAAACATGATTAGTGGCTCATGTATCTACACATCAGGTCCTGGTAGATAACACCACTAAACGTGATTCAACAATCAGTGAAAAAAAAAATTATCCTGATTGTTCACTTTATTGAGATTGAATGGGCATTCCTACTTCTAGTGTTCTTTCTGCTTGCAGTGAAAACACTTGCCTGCAGGCTTTTCCACCTCACCTTGAGGCGCATGAACTGCCTCCACAACCTTTTTCTGAGATTTATTCTACTTCTTCTTACCTTTTAGCTTAAAAGTAGAAGTCTTCTCTGCCACTAACATAGATGGCTTCTTCACACCCACAAGACCCTCAGCTGCTTGGAGTTCCCAAGAAGTTTCGCCCAAGTTAAAAGCATTTTGTTATAAAATAGTTCAGGCGAAACTGCTTAAAATTCTCAGACTGCAGTGAGTTAAGAACGAAATCGATCTGGGTTTTTCCATCAATTTCAGCTCCAAGGATCTCTAGTTCATTAAAAAGAGCTATCATCTTTAGAACTTGATCCTTAATTGGGGTCCCTTTAACATGGGTGATATTCACCAATTTTTATATAATTTTGCTTCCTGTTCTGCGGCATTTTTATCAGGTTTAGGAGGGCACACCTCAGACAGCACAAATTTGTGCCCCTCAATAGTTAACACAATATCCAAATTCTTTTTCTAGTCAATATAATATTGTCTAGTAAGTTTTCTTTTTCTTTGAGAATAATGCCAAGTGGATTGAAAAAAAAATTCATTTTTGAATTTGAGAATCACATAACATAAATTATGAAGGGTAATAAAAACTTTGAATTTCATTTTAATATTGGTTCTCTCAACCATATGTTAAAAGAAAAATATTGGCAACCCTACACACCGCGAAGAGCATGCCTTGATGGGTAAATCTTCTACTTTTCGTCATTCGTGTAGATGGACATAACCTTTTAATTTTACTATCTAGACACTAGACCATGCCAAGCAAAATTAAATAGCCAATATAGTTTCGGTCTTATAAATAATAGTAGTGACTCAGACGGAGAGGATACTATTATTTACAGCTAGGGCTGTAAGTGAGCCAAGCTACTCGCGAGCTCGGCTCGGCTCGACTAGGTTTGTTTAGTAAACGAGCCGAGCTAGAGCTCGAGTATTCGGCTCGTTTACAAAACGAGCCGAGTGGAACTCGGCTCGTTCGACAAAAACTCGGTTTGTTAAGGGAGGCTCGACTCGATTAAAGAGCCTCGTTTAGTAAATAACTAAGCTTGGTTCGTTAAGGCTCGAGCCGAGCTCGAGTTTTTGGCTCGTTAAGGAAACGGCTCGTTAAGGAAACGAACTGAGCTCGAGCTCGCCGAAGCTCGGCTTGGCTCAGCTCGTTTACACCCCTATTTACAGCTAAGTGTATACCATTACCTAACTTTTAAACCCATTGTTCCGTTATGAACCATATCAGATGGAGAAGTGACTCACACAACAATTATCTTAGAACTATCCCTTTAAGAAGTTTGTACCGATGATGCCACAATTAATTTCGTCCTATAGGGAGGAAGGTTCTAAAACCATCACACAAAATTAATTATACCACCTATGAACTAGCAATGGAAACCAAATGATTTATTCAAAATAAATTCTTCCTCCCACTTAGTTATTTTAAAAAATTTGTGAGGATTATCAAATTTTCAAGTTTACAAAAAAAAAAAAAAAAAAAGTGATCTAAGTCAAAGACCAAATTAATATTACCATGTTGTCTCAATATGCTAAACTATCACATATGCAAACAATATGAAAACACAAATAATAAAGAAATACAAGATAAAGAATTCAACTATTATAGTCAAACTTAAAAAATCCTTGAGCAATAAGGAATCATTCCAAATTTGAAATTCTCAAGTAATAAGGAGTCTTTACAAACTTGAAATTCTTAAGCATATTTCCAAACTTGAAATCCTTCAGCAATACTTGTGTGGAAGATTTAGCTGATAGTAGTTTGAATCAATCAAGAAAATCAAAATCTAACCGTGCTTAAACAAGAAAAAACAGATTTGAAATATTCCCGTGTAAACTGCATAGCCTTCTGTATTTTGGTCATATCTTCCTCATCCAACCTCCAATTAAAGTGATTCTTGGATGCAAAATTCGATTATCCAAATGTGAGTATAAGAATTAAAAAGAAAATGGCCTTATGCAGCTGTAATAGGCCCCACAACGCCATTATCAACCGACCAAAATAAAGTTATGAAGGTGACCAGACCAAATAAAAGATATGTCAAGACAAAAATGGGGCCACCACTGGCAATAATTTACAGTGCTGTATACCTTTAACAATTGAGCAAGAGATGATTCGATTCCCACTAACTTATTTTTGATCATCGATTCCCATTAACTGATTGGACAGTTGTGGTTGGAAAAGAACCCCTCCACACCAAAAATTATACTATGCCCATGGGGCATAGCCACGTGGTGCCCAGGGAATCTCTGCATCATAAAAATATGTACAGGCCATTAAAATGTTTGGTGCAGAGAGTTCTAGGGGCACCATGTGGCCATACCTCAGGGGCATGGAATAATCTCTCCCACCACACGGTTTTCCTTTCCACCTTTTTATCTTGATAAATTTGTAAGAGCATTCACGATGAAATTTGGGGAAGTATTTTCCTTTACACAAAGTCCAATCACGCATCCAAGCCTCACATTCTTTACTGACATAGAAGGGTATAATTGGTATTGTGGCGGACTCTGGAAACATAAGAAATTAGGCTGTACCTAAAGGCAACAAATGGGAAAGTAGAGGTTATTATATAAAGAGTAATACTACATACACAAATGAATATGCATACAATCAAATACAGATGTGTACGGAACCCTATGATACATATTGCTCCCACACGGTTTATGGAGCCCACTAATATAGGGTGGGTCCAGATACATCTATGTCCGAATTTGTGCACATCCACTTGTGTCCGTAGTACTGTTTTATCCAAAATAGTACTTTGGAAGTTAATGTGCGTCTTTGGTTTTGTAGAGTTTGGTGAGTCATTCCCACATGGGATGAGAAGGCAGATAACAGGGAGCATGTTGTGATATTCATAATAAAAGGGCCCTTTATTGAAGAAGAGTGACTTTTGTCTTTGCTGCACATGCTGTGGGGACTACTCTTTTCTTTTTGGTGGGTTTGTTGGAATAATTGATGGTTTGGTTGAATGGATGAGGCCATTCACATTATATTAGTATTTTTTTAAGGAGGTATTTCAAGCAGGTATGATTTTTACATTTTCTTTTTTGATTATGGCACTCTATTTCTTGTCTTCTAGTAAAGCTTTTGTGTGTATTTTTCTCACTAAAAAACAAGAAAAAGAGTGTCAAAATAAAAAAAGGGTATAATTACAATGAATCTTGTTTTTGTATCAGATTCATGTTTCTGTATCGGATTGTTTCATTTTGTTGGCATTGGAGGTTTATATAATTTTCTGTCATTACTTTGATTCTCTTTTTTCGCTGCCCCCTAAATTTCTTAACACCTATCTGTATTTGGAGATACATACATGCTTCTAAATATTTCATATGTTTGCTAGATTTTCCAGGCTATGCAGAACAGGTAGAACCAAATATTCTTTACTGACAGAAAAGGGTATAATTGGTTTTCCGTTCCACCTTTTTTCCTGATAAATTTGCAAGAGTTTAGCAAAGCAAAAATAGTACTTCCTCCGTCAATTTTTAAGTGTCCAGCTTCGGAACTTGAATTTATTAAAAAGACATCATCATTATACCTTTCACATCAATTTTTACCTCTACTTTCCATCCTTAGCCTTTATGAAAACATCATCATTACATTTTTATTAATTAACTTTTTAAAATAAAATCTACTTTTAGGGGTAAAAAGGAAAATTCATCAACTTTTACCCACTACTTTTACAAAATGGACACTTATTAAGGGAGAATCCAAAATGGAATACTGGACGCTAAAAAATGGACGGAGGGAGTATATTTTTTGAGTCACAATACTTGTGTTTGTTTGTGTGCTAGATTATGGTAAATTTTATAGTGTGCTAGCATCTGTGCCAAGTTTGGCAAAAAAAACTAGTAAACAACAAGTTAGTCTTATCTCTATAAATTCAAACTCCAACCATAAAACATACTCCCTCCGTCCTATAAAGAATGACAATTTTTGAAACTCATGTAATTTTTCATCGCTTATATCTTTCAATTTATAATGTTTTTCATGAGTTTGAAAATTTTGCATAATAGAATTAATCGAGAACTATCAAACAAGATTCATATAGCATATTTTTTGAGATTCATATCAAAAGATATAAGGGATTGAAATTGGTACGGATATCAAAAATTGACATCCAATTTGGGAGGAAGGAAGTAAATGTCAATGTCTTAGCACTCACTTGTGGGACCTACATTTTATCCCAATACACACTTTAACAAACATTTTACAGTAACATAAAAATAAATATACCAAACCCATTGATGTACGTACTCGTGTATACACTAAGCACACACTTGTGGGACTTATTTTTTATCCTAAAATATACTTTAAAAAACATTTTAATACACAAATATACCAAACTCATTGCGGATACTATAACATCCTTTTTTAGTTGCCATCCGAGCAACATGAAATTTGGCACACTTAAAAAAATGAAAGGTTCCGACAATCTAATAAGTGGGTTTAGAAAGAGCTTACGAATGGACAAAACTTGACGGTCCATTACATTTCCCCGTAATTTTTGGAAGTAAAAAGTGAAAAAAAAGGAAGGTTAACGCATTCCCCGTTAGCTCCATCCGTTACAAATTGACATAATTGAATGGCGGGGGCTTTATTATTAACAGAATGGTAAGTTCAGGTGTCTTTTTGTCATTAGTTAAAGTCCAAGTGTTTTTTTGTAAAGTTTCTAAAAGTTTAGGGGCTTTTTTAAAATTTTCCCTTTAAAACATCAAGAAGTTGGAACCATCAGTCAACCTCCCGTAACCTAACTGAAAATGCGAGTTTCTTGTATATATATAAAGGTATAAGAGCCCCGGATTAGAGCCTGGCATAGTACCACAACTGACGTATTTCAAACTCCAATTTTAATACTGGGTGGTTGTTTACACTTGTTTTTGGCACCCAGTCCTAAACAAGCGTTGAACGGCTTTTTAATTAAAATTTAATTAAATTGGGCCATAAATTAAAGATCTGTTGGACCAAAATTAATGGGCCAAACCCATGTTACCTGGGCCCAATTAATTTTAGTCTATTTTGGGCTAGAAATTGGATTTATAGGCATTGAGCCATGTTTCATGAAATTCAGAACGAGACCCAATTGGTTTCATTCGGGAACAAGGCCTTGTATGTATAAATGGATCAATTGGCCCAATACCATGTTAACTGTACATCTTGGGGGAGCTGCACAAAGGAAAATGGGACAAGTTAATAAGAAGCTTGCCACATGGTTATTTGACCCGGTCAGAAGGCCCATGCTCTTTTAGTTTCCACGGGAAAAGAAAGGGAAATGGCCCACTAAATGCTCAACTGCCCATGATCTGGAATTAATCCATGGGTAATTATTATTCACTCCCAGTAACTTCCCATGATGGGAAAAAAGCATGTGGTTTTCTCTTGCAAACTGCCATTAACCGTCCACTCACGCATGATGGAGGAATCATGGGACACTTGGCATCACTAGGAGCAAGGGCGGGAAAACTTGGCTCATGCAGAAAACCGTGGGATCACTTGGCCTATAAATAGAAGAACTCAAGAAGAAAAAGGGGTTCAAACACCAATCAAGGCCAGCACTTAAAACTAAAGTCTTCCCAGCGAAATAATTATCTCACTTCTCTCACATTCACTCAATTACTTCTTCAAGTAATTCGGGTTTCTATCTCTCTTGTACCCCCAATTTCTATCTCTCTTGTACCCCCAACTTTATTATTACGACATAATAAAGTTATTTCTATGTTGTTACTTCTTTTCCTACACGGTTAGGAAATTACTAAGTCCTCTCTCGTAGAGGCAAAACCACGAACCAACACTTCAATATAGCCCTTAGGTTTGCAGCATGATCGCTCTTACAGTTACGAAGTCAGAAGAGGGACGTCCAGTCCTTATGTTAGACGTGACAAGTCTTGGCACGCCCGCTCAGTGCTTGAGCCATTTCGGAGCCAAACAGTGGCATTTATCGTTCAAAATCATCTCACACTTTGCCTAATCTTGATCATTCGCTTAAGTGTTGCAAGCCAGAAATTGCACTCATCCCAGTCACTAGTGGGTAAGTTGCACCTGTGCAAGGTAGGATAAATGCAAGTATCAAGACAAAAAACATAAGACATATATAATAGGGGGAAAATGGTTGTAATTTCTTTGATTTAAGGCAAAGAAATTGACGTAGGAGTGGTACCTGGATTTGGAGGGCAGTATCAAAATCACCGTTGTCCAAGAACTGACAAAGTGTGGACTACCCGCCCGGATTTGAAAAATAAATTGAAGAGTCGCCACTCAGATTTGAGGTTTGCCATCTGAGAAACCGCGCGTTTCGATTGAAAATGATTGATTGAAATTGAAAACCAGAGATTCGTTTAAGGTTCGGAAGCCATGTTACGAGAGGGGAAGGATTTTACGGCACCCCTCTCGCCCGACACAGGATCGGTCTCTACTCAATGTTTGTGGAATTTTATCGAAAATATTTTATTTCATGAAAATAGTTAACAAGTATGTACAAATATACCAAATAAGAAGTGTATGCAAGTGCAAGTGTACGACATGTGATAATGAAATGATATGAAATGAAAAATGACAGAAAATCAACTACTATCACTGGAACCACTCCCGAGCGCTCGGGATTGCACTCCTGAGCGCTCGGGAGCTCTGTTGAGCCATCCTGCAAATCTTGGTTAGAACAAATGTAACATGATGCTAAAAACAGAAACATAAAGCTATTAATGCACACCAGTGCTCAGCAAATGGTTTAAACAGCTAAGAACTGGTCTTAACCATCCAAACATTGCTTTCTTGCGACTGAAAATAAAACAAATTGGGCTCTGGAAGAACTAGTGTATACCCAGTATCTACTGAAATGCAGGAAAAACAATATTTAGTGACAAAATAGGATTTTGATGACGGCAGCACTCCTGAGCGCTCAGGAATGGTCCCTGTTGTGAAATTTTAATGTACTCGCAAGCGCACGAATCGTATCGAAGTATAGGTATGCAAGTGCGAGGTCGAACCCACAGGGACTTGTGTATTTTTTTATAGGAAAACTAAATAAACTCAAACCGATTAAACCCTAACCTAGTTGAGAAAAGGTGTGATTGATTTTTAAACTAAGAATTTAAATAAAGCAATGACAAAATAATAATTAAACTAGCACAAAAAATAGTGAGATTGTCGGTACCGGTTGAGAAAAGTAACTAAGGTTTCGGAATCCACACCCACAAATATTTATCAACTAATCTTATGCAATGATTTTCCCTATAATTTCTACACAATGATTTAGAAGCTAATCTTAATCATCATGGATAATATGTCGTTAAGCCCTTTTCATTTATATCAAGAATATGTTCCTCCTCTGCTTCGCAAGTTTAAGCCAAAATCATCAACTGTATCCGCATAAAACAAATCACAGTAGATATCCCGTACTTAAATATAAACTTTGGTAAACCAAGCAATTCGATTAATAAGGTGATATCAAATCATGGAAAAAACCCATTCCGATTGAATCCATATCCGAGTCTCTACCAAATTAATTAATGAGATCAGAACAATAAACTATGAACGCACGTAGGAAAAATCAACTGCATAAAACAAATCAATAATATTTATGAGGTTTCATCCTCAACCCTAGTTTAGAAGTTTAGCCTAACATAAATAAAAATAAAACCTCACAATATTCTTTTGCTATTCTCGTTCTCTGCTCCAAGCCGTGGCCTCCGTCTCGAGATGGTCTTGTCCGTCCAAAAAGTCCAGTCCGAAACCCTACTAATATGGCTATTTATAAAGGCCCCAAGACTGTCTATGGAATTATATGATTCCTTTTATTCTATATATATTTCCTTTAAAAATAACTTGCCTTAATCAAATCCCATTTACGTGAATTACATTGAAAATAATGGGCCATGCTCCTGTTGCCAACTCCTAGCCAATGTCAAGATTGGCCCACGTCCAGAGTATGTGATCATTCGGCAAATTCAGATTTTGGGTCGACTTCGAACTTCTTATTCCAACGGCTGAAATCAATCACATTATCATCTTTTCTGCAAGATTCCATAATATAGTGTAAATGATCAAGAAGATAATAATTATAGCCAATTACGCATAATTAGAGCCTAACAATATATAGGATTAGGTCTATACGTGTCAATATTTTGTGCTCATCAGTCCCGAGCGCTCGGGACTAAACACAGTGCCCAGAAAATATTTTGCTTCTTTGTGCTCCTCTTGCTCTTGTAGTTTAAACTAAGATCAAATGAGCTCATAATCAGTATGAGGAACTGGTATGGGCCCTTGATCCCCCTCAGAAGTAGAAAAACAATGGATTATGAAGGTGTTTATACCTTTTCAAACTTAGACTTTGCTCCTTGGATTGAATTGAAAGCTTGGAAATAGATGGAAAAACTGTAGAAAACAGGGCCTTAGATGTATCTAAGATTGAAAATGTATTTGTAATTTTCTTGGATTTTTATTAGAAAAATGCTTGGGAAAATGATAGACTTTTTAGAAAATGTTTGAGAATTGAAAGGGCTGATTTGCATACAATAGAGGGAGTTAGAGAGAGAATTTTCGTGCCCCCCAATGCTAGCATAATGGGGGTATATATAGGTGGCCAAAAATAAAGATTTTCATTTGAAAATCAAATAAAAAATGAAAATAAAATGTTTTGGGGGGACAACAGGGCTGATAATATTCCTGCTGGCTCAGGCAGTCTTGGCTGGCACATGCAGGTTTGAAAGTTTGAAAAATACGTGGTCAAAGATCAAGCTCAACATCCAAGGTTTGACAGTACTTCCGAGCGCTCAAGAGTGTCACGTACAGTCCCGAGCGCTCAAGAGTGCCTGCCCAACTTCAGAGGGGCGCAACGGAAACTCCCGAACTCGGATTTGAGTGTTTTTCGAAGCGTTTGAAAGCTAGTTAAGTCCTCTTTTTAACCCAGTTGGTTTCATTCAAAGAAATTTTATACACTAAAATGTGTGTCAATTTTACTCTTAGGGTGTCGGAAAAAAAATGCATTTTAGTTTAGAAAAAGACCAAGAAGCATCGTTCAAGCTCATCCAAGGCATGCTTTGATTCAATTTCATCATCGGGGAGCCTCAAGGGCACAAATTAAGGAAAGTTAATAAGTCCAAATTGGGTGTCTACACAAAGCTGAACAAGCTTTTCAGCGGCATTTTTAGAGATGTCCCCACCGCTGAGCTTGGCAAACAAGGCACCTATTTTCCTTGAATTATCCTCGATTTCCCACTTCTTAGCTGGGTTTGCACGTTAACCTCCCAGTGCTTCTGATGTCTCATTAAAAAGCAACGTCAAGGTCATAATGATAGGTCTTTGCTGGGCGCACATTATTTACAAATGAGCAAAGCAACACAGATTAGATGAGGCAGTATCTCTACTATACGATTTTTTTATTATTTTTTTGTCATTTTCTCCAAAATATGAAGATTTGAAATCACACTTTTCTCGGATCAATAAAAGATAAAAAATCACACTTTTCTAAAAATTACATCCTTTTTACCGTTAAATAGTTTTAGCACTTATCCGTTCAATTGATAGGTTTGAAAAAAATACGCATCGACATGTTGGACCTGTAAAGGCCCGCGACTAACTAAAAAATCACAAAACGTAAAACAAAAGGAAAAGAAACACCATTTCCAGGTACATTTGAAGTATCAACTCTCCGTACTGTTGGTGGGGGTGAGGCAGGAGTTTTGTCTGGTTGAACTTGTGCTGGCTGAGTAGGGCTGCAGGGCTGGGTTGGACCCATGGCATGAGGTCTTTGGACTCCTGCACTGGTAACCGGCATAAATCCCCTAGATGCTAGGGTCCGAGCCAAAACCTGAGACATCGACCTACTTGAGATGGAATAGTGCTAAGTGAACCACCAACGCGAGGTCCTTTTTGATAATTGGGGTTGCCGGTTCCCTGAAAAAAATAATTAAAGAGTAAATTTCAGTACACCGCAATGCAATATTGAAGCAATTTACACAGGAGGGGTTGAAGGGACGAAGGGTTTTCCTGTAGTCTGAGGGGTTACCGGTGGAGCAGTAAAGTTCATCTGATATAAAATGTATAAAAACTCAACAGAATCAGAGTTTGCAGCCTAATTTCCTTGTATTAACTGACAGTTGGAAAGTACATTAAAGTAAATTGATTGAAGAGAAACAAAATAGGAAGAAACTAAGGAACAACAGGTTCACGCTATTACAATCGCAAACACCAGAAGTTCTGCCAAACAATCATCTGAGTTGTAAAGCTTCAAAGTTGAGAATTCGATTTCTGTCTTCGAGATTTATAGCTAACCCAAAAACTGTTAGCAATAAGCGCTATGGAAGGACAAAAATCTTTCAGCAAAGCAAGCTAACCAACTACGGAAGACACTATCATATATGATTATTCTAGTGGAATTAAACCCAACTATGTATGTACCTGTTGAATTTGAGGTGCAAACATTTGAGGCTCCTCTCCCCTATGAATAGCTGAATGAGTGTTGGTAATTTTCCCCATAAGGATCCGTTTGAATGCTTGGTTGCTGTAGCGATGGTACTGTTTCCTACAGAATAATTAAATTAGGGACAAACTACTAAAAGATTGAAAATATTAATAGAAGCAAAGTAGTACAGATTCTAAAGTTAGAGAGTTGCTGAAAATTAGTAGTTCTGTGAGTCAAAATGATAAAAGATTAAGCAACTAGTAATAATGTTGAGGGGCCTCAACTGTGCCAAAACTGGATGGACCAGCACCGTATGTGTGTCCTGCTTGTAACTGAAAGTTGTCGAGAGCCAGAGACTTGGGTACTTCTTTCTCTGCCATAATAGCGACGCAAAGTCATCAGCTGGAAAACAGGTTGCAGCAACGTAGCCCCCCACTTCGGACAAATAGTAGAAGAGCTTATTTCACTTCGAAGATCAACGTAGAAAACAATCCATCCATCAAACTCCCTAATAGGGAACTAATAAGCCTGAGGTGGGTCTTCTTATCACCTAAAAAAGTACCAAATACAAAACAAGAAGTAAAAGTAGGAATCTATGTAATCTAGTTACAATTGCAATAGGTCAAACAGAGCCAGCCCAGCTAGATATACACCCGGAATTTTCTTTTGAGGCCCAATTTTACGAGTATTCTCACTCCCACACTCTTTCCTCGTGTCCTCTGTACAAAAACAGTAACTATGATCTATCTAACTTGGTACCAAACTCCAAAATTAAATCATAAATCATAACTCGGAAGCCTTCGATGCCCATAATAAAAAGCTTCAAGTACATTAAAAAATGTAGTGGTTCAGGAATATCAGAATTAGCAATTAAAGAAACATCTATTTCTCTCTTCTTTAATTTCCCCCTTTTTTGCTTGGTCTTGTTCAAATCAATCTCAAAATAATTGCAGTTTAAAGTTCAGAATCCTACAATACTATGAAAAACAGTATAGGGTTCATGTACATCCATAAACATTTGTTAAGTCTAGCAGATATGCATCACTTCTGAACAAGAGAATCTGTCTGTGTTGCATGTATTTCGATCTCTGACTTAACAAATGTTTATGGACCAAAAATAGCTGTTTGTGTGCCTCTTTCTTAGTAAGAGTACTAATTTGGCTATCCTCTTTCTTGTATATAAAGTGGATTATGAGAGGAAATTAACGTGTCCCTTCAAAGCAAGTACCAAATGTAGAACATTAACATCCAAATGGGGGCCACAATATAATTGCTGCAAAAAAAAATTAAGATAGAAAAGAGTAGGCCCATTACGCTTTCACTCCAGCTCATACAAACAGGGATTGATAAAAGCAAAAATCCGAGGAAAATGTCGCTGAATTTGTGATGAGACAGACATAAAGATAGCAGCATCTCAGACTTATATACCTAACATTGTTTCCTCCCTTTCACACTGGAAAGTGGTTTGATCACAATCATATAATGCCAAAGTGATACGAGTGCTTCCCTCCACAAAGTTATAATCCAAACACGACCTAAATGAACCGCCATCACTTCATACAATTTTGGCCACCCAAGATCCGCCCGCTTTTAGAAGCCATGTTGTAAGCTTATATCAAATAACAGCCACATGATTGAGATTTTGTGACTGTGAAAGAGCTTATGCTGAGTAGAACACCAACCTAGAAAAATTAACCACTGAATTAGAGAAATATGTAGTAGGTTAGATGCTCTACAGAAGGACCAAGTAGTTTATAATAGAAAGTGATGCAACAAAATCAAGTGGAAGGCAAAATGCAAGTGAAAAATGCTAACATCTTTGGCTAAACCACTCAAGGGAAGAAGGGTCCAAAATATTTTGAAATACGTTACTCAGTCAGACCTTCAGGTTTCTTCAACAGAAATTTCAAACCTTGTGTAGCTCAGCACTTAACCAAGTGGAATGCACCACCATGGGATCAATTGAAAGGCGATTCTACGCTGATTTATTAAATTTAGAAACATTTTGTACATCTTTTGAAAAAAAATCCTTGTCAATATTCCCATCACTATTTAGAAAACTATAATTTCCAAGCTAGAAAAGAATACAATGCACAAATACTAGAAGAAAGATGAGATCAAACCTGCATATATAGTTGTACATGCCTCTAGCTATTTGTTATCAATCAGCTAACTTCCAAACTCAGGAAATTGAAAACCAAGTAATTAAGAACGTTGGAAAGCTGTGGTCTTCGCCAAATCCGAAGTTTAAAAGAAAAATTAGCGAGCAAAAAGATAAAGTGAGTTGCATGGCACTGAAAAAGAATATAACATGCAGGCTTAAACGAGCACCAACTTCAATGGCAAACAGCTCAATTTTTAAGGGAATTAACAAGGACAGGCTTATGATATCGAATTTCTTCAAGTTATTCTACTTCATGCCTAATCATTTGGTACGGGCTTTTCTGCTTGTAAACGTGAGTATTAAATGGTTACTAGAATTCCGAATGATCTTAGAATGGGCACCAGGGCCCATAAGATATGTGTTGTTATTTTCATTTTTTTTTGGTAGTAGTAGCAGTCGTAGGTCCAAATGGGGTTGAATCAATAACCTATGCTGCTCGATCAGATCACGTTTTTGGTTATGCAAAAAAAAATAAAGAACTAACTAAAAAAAAAATTATGAGGAAAAGAATGAATATGGAAGGCCATATGCAAAAACAAAGAGAAGTGGATGAGAGGGATGTGAGCAATCTTATGCCATTCTTCTCCTTCCTCCCTCCGGCAACGAGGCTTCAGCAATGGACAGCCCCGAATTTGCAGCTCTAAGAGGGAAGTGGGAAGCCCCGCCCCTCTTCTGGCAAGGATTGGAGCTGTGGGCAATTCCAAATAAACATGGTTTTGAGAGAAGTGGGAAGCCTCTCTACCGAAAAGGATTGGAGCTGAGCTAGCGCAATTATGAATCTCCATGCGTTCGAGAGAGCTGAGAAGTTGAAGGCCCCTTTCGTTGAGCGATTTGAGATTTGGCATATCTTCGATGTTGAGATGTGTAAGAGTGGAGGGCAGCAGCCCCTCCTCGGGGAACGACTCCAACACATCTTTAGATTCACCGCACAGTCCGAAGTGTGTAAGAAAAGTGAGTGTTCTTCGAATCCACCCCGTTCATTTTGGTATTTTGATTTTGGATTTATAGGTAATGAGTGTAGTGAGAAATAAAGTAATGATTCAAAATATGGGTAATAATTGGAGAGAGAAATAAGAAAATAATACTCCAAAATCATTATTAGAATCCAAAATAGGGGTAATGATTGGAGTAATAAGAGAGAAATAAGATAATTATTAGAATCCAAAATCTAAAACTCATAAACGAACGGGGTAGTTTCTTGGGTGTTTTGAACTCAGCAACTCAAAATACACATATATACACTATGCCCCCATCACACCATGACATAGGGTTTATGTTCCCTTAATTTATTGGCATTTAGTTTTATTTCCCTAGCTAATATTGGAGATTCATGTTCTCTTCATTTTTCTATGAAGCAACCTCATTCTAATTATTTTGAAAATTGATTTTCAAACTCCTTTTTTGTCCAAGTGCACTCCATTTTTTTTTGTCTACATTCATGTAGAATTACAAAACTACCCTCCATACATTTTTTCCTGAACACATGAAAAGGGTAATCATGTAATTTCACATCACTACAAAAAAAAAAAAAAAGAGTGCGTTTTGATAAAAGGGAAATGTGAAAATCAATTCCCATTGTTTTGAGAAAAAAAAAATACTCCCTCCGTTCCTAAATTACGGTTCACTACGAAAAAAACGTACATTTTTTGGACCAAAAAATAAGGCACTTCCGTGCATCGTTTTTCAAATTTCTTTGACACCAAATCAAAGATCGCAATTAGTTCTTTAATTTGGTGTAAAAAAAATTTCAAAAACAGTCCATGGAAGAGCCTTATTTTTTTGTCTGAAAATTGTACGTTACAATTCCACAGAAAGAGTACTTAATTATATCTTCTTAAATTTGTCCTACAAAACATATAGGGGCTCCACATTACGATTCCACCTGGGGCCACGAAACATTCAGGGCTGGCCCTTCCACCAGAAGCTCATGATCATCAACTTGCTGCTATGCATTCCGAAGTCAAGTTTGGAAGATCACTAAAAACGACTACTTGGCAGGGAAAAATCCCAATATCCTTCCCCCCCCCCCCCTTCTTGTTACAAGAAAAGGCAGTACAGTAATATTTATTGTATTGGTTTCTATTCATTAACAAATATTATATTGGTTTCTATTCATTAACAAGTCCTAATTTATGAGAAGCCATATATTAATATAGGGAATTACATCAGCCCCCCAGAAAAAAAAAAAAAAAAAAAGTAGAGACAGAAAAAAGGATCTAGTATCGGTATTGTAATTTGGCTTCACTCTGAACGACGATCGAGTCTACATCTCCAAAAACAAGTGCATAAGTTCAAAAATAGTATTAGTGAAGTTATGAGCCTTTTTTAATATGGCGTGGCTTAAAACAAAATTCGTTAAGAACAATTATAAAATCACACGTACTTTTATATTTTCGGTTGCACTACTGAGACGAATGTATAAAGTTGGATTTACGAAGTGGAACTCTTAAAGAAGAGATGGAGGGAGTACGGATTTTTTATGAGTTTCTGACCCTATTGGCGTGAAATTCGGGCTCTGTCCATAGTCCTTGTCACTTCAATTTCTACCATAATATTGATTGCATATTACCTATGAATTAATCATACGCATGTAAAATATATAAATATGGGAATTAATTCATGATATCTCAATGTAAGAGCACATGCCGAGGAGACAAGGGACCGCCAAATTCATGCGTGAACAAATGCATTGATGAGAATTGTTAATGACAAAGTGCAAGTGTGTGCCTGGAGAAGGTGAAGAGAGATGCAAGAAGCCGGAGTTTATACGTGGTTATTGACGGCAGAAATGTCAAATTCAATTCCCTTATAAATCGGACGTCGCGATCTGCTCTATCTTTCTCTATCACGGTGGGATTTTGTGTGTTTTTTTTTTTGGAGGATTGAGTACTGTGATGTGATTTCATGTTATGTTTTCTCTGAGTTTGTTTTTTGAATAAATGGAGTATGTTTGTAGAAGGTTGTTTTGTAACTTTTTTTGATTTCATGTTATGATGTGATTTCATGTTATGTTTTCTCAAGCCCTTAATTACTTGAATAAAAGGTTCATTTCGTAGGGAAGACTCAAATGTACAATCCCCAATCCAAGTATGAAGACTCAAATACATTATTTTTTAGTTTGAAAATTACAAATAAGTACTATTTATTTTTTAAGGACTCTTAGCCGAACATGAACCACAACTCTTTTCAGGAATATAGAGACGTATAGTTGCTGAAATTAAAGTACGTGCAATTACCACGTGATAATCTTAAACACCGATAACGAATTAAAATAGCTGCAATTATATATTTCCACCAATTTCTTCAATAACACAAAATATAATTCTACTAGTCTTATTTGGAAAAATAAACATAATTAGACAATAGCTAACAGAGATGAAATTTTACTGTATATATAGTGACTTCAATTCTTTCTCTTTTAGGACAAGAGCAAAAATGTTAATGGCCGGCGATATTACCTTACGCATGTAGGACTCCCATTTCATGTTACGAGTAGTTGTCTAGTCTGCTTATATAGAAATACCTGTCTGCAATTACCATGTGATGATCGTTCATAGCACAATAACATAACGACAGTTAATTCGAATATCTCCAGCGTCGCGGCAATATTCTTATTCACAAAAATAAACATAATCGGGCCATGGCAATAATGAAGAAAATAGTTGGCAATACAGTGATCACTTCAATTTCTAACTTTCCCAAGACCTATATAATCGTGACCAATCTTCTTTCAGTGCATCGATCAAAAAGCAGAGTAGGGGACACAAAAAAAAATGTCAGTTCTTTCGTTTTTCCCTCTTTGCTTGACGATTTCAGGGGTTTCGTTGGGCTGTCCTCTTTCACTTAGCGTGTTCGCCAAGAATTTCCGCATGCCCAAACAATGGTTGTTGTTCATGTTATATCATCGAGTAGTGAGTTTCCTAGTCTAACCTAGTCACCCCCCTATAACATATTGTGTTCCGGAATTAGTTGAGGTGCACGCAAGCTGGCTCGAACATCCGGTTCTCCAAAAAAAAATAATGTTTGTGTTACCATGATTCAACAATTAATTGGACACTTTAATTATTAGTTACAAGTTACAACGATGCATCCATTTATTGCGTGAGATAATCAAAGCATTACAGCAAGGACACAAGCACTATTTCTTTGTGCCCAGGACACGTAATTATGGGGAAATTCTCACATTATCTCTGTATAAATAGTTCTCTAATCTTTCTTTTGAGCATCTATCCAGACGCAGAAAAGAATGGGTTACAATCAGTTGATGGGTTTTCTTGTCTCGTTGATGGGTGGTCCTCTTTCTCTCCATCCGTTATTCAAGGATTTCTGCTTTCCCGGTGGAGGGACTGGCTGCTTTTCAATTCGTTGCGTTCATCTCGGATTTCTGCAATCGAGGGCGACAAAGTGACTGCTAATGGTGGCATATATACCACCAAATGATGGGTGAAAGACCAGATTGTAGTAGTTAAGATGATGTTGTTATCTGTTAAATTAAAATTATATTGAAATAAATAGATTGCTCTGTTCTGATATTTTGTTTTCCCTTGTGCTTTTCTCTCATTTGATGTGTGTTCCGATGTTGGTGTTGCTAACATAGTGCAATGGGTTTCGAACCCGGGCTCTGTCAACTGAGGTGTTGGAGCTTAATTTGAAAAACACACAATTAAAAAAAGAAACACATAAACAGAGAGAGAAGAAACAATTTGAGGCCTTCAGCAGGGGAAGTTTCTATGAATCTAGATGAGGCCAACTCTTGTTGCAATGAAATGATCGAGACCGGTGACCTGGGGTAAATCAGATTTTGGAACCCAAAAACATGTTTTTGAAAGAAAAAAAAAAAAAAAAACGTAGAAAATGCTTTCAGAATAGTCCTTCATTTTAATCCAACTTTTATATCTTGTCATACGTTGCGAATTTCTTATCTGTCTGCTCGTGTGATCTAATTAACAAACATCCCAAAAATGAATAGTCTGTAAGACTTGGTTGTATATATCCATCTATCCATAAAGCAGTGGCAACTCAAGTAGTGGCTTGGATTTCTATCTCGATGTACCATTTGTTGAGTTCTAATAGTTTGATTGAAATTATTTTCCTGATATGGAAGAGTAGTTTGGCCGGATTTTCGTATATGTACCAACTGTATGAAATCAAGGACTGTTGTAAATTGAACACAGATGGTAGTGTTAACAAGGAAGGCTTTGGCCGTGGAGTGGGTCAAAGGTTTTAACAGGTTCATTGGCACGGTGCTTGGTTCCGAACTCTCTGGGCCTTGCGCGATGGGCTTCAGTTAGCATGGGAGAGTGGTGTTCAAGGCATTGATGTGGAAAAGGATGCTTTACATGTCGTTCGACTGTTTAATCAAACGGACAATGAGCATGCATCACCCTTTGTTCCATTTGATATCGGATTGCAGGTTATTGCTTAGGAAATTCAGGTCGACTCGATACGCCATGTGTTCCAATAAGCAAATTGGTTTGCGGACCTCATTAATGAGGCTTTAACAACTAACCTGGATTAATTATCTTTAGTTTGTGTCCTTTCATTTCTCGTTTTTCAATTCAATGAAACTGCAGGCAAAGAACTTTTTTTTTTTCCCCTTCAAGTGAGAAATGTAGTTTATAAAGCCAATGCTGTAACTTCAAAATGATTTTTAACTAAAAATAAAATACATCTTGTTTCTTCTTTAGGTACAAATTTTATTCTGGACATACATAGAGAATACATGGAATGATATTTATTTAGTTTCTTGATACCAGTGGTCCAGTATATAGAATACCGAATAAGAATATATAGATAACTTTAATTGGTCGCGTAAATGGAAAAAATACCTGCGCTAACCACGTGATGATCTTTTTGGCATAATAACCCCAATCAGGAAATATTAAAAACAAAAAATTTCGATGTTGCCACTTTCATTAATTTCTTACGCTCGCAAGATGTATATAAACATAATAAATCTATATTACAATACACAACGGTTTGCAAAATGTCTCTCTCACAACTGTCCTACGTGGCACATTGAAAGGCTCTGATTAAATAAATGGTTTGAGGGCTAAAATTCAATCCATCCAAGGGTTATCATTTATCTGGGTTCGAAATTTGAAAACTATTATTTTTCTCCCTTAATTTCCGATTCTTTCCTTTTTCTGTGGCAAAAATTATGATTTTTTTTTTCTTTCTTACTTTCCCCTCTCCTCTCCTTTTCTTCTCCTCTCTTCTCTCATTGATTTCTCAACAGCAACAGAGGTTGCTGTAATATTGATATATACACAGGTTAACTTGAATCAGCACATAATTTCAATTACAAAAAAACAATAGCTCAAGTATATTCATCGGTTAACTTGAATCAGCACAAAATAGCTATTATTTTTTTGTAGTTGGAATTTTGCGAATGGGGCATTGGCCTTCAAGAATCTAGATAGACAAAACTGGTGAGCCAATTTCGCGAATGGAGCGTTGGCCTTCAGAAATCTAGATAGACAAAATTGGTGAGCCATGCCTTCAGGCACGGGCATGCACTAGTTTTCTCTATGTCACCACGAATAGGAATTTTTGTTTTTTTTTGTTTTTTGATTTTTTGCAGGCATTTCATGGATTTTAACAGCATACTGAATAGGAAATATTTCTAGCGACTATTTGCAGTAATCTTATTCGAAAAAATACGCATAATAAGGGCGTAGTAGTAATGACATTAATATTTCATAATACCATTACTTAAATTGTCTTTTTCTCCCAAGACGTATATAAATATGAACAATCTTCTATCTGTGTATCTAAAAGCTGAATTGGCGCAAAAAACATTTCTTGTTCTTGTTTCATTTTTTCCATGGCGATTTCATGGGTTTTGCTGGATCGTCCTCTTTTTTCAGTGTGTTTTGATCAAGAATGTTCACATGACAAGAGATAGCGGTTGTTGTTCATGCTATATCATCACATGAGTGAATTTTGAACCCGATCCTCTCCGCTAGAATCGTGTTTATATATATACAATGCGAAAACTAGCATGATTGAAAAATTAATTATACGGGAAGTTAATTCATGTCAAGTGCTTACAACGACTATACCTTAACCCAGCAAGGACAATTAATTAGGTGCCTTCGTCTCCAAGAAAAACAAACATAAATGCAATCCTAGCTAGCAATTTTGTTGTGGTAGTATCCTATCTGTCTATATAAACTGGCTTTGAATCTTTCTTTTGTGCACTTAGAAGCTCCAGAGAACAAGATGGGATACGGTCACTTCTTGGGTCTTGTTTTCTCTATGATGGGTGGTGGTTCTGTTTTCCCAACTCTGTTTTTCAAAGACTTCTGCATTCCTGTCGGAGGGTGTGGTTGCTTTTCGCTGCATTCATCAAACATTTCTACAGCCGATCAGGCCGAGAGAGTGGTTGTGGATCATGGTTTCAACAAGTGATGGGTGGTTGCGGATACAGCTTGTAGTATAAGCTGTTGTAATGTGCCAAATTAATCTTATTGAAATAAAGTGATTGCCTTGCTTTTGTACTCCTATTTTGCCTCGCTTTAATTTTCTTCTCTTTGGTTTCTATTGTCCCACATTTGTGGGTTAAAAGAAAATTAAAGAAATTTCAATTCAATATATGGATCACGTACCCCTTATTATTGAATTATTTCTATGTATCTGTCACATATCGATAGTAGCGATAATTAGGTAAGTTCAAGTTGAAAAATGTGGGAAAAAAAAAAACTTTTGTTCCTCTTCTAAGATCACCCTTTCATGTCTAAAAATACAAATAAATTTAATTAGTTGATCAAAACATTTCATTGAATTAAAAAGGCTTGGATGATCTTGCACGTCCAATTTGAGGTAGATGACCATTGACACAACATAATCAATAAAGACGGTTAATCCATATTTTTACAGCCAAAATATATATATCTATTTGGCTTATTGATTCGGCAACATGGTAACTGTGAAATCATTTCACAATGCCATGCCTTCAATTTCTTGATCTCCCAAACACCATATAAACCCGTCACTTAATTTTTCATGTCTTTGAAGACGAGGCTTCACAATGGTTACGCGCAGGGGCGGACCCACCATAGGGCACGTGGGGTCACGTGCCCCCACGCCCTTTTAAAAAAAAAAAATAATTTTGGTTTGTATACCAACGGTTGGTCAAACCGTTGCTGTAGGGGTATAGCAACGGTTTTGACGAGCGTTGGTACAGATTTTTTTTTAGTAACGGTTTCTTTCCGTTGCTAAAGGCAAGTTTTTTTTTTTTTTTAAATCTGAGGTTAAAATATGACATGGCAGCCACGTGTCGCTGATGTGGACGCCACCTGGCGCTGCATGGCAGCAGACGTGGCGCCGTGTGGCGCATGGCCTTAACACAATTTTGCTCCTCTTGGGAATCGAACCCAGGACCTCGCGTATGCGCACGTGAGTGCAAACCAACTGGGCTAGCCCAACACTTGTGTAATATTAAGGGACTACTAATATTTATATTATGCGAACTGTCATTAGAGCATCCACAATGTAATAATCAAAACCAAAAAGTTGTTAAAATTAGCAATATTTGCTCAAAAAAGTGTTCACATTGTAATAACCAAACTTAGCAACCTCTTAATTAGTAACTCATCAAATTTTGGCTTTTGAATAATCAAAACTAGCAACTTTTTTGCCAATAATCAAATCTAATGGTCTCCACATTTTTTCAATCAAATACACCCATCATTACATTAAAAAAATTTCTCTTCCTCAACAATGTTTCCAGAAAATTATTTTTAAAAATTAATTTTTTTCCCAGAAACTTAAAAAAAAACAGTATTTACAAAAAAAAATATTTAAAGTGTTTTAACACAAAAAATTGTTTTTTTTTTTAAAAACTGCTTCTAACAATTTTTCAAAAAAAAAAAAAAACTGTTTTTTAACACAAAAATTGTTTTTTTTTATTTTAAAACGGCTTCTAACAAATTTTCAAAAAATAATTTTTAGTAACGGTTATTGGAAAACCGTTGCTATAGTCCGGTTTTTAGTAACGGTTATGGAAAACCGTTGCTATAGTCTTGTTATCTAGTAACGGTTGCATGAAAACCGTTGCTATAGTCCTGTTTCTAGTAACGTTTTGTAAACCGTTACTACACACTATCTATACCGACGGTTTTTTGAACCGTTGCTAAAAAAACCGTTGGGAGATCCCAAATTTCTTGTAGTGAGTAGTCTATTGGTGCAGTGGTAAAATGCCTTCCTTTTAACCAAGAGGTTGTGGGTTCGAGACCCCATGCTCACCTGTCAGGAGGTTTTTTTTGCCTTTTGTGTGTGTATGTGTGTTTTTTTTTTTTTTAAAGGCAGTAGAAAATAGTAGTGCGTACCTTATTTTTTATACTATTCGTCGGTTCGAGTCTACCCCACATTGCATTTGTATACTTTTTGTCCCCAAAACTGTAATAGTAGAGTTAGTAATAGAAAAATAGTTGATGAACATGTGATAATGTTATTTTAATGCATTTAGTCAAGGTGCGCAAGTTTGCCCAAGTAGCTAATTATTAAAATACATATATACTTTAAAATTGTTAATTTATCATGAATGCTAAAATTATTTTAGAGTAAATGTGCTTAACTATAACTCGTATATTACGGTTACAAAAAAAATTGGTGCGCCCTCTATGTCAATTTTCTGGGTCCGCCACTGGTTACGCGACACTCCTCCTTTTCTCAACTTGTTCATCAAATAATCCGTCTGAGAAAAAATTCCAAGTTTGAAAGAATTTCATGTTGTAAGTTGTTGATTGCACTATGTACATTCAATAACCAAAATTGTTGAAGCAGGGTTGCAGAAGTTGATGAACTTGCGGGAAGCCAAACGGTCAAGTAGCACATGAAGAGTAGCAGAGAGTAATGCCCCCCCCTGACCGATGGCTCAGCCATTTTCTTCTTTTCTTTGCAGAGTTAAAATGTCACGAAAAGAGAGGAAATAGAGAGTGCAAGAAACCGAGATTGGTTTGCTCAGTGAAAACCTCTCCAACCTTCAACTGTTATTTCGAGATTGATATGTTAGATGAAGATGGTGTGGCTTTAGCATGGTGACATAACGACACCATATTGCAAAACGATTGATCTCCTAACCAAGTAGGAAATCTTGTGCCTCCATAGTTTTTTATCTCAAGGTGCTTCAAGTTTGTATGAGGCTCTAGCTTTTCAAGCACATCTCTTGCATTCTGTGAGTCTTCTGTAATGCTATCCCATTTCAACGCTAGCTTTTCAAGGTACTTTTTCTCACTCATCTTTGCTTCCAACGCATCGTTGCCACTTTTTACATTTTGCAATCCTGATATGGAGATGGTTCCGCGAAGATAATGAAACTCCCCCAACTCATTAATACCTAACCCGCTGCACCTTCCAACTATAAAAGCAGTTAATTGTTGGAGATCTTTCAACCTACTTATATGCATTGGCATCTCTTTTAAGTTGGTTCCGCTTAAATCAAGATGACGCAATGAAATTAGTTTTACAATCCCTGCCGGTAATGTTGTAAGAAGATGACAATCAGATAACAACAATGTTTCTAAATTATACAGCGTACAAATTGATTCTGGCAACTCCTTGATTTCGGTGTCAGAAAGGTCCAAAAAGCGTAGATGTTTCAGATTGCCTATTGAATTAGGCAATTCCTTAATCATATATAGTGACAGCGACAACAGTCGTAATCGAGTCAATCTCGACAAAATCTCATCCAAAACCTTTTTGCTCAGCAACCACCATGCTTTATCATTTCTATGCCGTAATGGTAGAAAAGTTCTTAAACACTTAGCCTCCATAATTCCCTTGAACTTCTCAAATCTATCAAAGTGTTGAACATACGAGAAATGACGTACCTTATCAGAAATACCGTATGGCTTGCCATCCTCTAGGCTATAACAGAAATCTCCCATCACATATTGAGCTAAATCATGAACAAGATCATGCATGATAAACAAAGAATTATCAGCATTTGATCTCTGAAAAAATGACCTTGAAAGCAATTCGCGGAAGCACTCATAACCTTCTTCTTCCACTGTCTTATTATTCTTGGGCTTCACCAAAAAACCTTCTGCTATCCAAATTGAGACTAATTCCTCCATGTCGAATTCATAATCCTTAATAAATATGGAACAAAAAGCAAAACATCTTTTCAAATGGGAGGGGAGATAATAATAGCTCAATCTTAAGGCTGGAAGGATGTTACTCTTCTCCTCCGACAATTCCCATATGGCACTTTCCAATATACTATTCCAATCCTTAACATCTTGTTGGTAGCGCAAAAGACCACCCAGTGTTTTTGCAGCTAAAGGCAAACCTTTACACTTTTTCACAATCTCCTTGCCAATCTTTTCAAGGTTGGGATGTGCATTGCAATCTCCCTTCTCAAAAGCATGTTTGGAAAACAACATCCAACTATCTTCCTCTGGTAATTCCTTCAACCAATGAATAGGAACTGTTTTCATGATAGATGCAACACTCTCATTGCGCGTTGTAACAATAATCTTACTCCCGCGTGCTCCAAATCTGAAAGGAGTAATCAAGGCATCCCAATGTTCATAGTTCTCATTCCAAACATCATCCAAGACAATAAGAAACTTCTTCCCACCCAATGATTCTTTCAACTTGACCTGAAGCAAGTTTAGGTCTTTTGCATCAGAAGCCGGCCCAGTGACTGACTCTACAATTGTTCTTGTGATACTTAAAACATCAAATACGTCAGAGACACAAACCCATGCTTTCTTATCAAAATGCGCATCCACACTGCCATCATTGTACAAAAGTTGAGCAAGAGTGGTCTTGCCCATCCCACCCATCCCGACAATCGGGATCACGCCTATCTTATTACTATTTTCTCCATCAGAGAGCAACAATTTCATTATCTCTTCCTTGTCATTCTCCCGTCCATAAACACAAGATTCATCCACCAAAGAAGTTGTTGGCAACCTGGTTTGGGACCACTTCCGTGCAGCAACTTCTCTCAAACCAAGTACATCTTTAGCTTTCACGAAATGGTCTAACATGCCAATCATTTTCTCTAATTTGGAGTTCACACCACGGTCAAAAAAGCTAGTGAAAGTCGAGATCACAGAATCTTGTAAACTTTGTTTGCCTCTTGGGTACTCGGCTTCCACCTTGCTCCGCAGAGCTTCGGTAGCAATCTCATCCACTAGGTCCTCGGCATGGTAGACAGCATCTTTAAGCTCGTCAAGCCAATCTTTCACAGCTCGATCAGTTATCTGCCTGTCCTCTGCATCGTTGAGCCCCTTATTAAGTTCAAGTAATGTCACCTTCATCTTCTTGAGAAGACTTTTGTCATGCTTTCGACCCTGGAAGAAGTTGATGAACTCTTCGGAAGCCAAACGGTCGAGCAGCACTCCAAATGCAGCGCCTAGAAGTGCCTCTCCAGCCATTTTTTTAATCCGAAGAAGATGAAATCTTATTGCCAAACTGTGAGAGAGAGAGAGAGAGAGAGAGACTATTGCTAGAGAGACACGTGAGAATGAAAGAAAGAAGATGAAATCTTATTGCCAAACTTGGAGGGAGAGAGGGAATCGATTGGTAGAGACTAGAGAGACACGTGAGAATGAAAGTTTGTAATTTTGGAACCCCTTAATAGAATTCTGAAACACCGAGCATCTAGCTTCAAATTTGAGATATTTGAGGATGTCAAATTTTTTTAAGTGGCAATTTGACATGTTAAAGTTTGACATCATCAAGATATCTGCTCCCAAAAATTTTCAAAAAAAATTCCCATACCCTACCCAACCCCAAACTGATCTCCAAATTGTCACCCCGAATGGGGCGGATATCTTATCAGGTACAAACGGGTTGGGCAAAATGGCCATCTCTGTACTATATATTATTAATACCATGTCATGTGTAGCAGTTAAAGACAACCAAATACAAAACCGTATCAAAAGCTCTCTGAACAAGAATAAAACATTAATACCATACCCATGTGTAGCACAAAATGTAAGACAAACAAAAACAAAAACCTCCGGATGAATTGGTGGTTGCAACAGTAGCTGTACAGAAGGTAAGACATAAAACAAATACAAAGACCTCCTGGTTAATTGGTGGTTGCATTAAAAATTCAAGATGGTCGACAACAATAGCTATATTATATTGGCTGGTAGCTATTAAAAAATTCATCTTGGCCGGCAACGGTAGCTATAAAAAATCATCGTGGCCGGCAACAGTAGCTTTACAATAGTTAAGATATATGGGAAAGAACGATCCGGGTCAATTGGTGGTTGCATTAAAAAATCAAGGTGACCGGCATCATTAATTAGCTATACAGAAGGTAAGGCATCAAAAAAGAAAAAAAAACAAAGACCTCCGTGTCAGTTGGTGGTTGCATTAAAAAATCAAGGTGGCCAGCAACAATAGCTATATTTCATTGGCTAGCAACGGTAGCAATTAAAAAAATCAACGAGGCCGGCAACAGTAGCTATAAAAAATCAATGTGGCCAGTAGCAGTAGCTTTATAGAAGTTAAGATATATGCAAAAGAACTCCGGGTCAATTGATGGTTGCATTAAAATTTCAAGGTAGCTGGCAGAAAATAGCAATAATGTAATGTCAACATGCATGTTGGAGGTAAGGAAGAGACTAACTTAACCACATAATAAAATGATGGATAAATTTCACTGACGAATGGAAACCTCCCTAGAGGATCTGATAATTGCACCGGCCTGTCAAACGAAAGGACATTAAGTACTCGAGTTTAGATGAATAAAACAAACCGAGTTATATATTCTGTACATGTACCTTCGCCCAAGAATGTCAGCTTGATTGAACTTGCAAAGTTCACCCACGACCCCTGTAGGCTGTAGTTGAATGACTTCTCTATAGTAGTATTTGAAAAGCTCAAGCTCGAGCCAAAGATATGCAAATGGAGAAATTCTTGGGTGCAAATAGGGTATTGCTGATGTGGTAGCACATTTAGACTGTCCAAAAATGCAACCGACGGTCCGGATGAAAAGCACCGAACAGATTTAAAAAATAAAAAAATGAAAAGGCTGTTTCGATCCGGACCATCGGTTGCTCGGCTTGGACGGCTCGGATGTGCTGGTCTGGTACCACGTAGTACCCGATTTGCAACGAAAAATTTCTCATGTAAATGAGTCAAACTTTACCTCTAACATCGAACTTTACCAAACAAGTCGGAAAATTTAGTTCGATCTGTTCATTTAGCAAACAAACCAATTATGATTGAGCTTTCTTCTAACTCAACATATTAGTTCGCTTGCAGTCCTATTCATATCGGGCTAAATTCTCATTTCTTAAAAATTTCATCCATTTATCTACAAACCTCAACTTTCCCTCCAAAATTCTAATTATCAGTTTTTTAAAATTTGCTAAATATATTGATGATTGGTCTCATTTTAAAGGTATTGTGAATCTTTTTCTTATTATTTTAGTTCCATGTCAAATTAATTAGAACATAATATACTATAGCATTTTAAAGTGGAGAAATAAAATGTAGAAGGTTCTTCATATTTTGAATGATTCTTCAAATATGAAGTATCAAAAGTGGTTCTTCATATTTGAAGAACTCAAATAAAGTATGGTAGAGAAGGGAGGTTTTTCAAAATGAAGATTTTAAGAACCAAAAGGAAGATTTGAAGCATGCAATATGATTGGATTTGCTCTGAGTACTATATCTATCCAATTGTTCTCACAACCACTTTTAGGCTGACTTTTTTAGAATTTAACTTAAATATGGGAATTTTGTCCTTATTTGAATTTTTTTTCGCATTTGTTAATTTTGCGCCAAATTTTCATGGGTTATTGATTCGTCTCGACGAGAGGAATTGAAAAAGTAAATTTTTTTTTTACTTTTACCCAAGTATTTTGAGAAATAACCACTTTTAAGCACACAAAAAAAATTACTCCCTCCGTCCCTTTTTTAGAGTCCAATATTCTATTTTGGACTGTCCCTTAATAAGTGTCCATTTTATAAAGTTAGTGGATAAAAAATGGTACATTTTCTATTTTGTCCCAAAAAGTGGATTCCATTTTGAAAAGTTAGTGAGTAAAAGTGTAATGATGATATCTCTATAGAAGAAGTAGGGAAAGTGGTGATAAAAGTTGATGTGAAAGGTGTAATAATGATGTTTCATTGATAAGTTGGAGTTACGAAGCTGGAAAGAAATAGAGGGAGTACTTTTAGGCCCCGTTTGTTAACCGGATTCGGCCTTGGGATTGGACTACCAATCCCAAGGGACTACCAATACTTTGTTCGGTAATGGACTAGCAAGCCGGGGATTAGGGGGTATTAGGAATACCTTTGGGGAGATGGTATTAATAGTCCAAACCCAACCCCTTTTCATTACCAATTTCTTCTATCAATCCAATCTCATCATCTAATCCCATATCAAACAAACATGATATTAATAATCCCATTATCCAATCTCATTTCAAACAAACATACTCATTACTAATCCCTTCTCATTACCAATTCCAATCCTAATCTCATCTTCTTACGAATCCCACCCATCTATCACTGTTATCAAACAGGGCCTTAGCATTTTTTTTGCTAAAGTGGTTATTTCTCAAAATACTCGGGTAAAAGTAAAAAAAAAAATATATATATATATATATATCTTAATTTTTCGATTCGTCTCATCAAGACGAATCAATAACCCACAAAAATTTAACATAAAATTAACAAATGCAAAAAAAATTCAAATAAGAACAACTTTCAAATTTAATTAAGTTAAGTCCAAGAGAATGCAGCCTTAGTATATCATTCTCTCTTTTCTTACGTGGCCAATGGGCCTATTTACTACTCTTTTTTTTGAAGATGCCTATTTACTACTTTAGTATAGGTTTTCTGTCCAATGGCGGCGTCGAGTCATACACAAGCACCATCACAAGCGTTGGCCCCATGTGCGCACCAATTTTCCCCTCTATTTTTTTTCTTATTCTACTTTGTCACACCCAGAGCTCGCTGTGAGTCGTGACAGCGGGAGCTCGCACCGAAGTTGGGTCCATTTTCGTGGCAACGAGGGTTCGTTGACGCTCTTGTCGGTGTTGTGTTCTCTTGCGTCACGAGTGCCGGTGTTTGCCTATCGTGTTACAACTCCTTGGAGTGGATTTGAAAATTTCATTTGCGCATCTCCTGTTTTGAGCTGGGTGTCCTTATTGGACCCTCTACTACCAGCTCTTCGATTGGCACTCCGCCTGACTACGCCTCGATCTATTATGTGTTGATAGAGCCTACCCAACTTGTGCTCATGTCTTGACGTTGGTAGTTTTGGTTCATTTCTATTCTCTTGTGATGAAATCTCGTATTGCCTATTGACTTTTTGATAATGAAATTATCTCTTGATAAAAAATTAAAAAAAAGGTTCTAAGCCCCAACACTACTTGAGTTGGGGAATAAACGCATGTATTTCAGTTTGCAAAATACTCTACTATACAGAATTGTACCCTTCATCAGATGATATTTGGGTTGGGCCGAGAGCCCATAGTTGGCTTGACCCATTATGTTTTTGCTTTTGGAACATGATAGAAATGCATAGATAAAGGATAACAGTTTACAAAGTACAACATAATAAAACGGAAAATGAACAACAAATATATACAAACAAAAAGGAACTAAGTAAACAAAAAGTGATGGTCAGTAGTCGCCCCAGTCCAAAAAGCAATTCCCCGTGTAGCTGGAGTTGTGGAGGGGGACAGCAACGCCCTTTTAGCTAGACAGTATCAACCAAGGCAACAGGGAAGAAGAAGAGGAAGACAATTGATGATATTCTGGGTTTTACAAGGGTCAACTCCTTCAATAACAAGAGTAGGAATAACAAACCAAAGTGTGCGGTTTATAGGTCTGCCGTTGCAGCGCTAACACTCTCTGCATCTATCTCTTTAGATAGAGTTATTAACATAAACAAAATAATTCTGGATAAAGCACACGCAATTTGGACCTGTAACAAGATCATGGGATTGGGGTATGATGGTGAGGAGGATGAAGTCATAAGCAAATTTGCAGATATGGTAGCTGAAGACTTGGACAGAGTTGACAAAGTGGCAGGGCAGGCCTAGCTTTTTATTTCATTGCATATCGCTTTCTTAGTCTTGAATGCTGAAATTTGGGTTGCGAAGCATTCTTCATTTCTCATAATCTGGGGTGGCTTTGCTTCTTAGGGTGGGGCCTTGGTGGGGTGTGTCTTGGTTTTTGGGTGGGTGGGGTGTCTAGTTCTGAGTGGGAGGTAGGGGTGTCTTTATTTGTGGGTGTGCGGGGGTGTTTTCTTGTGATTTTGGTTTCGTCGGGTCCTTTTGGGGGTGGCTCTGTTGGACGTTGTTTAGATTGATTTTTTGTCGATCCTTGGAGCTTGATTTCAATTTTAATATAATATCCCTTTTTCGCCATTCAAAAAAAAAAGGCAACAGCAAATACCAGAATCAGAGGTTCGAAAATCATCCGTTGTAACAGCAAATAGAAGAATCAGAGGCCTAAAATTTTGATATGTAGCTTTAGAAAACTGGATTGTTTCTCAAAAGGTGAGGAATTAGATGATAATGTCATTGAATAGCAGAAAATTTGCCCGGCCTTCAGTATCTTTGCCTTTCACTCCCCAGATTTCGGGTGAGGTATACACATGTCTTGCCTTGCCTTGCCTTGCCTCAGCTAATATTATACGTTGTACAAAAACTATGAGTATATATCTATGCTTCAATTTGCATTCATTCATGGCCTCACTAGCACTACACAAAGCTTCACTTTGGTCAAATTAGATCATCTTCTTGTTGCAATTGTTCATGAAAATCAGGTAAAACCACTAATGCATCCAAATAGGAGGACCAAATTGCAGGACTAATCTCTACTAATTCTTTTTTTTTTTGAAACCAGTCAAGCAATTTCATTCAACAAACGCTCGAAGGCATTACAGATTTCATTACGAATACAGGAATGAACCAAAACTATCATTGTCTAGACACAAGCACCCCTGCCGAGGTAGGCCTGCAATTCGGTTGCCGAACTAGGAGCAAGTTTACGAAAATGACAGTAGAAATCCCTACAGACAACAATTCAAACCCACAACAAACACTAGGCACAGCTGAAATCTGATACAACAACAACAACGAAACAAACTAAAAACAGTACTACTCTCCTGCCGGAGTAAGCACCATCCGGCCGTTACACCCCCGGCTCCAAAGAGCAGCACCCTCCCTAGTCGAATCGAGTTGTTGAAGCCAAAATTAAAACCACAGAAACTTTATTTGCCACCACCAACACCCGCCGAATCTGGAAGAAACCCAGACCGACTTCACCCGAATCTAAGGGAAACCTAGATTGCAAAACATGCATATTCTCAAAACTGCTAGATTTTTCAGCTTTTATAGCCGTGTGTGTGTATATATATATATATATAACCGCCCCGTATATATATATATATATATATATTCCATCACTAACCACTTTATGCACCAAAAGCACTATCTGCTTTCTGCCAAAATCGAAGTATTTGAGGAACTTACAACATGATGATATCTCCCCTTCAAATTTCCTCAGCACTCACAACAAAGTTAGTCGGAAGAGCATAGTAGACTTGTCTTTGAACTAACTTTCCTTGTTGACTAATTAACCGGACACGTCTTACACACAAAATTTTCTTCTTCTTCGGTAATTCATAAAAGCCTACTCGTGGATTGGCCTTGGGTCTATATCTTGGTTTCATGAGTGCTCTAAAGTCAAAGCTCCTGAAACCTATAGAAAGCGGCACCACCTCCACACTCAAATAGGTAGGATTTGTTAGTGTTCCTATATATAACTACAACACAAAAAATCCTATTAAGAACTAAGTAGTTCACCCTCTTATTTTCTACATTACAGGTACCAAGCACTTCACCTTGGGATGGGTCAATTTAAATAATTAAGTGCTTACAACCACGACATATGGTGTACTTTGCTCATTGAATTCAAGACTTGAGGTATGGCTCTAGCATTGAGTCGAGTTTCCACCAGGAGTGATCAAATTAATTGGGCTAAAATCCAACTACTAACCCAACTATATGTTGCAAAAGTATATAAAACCATTGCCACAAAAACAATATTTTCCATATATAGCTATATCATTATAGTTTATGACGTGATTAATTTGTCCAAACTATCACCACAGTCAGAACTACCAACTCTCTCAAATGATTTACTGAGAAATATACCTAAGATAAAATATCATGTCACCCCTCCATAAAAAAAAACTTACCATTTATCCATGGTTTTCATGCTTAATTTATCAGGTGTCTTTGTATCCATTATAAATAATGGATACCCATTACAAGCATATAAACCAATTCCACTATATAAACCAATTTAAAACTAATGAACTTGTGGGCCATAGTTGGTTGGAACAACTATGCAACCAAGATAGTAGGAATTCATTATTCCAATATACATAGGAGGACATGTGACCTAAAGGCCACATTAACAACATTTCTTCCAATGAAACTATGTTTCATTTATTTCACACTCCTTGGAATAATCATGATCACTCTTCACTTTATTCCAAACACCACATCTTGATCTATCCTCCAATGGTCACACCTTTTAGTCTAAATCCAAGAGCCACACCTTACTGGTTAAAATCCTTAACCCCCAAATCGATATATATTAGTAACATATATAGTCAAAGGTACGTATTTTGTTACCGAAAATGATATAGGTACCGACAGTGTGTAGGGAATTTGTACCGACCAGCCGCGGTGAGCCGTCTCCGGCCACCGGACAGCTGATCCGAGCCGTCCAAAAATTCTAAAACTAAAAACCGAGGGAACTTACGTGGGAATTAACGACATCCGATGTGCGTAGGTTGTTCGATCTAAACACCAATAGCGTTCTAACATGATATTATCTATACTACTTCTTTTAAATGTACGAAGGTGTTTCCTACTATTTCTTTTCCACAAATGCCCCTTGCCCTTGCAAGTAATTCCAGCCCCACCCCACAACGCTTCCCAACCGTTACAACTCTTTCCAACGATTAAAAACGATTTAACCAGCCGAAACCACAAACGCCTCTCCTCGCCATTGCAAATAACCTCTGCCCCACCCCACACCTCTTCCCAACCGTTACAGTGCAAAATCCCAACGGTTTTGCCATACAAAACCACAACTACCTCTCCTGCACCCCCCCAAAAAACATTACAACCTCCTTCCAACAGTCCGTGTTCTCCACAATCGCCGCCGTCAATGGACGACCAAGCCTCCAACTACAACAACATATCGGACTCAACTCATGTGCATCCCAGCAAAAGTCCAATACAGGTAAGTCATGCATTCAACTTTCTCCCTGCTTTCCTCCGTATCTCACTTATGCTGACAACTCTGTAGACCATAAATTCGCCCACAAACTGTTTGACAAAATGTACCTTGAGTTATTTGCAAACACTTTCCCCTCTCCCCCTTCCAACGACACCATCCACCAAAATCAACAACTCTGTAGACCATAACTCCGCATACCAACTGTTTGCCAAAATGTGGCTTTGAACTCTTTCGGTTAACAGATGGTTTTGTGAGGGCCAATTCAAACTGCCGAACATGACAGAAGCAATTTAACAATAACAGTCAAAGTTGGGATACTATAATAAAAGCTATGTGAAATGATACACCAAGACTTTACTTGAAGCATCTCAATTAGAAAAAAAAAAAAACCCATTCCCGCAAAGCCCAGCCTCATTCAGCCTATAAAAAAAGACATGGAAGACAAAAGCACAGTTACCCACACTATAAATTATGGGGATGTAAATTACAATTGGTAGACACTGATATTTTCTTCAATTTGATTGTCATTGACATCTTATACGAAATGAAACTGAAAATCTTCCATGTTTTATCCAGCAATTTTCTGATAGAAATTGTGTGGCCTTTACAGCTTATTGGATTCTTGTCCAAGTTTGTGGTTGTTTGACTTTTATGATTGTTACGGAAAAATCATTGATAATAGAAAAACCCTTCGATAAAAAGAAATAGTTTTAGGAAAATGATTTAGATATAGACAATCCTACAAGAACATAAATAAAACAGAAGTAAGGGTTTAGAGAATTGGCGTGTGTAACCGTGAGAGGCACGTCGAAGACGCTGTCCTAAAGTTACAGGAATCTAGCACAATACAAAGATGCGCTAGATGGATTCGCCAAGTTTATATTAGTTGCCCAAAAAATAGTCAAATATAGAAAAGAGGAGTAAACTTATATTTGAGGGAGAGAGAGACGAGAGAGAGAGACAAGAGAAAATTAAGTCAACGATCCATGTACTTAAGACACTGTCCATTGAATTGCTATCACAGTCGGTGAATATATGTCAAAAACTTCAAACTTAGAAGTCAGAAAATTAAGTCAATGATACCAAAAAAAAAGTTCATTTTGAACTTCTACCTTTCCACAAACCATCGGCAAAACATTACCATCTATGAGTTTACGCTACCTGTCCACTTCAAGCGTTTATCGCGAACTACCTCTGTATTCCCTTTCCCTGTAAAATTACACGTACTTCATAGATGATGACATGGCATTTGATCTTTTCCCATTCTTGTTTTTCAAAAATGAAGGAAATGGACGAGACACAAGGTTTGGATTGCCTTGGCGAAGATGAAATCAGCTGGCGCTGCATTCGTCAAAGGAAGAGATATGCTAGGTTTACACCTACACAAAGAGCAAAAAAAATCCAGAAGACAATGCAAAATACGAAGAGGAAACGCAATGCCCATTATACTTCTCCAAACAAAAATCTTGGTCGTCAATTCTTAGATGGACAAACACAAAATCCATCGCCAAATCCCCCTTTGGAGGACCACCTAATGGAGTCCGAAACAATCGGTTAGTATTTTAGAACAAGTTATTTGATTAAAACCTTAATAGAATATACTTACAACAAATGCCTTACCCTTTATTTATGAATGTGCCATTCATAGGACAACGACTGCGAGAAGTCCATCTTTCCCAACCACATAAATTGCGGAGCATGGCAAATTGCCGATTTTGTCGGGCTAAAAGGTTCCAAAATGAACCTCCAACTTTTGCTGCCACAACGGAGAAGTAGTTTTGACAAGCCCATCTGTACCATCAAACCTACAAAACTTGTTCACTTCTCAAACTGTTGAAGCTTTGGAATTTCGCAAACACATCCGTGCCTATAATAGCATCTTCGGTTTCACGTTAGACAAAGGACTTGCTAATTCTACAGCAGGAGTTTACACATTTCGTGCACAAGGGCAAATTTACCATGAACTGCCATCTTTGATTCCATCTGCTACTTCTCCTTGTTACTTCCAACTATACTTCTATGATACTGATAATGAACTCCAATATGGAAAACAAGCTGGAAAAAAAAGAAAAAAACCCCTCTTAACCCACACATTGTCCGAACACTAATGGATGTGCTCTCTGCAAACCCTTATGCCATGTTTCTTAGGAGACTAGACCGAAGTTCCTTGGATTCATATAGAATACACATAAGGACTGACGTCAAGCTCGACCAAAGGGTTTACAACTCTCCAATGGCTGACCAGGTGGCTGCACAAAATGATTTATCAGATACACAAAATGATCTGTCTTTCCAAACCCATTAGGCTCATATATATCTGTTTGCACAATAGCATCTAAATATTTATGATTTATCAATATTTATAACTTTGTTGTTGGATTTTGTCATTTCGTTACTTCAATGACGGTTGATATGGGTCATATATATAACGCATCCCGCATATTCAATATGCATGACGCATATTGGATGTGCGTCATGCACATGTAATATGCATCATGCATATTTGATATGCGTGATACACGCTGGACATCCAGCTCGCCCGGCTTGCATATGCCAGCACGGATAATGCACATTCAATATGCGTGATGCACATGGAATGTGCATTTTGAACTATTTTTAAAAATAGTTTGAAAAAACGTATATTTTGGCAAATAGTTTTTTGGAAACGTATAAATCGATAAATCCCTCGGAATTTACCTGTCTCGCGTGAGCTTGTTCGGCTCCATTTTACCGCAACCTTCAGTCCTTGTCGCAATCTAGGCTTGAATGCGTTTGATTTTCTTCTTTCATTTTTTGGGATTTACGTGTGGCATTTGGTCCATTGTTCTGATTTGAATATAGGTTTTGGGGTTCAATTTGAATGGAGTTTATAATAACTGGTAACCCATTATTTCGCTAATTGAATGTGCAGATGAAAAGTGTGCAAAAGTGTGTGGAAGATGAAAGCCCCGGTGAAAAATTTTCTGGTGGCGGGTATGTAAAATTAGCTTGGCCACAAAGGAAAATTTGTTTCGCTGGAGGTGTGCCCCATCCAATTCCTGTCCTATTTGTGATTTGGAGGTGGAGCATCTTTTGTCGTTGTGTCCATGGACAAGGCCAATTTGGTTTGGTAGTAACATTTCTCCTCTTGGGAACTTGGGGGGCAATGCATCATCTATGGAGTGGACAGCGGAGATAGTAGAAAGGATGGAAAGCAAGGAGGCCTCTGAATTTTTGGGTCTAATTGCTCAGATTGCGTGGAACATTTGGAAGGCTAGGAACGATTGTGTTTTTAAAGGAAAGAGAGTCAATCCTCTAGAATTACTTGCCTCCATGAGGTTCAGCAGTTTGGAGTTTACATCTGTTCAGGAGATAGCCCAAGTCCATATGGATAACCCAGCAAACCAGGCGGTCTCGCATCACTGGAGGGCTCCGGACTCTGGTAATTTCAAGATAAATTGTGATGCAGTTGTTCCTCTCAACAAAAAAGAGGGCAGAATTGCAGGGGTCTTAAGGAATTGTAGGGGCCTGGTGCTCAATGGCTTTGCTAGAACTGTTAAAGTTTGTTCGAGCCTTCGTGGAGAACTCCTCACAATCAGGGATGCTTGTCTTGTGGCAGTAAACCTGGGGCTTAAAGGTGTGGAGGTGGAGTCGGACAATAAGCAAGCCATACTTTTGAGTGTTTCTGAACTGGTTCCTCCTTGGGATTCAAGAGCTGTGGTTCTAGACATTCGCCAACTCGCAACAGAAGGTAGTTTTTGTTTCAGTTGGATCACCAGGGCTGCCAACAAAGTTCCTCATGTAGTTGCTGCTTCAGCTTTACGTAATTTGCTTCCGTGTAATTGGATTAGTAATCCTCCTCTCAATCTTGTATCAGTTTCAGAGATGGATATTAATTAAAAGGCTATGATGCGTTTTTTACGGATTAAAAAAAAAACGACAATGGATTTTTGTTTACTAAATTGCATTTCTGCATTTATGCCATGGAATGTTGTGGGTATCTGTTGTGATATATATTTTCAGCTATGAAACTGTTGTGGTTTCTTGCTCCTTCCTTTCCGACTTCTTTGTTCATTCATATGATTGCACACAGTCTATGCTCTTAATAGTAGAAATGTTTTCTCAATTAACGTACTGTGTCAATATTTTGGAATGTAAGTCTAACATGAGTTAATTAGCTTTCACTCACACATTGAGAGAGAGAGAGAGAGAGAGAGAGAGAGAGAGAGAGAGAGAGAGAGAGAGAGAGAGAGAGAGAGAGACCCAGTTCAATTGACAAAGACCCATTTTATCCCATCTCCTTTATCTGCTTCATTTCCATTCAAAAGATACAAGAAAGTGGACATATTAATAACAATGAACAATAACAAGAAAATACCACGTGCAACGCACGTGCACTTCCACTAGTAAAATCAAGGTTGTCAATTGATTTTGCTACTTCTCTTAGCAATATTATTTTCAAGTGTCTCTTTCTAATTTTTTTTGGGTGAAAACTATACATACTCCTAATTTTTTTCTTTGTTGGATTTATCATTTTTTAAAATTTATAGATTTTGTTCCCCTTTTCGTTGCCTCATGCAGGGGTCGCCCAATCTAGCCTGTCGGCTTGCGGGGCTTACCCCTGACCAGCCCTGATTCGCAATGCGGATGGGAATTGGATTATTGTTGGTTTCCATAGATCAATGCGAGTATCATCAAGTTTGGAGGCCGAAATACGGGCCTTGAGGCTTGAGGGATGGTCTTCAATTGGACTTGGGCAGAAAATTGACCCTCTTGCTGCGTCTTGCAGGTGGAAATGGCTGCGACATTATGGGCAAGGACCAGCCAATGCATCATTTCCTTTTTATAGACAAAGAAATTTTATTACCAGCCAATGCATCCTTTAGATAACATTTATACATGATTGCAGATCAATGAAGCAGCTGTTGGGGATGGAGCCGTGGAGAAGATTAAGCAAGTCTACCAGGAAACAAACGCAAACATTTTTTTTGCTAATTTGCATTGGGATGCTAGTTTAGTTAATAACATTTTCTATAATGCTCCGGCTTGTATTAATTCGCAAATTGTGCGGTGATTTGAATAAGCGTTTGCACCCAAGAATATTGTATGAGTACTCTTGATTCTATTCATGAACTCTGTTTACCATAAAAAAAAAAATATATCCCACCACTTCAAACTGGCCGGGGAAGGTTAATCTAGAATGTCAACACCCATAGCTGATTCTATATATACCCCTGTTTCATCTACGTAATTCATCGCTTGAAGCAGATCTCTCTCTCTCTCTCTCTCTCTCTCTCTCTCTCTCTCTCTCTCTCTCTCTCTCTTTTCTTCTTTCCCTTCTAATGGCAATAAAAGTTATAAAGCTTATGCTTCTTCTGCTTGCAATTTCCTCGTGGGTACGTATGTCCTATATTAACACACAGACAGGACATAATTCGGTATCCGACTCAACGACCGAATTATTTCACTGTCCATCTTTATTTTCTTTGCTTTCATTCTCCCTGCACATATTTTCTTGAGGAAAGTCCACTTTCATCCCCTGTGGTTATCGCCATGTGCGGATACACCCCATGTGGTTTAAAAGTGTGCACATAACCCCCTGTGGTTTTCAAATTGTGCGGATAGACCCCCTGCCGTCATGTTTTCTATCCATATTAACGGAAACAACGTTAAAAGACCGTTATACCCCCATCACATCCCTTGATTCTTCTTCTTTTTTAAATCTAACCACACCATCCCGTATACCAAAAATTGAATCCAAACCATTGATATTGTAAATTTTGACGAGTACTACGTCTATGCCAAAATTCAAGTCAATCAAAAAATGAAAAGCTTATGGTCAAATCGATTTTGTTATGAAATTAAAATTTCAAATTTGAATTTACTAAAAATTAGATCACTGGGTTACTGATGGCTGATTAAGATGATTTTTTACAGAGATACTCTATTCTTTATTTATTACATTATGAACGACTCATATTACATTCTAGAGGTGTATGAGATACACCTCCGTTAATATGGATGGAAAATATGACGGCAAGAGGTCTATCCGCACAATTTGAAAACCACAGGGGGTTATGTGCACACTTTTAAACCACAGGGGGTGTATCCCCACATGGCGATAACCACAGGGGGTGAAAGTGGACTTTCCTCTATTTTCTTTAACAATTATTTCAAACACGTGGAACGGTTTTCTCCTGAATATTTTCTTTAAATGTTATGTTTCCTAAACAGGCGGGGGACCCAAAATCATACGCCACATTATGTCTTATTTTTTATTTTTATTTTTGATATTCAAAAGGGTTGGAGGGGGCAACCAGCGTAGCAACTCCCCTTGGGCGTGACCATAGGGGCTCCAAACCAGCCTGTGGAATGTCCGGTTCGAGCCATAGCTACCGTCCGGGAGGACGGGCCGTCACCACGGCGCCACCTTAGTGCACAGTTGGCAAAGAAGCCCCCTCCCTGGTCCACAAAGCGGGTTCGAAATTAAGCCATGGGGCACCACCGGAAATTTGCACAAAGTGCCTCCGGGGCTCGAACCTGGGCCTGTGTTGGGGAGAGGTGATGCCCTTTGCCACCTGGGCTACCACCTCGGTGTCTTATTTAGATATTTCATTTTCTCCTTGATTTGCATTCACAGTAACTATTAAAAAAAAAAAGCTTTTGCAGGTTTCATCCTAAGTTATAGCACATGACCATGAGGTAATTTCAAACACATACACATACTTTTGTTACAATTTATTCATTTCTTCATGCATGGAATTTGCCAGCACTATCATGCAATGGTGCCTCAGATGTTTTAAGTTTCTGAAAGAAACAACTCGGGAAAGAGATTAACAAAATTTTGACCCAATAATTAGTTGGTGTTATGTTTAGCATGCATGTCTATCTCCCAACAGGCTCTGGGCCTTGAATACTAAGAACATAGGCTAATACCGTGCGCCTAGGGTGCCCATTACATATATGTATTGTATAATAAATACTTCTGAATAATGTAGTCCTTGCTTGGTATTATGACCCTAGAAAAAACCGTACCAAACTATGCGGTTTGGATTGATTTGGACCAGATTTGCAGATCGACGGTTCTTTTGTTTACCCCTACTCCCATCACACCATGACGTAGGGTTTATGTTCCTTAATTTCTTGGCATTTAGTTTTATTTCCCTAATATTGCAGATTCATGTTCTCTTCATTTTTCTAAGAAGCAACGTTATTCTAACTATTTTGCAAATTGATTTTCACACTCCCCTTTTGTCCAAGTGCCCTCCATTTTTTGTTTTCATTCATGTAGAATAACAAAACTACCCTTCATGCATTTTTTCCTTCACACATGGAAAGAGTACGTAATCATGTAATTTCAAATAACTACAATACCAAAAAAAGAGAGAGTGCATTTGAGAATGTGAAAATCAATTCCCATTATTTTGAGAAAAAAAATACTTAATTATGTCATTTTACATTTGTTTTACAAAACATATAGGGTCTCCATATTACGGTTCCACCTGGGACCCCGAAATATTCAGGGCCGGCCCTTCCACTTGAAGCTCATGATGAAGATCACCAGCATCTTGCTTATATACCAAGAATCGCTGCTATGCATTCCGAACTCAAGCTTGGACGATCACTGAAAACGACTACTTGGCAGGGTAAAATCCCAATATTCCTCTATTACTTTTTTTTATAATTTTATTAGTAGAAATTTTATTTCGGGATTTTTTCAAACACTAAGTCCTAATTTATGAGAAGCCATCAATATAGGGAATTCACAATTAAACACCTCATACATTAGCCCCAAAAAAAGTAGAGACAGAAAAAAGGGTCTATTAATTTGTATCGGTATTGTAATCTGGCTTCACTCTGAACGACGATCGACTCTGCATCTCCAAAAATCCAAAAAAATGTGCGTAAGTTCAAAAATAATATTAGTGAATTTATGAGCCTTTAATATGGCATGACTTAAAATAAAATTCGTCGAGAACAATTACAAAATCGTACGTACTTTTATATTTTCGATTGCACTACTAAGACGAATATATAAAGTTGGATTTATGAAGTGGGACTCTTAAAGAAGAGATGGAGGGAGTACGGACTTTTTATGAGTTTCTGACCCTATCGGCATGAAATTCGGGCTCTGTCCATAGTCCTTGTCACTTCAATTTCTACCATAATATTGATTGCATATTACCTATGAATTAATCATACGCATGTAAAATATATAAATATGGGAATTAATTCATGATATCTCAATGTAAGAGCACATGCCGAGGAGACAAGGGACCGCCAAATTCATGCGTGAACAAATGCATTGATGAGAATTGTTAATGACAAAGTGCAAGTGTGTGCCTGGAGAAGGTGAAGAGAGATGCAAGAAGCCGGAATTTATATGTGGTTATCGACGGCAGAAATGTCGAATTCCCTTATAAATCGGACGTCGCGATCTGCTCTATCTTTCTCTATCGCGGTGGGATTTTGTGTTTTTTTTTTTGGAGGATTGAGTACTGTGATGTGATTTCATGTTATGTTTTCTCTGAGTTTGTTTTTTGAATAAATGGAGTATGTACTTTGTAGAAGGTTGTTTTGTAACTTTTTTTGATTTCATGTTATGTTTTCTCAAGCCCTTACTTGAATAAAAGGTTCATTTCGTAGGGAAGACTCAAATGTACAATCCCCAATCCAAGTATGAAGACTCAAATACATTATTTTTTAGTTTGAAAATTACAAATAAGTACTATTTATTTTTTAAGGACCCCTTAGCGGAACATGAACCACAACTCTTTTCAAGAATACAGAGACGTATAGTTGCTGAAATTAAAGTACGTGCAATTACCACATGATAATCTTAAACACCAATAACGAATTAAAATAGCTGCAATTATATATTTCCACCAATTTCTTCAATAACACAAATATAATTCTACTAGTCTTATTTGGAAAAATAAACATAATTAGACAATAGCTAACAGAGATGAAATTTTACTGTATATATAGTGACTTCAATTCTTTCTCTTTTAGGACAAGAGCAAAAATGTTAATGGCCGGCGATATTACCTTACGCATGTAGGACTCCCATTTCATGTTACGAGTAGTTGTCTAGTCTGCTTATATAGAAATACCTGTCTGCAATTACCATGTGATGATCGTTCATAGCACAATAACATAACGACAGTTAATTCGAATATCTCCAGCGTCGCGGCAATATTCTTATTCACAAAAATAAACTGATGTAGAACACGTGGAGGCCCAATTCCATGATCAGTTGGACCGAGCCAAGCCCCGGAAGACCAAACGGTGTTTAATTTCAGATTACCCAATTTGGCAAAATTCGGACGAGCTCGGAATAAGCCCAAACTTGGTGGGCTGACTTATTTTCGTGCTCCGGTCAATAATCATAACCTAGGTTGATGATGTAATTGCTTTTCGGCGTAATTCCTTCGTTTAGGCCTTCAATTAGACGTTTTTGCCGTTTTAGGAAATATGTGTTTCGTTAATAACTTTTAGCGTATAATTCCGTAAAAGTTGGTTCTTTTTGGGAAAGTCATGTTTTTCTTCCATTTTTCCAATTTTATTATTTTCCCCAAATTTTGGGAATTTTCGTTTTTGAGTTAGGGTTTTGCTAGGGTTACGCCTTTTTCCTATAAAAAGGTTGTAACCTAATGTTTATGGAACTTTTTGGACATCAATAATATTCAGACTTTTGTCTTTCTTTCTTGTGCGCAAGATTTGCTCGTTGCGACGAGTTGTTTATCTTGTTTGGACTAGTACGCTAACTAGTCTCTCGTGAATTCCGCTGCGTCATAAACATAATCGGGCCATGGCAATAATGAAGAAAATATTTGGCAATACAGTGATCACTTCAATTTCTAAGTTTCCCAAGACCTATATAATCGTGACCAATCTTCTTTCCGTGCATCGATCAAAAAGCAGAGTAGGGGACACACAAAAAATGTCAGTTCTTTCGTTTTTCCCTCTTTGTTTGACGATTTCAGGGGTTTCGTTGGGCTGTCCTCTTTCACTCAGCGTGTTCACCAAGAATTTTCGCATGCCCAAACAATGTTGTTGTTCATGTTATATCATCGAGTAGTGAGTTTCCTAGTCTAACCTAGTCACCCCTATAACATATTGTGTTCCGGAATTAGTCGAGGTGCACGCAAGCTGGCTCGGACATCCGGTTCTCCAAAAAAAATAATGTTTGTGTTACCATGATTCAACAATTAATTTTACACTTTAATTAGTTACAAGTTACAACGATGCATCCATTTATTGTGTGAGATAATCACAGCATTACAGCAAGGACACAAGCACTATTTCTTTGTGCACTAGACACGTAATTATGGGGAAATTCACACATTATCTCTGTATAAATAGTTCTCTAATCTTTCTTTTGAGCATCTATCCAGACGTAGAAAAGAATTGGTTACAATCAGTTGATGGGTTTTCTTGTCTCGATGATGGGTGGTCCTCTTTCTCTCCATCCGTTATTCAAGGATTTCTGCGTTCCCGGTGGAGGGACTGGCTGCTTTTCAATTCGTTGCGTTCATCTCGGATTTCTGCAATCGAGGGCGACAAAGTGATTGCTGATGGTGACATATATACCACCAAATGATGGGTGAAAGACCAGCTTGTAGTAGTTAAGATGATGTTGTTATCTGCTAAATTAAAATTATATTGAAATAAACAGATTGCTCTGTTCTGGTATTTTGTTTTCCCTTGTGCTTTTCTCTCATTTGATGTGTGTTCAGATGTTGGTGTTGCTATCATAGTGGAAAGGGTTTCGAACCCGGACTCTCTCAACTGAGGTGTTGGAGCTTAATTTGAAAAACACACAATTAAAAAAAAAAAACACAAAAACAGAGAGAGAAGAAACAATTTGAGGCCTTCAGCAGGGGAAGTTTCTATGAATCTAGATGAGGCCAACTCTTGTTGCAATGAAATGATCGAGACCGGTTATCGTTACCTGGGGTAAATCAGATTTTGGAACCCAAAAACATGTTTTTAGAAAGAAAAAAAAAAAAAAAAAAACGGAGAAAATGCTTTCAGAATAGTCCTTCATTTTAATCCAACTTTTATATCTTGTCATACGTTGCGAATTTCTTATCTGTCTGCTCGTGTGATCTAATTAACAAACATCCCAAAAATGAATAGTCTGTAAGACTTGGTTGTATATATCCATCTATCCATAAAGCAGTGGCGACTCAAGTGGTGGCTTGGATTTCTATCTCGATGTACCATTTGTTGAGTTCTAATAGTTTGATTGAAATTATTTTCCTGATATGGAAGAGTAGTTTGGCCGGATTTTCGTATATGTACCAACTGTATGAAATCAAGGGCTGTTGTAAATTGAACACAGATGGTAGTGTTAACAAGGAAGGCTTTGGCCGTGGAGTGGGTCAAAGGTTTTAACAGGTTCATTGGCATGGTGCTTGGTTCATTGGCATGGCCGTGGAGTGGGTCAAAGGTGCTAACTAAGGCGATGGGCTTTAGTTAGCATGGGAGAGTGGTGTTCAAGGCATTGATGTGGAAAAGGATGCTTTACATGTCGTTCGACTGTTTAATCAAACGGACAATGAGCATGCATCACCCTTTGTTCCATTTGATATCGGATTGCAGGTTATTGCTTAGGAAATTCAGGTCGACTCGATACGCCATGTGTTCCAATAAGCAAATTGGTTTGTGGACCTCATTAATGTGGCTTTAACAACTAACCTGGATTAGTTATCTTTAGTTTGTGTCCTTTCATTTCTCGTTTTTCAATTCAATGAAACTGCAGGCAAAGAACTTTTTTTTTTTTTTTCCCTTCAAGTGAAAAATGTAGTTTATAAAGCCAATGCTGTAACTTCAAAATGATTTTTAACTAAAAATAAAATACATCTTGTTTCTTCTTTAGGTACAAATTTTATTCTGGACATACATAGAGAATACATGGAATGATATTTATTTAGTTTCTTGATACCAGTGGTCCAGTATATAGAATACCGAATAAGAATATATAGATAACTTTAATTGGTCGCCTAAATGAAAAAAATACCTGCGTTAACCACGTGATGATCTTTTTGGCATAATAACCCCAATCAGGAAATATTAAAACAAAAAATTTCGATGTTGCCACTTTCATTAATTTCTTACGCTCTCAAGATGTATATAAACATAATAAATTTTCTCTATGTCACCGCGAATAGGAATTTTTTTTTATTTTTTATTTTTTTTTGCAGGCATTTCATGGATTTTAACAGCATACCGAATAGGAAATATTTCTAGCGACTATTTGCAGTAATCTTATTCGAACTCATAATAAGGGCGTAGTAGTAATGACATTAATATTTCATAATACCATTACTTAAATTGTCTTTTTCTCCCAAGACGTATATAAATATGAACAATCTTCTATCTGTGTATCTAAAAGCTGAATTGGTGCAAAAAAGATTTCCTGTTCTTGTTTCATTTTTTCCGTGGCGATTTCATGGGTTTTGCTGGATCGTCCTCTTTTTTCAGTGTGTTTTGATCAAGAATGTTCACATGACAAGAGATAGCGGTTGTTGTTCATGCTATATCATCACATGAGTGAATTTTGAACCCGATCCTCTCCGCTAGAATCGTGTTTATATATATACAATGCGAAAACTAGCATGATTGAAAAATTAATTATACGGGAAGTTAATTCAGGTCAAGTGCTTACAACGACTATACCTTAACCCAGCAAGGACAATTAATTAGGTGCCTTCGTCTCCAAGAAAAACAAACATAAATGCAATCCTAGCTAGCAATTTTGTTGTGGTAGTATCCTATCTGTCTAGATAAACAGGCTTTGAATCTTTCTTTTGTGCACTTAGAAGCTCCAGAGAACAAGATGGGATACGGTCACTTCTTGGGTCTTGTTTTCTCTATGATGGGTGGTGGTTCTGTTTTCCCAACTCTGTTTTTCAAAGACTTCTGCATTCCTGTCGGAGGGTGTGGTTGCTTTTCGCTGCATTCATCGAACATTTCTACAGCCGATCAGGCCGAGAGAGTGGTTGTGGATCATGGTTTCAACAAGTGATGGGTGGTTGCGGATACAGCTTGTAGTATAAGCTGTTGTAATGTGCCAAATTAATCTTATTGAAATAAAGTGATTGCCTTGCTTTTGTACTCCTATTTTGCCTTGCTTTAATTTTCTTTTCTCTTTGGTTTCTATTGTCCCACATTTGTGGGTTAAAAGAAAATTAAAGAAATTTCAATTCAATATATGGATCACGTACCCCTTATTATTGAATTATTTCTATGTATCTGTCACATATCGATAGTAGCGATAATTAGGTAAGTTCAAGTTGAAAAATGTGGGGAAAAAAAAATCTTTTGTTCCTCTTCTAAGATCACCCTTTCATGTCTAAAAATACAAATAAATTTAATTAGTTGATCAAAACGTTTCATTGAATTAAAAAGGCTTGGATGATCTTGCACGTCCAATTTGAGGTAGATGACCATTGACACAACATAATCAATAAAGACGGTTAATCCATATTTTTACAGCCAAAATATATATATCTATTTGGCTTATTGATTCGGCAACATGGTAACTGTGAAATCATTTCACAATTAATGCCATGCCTTCAATTTCTTGATCTCCCAAACACCATATAAACCCGTCACTTAATTTTTCATGTCTTTGAAGAAGAGACTTCACAATGGTTACGCGACACTCCTCCTTTTCTCAACTTGTTCATCAAATAATCCGTCTGAGAAAAAATTTCAAGTTGGAAAGAATTTCATGTTGTAAGTTGTTGATTGCACTATGTACATTCAATAACCAAAATTGTTGAAGCAGGGTTGCAGAAGTTGATGAACTTGCGGGAAGCCAAACGGTCAAGTAGCACATGAAGAGGAGCAGAGAGTAATGCCCCCCCTGACCGATGGCTCAGCCATTTTCTTCTTTTCTTTGCAGAGTAAAGATGTCGCGAAAAGAGAGGAAATAGAGAGTGCAAGAAACCGAGATTGGTTTGCTCAGTGAAAACCTCTCCAACCTTCAACTGTTATTTCGAGATTGATATGTTAGATGAAGATGGTGTGGCTTTAGCATGGTGACATGTGGGTCAGCGAACTAAATTAATTTATCTTTATGGGGTAAACATGGCCACACAAAAATGAAGAGTTTGAAAACAATGAAGAGGAAGCTGAAAAGGATGTGAACAAAGGCCTTGATGATAGCCACCAATCTGGTTTGAAGAAAGTAGCAGCAGCCTAAAGGGCTATGTCTCTTGGGAACCATGTTACTGGTGAGAATAGTAATGAGGAGAGTATTAATTCTGCTCTTGGTCTGGATTCCATTGTACAGGATTCTCAAAGCCCACTAATTGATGAATGCCTTGAATCTGTAAACAATAGCAGCCAGTTCCAATATGCAGAAGCCCGAGTAGGTGATAACCAGAAGCAAGAAAAAAACGGAGGAATTGGGGATAATAATTCAGTGCAGTGTGATTCCAACATTTGTGTAAGGGCCTCTCAGGTGCATGGTATAAACTTGCATGTTGATTTGAATCCAAGTGCTGTTAGAAGAAACATCAGAAGTCAACAATTGGAAGCATCAGTGAATTCAGAAGGGGAAGATATTGCAGAGTATATTATTGCTTCTCAAGAACAGGAACAGAATGAAATAGACAAGGAGGTGCAGAATACTATCATAGCAAGCAACTCTCTTGGTATTAAGTTTGGTGACGCTGGTATTAAGAGGATGACAAAGATGATAGAAAATGAGGCAAAAGTATTGAAAGCATCACTGAAAGACAATTCATTTGCCCCTCTTATGAGGGTCAAATAAATTGCTCTACAACTTGAAATAAATATGAGGCCCAATGAAAATCATTTCTTGGAATATAAGGGGGCTGGGCAGTTCAGTTACAAAGAGGTTTGTTTCAAAGTTGATTAAAGATAGAAGTCCAGATGTCTTATTACTGCAAGAAACTAAGATTGAGAGGTTTGAGTTGTCTGTTATGCAAAGAATGTGGGGATCTTCTGATGTGGAAGATGCTGAATCTGGGGCTGTGGGACTTCTGCAAGTTTTTTAATGATTTGGAATCCAGATACGTTTAAACCAAGAAGTGTCACTATACGCAGGCATTTTGTCATGGTGACGGGTGTTTTGATTAACTTGGAATGTACCATTGTCAATGTATATGCTCCTAACGAAGCTGCAGGTAGGCATGAATTGTGGAATGTATTACTCCAGCTGAAGCTTGCCTCTCAAGTTCTATGGTGTATGGGGAGGGGGGATTTTAATGAGACTAAGGCTATGAGTGAAAGAACAGGGTGCAATAGACTGGAGAGAAGTATGAGGAATTCAAAGAATTTATCAATCAGTTAGAAGCCAAGGATTTACCAATCATGGGTAGGCAGTTTACATGGACAAAATTTCAGGAAAATACAGTTCACAGCAGGATAGACAGATTCCTAATATCTGTGGAGGTGATGGAAAAGTTCAATTTGGTGCTGTGGGGCTACCTTTCTTTGGAAGGCTAAGAGTTTTCTCTTGGCTTTTCTCTGCTGGAGATGAAGACTAAGAAGCTATATAAGGATGTGAGATTGTGACATTTTTCCTCTTTTCAACTCCTGAGTCTATGAGGGCTAAGAGGGTGTTTGGGAGTCTGTTTGCTGCTATATGGGAAGGTCCAAGAGTATAAGAGCAGTTTGGGTCTTCTCTACTTTGAGGTATTATTCCCTCTTTTCAACTCCAAACTGTGGGAGGGCTAAGAGACATTGTACATAATTAGTAAGCTGTTGGAAATCCATGATTCATTACTCTTTCAACTCCTCTGTCTTGGAGGGCTAAGAGTTCTTTTCTCTTTGTCCAACTCCCAAATCAGGGGAGGGCTAAGAGACCAATTGAATGTGTAGCCAACACTGTGAGGCTGGTTTTTATTGCTGCTGAATTTGATCTGAATGATGAGACTCCTTCTATCTCTGGTTCAACTACTGCTTTATTCTGTTTGTAGCTAGACATGAATTGAATGAAGAACTGAATTAGTATTGAACTTGCTGCAAATCTGTCTTGAACTAAGGAGATTAATCTGCGTGAGCTATGGAGATTCATTATCATTGCTGGTTCTGCTATTTTGATACTATCACACTAGCTTATTGGTAGATATCTATTGGTGGGCTAAGAGTTTCTGATATTGAAGGATCAGGCAATGTCTTGTCAGTTGAAATGTAGCTGTGAGTTCATGCCTTCAAAGATCCTTTAGTATTCTGTATATTGTATTCGTGGGCTATCAAAATGGTACCTATCATCCAAATTTTCATTGGATGATCTTCTTATCTTTTTCTTTTTCTTTCTTTTGGCCTTCTCTCTTGCTTCAAGGTCCTTCTTGTAGCTTGAGGATTGGCCTCCTCGATGTACCCTTTATCGACTTTCTAATAAAACTTTGCTGCTAATAAAAAAGAAGAAGAGAAGAATTCAAATTCAATTGGGTGGCAGCTGCCAACAAAGACAAAAGGTAAAGCATTGATTAAGTGACTGGGAAATCTGATTTGCCAGCTCCTTGATTTTTCTTGACGTTTTGATTCCTCTGAATATCGCAAATTTCCTTTTTCTATTTCGAACAGCTGTAGTAGAAAACTTAGCATAAACAAAATGAACTTACTTCCAAACAAATCTAGCCTTAGTTGAGTGACAATGGGAAAGAATTTATTATACAGGCTTAAACAGCTCAATAGAGAAATAGACAGCCAATCGAAAAAGGTACGGGGTTGTTGGGAACTGAATAGTGACCGGATGCGTTAGTTTTACCATCAACCAATGTTCATGTAGGCACCTTTCAAGCAAGTTTCTCATACACTCCTATGAGGTTTTAATGAAACATATGCTTGGGGTTAATCTCCTCATTAAGATGAACACATTTGTATTTGGATCCGTGCAAAAAATTGGTTAAAGCCAGCAAGTCAATTTACATGCCATGTCAACACAATCTACTCAGAGATGGCAAAACATGCATATTCTCAAAACTGCTAGATTTGTATTGGGATTAAACCTGTTTTTTCAGCTTTTATAACCACGTGTATATATATTCCATCACTAACCACTTTATGTCACCAAAAAGCACTACTATCTGCTTTCTGAAGTTAAGTAGCGTCGAAACAACAACAAAATCAAAGTACTTGAGAAACTTACAACATGATGATATCTTCTTCCCCTCCAGATTTATTCAGCATTCACTACAGCATTTGTGTTAGTTCGACAGTCGATCACCGCCGGTCGACAATTCTCTTCCCATGGAACCGCTATCTATCTTCCCACCTCCACCACCACCACTAGCCTCCACAGATGCACCCAAATGAGGATGAAAGCATGGAACCTCATTCCCACACTCACCAATGCATTCCCAGTCGAGTCCAACCCATAACCACCTTCCTTAAAACTAGAAGTAGGATTGCACAATGAGAAAACACCCAGTTCACCATCTATCTTCACTCTGAGATCCATCATTAACCCTCTCAGCCTCAAGATTTTGGCTTCAAGAATCGCCTCCCCAACTGCTGGTTCAACAACCTCAGTTTCTGATTTCCTCTTCTAAGTTAGCCGTGTGTGCTTTCTTATTCTCTCTGTACTTTTGCACCGCTTCTCTGTTCCCAAAAGGACTCCGGGGTTTTCCCACCGGATTTTCTTCTCTGAAGCGAAATAACCGGGTATAAGTATGGTACCAAGTGAGGGCCGAGTCGGGGCCTGGAGGGTTGCACGTGTGGGTTTGAGTGCATGTTCTTGTGTTCTTCAAGAATTCATCAAGAATTGAGTCTATAACTTACTCTATATTGATGATGAAGATGTCTGAATGGTGTTGGAAGGATATGGTTTTTTTAGCAAACACTGGTCTGAAATCTCCATCTCACCATCATCCATGTTTTGTTTCGCTTGTCGAAATGAAAACCTTGTTCAATCACAAACCACAATTCTCATTTTCTGGACTGAGAGAACAGAACACATGTTTTCACCAAATTTGACCTAATTCCCCCACCATTGAAAAGTAGGATTCCATGATTGCTTCCAGTCCAATCAAGAATATATGCAAAGAAAACACAAATTCCATTAATCAAACAAAACCATTAATCAAACATGAACAGAGATTGATGGTATTAGCATATCAGAAGCCAGAACCAACTTAGTTGAGGAATCAAAGAATACCCACGCGGAGATAGTCCAAGAAAAGTAAAATCAGGCATAAAGTCAAGATTTCGAGGCAGAAACAGTTGAAGTGGAGAAGGGAATAAGAACCCCAGATGGGGCAAGGAGGGTGCATAAATGGGGAGATCCTTTTGTGCAGAATCTAGGAGAAGAAAGTGGATGGGTTTGATCAGCTTGGGAAACCGGATTTATCTCCATGAAAGAGTATAGAGATTTATGTAGGAAAGGTGTGGTTTAGGCAAAACCAGATGGTATATATCTATAATGTGCAACACATAGTTACATGTACTATACAAATTTGTAGGAATTGTAGTATATGAGGAAACGATACTGATGTTTTTTTTTCCTCAAAGAGCCAACAACGTTGGGCTATGCTAATAGACATATAGATGGGTCCTTTCTAAAGAAAAGTTCCGTGCACCATCACCCAAAATATGTTTCCGATGACAGCAGGAGTTTGCAAGCGAATAAAGCCGGCAAGATTACTTCCCATTTTGAGGGGCAATGTACCTGTCTGAATAGTCATCTCACTGCACTTAAAGAACATGATGATGCATACCTTGCAAAAAATTGCCAGAGCACAGGAGTTATAAACGTAGAACATTAACATTCAAATAGGGGCTACATCACAACTGCTGCAAAAAATTAAAATGAAAAAGAAAACAGTAGACCCATTACACATTCACTCTTGCTCTTAGAAATTGGATTGATAAAAGCCGAACTCCAAGGAAAATGTCGTTGAATTTGTGATGAGACAATGAACAATAAAGAAAGTTGCACCTCAGACTTATATAGCTAACTTCGTTTGCTTGATGTCACCCAATGAAAACTATTTTGATCACAATCATGTAATGCCAAACCAATACGAGCTCTTCCTTCCGCAAAGTCATAATCCAACATGGCCTAAATGATCTGCCATCGCTGCACACAATTTTAGTCACCCAAGATCCACCTGCTTTTTATAAGCCGGCAATGCAACTGGACCAAAGTTGTAAGCTTTTATCAAATAACAGCCACATGATTGAGATTTTCTGATGCTTCAAGAGATTATACTGAGTGGACTACCAACCTAGAAGAATTAACCACTGAATTAGAGAAATATGAAGTAGCTTAAATGTCCTAAAGAAGCACCGACTAATTTATTTATGGTATAAAATGATGCAACAAAATCACATTTTGCTTCGAAAACATAACTTAAGGGAACTCTGAATTTGGAAAACGCAAGCTAAAAATGCTAACGTGTAACGACCCGCGCTAGCTGGGTTAACATTGAGTTATACAGTAGCTGGTCAGGATTCGTTATATATCAAATCAGTTTTCCTTTCATAGCCGAATGGGATCTGACATAACGTCTTGGCTAAACCACCAAAGGGAAGGGTCCAAATAGCCTGAAATACATTACTGATCAGTATGACCTTCAGGTTTCTTCAACAGAAAAATCAGCCTTCTGCACCACCATAGGACCAATTGAAAAAGCAATTCTCGGCTGATATATACAATTGAGACTTATATCTCCATCTTTCGTAAAAAAAACTACTCCGTAATTTTATACATTCCCATCTCTATTTGGAAAAAGATGATTTCCGAGTCAGAATATAATACGAAGGACACATACTAAGAGAAATATGAGAGATCAAACCTGCATAGCTGTGCATGCCTCTTGCTCTTTGCTATCAGTCAGTTAACTTTAAAACTCTAGAAACTGAAAACAAAATAAGAACTTCAGAAAGCTGCGGTCGTCGGCTAATCAAAAGTAAAACAAATTAGTGAAACAAAAAAAAGTGAATTGCATGACGCCGTAAAAGAATTAGGCTTAAACAAGCACCTTCAAAGGCAAACAACTCAATTTGGAAGAGAATTAACGAGAACATGCTTACTTTATCCTATTTCTTCAAGTTATTTCACTTCATGCCTAATCACCATGTATTTGGCACTGATTTTTCAGCTCATAAACCGATGTTTCAAATGGTACTATAATTCCAAAGATCATAGAATGGGCACCCAGCTAGGACGGATCTTATAACTGATTATTACATCTTTGGCTCTACTTCTCTTAGAAACTTCAACAAATTCAGTTACTTAAGTATTTCTTTTTGGCCGCTGATTTTGCCACTTCCTTTTTTGTTAACGCTATTCCCCTACAAGTGTATTTTTGGTGCAAAAATATACTTGCAGGGGAGTGGCGTTAACAAAAAAGAGAGTGGCAAAATCATTTCCCATTTTGTTTTTTTTGTTAGTAGTAGTAGTCGTAGTTCCAAATGAGGCTGAATCAATCCGCAATACTGCTTGATCAAATCAACTTTTGGCCATGAGGAAAATAAATGAACGTAGAAGCTCGTACTTCTACACGCAACCCTGTTTCGGATGTAGAAAAAGATCAAAATCTCTGGGATTCTGTCATCTTTATAAGATGAAAAAAAAGCTTTTTCTCAAAGAAAATGTACATTTCTGGTTGATTATCCTAAACAAGTAGTGTTTCTTATATATGTTGGGATGAAATCTATTTAAGCTGAGCGCGAACCGAGATGCGTGCGGGTCAGCCTTTTTAGGGTTTCGGTCCATTGTATGCTTATGATATAAAAGCAAAGTTAGGGCTGCCTCCTTTTGTAACTCTGACATATTTTACATCATAGTGAAACACCCCAGCACCCCGTGGACGTACGATTAAGCAATCAGCTTAAGTCGGAACCACGTAATCTCTGTGTCTTGTTCTTTTCTTGCTTTATATTGTTTTCTGTTCTTGGTTTGTTCTTCGATTGTGTGTGTGTTGAACGTGGGTTTGCGCGCTTGAATCCCCAACAACTGGTATCAGAGCTCCGGGTTAGGAGATCTAGGGTTTCACGCAATGGCAGAAGACAAAGTCAAGATCGAGAAGTTCAATGGTACGAACTATGCTTTTTGGAAGATGCAGATGGAGGATATTCTGTATCAGAAGGATCTATATCATCCGATCAGCGGCGTTAAGCCAGAAAGCATAAAACAAGCAGATTGGGATATTTTGGATCGCAAAGCTTTGGGGACTGTGCGATTAACCCTCGCGCCGTCGGTTGCGTCAAATATTGCCAAAGAAAAGACTACAGCAGATTTGTTCAAAGCCCTAGAAAAGATGTACGAAAAGCCTTCAGCGGTGAATAAGGTATATCTTATGAAAAAGTTGTTTAACCTAAAGATGCCTGAAAATTCTAATGTTGCTGAACATCTCAACGAATTTAATACGGTCACGAATCAGCTAGAATCTGTGGGTATTAATTTCGATGATGAAATTAGAGCTCTTGTTTTACTATCAAGTTTGCCAGAAAGTTGGAACGGACTTGTCGTGGCAGTAAGCAATTCTTCTGGGTCTGAAAAGATAAAACAGGAGGATGTTGCTGGTTTGATATTAGGCGAAGAGGCTCGGAGGAGGGTATCGGGTGAGGATACTGCTTCAGGTTTAGCGTTGAGTACAGAGGATAGGGGCAGGTCTGCGAATAGGGGAAACAACAAGAACAAAAACAAGGGCAGAGCAGCTTCAAATAACAGGGGCCGTAATAAATCTCGAGGAGGAGATACGAAGACTGAGGAGTGCTTCAACTGTGGTCAGAGGGGGCATTGGAGGCGAGATTGTAAGGCACCGGCAAAGCAGCAGAACGGAAAAAATCAAGGGGGTAAGAACACTGCCTATGTATCTGATGAGTCTGATAATGATTGCTTGATTTGTTCGCTGGATTCTCGCAGTGAGTCTTGGATTGTAGACTCAGGAGCCTCATTCCATGCTACTCCACGCATGGATGTGTTACAAAATTATGTGCAAGGAAATTTCGGCAAAGTGTATTTGGGCGATGATGAAGCTTGCAGTATAGTTGGGAAAGGAGATGTACAGATTACTCAAACAGACGGGACAATTCTGAAATTGAAGAATGTTAGACATGTGCCTAGTCTAACACGGAATCTTATTTCAGTGGGTCAGTTGTCAGAGGGTGGAGTTGTTACATCATTTACTTCAGACGCATGGAAGATGAGCAAGGGGGCCTTAACTCTTGCTCGTGGTAAGAAAGACGGAACCCTCTATGTATCTACAGGTACATATAGTAGCATCACGGTGGCAGCAAAAGGGATTGATTGCACTACGTGGCATCGTAGACTGGGTCACATGAGTGAAAAGGGGATGAAAGTAATGTTGTCGAAGGGAAAGTTACCAGGTTGTAAGTCGCTGGACTTGGAGTTCTGTGAGGACTGTGTTCTCGGAAAACAGAGGAAAGTCAGCTTTACGAAGGTGGCTAGGACCTTGAAAACAGAGAAGTTGGAGCTTGTGCACACCGATGTGTGGGGCCCTTCTAAGGTAACCTCTCGTGGTGGTGCTAATTATTTTGTTACTTTCATTGATGACGCTTGATAGGTGCGTAAATACGCCTATTTACGCCTCCTAATTTAGGTTTGTTATGTCTTTTTAATGCACTACTTGGAATTTGATACTCGTTTTTCGTGTTTCAGAACCTACAGAGTTGTTGGATGGCATTTGGAGTTAAATGGAGAATTTTATACGGTGCCGATCAAATTAATCAAGAGATGGGACCAAGTTTAGATGAACGAAGGAGAGAAACACCTAATCAAATTCCTACATGATGGATATTTGGAACATAATAATGAGATGGAATAATTTCCACGTGTTGCTAGTGAAAGGCCATTTGAGTATTTGAATTAAAAGAAACAAATGGGCCAACAAACCTTTGTTGGCACATGCATATATGACGGCCCAGTGAGTCCACTGGTGGAAGAGGTTTACGGCTACATTATAAAAGGAGGAGAAAAAGGGTTTTGGGAGGTATCTTTCTCTCACGCAGAAACAGAACAGAGAACGGGGGCTGCCGACAAGTTTCTTTTCCACGCGGACCACGCACGAACAGTGAGCACGGTAGTTCGACGACGCCACGGTGCTCACGGCTGAAACAGAAAAGGACGAAAGGCTTTGGGGTTTAATCCTTTACTGTTATTTAAATGGAGTCTTATACGTGCATGATTATTTGTTCTAACTCCATGAGTGGCTAAACTATTCGGCTAGGGTGATGAGGAGGTCTCTCCAAGTAGCATAGTTGTTAGATTTCTAGGGTTTTATATTCAACTTGATTGTATGACTTGATCGATTCATAAGTTTTATGAAGTTTAATATTTTCCAATATTCGAATGTGTTTGTATCCATGGTTTCAAGTACTGTCATACAATGGTTTTGAATGTTCAGAGATAGTCTTTGAGATAGACTATACAACATGAGACGGGTCGTGCCGTTGGTTAAATCCAGTGAGACGATCCGTGCCGTGTTGAGATAGCCTATACGGAGTACGAATCTTGATTATCTTTTTGGGAATTATCGATAGGAATTGCTACCCTACGGTGATCTGGTTGAATGTTGAATATGAATCCTAGGTTTCGAAACAATTGCGTTACAAGGGGAGACTAAATCGGAAACCCTAGTCTCTTCTCTCATTTGTTTACAACTCCTTTAATCTGCTTTCTAGTTTAGTTTTAGTTTAATCAATCCAAATCAAAATCCAACTTCTTGTTACTTTCCGAATTAAATTAGAAATTAATTGAAACTATTGCAACTCAGCTTTTTACTCCCTGCGGACGATCCTGGACTTAACCACTATTCTTCGGGATAATTGTTAATTCCCTGTTTTATAAATTATATTTTTGGTACGAAAACGACAGACCAAATTTTGGCGCCGTTGCCGGGGAGTTAAAACACGGTTGCGTATTTTCAATTTGTTTTTAGTTTAATTCTTTGTTTTATTTAATTTTTTTTCCTCTTTCCTGTTAGTCTGTTTCAGCTTTGCCAGGTTCTCGAACATCACAAGGATTGCGAAGTTGAATTTATTGGTGGCCAGGCGGATCAAAGCGATTTCGTTTACCCACTGTGAGTTCTCTTTTCGATTACTTTATTGTTGGATTGCTGAAACGGTAGTGGAATTAGGGTTTTTGGGATATTTATGCGTCGATATCGGTCGCTATCACCTGAGACAGCGTCTGATACTGATCCTGAATTTGACAAAACCCTTCGATCTTTTAGGAATTCTCTTAAAGCAAATCGTGAATGCCCAATTGCTCGTAATATAAACTTTAACGTAATGGGTGACCAAACAGGAGCAAACGGTGGGGAAGAGGGCTCCCCATTGGTGGAGTATTTTATTCCAAATGAGTATGAGTCCACTTCGTGCATAGTTATGCCCGCGGTAAGAGCCAACCAATACGAGATAAGGCCGGGCACTTTACAGATGTTGCCCTCATTTTATGGGAAACCAAACGAGGATGCTTATGATCACTTGGACCAATTCATGGAAATGAGCAAAATTAGTTGCATTCGTGACTTTGATAAGGATGCATTGAAATTACTCCTTTTCCCATTCTCATTGAAGGATAAGGCCAAACAGTGGTTGAACTCCTTACCAGCAAACTCCATCACCTCTTGGACTCAGATGTGCGAAGAGTTCCTAAAGAAATATTTCTCCATCGGTAAGACAACCCTTCATAGACAAGAGATCACCGGATTTACCCAACACGATGGGGAACAGTTTCATGAATCTTGGGAGAGATTCAATGACCTTCTTAGGACATGTCCTCACCACGCTATCCCCAAGTGGCAGCTTGTTCAGTCTTTTTACGAGGGTTTGGCGGAACCACACCGCCAACTGGTTGATTCTTCTAGTGGTGGGATCTTCCTGCATAAGAATTTGAACGATGCATGAAAGTTGTATGAAAACCTTAGTGAAAACTCTCAGCACCGTGCATCTTCCCTCAGACATTCGAGAGGGGCAGCGTCTAGTTCTTCCAAACAGAGAGGGGTCTATGAGGTTCAACCCTCTAATGACCTTACACATCAAGTAGCTGCCTTGACCCAAACACTAAAAGAATTAATCACTTCGGGTCAACATCCTCTCCCTGTGGGACATCATCCGCCCACTTTTCAGGAGGCGTGTGGGATTTGTGCTAGTCCCATGCATTACATCACTGATTGTCCCTCTGCCTCCCAATATCCAGAGTTGGTGCAAGAGCAAGTTAGTGCTGCACAAGGGTTCTCCAGGCCAGGCTACGACCCATTTTCTCCAACATACAATGCTGGCTGGAAAGATCACCCAAACTTTTCTTGGAGGACGCAAAATCAAGGCAGTCCCTCCTCTTTGCAACAGAGACCGCACAACCAAAGTGGTTTCAACCAACCAAAGCCCAATTACCCAAGCACTTTTAATCAAACGGCTTTCCAAAGGGCACCACAGCCTTTCCAACAAGCACCTCCTCCTCTTCAAGCGTCCCAGCCTCAACGGTCTCCCAATTATGATGAGACCATGTTACAAGGGATGCAAACCGTGCTCCAAAAACTGCAAGGATTAGAGAGTACTAGCCAACAATGTAATTCCAATACTCAATCCATAGTGCGGTTAGAATCCCAAATCGGCCAATTGGCCAATGCGCTTAGCAAGAGAGAGGAGGGTAAGCTACCCAGCCAACCAGTTTCCAATCCTAGGGGTCAATTCCAAGTTGACCAGCAGCACGCTCCTAACCATCACCAGCGGTTGTGGCCCTTCGATCGGGCCGAGTTGTAGAGACTAGGCCTATAGATGACACTCTGAAAAAGCAAGATGCTCGATCTTCTGTTTCTAGGCCTAAGGACAAGGATAAGATCCTTGAAGAGGAGGATGCGCCTCCTTTTGTTACTGATACCACTTCACCTATTTCTCCTTCCACCAGTTCTGTCGTGGTACCACTGGGTGTACCGCGTGTCCCCTTTCCAGCGGCTCTTAATTCACAATCTCCTTATACTAAGAAAGCCGCTGTGATGGAAGATATGATTGAGACTTTCAAGCAAGTCAAGATGAATCTTCCTCTTCTTGATGCCATTCGGCAAGTCCCCTCGTACGCTAAATTTCTTAAGGACCTTTGCACTCAAAAGCGTAGAACTCGAACCAATGTTACGAAAAAGGTCCTTCTAGCCGAGGGTGTCTCATCTGTTTTCCACACTTCTACTGTCCCTAAGTTGCCTGATCCAGGGACCCCCACAATTTCATGTGTCATAGGTGACCACACTATAGAAAGGGCACTTTTGGATCTTGGGGCCAGTGTTAATCTTATGCCATACTCTGTGTATGAGCAGTTTGGGTTTGGGGAGTTGAAACCCACCTCGGTGACTTTACAGTTGGCAGACCGCTCCGTTAGGATCCCAAGGGGCATTGTCGAGGATGTGTTGGTCAAAGTTGACCAATTTCTCTTCCCTGTTGATTTTATCATCCTTGACACAGAGCCTGGCCAAGCATCCATGCAATCCACCACCATCATACTTGGTCGTCATTTCTTGGCGACAGCCAATGCTAATATCCATGTTAAGGCTGGGGTGATGGATGTGTCTTTTGGAAACATGAATGTTAGGCTTAATATTTACAATTCTTCCAAGTACCCTTCCACGGATGAAGACTGCTTCGCAGTCACTGTCATAGATGATGTTGTGGAGGAAGCCCTTCCCTACATTCTCACTAAGGACCCTTTAGAGGCATGCTTGGCCCATTATGGCCATGAGGAGTATGACTTAGGGCAAACCATTGCGGAGGTCAACTCAGTGCTCAATCAGGCACCTCCAACATGGCAAGCCAAGTTTGAACCATTACCACCCTTGTCATGTGAGCCTGCCCTCCCTTCTATAGAGGCCCCTCTGAAGCTTGAGCTGAAGCCACTCCCGGCCAATCTCAAGTATATCTTTTTAGGGCCTGCAGATACTCTTCCTGCGATTATTGCGTCGGACCTTACTGTTGTGCAGGAGGGTCAGCTTGTTGATGTGCTTAGGAGGCACAAGGGTGCCTTAGGGTGGTCGGTAGCAGACCTCAAGGGGATAGACCCCTCCGTTTGCATGCATCGTATAAATTGTGAGGAAGATGCCAAACCATCTCGAGAGATGCAGCGGAGGTTAAATCCTAACATGAAAGAGGTGGTAATGAAGGAGGTGGTGAAATTGTTAGATGCGGGTATCATATACCCCATCTCTGATAGTAAATGGGTGAGTCCCACGCAGGTGGTGCCTAAGAAATCAGGCATCACTGTGGTGAAAAATGATAAGGGTGAGTCTGTCCCCACTCGTATGACCATGGGGTGGCGAGTGTGCATTGATTACCGAAAGTAGAATTCCATGACTAGGAAAGATCACTTTCCACTTCCATTTGTGGATCAAATCCTAGAGCGGTTGGCGAGCCAGAGTTACTATTGTTTTCTTGATGGCTATTCAGGCTATAATCAAGTGCCTGTCGACCCTGCAGACCAAGAAAAGACCACGTTCACCTGTCCATTTGGCACCTTCGCCTATCGGCGGATGCCTTTTGGTTTGTGCAATGCACCTGCGACCTTTCAACGGTGCATGATGGCAATATTCTCCGATATGGTGGAGAATTTTCTTGAGGTCTTCATGGATGACTTCTCAGTTTTTTGGAAGTCTTTCGAGAGTTGTCTCCATAATCTTGAGAGGGTGCTTAAGCGCTGTTTGGAGACCAATTTGGTATTAAGTTGGGAGAAGAGCCATTTTATGGTTCAAGAAGGGATTGTGCTAGGTCATGTCGTGTCTAAAAGGGGGATCGAAGTCGACAAAGCTAAAGTGGACCTCATTTCTAAGCTTCCTCCCCCTTCTACAGTCAAGCAAATTCGCTCATTTTTAGGGCATGCGGGGTTTTACCGCCGCTTCATTAGAGACTTTAGCAAAATTTCAAAGCCCTTGTGCGACCTCCTTGCCAAGGATGCCCCTTTTGTCTTTAATGATGCGTGCATGAATGCCTTTGTGAAGCTTCGTACTGCCTTGTCTTTCGCCCCGATCATGCAATCTCCTATTTGGTCTCTTCCCTTTGAGATCATGTGTGATGCGTCTGACTATGCGGTCGGTGCGGTCCTTGGCCAATGGGTGGATAAGGTGCCTCACGCCATTTACTATGCGAGTAAGACTCTCTCCGATGCTCAATTGAACTATACCACTACGGAGAAGGAGATGCTCGCGGTAGTGTTTGCGTTGGATAAGTTTCGGTCCTACCTCCTGAGGTCGAAGATTATCGTGTACTCTGACCATGCTGCGTTGCGGTACTTGCTTTCAAAGAAGGACACGAAACCTAGGTTGATTAGGTGGGTCTTGTTGCTACAAGAATTCGACTTAGAAATCCGGGACAAGAAAGGTTCCGAAAACTCCGTAGCCGACCACCTCTCGAGGATCTTGATTGACTCCGCATGTGACCCTTTACCCTTAAAAGACTCCTTTCCGGATGAGCAACTTTTTGCGGTGTCACATAGTCAACCCCCTTGGTATGCGAACATTGTAAATTACCATGCCACTGGCGCCATTCCTTCTCATTGGTCCAAGCAAGACAAGGACCGATTCTTTGCGCAGGTTGGTAATTATTTTTGGGAGGATCCGGAGTTGTTCAAATATTGCTCGGATCAAGTGATTCGGCGGTGTGTCCCCGAAAGTGAGCAACACAGCATATTGACTTTTTGTCATACTCTCGAGTGTGGGGGACATTTTAGCGGTAAGAGGACCTCGGCAAAGGTCTTGCAATGCGGGTTCTATTGGCCCACACTTTTTAAGGATGCCCATGAGTTTTGCAAGGCATGCCTTCGTTGCCAAAAGGTTGGCAACATATCCCACCGAGACATGATGCCTTTGTCCGATATTCTTGTGGTAGAAATTTTTGACGTGTGGGGAATTGATTTTATGGGACCATTCCCAACCTCTTTTGGGAATGAGTATATTTTAGTGGCAGACGATTATGTCTCGAAGTGGGTGGAAGCGGTAGCCACGCGGACTAATGACCACAAGGTTGTGGTCAAATTCTTGCAAAGTAACATCTTTAGTCGCTTTGGCTATCCACGTGCGATTATAAGTGATGAGGGAACCCACTTCCTAAACAAATACTTTGCGGCGCTAGTGAAGAAATATTCTATCACTCACAAGGTGGCAACACCTTATCATCCTCAAACTAGTGGCCAAGTAGAGGTCTCGAATAGGGAGGTTAAATCAATTCTCGAGAAAACGGTTAGGCCCGATCGAAAAGATTGGTCGCTTAGGCTTGATGACGCTTTGTGGGCCTACCGTACAGCCTTTAAAACTCCCATTGGCATGTCTCCTTACCGGTTGGTTTACGGTAAAGCATGCCACTTGCCTGTAGAGTTGGAACATAGGGCCATGTGGGCCATTAAGAAATTTAATTTCGATATGGTTGTTGCCGGTTCGAATCGTAAACTCCAACTCAATGAATTAGAAGAACTTCGTAATGATGCATATGAGAGCTCTAAAATCTATAAGGCTAGGACTAAAGCATTCCATGATAAGCACATACACAGAAAGTCCTTTGAGCCTAATCAAAAGGTGTGGCTCTTCAACTCACATTTGAAATTGTTTCCGGGCAAGTTGAAGTCTAGGTGGGATGGACCTTATATTATTACTCGTGTTTACCCCCATGGTGCGATTGAAATTCGGGATCCACGTGATGGCCAAGTATCTAAGGTTAATGGCCAACGATTGAAGCCGTATGTGGACGGTTTGAGTGAAGAGGGTGAAATTGAGTCCATCAATTTGGTGGACCCAGTGTACCCTCACCTTTAAGCACTTTCAATGAGTCTAGGAGACTTGAAATCCATGGAGTTTGAGAGACCTCCAGTGTTTTCCGTGCTCGAACGGTTTCTAAAGGTCTGGTATAGCCACCTTGTCAAAGCTATGTATGTAGTACTTAGGAGGTTGGGTCTAGTGGCAAGCGTGTAGTTAGCAGCGAGAATTCTGTCTGAACCATCTGATTTTAATGTCCAACTTGGTGGAGATTGCTTCATAAACCGAGTGGTGGGTAAGGAATCTGGCAGCCCCAGAGGGAGTGACAGCCTATTAGATGATGGCACCACTTCTCAAGATATCGTTGAATCCTACACATATTGTCCTTCCAACAAATAGGGAACCACAGTCTTTGACAAGGGAGAAAAGTAGTACCCGTGTCTTTCGCGTGAAGAAAGTGGATACGTTTTTGTCTTGGTGGCGTATTTTAGGGGGTCTTTGTTATCATTTTATTTTTTATATTTCTTTGCTTTTTGTCTTTTCTTTTATTCTCTATATTTTGTGTTGTGGGACTAACGAACTGCAGGTACTCCGCTTCAAGTTGGGGGATGACTCCCACCTTTTCTTTTGCCTTGCCTTTTGTTGCTCCTACGTGAGGTGATATCTCTCATTTTCTTTCTCCGGCTTGTCTTTTATTTTTCTATGGTTGAGCCGTCACTGAGGACAGTGCCGTTTTAAGTTGGGGGATGGATCACTTTGTTTTTTTTTATTTATAGTTACTCCGCTTTAAGTTGGGGGATGTGATAGGTGCGTAAATACGCCTATTTACGCCTCCTAATTTAGGTTTGTTATGTCTTTTTAAGAAGGACTAAAGCATTCCATGATAAGCACATACACAGAAAGTCCTTTGAGCCTAATCAAAAGGTGTGGTTACAGTAAACAAAAAAAAAAAATTGCAAAACTTGAAAAATTCAAAAATACTTGTTGGATCCTTTTTACTTGAGACTTAAGGTCGCGATGTTTACTTGTTGGTTGCTAGTGTTGAGAATTGGTGGGCATTACTTGGATATTCTGTTGCATGATAGTTCTTTTTGCTAGCTTGGCGTTAGGAATTTATCTTGGCGCACACTCTTAGCATCTTTGCACATGCACGTTTCTTGGACCTTGACTGCTTGTGAACTGTGACTTGAGTCTTTCAATGGCTAGATTAGTGGAGACTTATGCCCATGTGAGTTTTAGTGCCTTACCTTCCTTTGGAGCGGTGTCTTATAAACTCTTTGTTTGTTGTAAAAAAAAAGAGCTTAATCGTTGTCGATCTCATTATCTTTGTCGTCAAGTATTAAGACTTAATGCATGCCTACTATTTTATCTTTTGGGATTGGATCGTTACATAGTTGTATTGCCCCTAGGAGAGGATAGTAGGCCATTTTTGTTGCTTTGAGCCAGTTCGTTTCTTTTTCTTAAACACTTATCCCTTGTTAGCCACGTTGAACCTCTTGCATAAGCCTTTTTCTTGTTGTGCTCCACCATCTATATTGTGTCTTGAGAATGGCAAGTTAATCATGTGAAGGTTAATTTTCGAAGAGAGTGGAGAAAGTGTATTTGAGAAAGATGTGCTTGAATTGTGGTGTGTTCTTCCCCATTGTTAAAAAAAAAATTGAGAAAATTGCAAAAGAAAAAAAAAATAGAACTTGAATGAAAAAGGGGAAGACACCCATGCATTTGTTTGAAGAAAGAAACGTATGAACTTCATTGTGGAATTGTGTGAAGGGTGAAAAATAAGAGAGATAAGGCAAAGTTGAAAAGAATTATGAGAGGGGGCGCACATTATTACTTGCCCTATGCTATTTTGGCCTATTCTCAGACGCTTGCTTATGATTTATCCTAACCTTTGAAACACTTTTCCTTACCTAACGATATAACCGAATAAAAGTCCTATTTGATCTTAGGGGCAATGGGCTGTGGATTGATGGATAGAAATAGTTTTCAATACTTGACATTCCTTTCATGAGATCTTGTGTCCACTTTAAAAAGCTTTCTTTTCGTGTCTAAGTGTGTGGGATACTTTGGTTCTTTATCGCATAACTTCCGCCCGCACACATTGAGAGCTTATTAAATGCACCCTGTTTCGAGAGTTTTCTTTTGATGAGTGCATGACACGGTGAGAATTGAAGTTGAGACTCGGTCCGGAGAGAGTTCTTGGTTGTGGTTTACTTGTGGTCAAGGTCTTTGCTCACACACGCTAAGTTTGGGTGCCATGATTTATTTCAATGTTTTGATAGCCTTTAGAACTATTTTCGCATATGCTATATTCTTGGCATTGGTATTTTGATGAGTGCATTGCAGTTTTTGGGTTCCAAGTGAAAGGATCCGCGGTGTTTTGTGGGTGATCACTGCTGAAAACCCTCACGAGACTTCACTCGTCCTACCGGAGCCACCCGGGGGTTTAAAAGATCTATCCCTTAGTTAGTTGCTTTCTATTATTTGTTTTTTCTTTCTTTGCTAGGGACTAGCAAAATGTAAGTTGGGGGATGTGATAGGTGCGTAAATACGCCTATTTACGCCTCCTAATTTAGGTTTGTTATGTCTTTTTAATGCACTACTTGGAATTTGATACTCGTTTTTCGTGTTTCAGAACCTACAGAGTTGTTGGATGGCATTTGGAGTTAAATGGAGAATTTTATACGATGCCGATCAAATTAATCAAGAGATGGGACCAAGTTTAGATGAACGAAGGAGAGAAGCACCTAATCAAATTCCTACATGATGGATATTTGGAACATAATAATGAAATGGAATAATTTCCACGTGTTGCTAGTGAAAGGCCATTTGAGTATTTGAATTAAAAGAAACAAATGGGCCAACAAACCTTTGTTGGCACATGCATATATGACGGCCCAGTGAGTCCACTGGTGGAAGAGGTTTACGGCTACATTATAAAAGGAGGAGAAAAAGGGTTTTGGGAGGTATCTTTCTCTCACGCAGAAACAGAACAGAGAACGGGGGCTGCCGACAAGTTTCTTTTCCACGCGGACCACGCACGAACAGTGAGCACGGTAGTTCGACGACACCACGGTGCTCACGGCTGAAACAGAAAAGGACGAAAGGCTTTGGGGTTTAATCCTTTACTGTTATTTAAATGGAGTCTTATACGTGCATGATTATTTGTTCTAACTCCATGAGTGGCTAAACTATTCGGCTAGGGTGATGAGGAGGTCTCTCCAAGTAGCATAGTTGTTAGATTTCTAGGGTTTTATATTCAACTTGATTGTATGACTTGATCGATTCATAAGTTTTTATGAAGTTTAATATTTTCCAATATTCGAATGTGTTTGTATCCATGGTTTCAAGTACTGTCATACAATGGTTTTGAATGTTCAGAGATAGTCTTTGAGATAGACTATACAACATGAGACGGGTCGTGCCGTTGGTTAAATCCAGTGAGACGATCCGTGCCGTGTTGAGATAGCCTATACGGAGTACGAATCTTGATTATCTTTTTGGGAATTATCGATAGGAATTGCTACCCTACGGTGATCTGGTTGAATGTTGAATATGAATCCTAGGTTTCGAAACAATTGCTTTACAAGGGGAGACTAAATCGGAAACCCTAGTCTCTTCTCTCATTTGTTTACAACTCCTTTAATCTGCTTTCTAGTTTAGTTTTAGTTTAATCAATCCAAATCAAAATCCAACTTCTTGTTACTTTCCGAATTAAATTAGAAATTAATTGAAACTATTGCAACTCAGCTTTTTACTCCCTACGGACGATCCTGGACTTAACCACTATTCTTCGGGATAATTGTTAATTCCCTGTTTTATAAATTATATTTTTGGTACGAAAACGACAGACCAACGCTACTAGAAAATTACGGGTTTATTTTCTTAAACATAAGTCTGATGTGTTTAGTGTCTTTAAGAATTGGAGAGCACTAGTTGAGAATGAAACAAGAAAGAAATTGAAGTGTCTGAAATCAGATAATGGTGGCGAGTATTGTAGCGATGAGTTTGAGGCTCATTGCGCTGCGGAAGGGATTCGTAGGATAAAAACGGTCCCAAGAAAGCCTAGGCAGAATGGAGTTGCTGAACGCATGAATAGGACAATCCTAGAGCGTGCGAGGAGCATGAGGTTACATGCTGGGTTGCCTAAGCAGTTCTGGGCTCATGCAGTAGATACGGCCGTGTATTTGATCAACAGGGGACCTTCAGTTCCTTTGAATTGTGGATTACCAGAAGAGGCTTGGACAGGTAAAGAGGTAAATTTATCTCATTTACGAGTTTTTGGTTGCATTGCTTATATGCATATAGAACTGGCAGAAAGGGGTAAACTTGATGCTAAGTCTCGTAAGTGCGTGTTCATAGGCTATGGTACTGATAGCTATGGTTATAGGCTGTATGATTTTGAAAATTAGAAAACACGCAGGAGTGTGGATGTGGTATTTAATGAATCTGCTCTGTATAGAAACAGGAACAATCAACCCGAGGAGGCTGAGGAAAATTCAGACTTGGTAGAGTTTGAAGGGATCCCAGACAGCAAAGTCCTGCAGCCTCAGGATATTAATACCGAATCCATTCCACAGGAAAATCCACAGACTCCCCCTCCCAGGAGATCTACACGTGTTGCTAAACCTCCAATACGTTATTCTCCATCTTTACATTATTTGTTGCTAACAGATAGTGGTGAACCAAAATGTTTTAAAGAAGCATTGCAGGTTGAGACCAGGGAGGAGTGGGAGCACGCCATGGATGATGAGATGGATTCTCTCTCATCAAACCAGACTTGGGAATTGGTTCAGTTGCCCAAGGGGAAGAGAGCTTTGCACAACAAGTGGGTTTACAGGATTAAGGAAGAATCTGATGGTAGCAAACGGTTCAAGGCAAGGTTGGTAGTGAAGGGTTTTGAGCAGAAACCAGGTATCGACTTCACTGAAATTTTTTCACCTGTTGTGAAGATTTGTACTATCAGATGTGTTCTTAATATTGTGGCTGTTGAGAACTTGCACTTAGAGCAGTTAGATGTAAAAACTGCTTTCCTTCATGGGGACTTGGAGGAGAACATCTATATGCATCAGCCAGAAGGTTATGTTGTGGAAGGAAAGGAGAATCAAGTGTGCAAGCTTAAGAAGAGCCTGTATGGGTTGAAACAGGCTCCGAGACAGTGGTATAAAAAGTTTGATACTTTTATGACTAATACAGGTTTCAGTAGGTGTCATGGGGATCACTGTTGTTACTTTAAAAAGCTTGGTACGTCGTATCTCATACTTTTGTTGTATGTAGATGATATGCTTGTTGCAGGTTCAAGCATGGATGAGATTCTGAATCTCAAGGCACAACTGTCCAAAGAATTTGCAATGAAGGATTTGGGTTCTGCAAAAAAAATCCTTGGGATGCGAATTAGTAGAGACAGAGCAAGGGGAAAGTTGAAGTTGTCACAGGAAGAGTATGTTAAAAAGGTGCTGAAACGTTTTAACATGGAGAATGCTAAGCCAGTTAGCACACCTTTGGCAAGTCACTTCAAGCTTTCGAGTGAAAGGAATGCAGTAACTGATGAAGAACAGAGCTACATGGCGAGTGTTCCATATGCCTCGGCAGTAGGCAGTTTGATGTATGCCATGGTTAATACAAGGCCAGACATTGCTCATGCAGTGGGAGTTGTCAGCAGGTTCATTGCAAATCCGGACAAGGAGCATTGGGAAGCAGTCAAGTGGATTCTGCGTTATCTGAAAGGTACTATGGATTTGGCTTTGTGTTATGGGGGTTCTGATATTTGTCTGCAAGGTTTTGTGGATTTAGATTTGGCAGGGGATATTGACAGCAGGAAGAGCACTACTGGGTATGTGTTTACTTTGGGGAGTGCAGCAGTCAGTTGGGTCTCACGGCTACAGAGAATAGTGACTATTTCCACGACAGAGGCAGAGTACGTTGTAGCCACAGAGGCGTGCAAAGAGATGGTATGGTTGAGGAGCTTCATGAAAGAGTTGGGTAAAGAGCAAGACAAATGCAGACTGTTCAGCGACAGTCAGAGTGCTATACATCTGGCGAAGAATGCAGCCTTTCATTCGAGGACCAAACATATCGAAATAAAGTATCACTTTATTCGCTCTCTGTTGGAAGAAGGACAGTTCACTTTGGAGAAGATTCACACAAGTGAAAATCCGGCAGACATGTTCACGAAGGTGGTTACTGTGGGGAAGCTGAAGGCTTGTTCAGCTTCTGTGGGTCTCCAAGCTTGAGTGGGAGACTGGGTGCTGGTGGTGTTTATGATTGGTGGTGTCTAAAGATGATCATTGATGTATATTTGGAGGTGCCGCTGTAAACAGTTTTCAAGTGGGAGAATTGTTGGGATGAAATCTATTTAAGCTGAGCGCGAACCGAGATGCGTGCGGGTCAGCCTTTTTAGGGTTTCGGTCCATTATATGCTTATGATATAAAAGCAAAGTTAGGGCTGCCTCCTTTTGTAACTCTGACATATTTTACATCATAGTGAAACACCCCAGCACCCCGTGGACGTACGATTAAGCAATCAGCTTAAGTCGGAACCACGTAATCTCTGTGTCTTGTTCTTTTCTTGCTTTATATTGTTTTCTGTTCTTGGTTTGTTCTTCGATTGTGTGTGTGTTGAACGTGGGTTTGCGCGCTTGAATCCCCAACAATATATATACTAGCGAATGCCCGTGCCTGAAGGCACGGCTCGAACATTCTGCAACGCAAATTAAAGCTGAACAACAAATTTAACCAACTAAGATGTATAGAACAAACTCAAACGAATAAATCTTGATCAAATCAAAAAATACCATCCAAAACATCGATGAAAATAAAAAATGATATACATTAATGAAAATGCATACCTCGAGGAGACATCTAAAAAGAGAACATGAAACATGTCAAGACTAAAAATCTTCAAGCATATTAATGAAAAGGCGTACCGATTAGTGTGCAGGGTGGAAGTTGTATTTGGCATGAAGGATGAAGACGTGGAAGTTTGTGCAATCCTCTGTCGCTTTTCTATAGGTTGGGTGACTATTGATCCTTGTCCGAAGCAGTTGAGAGGGCGACGACTGGGTGTCAAAGGAGAGTTTGCATGTGGTATCGGTTGAAGACATTCGTTGGTTTGCTCGACTTGAGACCGTTGTCCCGATTGATAAGAATAGCCTTGCTTTAGATTTATCTCTCGTTCTCGTCGTGCACGTTGGGCCATTGCTTTTTTTGATATAATATTACCGTTGGGTACCTAAAATATCAACAACACATATCGAGCTATGTTTTTTTAATTCAATTTATCTTGACCACATATATGTGGTCTATGCTTGGAAAGGGGTATCGATGTTTGGTTGTTACTTTCATGGTCTCTATATAAATAGTGTAAGAAGTACCTCACGAACACGTATGATATTCACATTCCACTCTTCATGGATTTCAACTCCAATATTTCTGTCTCGAAGTAGCTCTACCTATAAGAATTTTATACTAAATATTTAAAAGATTCAAACAATAAAAGAAGGTAGGGATACAATAATTATGGCACATAATTTCAAATTTGTTTAAACTCCAAATACTCCACACACCAGACTTTTTTGAAAAGACACAAAGTATTGTGAGTGAATAATACCAAAGAAGTATCTTTTTCCATAGCATAGGTGAGAAGCCCTTTCCCCTTATCCGCATAACTTGACTTTTGCCTTGCCTGAGCAGTTGTGTCTGCCCTTTGTGTATCCTTTGAAGTAATACATAATGAAACATGTATTCGTAAAATTAACAACGCTGATTAAAATAATTATAACATAAAGAGCGTGCTTAAGGAATACCTCACGAATACGGACGTTGTTGCCAATGTTGGCACAATGCTCAAATGCCCGTGCCTGAAGGCACGACGCAATACATTTTGAAGACAACTAAAGCTACCGGTCGGACAATGAGGAAATGGAGGACAAAAAATGGGTAGGAACAAAATAAAATATATGCGGTATATGTGCACGTCAAATTGAGGTGCAAAAAATATTCAAGCAAGTTAAAAATATCCCAAATCCATAAATCACCCAACACACGTAATAAAACCAAATATATATTTGTAAAACTCAACCTAACAAATAAAAATTCCTCATGAAATTCCCAATCTATTAACAAAGCTCTTATCATGACAATCCCATTGTTTGTTTGCCAGTCCTCGATATTCCTACATAAATAAGATTAAGAGTTATTAAATTCATCACATAATATGGACTGGTTTATGAATAATCTAGGTATGACAATGAAGAAAAAAGGACAACTTATCACCCCTACAATCTTTGTAATCGTTTATTACCTTTGGAAAGGTGCCAACACTCTTCTGACCAATCAACTTTTAAAACGAAAGTCACCACAGAGGCACCATGGTCAAGACTCCCAGTTGTTGGAGCAAGAATAACGAACACGTATGAGCTCCCATAATATTTAGAAATATAGTCTTTGAGCATTTGCACACCATTATCCTGGCAAAACAATAAGCAAATAAAGGTACTGCAATTTACCCCGAAAAAAATATTATTTTAATTTTATACAGTGTAATTTATACAATAAGCAAATAAAGATGGTGCATATCCGTGCCTGAAATAAATAAAATTTGGACTCGCGATTTTATTTTTTCCTCAAATTCAGATCGTTGCACAAATCATGGAGTGAAAACTTTCAATGAATCATCACAATTTCCGTAATGTAGTTTCTCAGTACAGTATTTAAAATTCAAATGAGATTTGGAGGGTTTTGATATTGCCCGTGCCTGAAGGGGCGACGAAACATGTTTTGAAACAAAAATTGAATTGCCCTTTTTACCAATGAACACAAAATCTCCCATAAGACATGTTTCGTTGCGCCTTCAGGCTGTGTCTCAAATAAACTTCAAACAGGGTCCATTTATTTCAATTATGTACATAAAGGACTACTCTTCTCTACTAATAACCACATTCTTCATTTAACCTGACTTCTCATAAAAAAAAACACAACTTAAATCGCAGCCAAATAAGCAGCAATGCTATAGCTGGAGTTGTGCGAATCTAATATTCAAAGCTGACAAATATCCAGACATGTAAATGTAGAAAACAACAAATAATGCTACCTGAAGTTTATTTGTGAATGGTTCTTCGAAACTGGCCATTCTGGGGGAACAAAAATATCACTGTCGGCTAAAAAGTCTTCCGTTAAAAAAAACTCCTTTATATTACCAAGTCTTACTCCCTACCAATCACCACCACGAACACCAGCATGTCTCTTTACCAAGTCTCAAATACTGCAAGAATTGGAAAGAAAAAAGAAGTTTGGTATCAGTCGACACTAATCAATGTCAAAATGAGAAGTCAGGTTAAGTGTTTGAATCCAAAAGACAGACGGAGAGATGAGGGTTTGCCCATGAGGGAAAAGCGGGGAATGTGGGTTGGTGAGAGAGGTTAGGGTTTGCTCGTGTGGGAGAAGCAAAGAACGTGGGTTTGGAGGGAGGGAAGAGAGAGACATGAGAGAGATATCAATTCAGCCAACGGTCTAGATTTATGAAGGGTATAAATCTGGACCGTTGGTTGTCTTTTGGATTCAAACACTTCCCTGTCATATTATATAGATATAGTGGTTGAGAAATTAATATTGGCTAGCTGGAGAATTGATAACAGAAGAATCCGAAGATGAAAGGAACGAATAATGACAGTTCAAATTTTTCTAGGAACTATTGCATAAATAGTGCAGAGCAAATACCTCGGTGGAGAGTTCTGGTTATACCGAGAAACACATCAGTGCTTATTGGACCGAGATAGACTTGGTCAAAGATGGCTTCACCATCGATACTTACAAGAGGGACACGAGCAATCTTATGCCAGTCTTCTCCTTCCTCCCTGCGGCAACGAGGTTTCAGCAATGGACAGTCCCGAAATTCCAGCGCAAAGAGGGAAGTGGGAAGCCCCTCTTCTGGCAAGGATTGGAGCTGAGAGCAATCGTAAATTTCCATGCGTTTGAGAGAGCCAAGAAGTTGAAGGCCCCTGCTGTTCAGTGATTTGAGATTTGGCATTGTAGCGATCATGAGGTCTGTAAGAGTGGAGGGCAGCAGCAGCCTCTCATCTGGAAACGACTCCACCACATCTTCGGATTCACCTCCCAGTCCAAAAATTTTAAGAGAGGGGAGTCTTTCCAAACCCCAATCTCTCCGGCCACCAACAAGTTTCTTGCAATTTGCGATGAGAAGACAACGTAATTTGGAGGGCAGACCCCCTCCCGGAAAAGACTCAATTTCTGGACATTGAAATACATATAAAATCTCAAGAGATGGGAGGAGGGTGTGCATTTGTTCTGGCAGAGCCCTCAGTTTCTCGCAACCCCTGACCGATAAGAAAGACAGATTTGGAGCAGGTAATCCTCCACAAGGAAAAAACGCCATATTATTGCAATGTCCAATTATTAGGGTCTGAAGTGATGTCAGATTTTGAAGATCAATTCCTTCTGGAATCACCAGGGTCTCAAAATTTATACAATCCCAAATTTGAAGATGCTGAAGCTTCGGGAATAAACCTAGCGGGAGGGATTTGAGACTCTCACAGCCAAACAAGGTCAAGTTTTCAAGGGATGTGTAATAGTGACTCATCTCCATTGATAGTGGGAGCTCTAGTTTTCGACACCGCAGAACACCAAGGTTTCTCAAATTGTTGAGGCACATCATTCCCTCTCGAAATGACAAAAGCCTCGGACAATCCTCTACCTCCAGCTCCTTCAGATTTGTTAGTGTAAACAGCTCGCTTTCAAATTCCTCCAAACTAGCGAAGCTTGAAATCTTCAGACTTTCAACAGAAGATTCACCTTGCATATCGAATTGTACCCCTTCGCATTCCTCCAACACTACCTCGCGTATATTGGTAGCGCTCACAAGTGAGGCCACAAGCCCTGGGCATTTCTCTACATTAAGTCTCACCAATGAAGGCACCTTCTTCGGTAAGTCTCCGATCAAATTGGGACATTTGATTATCTCAAGCTTTTGAAGTCGAGAGAATTCTCCGGCATCTAACTGAACCCATTGCACCAACTCCGACATTTCTTCAAAACGTAGAGTCTCTAGTAATTCAAACGGTTTGCTTAAAGAACCACACTCTCCATAAAATTCATGGCCCACGTTCGTTATGTTGGACATCCTTGCAATGGTAAGCTCCTTCAAAGAGGGCAGTTGACCAAGTGATGGCAATGAAAAGCACTCACAATTCTCCAGACGTAATGACTCCATCTTGCAAAATGATTGATCTCCTAACCAAGTTGGAAATTTTGTGCCTCCGTAGTTCTTTATCTGAAGTTGCTTCAAGAGTGTATGAGGCTCTAGCTTTTCAAGAACATCTCTTTCCTTCTCTAAATCCTCTGTTGTGCTACCCCATTCCAACACCAACTTTTCAAGGTGTTTTTTCTCCCTCAACTTTGCTTCCAATGCATCGTTGCCACTAGTTACATTTTGCAAACCTGTGATGGAGATGGTTCCACGAAGACTATGAAACTCTTTCAACTCATTAATCCCTGACCCGGTGCACTTTCCCACTACAAACGCAGTTAATTGTTGGAGATCTTTCAGCCTACTTATGTGCATTGGCATCTCTTTTAAGTTGGTTCCACTTAAATCAAGATGACGCAATGAAATTAGTTTTACAAGCTCTGCTGGTAAGGTTGTAAGAAGATGGCAATTAGATAACAACAATGTTTCTAAATTATACAGGGTACATACTGATTCAGGCAACTGATTGATTCGAGCATAGGAGAGGTCCAAAAAGCGTAGATGTATTAGTTTGCCAATTGAATAAGGCAATTCCATAATCTGATATCTCGGCAAAGATAGCAACCGTAAATGTGTCAGTCCTGACAGAATCTCATCCAATGCCTTTTTGCTCAACCATTGATCGAAATAATAAAGTCTAGGCTTTAATGGTAAGAAAGTTCTTAAACACTTAGCCTCCTTAATTTCCTTGAACTTCCCAAAGTCATCGAATTCACCTTGAACATACGAGAAATGACGTAATTTTTCAGAAATTCCATGCGCCTTTCCATCTTCTAACTTATAACAGAAATCTCCCATCACATATTGAGCTAAATCATGAATAAGATCATGCATGACAAATAAAGAAGTATTAGCATTTGATTTTTGAAAAAATGACCTTGAAAGCAATTCGTGGAAGCACTCATAACCTTTTTCTTCCACTGTCTTTTTATTTTTGGGCTTCTCCAAAAAACCTTCAGCCATCCATGCTAGGACTAATTCCTTCATGTCGAATTCGTAATCCTTAATAAATATGGAACAATAAGCAAAACATCTTTTTAAATGGGAGGGGAGATAATGATAGCTCAATCTTAAGGCTGGAAGAATGTTGCTCTTCTCCTCCGATAATTCCCATATTGCACTTTCCAGTATATTATTCCAATCTTCAACATCTCGTTGGGAGCGCAAAAGACCACCCAATATTTTGGCGGCTAAAGGCAAACCTTTACATTTTTTCACAATCTCCTTGCCAATCCTTTCGAGGTTTGGATGTGCATTGTGATCTCCCTTCTCAAATGCATGTTGGGAAAATAACTTCCAACAATGTTCCTCCGGTAATTCATGCAAACGATGAATATCAACTGTTCGCATTATAGATGCAACACTGTCGTTGCGCGTTGTAACAATAATCTTACTCCCGCGCGCTCCAAATTTAAAAGGAGTAACCAAGGTGTCCCAATCTTCATAGTTCTCATTCCAAACATCATCCAAGACAATAAGAAACTTTTTCCCACTCAATGATTCCTTCAGCTTGACCTCAAGCGAGTTTTGGTCCTCTGTATCACAAGCCTTGTTAGTGACTGCCACAACAATTGTTTTTATGACCCTTGAAACATCAAAGACGTCAGATACACATACCCATGCTTTCGTAACAAAGTGCCCATACAATCTGTCATCGTTGTACAAAAGTCGAGCAAGGGTAGTCTTGCCCATCCCGCCCATCCCGACAATCGGAATTACATCTATCTTATTATTACTTTCTCCATCCGAGAGCAACAATTTCATTATCTTCTCCTTATCGTTCTCCCTTCCATAAACACAAGATTCATCCACCAAAGAAGTTGTTGGCTGCCTGTGTGACCAGTTCTGTCCAGCAACATCTTTCAAACCAATTGAATCTTTTGCTTCAGCAAGATCTTCTAATGTATCAATCATGCTTTCTAACTTGGACTCTATCTCATCGTCAAATAATTTAGTGACAGACGAGATCAGAGACTGTACCTGGTTTGGGCCGCTTTGGTACTCGGCTTCCACCTTGCACCGCAAAGCCGCAGTAGCAATCTCATCCACCAAGTCTTCAGCGTCGTAAACTGCACCTTTAAGCTCGTCGAGCCAATCTTTCACAGCACCATCAGTGAACTGCTTGTTCTCTGCATCATTGAGCACCATCTTAAGTCCAAGCAATTTCAACTTCAGCTTCTTGAGGAGGCTTTTGTCATGCTTTCGATCCCGAAAGAACTTGATGAGCTCGGGGGAAGTCAAACGGTCGAGCATCACTTGAAATGTAGCGACGAGAAGTGCTACTCCAGCCATGTTTCTGTGTTATTTGCAGACTTGAGAGGTTACAAAAAGTGGTAGGAAAACGAAGAGAGCAGGACAAATGTAGTATTTTTTTTATTCATGGAGTGAATTGAGTACATTGACACGTGGGTGAGCTGAATTTATGTACATATATTTTTTATTTTTTATGAGACAAACACTGGCACACTGGTTAAAAAAGGGAAAATTACATGTCAACAAAACATTGTTTAAAAATTGTGAATACTTGGTGGATGAGATTGCCTAAATCTAATTTTGTTGAGAAAGCTCAGTTTATCTTAAAAATGTTACTCTTTGTGTGCGTGTATGCACTACAAGAAAAAACACCAATGGTGACACCTTTCGGGGACAAAATTCTATGCTTGTCACTAAATGTAACCAACAGTGACAAGGAAATCTAAATTTGTCACCAAAAGTATTGGGATTTTACGCTTTACGACTGATTATGAACGTTTAGTTGCGATTTATGCCTTTTGGTAAAAGAGAGTCAGTAACTACTAGTATCGATTCACTTGACCATTCTCCATTCTAGTGTTTCCAGCTTCCATTATTCAAATTGGTAGAGGTTATGATCTTCTAGTCACTACTAGTACTTAAACCATTGTATCTCTTACTCTCTGTGTGTGCTTTTTTGTTTATCTCCCTGGGATATCCGTATATTTTCCTCTCTGTGGAAAAAACTAGAAATACTTCAATGCTTAAGCACCGTTTTTACCAAAAAGTACAGTTTTTGTATATGAAATAGGAGTTACGAAACTGGGCTTTCTATCGCTGTGTTGTCTGCCATTGAGAGTTATTTATAAGCCATTTAAAGTGACATGGCTCAAGTAGGGATGATTAATTAACTTTGATTCTTTGAATGTTAACTGACACAAGGGCCACTAATTGTGCTAAAAATAACCTTATATGGCATACTTTAGTACCTAACTAAGTACTACAGTGGCTCCTACTCCCACCCAAGAATTACCGCTTGAACCATTTTCTTTGTCAGTTGCACCAGGTTCTTAACCATCGCAAATTCTATCATATTATATGTTATAGTCATACACTCTTTTAATTTGTTCATCTTCTTCCTCAAGGCGTGTTCTGTTGTGCGACAAGGATCGGCAAACCAAACACACACACACACGAATCGAGTCAAACACATAGAAAGAGAGAGACATGATTTTACGTGGTTCCCCATAATCGGGTACATGCACGGGGGCAGCGGCGTATTCACTATACGTGGGAGGATTACAAATTGCTCTCTCAACTCACATACACTCAAGCAAATTGCTCTCTCAACCTCACTGATTGCTACCACACAAATACAAGAGCTATACACCATAGTTTTAAATCTCGGCCGAGACGTACCGTTTCGGCCGATACGTACTGGGATTTGGGGTCCCCGATTCGGATACGGGCCGATATATCGGAAAGATTGGAATTCACAGCCGTATCGGCCGATACCTGATACGTATCGGTCCGTACCGGTTCGGCAAAAAAAATATATATATATTTTTTTTTTCAGCAGGCTTTTTCAGTTTTTCCCAGAGCATCAATACCATCTTTTTCTGTTTTTTCTGATAGGCTACTAGGCTTTTAAGCAAAAAAAAAAAAAAATACAAAACAAAGCATTTTTTTTATGACTTAAAATCATCTTACTTTTGCTGTTTATGTCAATTATATCGAAACTCATAATGTTGCATTTTTCTCATATTTGTAAAATCTTATTGACTTGCGGGTTTTGATAAATTATCGGATATTTCACATGAAGAGAATGGGCTATTAATTACATGTCTTAAATTAATTAAAATGTGATAATTTAAGCCAATGTTGGGGGCAAAAATATATTTTTCAAGTTTTATACATGTTGCTGATGATTTTTAAAAATTCACGATCGCGACACCCGATTCCCGCGACGTATCACCGATACGTCCCGATACCGATACACCGTGACCGATACCGAGATTTAAAACTATGCTATACACCAGATTTTATAGCCAGAAATGGAAGAGGGGCCTCAGGTGGAACTACGGCTGGATATGGCACAAGAAATAAGGGAGTCTTCAATGCACTGTGAGCTCCTTCAATTTTTTTGTATTTACTGATCCTTGCAACCAATCTTCTAGAAACCTATTTGAGAGCTAACCAAAAAACTCCACATGTTTGGGGTGCTACCCGTGGAATTAAAATTGAACGCTTAATCTTTAATTGCTGCTAATGATGGCACCAAACTTGTTGCAGAGGTTTCTTGGGAGGTAGGAGCTCTAGTTGGGGTAATTGCCACGAGATTTGCCACTTGGCTTGGTGAATTAGCACACGTGCGCCATTGAAGGACATGGAGAAGTGGGATGATATTCCTACTGCTATATATTAAAGCACCTACCATACAGGCTGCACGAGTATTTTTCTTTTATTTTAAGTTGAGTATTTTTCCTCTTTCTACGAATCTACGGCCTTTATGGGTTCTAATGCATTTGGTTTTATGTGGAAAACTTATGCTGCTATAGTTGTTGCATAACTTGCATTCCTTACACATAAGTCTACTGCTGTTGCGACATTCCTTGCACATAAATTTGATGGGTTTATTAAGTTTTTGGCTGCAGGTTTTTCATTTCCGTTCTTGGTCTTTATGCTGTAAAAACAGCAGTTGGTTTTACACTTTGATTACTCCCCAACCCCTAAGTCCAGCACTAATAGTAAACTGAATCTCAGAAATTACATTGTCCAAATGAAGGGAAGGGATTAGTTATGAATTCGTGTTCCCGGTGCGTCCCCCTAATCAAATTAATTTAAGGGACAGGCATGTCCCCGTGTCAAGTGATCTGCAACTAGTGCTATGATGCTATTGTTGTTGTTAATGGGGATGGCGCACTTGACTAGTTTTGCAAACTTACATTGCTCATTGCTTTCTCTTAGCAGGTCTTGAGCCATTTGTTGAAAAGTCGTTTGTTATATGCAGGGAGGTCACTCGGATGACGGAGGGAGGGAGAGAGAGCAGTTCAAAATAATCCAATCATTTGCATTGGTCATGGAGGTGAATTTTCCTCCTACCTTTATTGTTAGCTTTTTTTTTTGTTGGTCCGTGATAAGCACCCAAGATTGTATAATCTTGGTGCTCAAAGTCCTCTAATTTGTAGCATTTGAGTCCTAAGTTCTTGTTTTTATTTGATATTGCTCGGAAGGTTGCTTTTTGATAGCTTCAGGTAAACCACCGGCTAAAGGCAGTTTATGAGGCCAAGGATCCCTCTCGGAACTATCCAAGTGTCCAAGGCCGTGTGGCGGCTCCCCATCATTTCCCATCGGGTGATTAATGAAGTGGCGAGAGGCCGTCGGGTGGTCATCGGGCTGTGCGGACCAAGGCGAGGCCAAGATCAGGAATCTGCCAACCCAGTACCGGTACTGGGATTTGGCCAGTACCGGTACCCACTCTCCAGGGCTTTGTTTTTTAGCATTTTTGAAGTCCCAGTACCGGTACTGGGAGTTGGCCAGTACCGGTACTGCCTGCAGTAAAATTCCACGTTTTGTTCACTTTTTCAACTTTCCATTTTTGGAATACCTTCCACTTTTGGCATGTTCTGGGATATTTGTAGAGAGAGAGAAGGGTGCTTTTGTATAAATACCTCTCTCCATTTCATTTATATCTAAGTACCTACCTAGCTTTAAAACTTTTGCTTTTCAAGAACTCCATTGTTAGTCTATGAAGCTTTTTAGTTAATTCCTTCAATTACTCAAGTAAGTCTTTGTCATTTATTGTTTTTCCGTTTATTAATGTTGTAGTCGTGGACTAGATCTTTCATAATATCAAGTTTATTTTCGATTCTATCGGTTAAAAGCTATGTCTCGTTTTTATGCTTTGGTTTATGCTTTAGCTATGAGTGAGTAGTCGTTTGGCTAAGTCTCGGGATAATCTTTCCCAATGACTTAGGTTGTTATTTGGTTCTTGAACCCTCAGGCTTAAAAGCATGATTTTCGGAATTGAATTAATCTAGCCATTTTGGTCTAAGCGAGAGGTGTTAACTACTTAGTAGGTCATTTGTCAAGCGGTCTTGGCAAGCGACGTACAGAGGGCTCATGGCCTCCCACGCATTAGATACATTAGCAAAAATAGATTGGTTTTGTTTCGGTTAAATCACATATTTCATAAATGTAGTCTTTAAAGCTAAATCTTCCGAGCCTAAGCACGCGGTCGTGACTCTCGCTTGAGTTATATTCGAGAACCGGTAACGGCCTTCGTCAAGGGTTAGAAGATCCCTAGACTTGTCTCTTTTAGTTTATAAAACTCGTTTCTAGTCTTTTTCATTAGCATTTCCACTCTCAAAGCAAAACTAAGTTGGTCGTCTTGAACGCCGCAATCCATCTTATAAAACCTACAATCCGATTAAGCTACATTCGATCCTCTGTGGGAACGATCCCGGTTTTGCCGGTTTATTATGCTACCGACGATCTAGCCCTACGCTTGGGGTTTTCCAACCTTATATTTGAAGGCGAGGTTGTGGCGTAAGCATTTTTGGCGCCGTTGCCGGGGATTCTTATGTAGCTTATTTGGAGGATCGACAAACCATTGTAAGTACTCTGTTTATTTTCTTTCGTGTAATTTGAACTCAACTTAGCGGATAACTCTAACTGAGCCACCAATTCGACTTGAGGTCTAACGAAGCTAATTTGAGTATCAATTGCCTTTTTACTTTTTTTTTTTCTTCATACATTGGTTGTATAGCCGTGGCGGTGGCATAACCCCACGAGACTGTTTGAGAACGAGGTGGCGGCATAGCCCCTCCAGTCTGTCTTTCTTATTGCAGAGCGGTTACGTGGTTCTAAATTGCCAAAAGGCAGAGGTTCATGCATGTGGTCTATCAAAGGCCTCGGGTGTATCGTAGTCCTCGCTCCAACCATCTGCACCGGTCTAGTTCTCCACCTCGCATAAGAAGCATAAATCTCCGAACTTACTCTCCACCAAGTAGAGTTTCTAGGCGGCATTCTCCATCAAGACAATCAATGGCGGATGAGGAAGCTACTCCGGTTAGGACTCTTAACGACTATTTGAATCCGGAGAGGGTCACTCAACGGTCACCAATAGTTTTTCCACGCCCTACTACTGCTGCAAACACATTTGTGTTCAAGTCCGACTATCATCGTTGTATTCCATTCTTCCATGGTATGGAGCGTGAGGACCCGTATCAACATATCCGGGAATCCGTATCAACATATCCGGGAATTTGAGGAAACCCTCCAATCGTTTGTTACTGTGGATGCTCACCTCAACTAGGCACGCCTGAGACTTTTCCCGTTCACTTTGAAAGATAAGGCAAAGACTTGGTTTCACTCGTTGAAGCCTCAATCATTGACCACGTGGGAGGAGGTTCAAGACATTTTCCACAAGAAGTTCTTTCCGGCTAGCCGAACAAAACTCTTGATGGATCAAATTCAAGCCTTTAAGTAGCGTGAGGGAGAAGCGTTCTACCAGTATTGGGAGCATTACAAGGATCTACTTTCGACAGTTCCTCACCACAATTTCGCTTTATATCAACTGATCCACTACTTTCATATGGGTTGCTCGCAACAAAGCAAGCAATTGCTTGATACCATGTGTACTGGGGGGTTCATGAACAAGTCTCCCGAGGATGGCTGGGAATACTTGGATGAAGTGGCCAAGAAGTCCTTGACTTGGAGTTACGAGGACATCGGTGATAGAGCAATGGCTAGCCAAAGCTCTGGTGGCTCCGAAAAGTTCTCCATTAATGAGCACCAAGCTATTGAAACGAAGATGGAGCAGTTGGCCAAAAAGTTGGAAAGGTTAGATTTGAAGGGAGAAAAGGAAACCAAGACTACAAACCGTGTGGAGGAGGTTTGTGTGATTTGTGAAACTACGGGGCACTCTACCGATAACTGCCAAAACATCCCCGCTTTCAAAAATGTGTTGAGTGCTTTTGCATCGGAAGAGGTGAATGCTTTGAATCAACGTTTTGATCCTAATCCACAACCGTTTAATTCGGGGTGGAAGCAAACATCGGGACCACGTTGGAACCAACCAAATGAAGCCGGTTCTTCTCAAGGACCGCCACAATTTCAATCTCAAGCTTGGCGGCAACCTCAGCCTCAAGGCCCGCCACGGTTTCCTGCAATCCAAGGCCCACCGGGATTTGTACCATCCGGCCAATTCCAAGGCCAAAACCAGTTTCAGCCACAACAAGCACCTCCGCGTCGAACTTTGGAGGATACAATGAACGCCTTCTGCCAGATGCAAGCAACTACCAATGAGCAGAATACTCAAGCCATGAATGACATAAGAACTCAAATGGGAAAGTTGACTACGGCTATTGGCGTGTTACAACAAGAAAGAGGGAAGCTTCCCACTCAACCATTGGCAAATCCTCAAGGTCAACATTTAATTGGTAGCTCTTCGGTGCCTTTCCTCGAGCAAGCCAAGGCCATTATTTCGTTGAGAAGCGGAAAGACAGTGGACAACGCTCAAGTGGAGCCACCGGTGACGCCAATCTTGTTACCTATTCCGGTACCGTCAAAGCCAACTACGCCAAATGGGAAACCTCCCAAGCAAGCTTCTACGGAAAAGGAGAAAGGAAAGGCTAAAGAAAGTGATGTTCCGCAAGCCTTCACGGTTCCCGCACCATATCCTAACCGGCTAAGGATGCCGGCCAAGCCAAATCTTAATGCCGACATTTATGACGTGCTTAAGCAAGTGACGGTCAATCTCCCATTGCTCGATGCCATTAAACAGATTCCCTCATATGCCAAATTCTTGAAGGACTTGTGCACTCATAAACTCATAAACGCAAGCTCCAAGTGCAAAAGAAGGTATTCTTGACCGAGCAAGTGAGCTCACTCTTCCAGTCGACCCTTCCGCCCAAGTACAATGATCCGGGGTGTCCTACGATTTCCATCACCATTGGGGGCAAGGTTGTAGAGAAGGCTCTTCTTGATTTGGGGGCAAGCGTGAATCTTATGCCGTTTTCAGTTTATAAGCAACTTGGCTTGGGCGAGATGAAGCCAACTCGGGTGACTTTGCAATTGGCAGATCGGAGTATCCGAGTTCCTAAGGGGATGGTGGAAGATGTCTTAGTGCAAGTTGACCAATTTGTGTACCCGGTTGACTTCATGGTTCTGGATACGTACCCGATGCCTGCGGCTCAATCATCCATGCCTATTATTCTTGGGCGGCCTTTCTTAGCGACATCCGACGCCGTGATTCATTGCCGGGATGGCCGACTTAACATGAGTTTTGGTAACATGAAGATGCAAGTCAACATGTTCCATATTGGAAGCCAATTGGGGGATGATGAGGATGTATGCGGGGTTAGCGTGATTGATTCGCTTGTCCAAGACCATGTTGATGAGTTTATTTGCAAGGATGAATTTGAATTAGCGCTTACTTCCGCCGAGGCCGATTTTCTTGATGCTCCCGAGGTTGCGTACTTGGTTTCTTTGCTAGATGAGGAGGAGGCGTGTGGTATTAACCCGTGGGTTCCTAAATTTGAGGAGCTACCCCCGATTGAAAAGCGAGCCGTTCTGTCTTGTGTGGAGCCTCTGAAGCTTGAGTTAAAGCCGCTACCGGACACGCTCAAGTATGCCTATCTTGGCGATAGCCAAACATACCCTGTGGTGATCTCTTCCGGCCTAAGTGAGTCACAAGAGTTGGAATTACTTGCCTTGCTACGGACGCATTCCAAGGCCATCGGGTGGTCCATAGCCGATATCAAGGGTATTGATGCCTCCCTTTGCTCCCACCATATCTACCTTGAGGATGATGTCAAGCCATCTCGCCAACCTCAACGGCGATTGAACCCAATCATGAAGGACGTTGTGCGAAATGGAAGAGGGGCCTCAGGTGGAACTACGGCTGGATATGGCACAAGAAATAAGGGAGTCTTCAATGCACTGTGAGCTCCTTCAATTTTTTTGTATTTACTGATCCTTGCAACCAATCTTCTAGAAACCTATTTGAGAGCTAACCAAAAAACTCCACATGTTCGGGGTGCTACCCGTGGAATTAAAATTGAACGGTTAATCTTAATTGCTGCTAATGATGGCACCAAACTTGTTGCAGAGGTTTCTTGGGAGGTAGGAGCTCTAGTTGGGGTAATTGCCACGAGATTTGCCACTTGGCTTGGTGAATTAGCACGCGTGCGCCATTGAAGGACATGGAGAAGTGGGATGATATTCCTACTGTTATATATTAAAGCACTTACCATACAGGCTGCACGAGTATTTTTCTTTTATTTTAAGTTGAGTATTTTTCCTCTTTCTACGAATCTACGGCCTTTATGGGTTCTAATGCATTTGGTTTTAAGGGACAGGCATGTCCCCGTGTCAAGTGATCTGCAACTAGTGCTATGATGCTATTGTTGTTGTTAATGGGGATGGCGCACTTGACTAGTTTTGCAAACTTACATTGCTCATTGCTTTCTCTTAGCAGGTCTTGAGCCATTTGTTGAAAAGTCGTTTGTTATATGCAGGGAGGTCACTCGGATGACGGAGGGAGGAAGAGAGAGCAGTTCAAAATAATCCAATCATTTGCATTGGTCATGGAGGTGAATTTTCCTCCTACCTTTATTGTTAGCTTCTTCTTTTTTTGGTCCATTTCCTTGACTTGTGGTGTTAGGCTGATAGATAATTGCTTCCATATTTGTCCTTTATTCTTATAGATTAGACTTTGTTTCTTTGTATTGTATATATTTGATTGTAATGAAAAACCAGCGTACAAGTTAGTTTTGTGTGTGATTTCTTGGCTGCTAAACTTTTACCTGATTTCAGATAAACTATTACCTTATTTTAGTAAGGAAACTGCATGGAGGGTATCTCTTCCTCTCTTTGGATAATCCTGGTATGCCTTTTGCTATTGGTAAGATTGTTCTGATTGATTCATCTACACCACATATGTTTTACCTTATGCTTTGAACTCCTTGCAGGATTACATATCAAGCTTCATTTAGTTAGGTTGAGACCTTGAAGGATTTGTGCCAAAGGCAAGTGGAGAAGATATGTGCATATGATGAAAAGTTTGAAAACAATTCCAACTTGATGGGTGACCAAGCCAAGAAGATTGAACAGCTCGAGACCTTACTGTTACCCACAAAAAATTTATGGACATTACTCTAAATCCCACAATCAGATGTCTAACTTCCTAAGTTCTTTTCGACTGAAAATTGCTCCTAAATTTCTTCACTTTCGTCCTCACAAATGGAGATCAATGGGTTCTTTCCGCTTTTTTCTTCTTAGTTTAAATCTCTTATTTTTCTTCATACCCAGATGCACAATAAATACTAGAAAAATTAACTTTTTAAACAAAATGTATATGGTATAGGGTTCAAACTTCAAACAAAAGTTGAATCAATGTGCCAGGGGAGGAGATGAAGGCATGTGCCCACGAAACTAGGATTAATACTACTTCGGGACGGTTCCGGAGACAACTAATTAGACACCTAAAAAACTATCTCATAGTTCCCGATCAAATGTTAATGATCCGAGCCGCTCAATGTAATCAGAACATGATTTTAAGAGTACCCGCGAGAAATCAACAAAAAAAAAAGACCTGGAAGGGCTTGATCTAAGCAGTTTTTAGCTTAAATTTGATGAACGGTTCAATTAAAAACTGCTCAAAACAAGCACTTCCCAATCATATTTTTTACTAATTTTCCGTGAGCACCTTTAAAATTACATTCTGCACACATTGAACAGTTTGGATCATAAAAATTTGATCGGGAACTATGAGATTGAGATTTTGGATGTTTTTTTTAGGTGTTTAATTGGTTGTCCACAGAACTGCCTCGATACTACTTACCAAAAAAAAAAGACTAGGATTAATACCGTGTCAAGTGTTTTTAGTTGAAGACAAATACAAAAAACAATCATGCTCTCCGAACAAGAATCAAATGTAGTATCAGTAGGTACTACTAGGGGTGTACATGGTTCGGCGGTTCTAAAGAAATTCAAGAACCGAACCATATCTAAGGCTTCCAAATAATTGAGAAACATAATTAGGCCGTTGCACATATAAAAACAAACCACAAATATCAATAGCTACAATTAGGGGTGTACATGGTCAGGATTGGACCGGTTTTATAGAAATTCAAGAACTGAACCATATCTAAGGCTTCCAAAGAATTGAAAAACTTAACCAGACCGTTGCACATATGAAAACAAACCACAACAAAACCATAAACCGGTCCAGTTTGGATTGGTTTTCCGGTTCTAAACCATGTTAGCATTCAAAAATTGCAAATATAAAAATTAAAAAAAACATGAATAACATACCAGGTAGCTCTTTAAAATAGCTAACAACTTCCTTCTCAAGACGATGAAATCTTTTTTTCTTAATCCGAAGAAGATGAAATCTTTTGCCAAACTGAGAGAGAGAGAGAGAGAATGAAAGAAAGAAGATGAAATCTTATTGCCAAACTTGGAGGGAGAGAGAAAGAGAGAGAGGGAATCGATTGGTAGAGAGACACGTGAGAATGAAAGTTACTAATAGAATTTTGGAACCCCTGAATAGAATTCTGAAACAACGAGCATCTAGCTTCAAATTTGAGATATTTGTGGATGTCAAACTCTTTTAAGGTTTACGTGGAAATTTAACAAGTTAAAGTTTGACATCTTCAAGATATCCGCTCCAACCAACATGTCAAATTTATTATTTTAAAATTTTTTGGAGTGAAACAATGAAAGAAAATGTTTGACATCAAATATCAAAGTTGACATGAGAAATGAAATGCCAAACGATATTTTGGCTAGAATTGCTTCACATGTCAATTCTTCTGCTTGATATGTCATATCAAATTTAACATCTAGATCGGAGATGCTCTAACATACTAGCCAGAATGTCTTTCTCCATTTACGAAAAAAAAAAATGTCTTTCTCTATATTCCTCTTCGTGAATCCCACTTTGGAGGTGTTCTCTTCCACCACAACTGTCCAATCAGTTAATGGGAATCGATGAACAAAAATAATAGTTAATGGGAATCGAATCATCTCTTGCTCAATTGTTAAAGGTATTCAGCACTGTGAATTATTGCCAGCGGTGGCCCCATTTTTGTCTTGACATATCTTTTATTTGGGAAAGGAAAACCGTATGGTGACACACGAAAAATATTATTCTTGTTAGTACTCCTTCCGTTCCTAAATGAGAGTTCCTCTTTGGACTTCTAACTTTTTTAGGGGGCATGTAATCATTACACCTACTTTCCACCTTTACCCATATATTCTACCTATTTTGCATCATTTGTATTCAAATAAGAGAGATACTTTTGGAATTTTATCAAATTTTCACTTCTGTTTTTGGAAAGGGACAATCATTTTAGAACATCCCAAAATGGAATAAGGGACTCTCAATTTGGAACGGAGGGAGTATTAATTATCAAAATATATTTTTAGCCGTTATTTTTCTTTTTTATTATTACTGCTATAAATATGTACGGTTATCGTCTGGGATATTTCGTTGTAGATGACAGTTGATCATTGTTAGTGCTGGGAATGCCTTATATTCTTTAGTCCCACATTGGTTAATTATGTTGTTCCCGTTTTTGTAGCCTATTATAAATAGGGCTTTTGGGGAACTTCTATAGATTATCTTTTAGGCTCTCATATTGTGGCCTTTCTAAAGTTACGGATTACAACCGGTTCTTTGTATCTCTTCTTCACGTTGGTTAGTGAATCCTCTCTCTCCTCGCCCGTGGACGTACCCAACTTGGGGAACTACGTATATCTTGTGTCTTTGTGATTTCTTGTTTAGTTTTCAATTTCTCGTTCTTAACTTGCATTCATAGCGTTCGTTACAACAAACTGGTATCAGAGCCTTAGGTTGCAAAAACTAGGGTTTCGTTTCCGATTGTGGCTATGGCGGCTAAATTTGAGATTGCGAAGTTTGATGGGCAGAGCAGCAATTTCAGTCTTTGGAGAGTAAAGATGAAGGCTCTTGTGGGCTCCCGCGCCCGAAAGCGCGCTCGAAGAGTCGCCACCCGAATTTTTGAGATGGATAATCCGAGAAACCGAGAGTTTGTTTTGAAAAGAAAAAGAAAGGCTTTTGATCTAGCGAAACCGTTGAGATTTTGGGTCCGGGAGCCACGTTACGAGCGGGGAAGATTTTGTTGAAAAAGCACCCCGCTCGCCCGGTGAAAACCGGTCTCTACTAGGCATTTTAAGTGGGGGGATTTAATACCATTCGGAAAACCTCAAAAACACATAAAGGGAAAGGGGAACAAGATAAAACATGTCACGTTGTCGTGCTAGTGGTGCTTGCTATACAGAAATGATAAAGGATGTCATGACAATAATATAAACAAGAAAACGTATAAACAAGGCTGTCTGGATCACCATCTCCGTCATACGGCATAACGCTTTATGACGCGCGGCCTAATGATATGCCGTGCGTGGTTCTGACCTTGATAATAACTTTTGTCATTTCACAAAGCCTCGCACGGTATTCCCATTACGACGCGCGGTATTGTTTTTAAAACTTCAGAAAGCTCACAGCCATCAGATCATCTCAGATCTATACCATTCTTCCAAGCCACGAGTAGAAAACCATTTTTGACACGTTTGTTTATTTTGAAAAGATCTATGGAGTTTAAAACATGGCTTGTAGATATGGTCTCATTCCGAGACTGCTTTTGATGTACAGAAACAGATCCAGCAACAGACGATCGTGATCCAAACAGCTTGAACAAGAAAACAGGAGTGCTTTGAAATGCCGTGCGTGCGAGTCTACTACGTCGTGCGACGCTTTAGAGCGCCGCGCAGCGTAGTATACCCTGCACAGAATGCTGGTTTTGTTTTGTAAAAGAGGTTTTGGGTCAGATCCTAACCAAAAGGGTTAGGCCTGAAGACGTAAGGGTCCCCTCAGGGCTAGGACAGAGCCTAGCCTAAGGAAACTTGGTTTTTACCTTTGATCTTGAGCTTGAATGAGTGTTGATGATGATGGATGAACGTCGGAAGGTTGGAGAAGAAAATAGACGTATGGGTGTGTGTAGTAGATGGGTGTATTGGGTGGTTGGGGCCTCAAAGTTAGTAAGGGACTAACTTCAATGGTGAGGAGAAAAATGGAGCAAAAGGCCTAGAGAATGTCTTTTGAGAGCAACATTCTCAAGGCTTGGAAATGGGAAAGTGGGTGTGAAAGCAAGAAGAGAGAGAAAGGGTATAATGGTGATCAAGGGCCCTTTTCCCTTGAGTGGAGGGGTGTATTTATAGGTAAGAGCCTTGGATTTTGAATTTCAAATGTTGGAGGTATTTTCTGGGCGGGCCAGAAGTGTGCTTTCGGCTGAGCCGTATTGCAGCTGTGGCTCAAATAGGTGTGACCGACAGCTTTCTGAGCCAGTCAGAACTTTACCTAAAATGCCGTGTGGCTAACCTCATGACCGCGTGCGGCGTATTAACTTTCGATACGCCGTGCGGTGTAGAAGTGTCACGCGCGGCATTACAGGTTCACTCCAGGGCTTTTAGGCTTTCTCTGGGCTTTTTTGGGCTTTTGGGTTTGTTTAGGGCTGATGGCTCATTTGGGCTGATGATCTGTTTGGGGTTAAGGGAATCCTTCATTCAAGCTCGCAAAGGTTTCGTTTCCTTTATTTCATCATCGGGGTGAACAAAGACCCTTCAAGGTCCGGATTGGGGTGTCTACAGCTCTGTTAACCCAACAAGGATTGCACAAGGCTTTGTTAGGCAAGACTAGTTCTGGAATCAAAGAGGAAGATTGGGATGATACGGATGCCAAAGCTCTGAGTTCTATTCAGTTGAGTCTGGCAGATGACGTTCTTCGCGAGGTGGAAGAAGAAATTTCAGCAGCAGGAATTTGGCTGAAGTTGGAAGGCATATATATGACGAAGTCGCTCACCAACAGGTTATATCTTAAACAACGTCTTTATACATTTCGTATGCGAGAAGGTATACCTGTTAAGGATCATTTAGACGAGTTCAATCGTATTATTATGGATCTGAAAAATATTAATAGTAAAATTAAGGATGAGGACCAAACCCTAATTTTGCTATGTTTTTTACCACTTTCGTATGAGCACTTTGTTACAACCCTATTGTATGGCAAAGACACAATATCCATGGAAGATGTTAAGCCCAGTCTTTATTCGAAAGAATTAAGGAAAAAGGTGTCAGGTGAGGGTGATGCACATGCGGAGGGTTTGTTTGTTAGGGAAAGAACAACAGAAAGGGAGGAGTCGGGTAATAGGGGAAGATCTAGGTCATCAGGTAAGAAGAAGGGAAAGTGCAATTATTGCAAGAAATCCGGGCACTGGAAAAAAGACTGTTTAAAACTCAAGGAGAAAGAAAAAGAAGACCAGAAAGGGGGTAAAGTAATTGCTGGAATTGCTGAAAGTTCAGATGAGTCAGATAACGTGTTATCGGTTACAGCGGACGATTCTCGCTCTAATACCGAGTGGATTATGGATTATGGATGTTCATACCACATGTGTCCGCATAGAGAGTGGTTTTCTACTTATAAGGCGGTTAATGGTGGTACAGTTTTGATGGGCAACAACATGACCTGTAAGACTGTTGGTTCAGAAACGATTCAGCTTAGGATGCATGACGGTATTATTAGGACTTTATCTGAGGTTTGACATGTTCCGGATTTGAAGAAAAATCTTATCTCTCTGGGTGCTCTTGATTCTTATTGTTGTAAATTACTCGGTGAATGTGGAGTTTTGAAAGTCTCAAGAGGTGCATTAGTACTAATGAAGGGTCAAAAGCATGGTAACCTTTATACACTCTAGGGCAGTACAGTTCTAGGTGCTGCAGCAACGGTTGCTTCATCCAAAGTTTCAGATTTAGACTTGACTCATTTGTGGTATATGCGCCTTGGGCATATGAGCGAGAGAGGGATGACAATTTTGAGCAAACAAGGTTTGCTATGTGGCTAGAAAATTGAGAAGCTGAATTTCTTTGAGCATTGTGTCTACGGCAAGCAATGCAGGGTAAAATTCAGTACAGCTGTTCATCGCACCAAAGGCACAGTGGATTATTTTCACTCGGATCTTTGGGGTCCCGCAGAGGTAAATTCTAAAGGTGGTTTTCGCTATTTTATGAGAATTATCGATGATTTCTCTCGTAAGGTTTGGGTGTATATATTGAAACATAAGAATGACGCCTTTAATACATTCAAACAATTTAAAACTTTGATTAAGAATTAGACTGGTAAGAAAATAAAACGTTTGAGAACTGACAATGGTATGGAGTTTTGTCTTGGTGAGTTTGATAGGTTCTACAGTGATGAGGGCATTGTGAGGCATCACACAGTGAGAAAAAACCCCCAGTAGAATGGTGTGGCTGAACGAATGAATAGAACTATTTTGGAGAAGGCACGTTGTATGTTGTCCAATTCCGAATTGGGCAAAGAATTTTGGGCTGAAACCGTTTCCACGACATGCTATTTGGTGAACAGGTTTCCGTCAACTGTTATTGAGTGTAAGACTCCGTTTGAGGTATGGTCAGGTCATCCAACTGATTATTCTGTGTTGCGTGTTTTTGGGTGTCCAGCTTACGCTCATGTGAATGAGGGTAAATTGGAGTCACAGGCCAAGAAGTGTATTTTCTTGGGTTATGCAGCAGGTGTCAAAGGGTACAGATTATGGTGCTCTGATGATTCGATGTTTTTGATTAGCAGGGATGTGACTTTTGATGAAAATTATCTGATTAAGGGGTCTAAGCAGGTTAAGGATACAGTTTAGGAACAAAGTGTTCCAAAGCAGGTGGAGTTTTTAAGTGAATCTTCCGACTCAAGGAAGAAACACATTGAAAAGCCAATTGAAGAGGAGTTCAAGAGTTCAGACACAGAGATTGATGCGTTAGTTGAGCAACCACGCACTATTGCTAAAGATAGACCAAGGAGGGAGATTTGGCCTCCTGAAAGGTATTCGGCTTATTCTGAGATGGTGGCCTATGCTTTATCAGTTGCTGAAACAGTTGAGTATGAGGAGCCTTCAAGCTATATAAAAGCTGTTTCGAGCGCTGAGTCTGCACAGTGGTCTGTTACTATGAATGAGGAGATTGAGTCTCTTCAGAAGAATCAAACATGGGAGTTAGTAGAACCGCTGAAAGGGAAGAGGATTGTTGGGTGCAAGTGGGTCTTCAAGCGCAAACCAGGTATTCCAGGGGTAGAAAATGCTCGGTTCAAAGCTCGGTTAGTGGCGAAAGGATACAACCAGAAGGAGTGTGTTGACTACAATGAGGTATTTTCATCAGTTGTAAAACATAGTTCCATTCGCACTTTACTTGCTATTGTTGTTTGTTATGATCTTGAGTTAGAGCAACTTGATGTCAAAACTGCGTTTTTGCATGGCGAGCTTGAGGAACAGATTTATATGCGTCAGCCTGAGGGATTTGTTGTTTCTGGTAAGGAGGATCACGTTTGTTTACTTCGTAAGTCTTTGTATGGCCTCAAACAATCCCCTAAATAGTGGTATAAGTGGTTTGATACTTTTATGATAAGCCAGTCATATTCAAGAAGTGAGTATGACAGTTATGTGTATTTTCGAAAACTTCCAGATGGTTCGTTTGTTTATCTACCGTTGTATGTTGATAATATGCTTATTGCTGCCAAAAGTGTATCAGAAATCAACAGGTTGAAACAACAGTTAGGTGGTGAATTTAGATGAAAGATTTGGGTGCGGCAAAACGTATTTTAGGTATGGAGATTTGCAGAGATCGAGTAGCTGGCAAATAATTTTTGAATCAGAAGTTTTATGTTCTTAAAGTGCTTGAGCGCTTTGCCATGCAGAACTCGAAGTCAGTCAGTACCCCTTTGACAGCACACTTTCGACTTTCAGCTGAGTTGTCACCATAGTCGGAGGATGAGGACAAGTACATCTCAGGTTCCATATTCGTGCACAGTTGGGAGCCTTATGTACGCCATGGTATGTACTCGTCCGGATATTTCATATGCAGTTAGTGTCGTTAGTCGTTATATGGGGCGTCCAGGAAAGGCACATCGGGAGGATGTGAAATGGATACTACGGTATTTGTGCGGAACTACAGGTGTTGGTCTATTATTTGGGGTTGCCAATTCTAGTGATCATGTTGTTGGTTATGTTGATTCGGATTTTGCCGGTGACCACGATAAGAGGAGGTCTCCGACAGGTTATGTCTTTACTCTGTCCGGAAGTGCCATTAGTTAGAAAGCTACTTTACAGGCTACAGTCGCGCTATCTACAACAGAAGCAGAGTATATGGCCATTGCTGAAGCTGTGAAGGAGGCATTGTGGATGAGAGGTTTATTTTGTGAGCTTGGTCTTGCACAGGGTATGAGTTCAGTATTTTGTGATTCACAGAGTGTTATACATTTGACTACAAATCTGATGCATCATGAGAGGACCAAGCATATTGATGTTCGATATCACTTCGTTCGGGATATCATCTCACAGAAGCAAGTTGAGGTGAAGAAAGTGGGTACGACAGATAACCCAGCAGATATGTTGACTAAACAAACCAGTTCCAGTTGCCAAGTTCAAGTATTGTTTGGGCTTGCGTGGTATTTGCAGTTGATCACTCCTCGATCGAGGGCATTTGGCGAGTGAGAGGTTAGAAGGGGAGAGCTATATTTGGTGATTTGGTTTAGTGGAATTCAAGTAAAGGTAGAGAATTGTTGGGAATGCCTTATATTCTTTAGTCCCACATTGGTTAATTATGTTGTTCCCGTTTTTGTAGCCTATTATAAATAGGACTTTTGGGGGACTTCTATAGATTATCTTTTGGGCTCTCATATTGTGGCCTTTCTAGAGTTACGGATTACAACCGGTTCTTTGTATCTATTCTTCACGTTGGTTAGTGAATCTTCTCTCTATTCGCCCGTGGACGTACCCATCTTGGGGAATCACGTATATCTTGTGTCTTTGTAATTTTTTGTTTAGTTTTCAATTTCTCGTTCTTAACTTGCATTCATAGCGTTCGTTACAACAGTTAGAAATAGTAGTGATTTAGATTAATAAAAAACAACAATTTTCCTAAAAAAGTTTTAAAATGAAAACAAATTTTTTTTATTTGTATACTCATTAACATTTGGAAGGATAATATTATAAATTCATATCACAAGAAGACAAAAAAGAAAATGTGGGAGTATAAAAAAAGGGAGTGTGAAAATCACTACCCCATTGCTAACTATAGCAACATTTTAATTTTGGTTCGATCATTACGGATGCTCTCATACAGAGATGAAAAGAAGACATGGTATGGGTTTGCATGCATGCATATCTATATCATTATGTCTAACGACACTTCGGCGAAATCAAATTAAATTTGCATCCTCTCTCTTGCTCTACAACCCAAGGGCATAGTATAATTTTTTGTGTGGCACCACGTGGTTTTCCTTTCCCAAATAGGAGTAAAAGATATTCCCTCCGTCTCTTTTTAAGTATTCCGCTTCATAACTTCAACTTATTAAGAAAATATCATCATTAAAATTTTCACATTAACTTTTACCTTCACTTTTCCTACTTACTCTCTATGGAGACATCATTATTACACTTTTACTCACTAACTTTTCAAAATGGAATCTACTTTTAGGGACAAAATAAAAAATGTATCAATTTTTACCCACTACCTTTACAAAATAGATACTTTTTTAAGAGAGCTAAAAATGAAATACTGAACTTTAAAAAAAAAACGAAGGAATATGTCAAGACAAAAATGGGGCCACCGCTGGCAATAATTCACGGTGCTGAATACCATTAACAATTGAGAAAGAGATGATTCGATTCCCATTAACTTTTTTTTTTTTTTTTTTATCATCGATTCCCATTAACTGATTGGACAGTTGGGGTGGAAGAGAACATTGATCCACACGAAAAATTATACTATGCCCTTGGGCATGGTCACTTGGTGCCCAGGGACTCTCTGCACCATACAAATATGTGTGGATCACTAAAATGTGTGGTGCAGAGAGCCTTTAGGACATCATGTGGTTATACACCAGGGGTATGGAATAATCTCTCCTATCACACCGTTTTCCTTTCCACCTTTTTCCCTGATAAATTTGTAAGAGCATACACAATGAGTTTAGCAAAACAAAAATAGTACTTTTCTCCGTCCCTTTATAAGTGTTCAGTTTTGAAATTTGAACTTATTAAAAAGACATCATTATTACATGTTTTACTTCAATTTTTATCTCCACTTTTCATCCTACCTTCTATGGATACATCGTCATTACATTTTTGCTCACTAACTTTTTAAAATAGAATCTAATTTTAGGGGCAAAAAGAAAAATTCATCAACTTTTACCCACTAACTTTACAAAACGGACATTTATTAAGGGACAGTCCAAAATGAAATACTAGACTCTAAAAAATGGACAGAGGAAGTATATTTTTTTGAGTCACAATACTTGTGTTAGTTTGTTTTTCAGATTGTGGTAAATTTTATAATGTGCTAGCATGTGTGCCAAGTTTGGCAAAGAAACTAGTAAACAACAAGTGAGTCTCATAGCTATAAATTCAAATTCCAACCATAAAACAAAAATGCCATGTCTTAGCACTCACTTTGTGGGACCTACATTTTATCCCAATACACACTTTAAGAAACATTTTAACATAAAAATAAATATACCAAACCCGTTGATATACGTATTCGTGTATACACTAAGCACACATTTGTGGGAATCACTTTTTATCCTAAAACACACTTTAAAAAATATTTTATCACATAAATATACCAAACTCATTGCAGATACTATAACATCCTTTGTTAGTTGCCATCCGAGTAACATGAAATTTGGCACACTTAAAAAAACGAAAGGTTCCCACAATCTAATAAGTGGGTTTAGAAAGAGCTCACGAATGGACAAAACTTGACGGTCCATTACATTTCAGAGATTGGATAGGATTTTCTCCTAACAAAAGAAACATCATCGCCACAAGAGGGATCGATCTTATTCAAGAGTCATTATACAAATCAATGGCCTCCCAAAACACACAAGGGACAAGAAATTGGAAGCTAATCACCCAAAGCAACTTAGGTGTGGACTGTGGACAAAAAAGGAAATTGATTGTAGAGACCCGCATTTTTTTTAAGCCATTTTTTTTTTCTTTTGTAAACGTACGGCCCGTCGAGATAGACGGTGCGGATATTCGGTGTGACGTCTTCGTGGGAGGATATAAGGGTAATTGTGCAAGAGGTGCACGTGTGTGTGTGTGTGGGGTGGGAGCATGGGATTACTCCCCATGCCAATAATTTCCCCAGGAGCTCCGTTCCAGAAACTTTCTTAAAAAATAAGCAGCTTATTTCACATTTTCAAACTAAAAAATAATGTAAATGGAAAATATTTTTTTTATTTTTTTTACACCGTATTAAAGATTTTGATGAGATCTATCAAACAAGATCCATTGTGGTAGGAAAATTATTTGTATAAACACATTATTTTTGAGCTTGAAATTGCCTTCTTAAAAAATAAGCAGCTTATTCCCGTTCTGGAACGGAGCCTTTCCCTTCTTTTTTAAAAAGTATTTTTTCTTCAATTTTCAAACTCAAATATAATGAAAATGAAAAATGATTTTTTAATTTTTTTTGCACCGAATAAAAGATTTCAATGAGATCTATCAAACAAGATCCATATTGGTAGAAAAATTATTTGCGTAAATATATGATTTTTGAGCTTAAAATTACCTTCTTTTTCTAAAAGTTACTTTTTTGAGAAACCGGAACACCACCTAACTTTCTCCCATTTTCTCCCCCTCACTCCTTCGGCTCTCTGTCTCTCACTCCTCTCCTCCGAAAACTCTCTTCTCTTCTCTTCTCTCTCTTCGATTTAATCCACCTAGGGTGTGATTCCGGACAAGGTCCAAGAATTAAAGTTGCTATATGGAGCACGGGCTTTCCGAATATCCAAGAAAAATCATGATCGGACCGCGTGGGAGCTCGGTTGACTTGGTCAAAGGTTCGGGTTTTTGCTCAAAACCCATGAGGTAGGGATTTCTTACTCTTGTTATGCGTTTATACGGTGTTTATGTACCTAGATCGTGCCTTGTTTCGTTGTTTGAGATTGTTTCTTTCATTCCGGAATTTCTGCAGAACAGGTCTCTGTTTTTGAGGGTTTTTCATCTTCTTAAACCTGGAATTGATATTTGGTCTCTTCATATGAAATAGAGTAGACTTGAAGCTCGTTTTAATTCCGCAAGAATCACCCGAAACCGTTGAGAATTGAATTTATGGTGATTTTTAGAAAACTGGTCTGCAATCTGTCTCGTGTTCTGCTGTTCTGAGTTTTCGCCCAACTTCGAATGGCTGTAACTTTCTCGTCTGATGTCCGATTCATGTAAATTTTACATCGATTCGAAGGTCTTGAAGTCAGCTTTCATTTGCCACCAGAATTGTCTTAAAACTCTTAGTACACAGAAAGTTATGATCGTTTGAGTGGAGGTGTGTCAATCTGTCCTGCTGCGTGACAGATTCGTATTGCTTCAGTGAATATCTATTTAACCATCCTTGGAGTGCAGATTTGACTAGGGTTCCTTCATACCTTTTAAGCGTCGTTCAATTGCGCAACTTTTGGGACGGGAATCGTTCAAAAGTATTAAGAACTCGATTTATAGTGAATTATAGAAGATTGAGCTGAAATCTGGAAATCCGGACAGCGAACAGAGCTGCGTTTTTCATCGTTTGTTATGGTTAAACGACGCTATTGGTTATGGGTCTTTATGGGTTTTAAAGATTGGTAAGTTAGTGATCTTTGGGCGTTGGAATCATTGAAAAATATTGAGTATGGAATTTTTAATGAGTTATCGAACACTGACTGCTCTCTGGGACAGTTTTGGTCCGTTAGTTCTCGTTCGTCCGTTTTGACTCCCGATCACTTCTAATCCTTTTTAAACATCGTTAAACCATCCCTAAGCTTGATTATTCGAGTTCCAATGATTCGTTGATCATTCGGATTCCCTTAAACTTTTTGGCGCTTATTCCATGAGGTCTAAGTATTAATATTAGCGGGTAGTATGTTGTAGAATCGCTAAGAGGTTGGTACGATATTGTGACATACTACGAGAAAAAGGCGTGTACTCTTTTATCAGTCGATGTTCTGTTATGATTGATTGTTTGGAATACATTGAAATGTGATTATCGATGTGAGTTTAACCTATAAGTTGGTTTGATGGACGTGCTTTATTGTGTAATGAGATTATGAGAATTATTTGTTGAAGGGTTTGTGTGATTGTTGGGATTTAAGTGGCTGTAATTGAGAATTGAAACGAGAAAGTGACTGCAACGCAAGGGGTGGTAATGCTGTGACTAGATAATGGGTGATGTTGACTGCAACGCAAGGGGTGGTAATGCAGACTGCAACGCAAGAGATGGAAATGCAGAGTGATTGAGACTATGAGAAGTGTTGAAATGGTTGCGAACCTATTGTAAGTACGTTTGATTGATGTGAGTATATTAATGTTTCTACGTGACATGCGGACTGTTAGGGACACTTACAAGGTGTTTGGAACCCTTTGGCTGTAGATTATCTTCCGTTGTGATAAACCCATGTTTCTCATGTTCACTTATCGAATTATTTCATTCTTTGTGCATACTTCGTCGTATTCTTCATATAGCTTGAGTATAGATTTCTCTACTGGGCTTGTGTAGCTCAACCTATCATTTTCAGGTACAAAGCGAGGAGGTTGGTATGGCGTGCGTGTCGTGCTTGTTGACCTTGTCTTTCGAAAGTATAAAAGAGGCGATTATCTGCATTTGTCTTGAATGAAGTATTTGAAAGAACGATTATTGTAAATTGTAATATTATTTTTGGTATCTTTAAACTTGGGGCTTCGACCCAGGATTGTAACATTTGAATTTAAATTTGAGAATAGGGGAAGAAATGTCATTTGGGTATTATCGATATTCCGGTAGTGGTTTTATTTATTGTAAAAGATTATTACTTATGTTGAAAATCGAGGGCGTGACATTGATATTCGCACTCTATTTTTTATTGATGAAGCTTCACTTTGTTCATGAAGTTACTAGTAACTTCACATTAAAATTAGAACGCTATCATTAAAAAATGAAACGCGAAAATCAATTTTTGACAAAAAATTATGACAAATTTATATATCAGCGTAAGTCCACGAATGTCTTGAGAACTTCCATCTGTCTACTGCTTTTAAAACAGGGCAAATTTTAAAAAAGTCCCTGAACTTTTAGAAACTTTATAAAAAAATATCTGAACTTTAATTAATGATAAAAAGACACCTTAATTTACCATTCCGTTAACAATAAAACCCTTGCCATCCAATTCTATCAATTTGTAACGGATGGAGCTAACGGAAGGCGTTAAACCTTCTTCTTTTTTAACTTTTTATTTCAAAAAATTATTTTTAACTCTTTTTTAAGTAATAATTAACTATGCAATAAATTTTTTATTACTATTTATTAAAAATTACTTTAACCCTTTTTTTACTTTCAATTTTTACTTTTCCCCCCTCTCTCTGTCTCTCCTCTTTTCTTTTTTTATAAATATTTTACTACACACCACAACCAACTTCTAGCCTCAATTTCAAAAATACAAAATTACTTTTAACCTGCTTTTTTTAACCTTCCTTTTTTTTACTTTTTATTTTTAAAAAATTACTTTTAACTCTTTTTTTAGTAAATAAATATGCAATAAAGTTTTTTCCCCTTACTATTTATCAAAAATTGCTTTAGTTCCACTTTTTAATATTTAAAAAATAACTTTAACCCCTATTTTTACATTAAAAATTATATGTCTCTCCTTCTCTATCTCTCTCTCAAGTGAAACTCTCTTTCTTCTCCGTGTGATTTAGGGTTTGAATTTCGGAAAAATTTGAAAATTTTCTTTCAGTTGGTTATAAGGTTGATTGGTCATGTGTAGTCAAAATTTAAAAAAAAAAAAAAAGGAGGAAGAGAGGAGGAGGGGATTTAAAGTAGTTTTCGTAAAGAGTTTAAAAAAATGGAGGTGAAAGTAAGTTTTGAAAAATAGTAAGGGAAAAAAAACTCTATTGCATATTTATTTATTACTAAAAAAGAGTTAAAAAATAATTTTCTAAAATAAAAAATAAAAAGGAGGTTAAAAGTAATTTCAAAATTTGAAATTGGGCTAGGGCTTCGGCAGTTGGTTGCGGAGTTGATTGGTGATACGAAGTCAAAATTCTAAAAAAAAGGGAGTGAGAGAGAAAGAGGGGGTAAAATTTGAAAGTAAAAGAGGGGGGGGGGGGGGGGGGGGGGGGGGGGGGTTGCTGATTAAAGTTATTTTTGTTAATAGTAAAAAGTATGATTAAACTATTTTTTGGTAAATAGTAAGAAAAAAAAGTGCTTTATTGCCTATTTACTTACTACTAAAAAAAGAAAGAGTTAAAGTAATTTTTGGAAGTAAAAAGTGAAAAAAAAGAAGGTTACCGCATTCCCCGTTGGCTCCATCTGTTACAAATTGTCAGAATTGGACGACGGGGGATTTATTATTAACGGAATGGTAAGTTCAGGTGTGTTTTTGTCATTAGTTAAAGTCCAAGTGTTTTTTTGTAAAGTTTCTAAAAGTTTAGGAGCTTTTTTAAAATTTTCCCTTTAAAACACCAAGAAGTTGGAACCATCCCGTAACCTAACTGAAATTGCGAGTTTCTTGTATCTATTCTAATATATAGAGGGAGAGCAATAGTTTGGTGTCTCCTATTTTGTGTCACAAATTTTCATCTTCCAAATTTATCGTTCTAGAATCTTTTTATTCACAAGTTAAATGCCATTCTTCTTCAATAACTGAAAGGACAAAGGCGTAAAAAGTCCACCCACAAACTGCTCCACTATGTAACTACAAATAACTGTTGTACTTTATCATCTTCCAAATTTATCCTTCTAGAATCTTTTATTCACAAGTTAAATGCCAATCTTCTTCAATAATTGAAAGGACAAAGGCGTAAAAAGTCCACCCACAAACTGCCCCACTATGTAACTGCAAATAACTGTTGTGCATGGTTATTGTTTCCTCTTCCCATCTTTGCTATTGCCAGCACCCGAGGAAACCAAAAAAACACAAAAAACCTACTGACTCTCTCTCATCGATTGTTGCAAGGATGTATAGGCTTGGACCAAAAATGTTAGATTCTCTCTCTCTCTCTCTCTTCAAAATTGGAATTGATTTTCTTTTCTACTGTATGTTTGAATTATATTTTTCTGACAGGGAGTGAATTTGCGTTTTTAACAATTTGATGGTTTTGTTGGGACAATCCTTTGGAATGGTGTGATGGTAAATTTGTACTTTCCCTTAGGTATGTTTCTCTGAATTATTATATTTTGACAAAATATGCACAATATTTTCCCATTTATTATTTGTTTGATTGAATTTGAAAAAGATATGCAAAATCAAGACTTCTACACACATCGCATGTATCCCGACCCCTTTAACTAAAACCCAAATCCACTAGCGTTACACAGATATGTATAAATTTCTATATTAGTACATAGTAACAAAAGGGCTCATGTGCTTTTTGAATTCCCACATCTAAAAGCAAAAATAAATAAATAAATATATATATATATATCTCTTTCTCTAAAACAACCTACTTGGTCAACAACACAGTTTTGTCCTAACATAAAAAAGGGTTCAATGCATCTTTGAAAGAAACACTCCGCACTTTGGTATAGAGAAAAAAGTGTCGTGTCTTAATTTGCCCTAATTACCTACTCAAATTTCCCTAAACATTCTACTAGAGATCGGGGCACACGCATTGCTTGTGTAAGTCGGATTTTGACGAAATTTGTACAAATGCTTCTCACTTATTATTTGAACGAATTTTGATAAATTTTGTCAATATCCGACTTGCACATGCATCGCGTGTGCCCCAGCCTCTAGTATTATCAAGAGCCTGGGATCAGAGCCCGACATACTATCTGTTTACACCCGTTTTTGGCACCCAGTCCTGGACGAGTGTTGAATGGCTATTTAATTGAAATTCAATTAAATTGGGCCTTGAATTGAAGAATTATTGGATCGAAATTAATGGGCCAAAATTATACAAGTGGGCCCAACTAATTTTAATCTATTTTTCGGCCTGGAGATGGGGTTTATGGGTTGTGGGCCATGATCTGAAGAATCATTTACGAGGCCCAATCAGTTTATTATGGGAATAGGGCCTTGTGCATTTTAAATCTGTTCGAAAGGCCTATGACCATGGTGATTAAATTGCATTCTGGAAGGATCCCATGAAATTAGGAGAATGGGATCATGGGGGTTAAGAATCAACTGGCCATTTTAGCTATTTGACTTAGTCAAAATAACCATCACTCTTTGGTTCCCACGGAAATAGGAAATGGCGAAAACCCATTATCCCATTAACTGCCCATGATCTTGAAGAGCAAAAATAGGAGAGGCCCTCTAGCCTTTCTCAACTCCTGTTAACCACCCACCTCCACTTGATGGTGCAAACATGGGACACTTGGCACGATGAGATGAAGGCGGGAAATACACTAGCATGCAGAACCGTGGAGATGTTTGGCCTATAAATATTAGAACTCAAGAAGGCAAAAGGGTTCACACACCAATCAAGCTCAACGCTTAAAAACCAAAGCCTTCCCAGTGAAGCAACTATCTCACTTTTCTCACCTTTACTCAATTACTTCATCAAGTAATTCGGATTTTCTATCTCTCTTGTACCCCAACTTTATTATTACGACATAATAAAGTTATTCATATCTCTCTTGTATCCCCTACTTTATTATTACGACATAATAAAGTAATTCTACGTTGTTACTTCTTTTCCTACACGGTTAGAAAATTATTAAGTCCTCGCACGAAGAGGCAAAACCACGGATGCTTGCGACCTTAATGTGTGTCGTAGTAAAGAGTGCCCCAAGCGTAGGGCTAGGTCGGTTGTAGCATAATAAACTCGGAAGTCCGAGGTCGAATCCACAGGGAGCCAATGGAGCTAGGCCGGAGGTTTGATTTACGAAGGGTTTTTAACGTTAGGACCGCCAACCTTTAGTTCGGCTTTGAGACGGCCAACTTTTGAGTGATGAAAATTCTCTCTACCTCCTAACTTTAATGGAAAACAAAGATTGACTAGAAATTAAAAGCGGCAAGGTCTAGGGGTTCATTCCGCCCATAACTTAGGCCGTTCAATGCTTCTCTTTGATAACTCAAGTAAGAGTCATTGTCATTTGATCTCACTCGGAAGATTTAACCATGAAAATCAAGTTTAACTCATACAACGGAGTTTGGAAATGGAAAGGAACTCATTTAGGCATTTTATCAAACACATAGAGTGCCATGGTTCTAAGCATTGGGTGTGCCAAGGAGACTTGTCTACACCCAATCAAAGAAGTTAACAACCCTAAGTTTAGACCAAAGATTAGAGTTCAATAAGTTCTTTGAGGCATTTTGGCAAACACCTAGAGTGACATAGCTCCAAGCATTATGTGTGGCAAGAGATCAAGTCCTTGCCTACACATAATCAAAGAGGTTAACAACCCTAGGTTTTGTTACATAAAAATGAACTTAATCCATTCACAAACCACATTAAGCACAAGGAATAAGAGAAGCCATTAAACTACCCAAGTTATGGGGTAGAAATCACCCCAAGACCAAGCCAAGGAGGCTACCCCTCCATTAGAGATGAACTAAGCAAGAAAGATGAAGGAAATGCAAGAAACATGGTGAAAAACGAGATTAACAACTAAAACATATATTGAAATTAAGAGTACTTACATGATTCTTGAAGAAATTACATGGGAAATGGAAATCTAAGCTCAATCCATGGAGGAATGAGAGTAAAACCTAAGGAGGGAGGTAGAGAGAGAAAGGGAAGGGGGAGAAAATAAAAGATAACCTAATGAAATCAGGTCTGGGGGTATTTATATGCCCAACAAAATGTGTTACAAAAGTCTTAAATACCCCTAAGTTGTTGCTTGGTCGGGTACAAAATTCTGCAGAAAATTCCAGTTGGTACAGGTACTGCATTTTTGTGGTACCGGTACCAGTCCCGTTTGGAGCTTTTTGCACCGCTACTGATCTCTGGGTACAGGTACTGAGAATTTCAAGTACCGGTACCACCTGGACAATTTTGATCTTTCTTTGTTGCTTCACCCTATGCACGTCCCTTGGCCTTCCGATGTCCAGCACACATTCCAATGCTACTTTCCATCATTCTTGGGACTCGGTGATAGGGTGCCACATGGCCTCGGGGGTACAGCTACCCTTAGAGTTAATCCACGACGTCAAAACACGTCTTTTTCATGTGATTTGCCTGAAACTTATAAACACGACACCCTCGCACGAAATCAACGAATTTAGCAATTAAATGCATGGATGTGTGACAAAAATGAGAGAGATAAGCCCTGATATCAACACTTTTAAGGGCTTATCAACGGACCTTCACTGCAATCTAGCCCTTAGGTTGCAACACTATCGCCCTCACAGATCTAGAAGTCAGAACAGGGACGCCCAGTCCTTCACGTTGGATGCGACAAGTCCTGGCACGCCCGCTCAGTCCTTGAGCCACTTTCGGAGCTGAACATCTTTTTGGCACGCTCGGTGGGACCCTAATCGTCTAAGGGTTTTATTATGGCAAGGAAGCAACAGCAACAACAGTCGGATCCACAGAGTCCTGAGGGAGTGGCAGTCGATGTGCCATTACTTGAGGAAGCTAGCCCTGTGGTCAGTGCTCAAGATCTTCACGACGCTACCGACAGCGTCAAAAATTATATGTTTATGGCAGGACGCGAGATCTCCCACGACATTACACAGTCAATCTCTCAATCGTTCTCTCAGTCTTGGAATCTCTAGCCATAGCAGTCCACAAAATGATTGCTACACTTACAGAGAGGCTACCGCTCGCTCCTCAGCAGCAGGGTTTTCCACAGTTTGGTGTTTATGGCAACGGTCAAGACCAAGCTGGCCTACTGAGGGGACCTCCCCCTCCTCAAACGTTCTACCATGCTACCTCTTCTAACAGTCCTGCACTCGGGGGGCAAAACGAGAAAGGAGTTGTGATTGGAGGAGCCCAAACGCCTCTAGCAAATGACGAACGAAGGTTTGTTTTGGCAGAAGACCAGTCCAAACCTGACAAGACGGATAAAAGGCCTCTACAAGGAGGCCAGAGTTCTGGAAAAGGACAAAGGAGTTGCTCATACTCCTCAAGCCTCTGAGACTCGAGGGACAAGTTCAATCCAGAACCAGCAGGCACAAGAGGCACACCCACAGCCGCCTCCTATGCCAAACATGCTTGTAGGACGGGACCAAGTCCTGAACTTGCTCCAAGAGCAGTTAGGACCTGGTTTCAAACCTTTGGGAAGGCCAATGTACAGGAAGCCTCATACTGAAGAGGTGGACAATAAACCTTTCCCTAAGGGCTACAGAGTTCCAGACCTTCAACGGAGAAAGCATGCATTCAACGGTAGAGCACATTGCCAGGTTTCAAGTTCAATGCGGAGAAGCTGGGACCATCGATGCTATGAAGTTGAGTCTTTTTCCCAATTCTCTTATTGGGACAGCCTTTACGTGGTACATCAATCTTCCACCCAATTTCGTGCGGAGAGTTCAAATTTTTCGAGAAAGATAAACAGCCCATGGGGGTAGATGGCAATCCATTTCCTTCAGGGCTGAGCACAAATATGGTCTCTGTCAATATGAGAGACATGCCTAGGTCCGCTCCTAGGCAGAAGATAAGTTTGGGAGCCCCTTCCAGAGAAGTTCACAAGTCCAGCCCAGGTAGGTACTGGGATCCCTATTGTGATGAAAAGGATTTCAGGACTGAACGGATCAGGAGGTTTGAAAGGCAGAATTCATGGTGGTCCAGACCTATAGGGGTGAAGAAACCAGAGAAGCCAACTTGTTCCATGATATGTACAGAGTGTGGATATCATGCAAGTCCTAGCAGACTAGTCCTGAAGAGTATCATCGTGGGAAGGACTGAACCAAGGTCTGAGGAGCCACACAGGCCTAAGGGAAGAAGGGTTGCACGTGAATCAGTATTCAACCGAATTCAGCCAGGATTGGTCGAAGTTGAGGACGAACTTGACAACTTGAGGATATCTGTTCCTTCCAAAGGTAAACCGAGGGCTATGAGACCCCCAGCCACTCCTCCAAATGAATGGCATAGGGTTGAGCATCCCAAGTTTCCTTCTCCTCCTCCGCCTTTGTCTAGATCCCAGAAGAGGCGCCGCCAACGATTCAGGCAGGCGGTTAGAAGGGCTGAGGAAGAGACAGATTTGCTGGATGACCCAATGATCGAAGATGACCCCAAGGGGAAGTTGAAGATGGAAGTTCTAGCAGAGGAGCCTAAGGTTGAAATGCCTAAGGCTAAGAGAGTACACAAGCCCTTGGAAAGGACTGTGGAAGAGGCTATCATTGAGCCTCCTCCAAGGACTTTACCCAAGAAGCAAGTTCCTGCGGGGAAGACATACAAGGAGGCTGTTACTAAGACGCCTCTGAAACAAGCTACTGTATCCAAGAAACAGCCACTCTTGGAAAGAACTCTAGAGCAGGCTAGGATTGAGCCTCCTCCAAGACAAGTAACTTTGCTCAAGAAGACAGCCCTTGAACCAAGGAAACCAGACCCGGGGGGCAAGTCAAAATTGAATCCACAGGCCAAGGAGTTCAAGCCTGGCCAGGGTTCTAACATGCACTGCAACATGGTGGTGATCCTGCCGGCAGATCTGAAAGCCAAAGACAACACTCCAACAGCCTTGGAGGGGGATTTTATAGAAATGGGGCAGACAGCTGAGATTCTGAACGAGTCATTCTCTGTAGGACTAAACGGGCCTTCAGTGATTGTATTGAAGGACGAGACCGAGGGAAGGTCTGAGGATCGAGCAGCCAGCGTTATCTTTGAAAGGACAAGCCTTGCGATGAACAAACACATCAAGCCCTTGTATATTGCTGGTTGTCTTGATGGAATGCCAGTCAACCGTATCTTGGTGGATAATGGGTCTGCAACCAATCTCATTCCTAGGTTCATGATGCAGAAGCTTGGGAAGACTGATCAATACCTAGTCTCATGCACTTCAACCTTGACAGATTTCACTGGAAAGGAGACAGCTTGTCAAGGTATTCTGATCATGAATTTAACGGTAGGATCCAAGACATTGACAACACCTTTCTTTGTTGTTAATTCACACTCTTCGTTCAACGTTCTATTGGGGAGAGATTGGATTCACTTCTGTCTAGCAGTTCCCTCAACCCTTCACCAGTGTCTTATTTTTTGAAATCAAGACGACGTGGAGGTCATATGGGCTGACCGCAGACCTTTCCAGGCCTCTACTAACCATGCTGAGGCCCATTTATACGATGAAGGGGTTGGTCCATTGAAAGCGGCAGGTCTTGACAAGTATGGCCGCCACAAAGTAGCCCCTATACACGGTAACAGATCAGCTGAAGAGGTGAAGGCACTTTTTCAGGAGTTAATCGGTCCTATGATCACGGAGTCAAGCAGGTCGATTACAGCTTCATTCAAACGCCCTTCTCAATGTTAGTAAACCCTTCAGAGAAAGAGAAGAATGTGGTCCTTCAGGCCACGCTGTCGAAGTTTGAGGCCTACTTGCTTGAGAGGAGGCTAATGGGAAATGAAGAGTCAGAGGACGATCATTCGGCCTGTGCGGCCGAAGTGATCAATGAAGATGATAACCTGGTTGAAGATTTGGACGAAATCCGTTTGGAAGACCTTGAAGCAGCCCCAGCCAAGTTAGATGATCTGAAGGCTGATGTGCAAGATCCTTTGGAAGAAGTTAATCTGGGAGACTCAGAGAACCCCAGACCCGTATATATTATCCAACTTCTGCCAGAGGACGTCAAGGAGAAGTTCATCAAGCTCTTAAAGGAGTTCAAGTCCTGTTTTGCTTGGGATTATGAGGAGCTTCCAGGTCTGTCCATAAGTTTAGTGGAACACAAGCTGCCCATTCAACCAGGGTTCAAACCTTTCAAACAACCACCCAGGAGGATGTCCAATGAGGTCTATTTGCAGGTCAAGGACGAGATTGAACGCCTCTTTAATGCTGGGTTCATACGCACAGCCAGGTATGTTACTTGGCTCTCTAACATTGTGCCAGTCCTTAAGAAGAACGGCAAGGTCAGAGTATATGTGGACTTCAGAAACTTAAATTTGGTATCCCCAAAGGATGAATACCCAATGCCAGTCGTAGACCAGCTAGTCGACGGGGCTTCTGGTCACAAGGTTCTGTCCTTCATGGATGGACATTCTGGCTACAATCAGATCTTCATTGACGAGGCTGATACGGCTAAAACTGCTTTTAGGTGTCCCGGAGCCCTAGGGACCTTTGAGTGGGTTGTGATGCCCTTTGGCCTGAAGAATGCAGGTGCCACATTCCAGCGAGCTATGAACGCCATATTCCATGATTTCATTGGCCGTTTCATGGAGATCTACATCGACGATATCGTGGTCAAGTCTCAGTCCTACGATGAACATTTGGAGCACTTGAGGAGATCATTCTTGAGAATGCAACAGTTCGACTTGAAAGTGAATCCCTTGAAGTGTGCCTTCGGAGCCTCCGCAGGCAAATTCCTTGGATTTTTGTTCCATAACAGAGGGATTGAGGTTGACAAGAATAAGGCCAAAGCAATCATGGAAGCAAAGCCTCCTACCACCAAGAAGGAGTTGCAGAAGCTCTTGGGATCATTCAACTTCTTGAGAAGGTTCATCTCAAACCTAGCAGGAAAGGTCCAGGTTTTTTCTAAACTCTTAAAGCTGAAGGACCAAGACACTTTTGTGTGGGAGGAGAGCCATCAGAAGGCTTTTGATGAGATCAAAGGCTATTTAGCTCAAGCCCCAGTCCTTATGCCTCCCATCAAGAACAAGCCTTTGAAGCTCTACATCTCAGCAGGTGAAGGCTCTATTGGAGGCCTTCTAGCTCAAGACAACGCTCAAGGAAAGGAATAGACAGTTTATTATTTAAGTAGGTTGCTGACTCCATGTGAACGGAGATACAGTCCTATTGAAAAGATTTGTCTTGCCTTGTACTTTTCAGCAATAAAGTTGATGCACTACATGCTTCCTATTTTGGTTTATATCATGAGTAAAACAGACCTAGTTAAGTATTTGTTTTCTCGGCCCATCATGAGAGGCCGAATTGGCAAATGGTCTTTAGCTCTGATGGAATTCAGTTTTCAGTACATTCCTCAGAAAGCTGTAAAGGGCCAGGCCTTAGCAGATTTTCTTGCTGATCATCCATGCATGGATATCGGCGACGAATTTGAGATAGGACTGAGTACACTTGAAATATCACCCACTCTTTGGACACTGCTTTTTGATGGATCAAAGACTCAAGAGGTCTCAGGCTGTGGAGTAATTATCATTTCTCCCCAAGGCCTGAGGACTGAGCTGTCCTTTCAATTTGATTTCCCATGTACCAATAATCAAGCCGAATATGAAGCAGTCGTTATAGGCCTTGAAATCCTTAGGGATCTAGAGGCTAGAGAAGTAAGGGTTATTGGGGATTCAAACCTTATAATCAATCACTTGGCAGGAACATTTAAATGTTATAGTAAGGAGTTGGCTCCTTATTATATGGCAGCTGTGCAATTAATGCAAGATTTTGACAATGTGACTGTCAAACACGTCTCAAGGAGTATGAACACTGAAGCCAACAGATTGGCTCAGGCCTCAACAGGCCTAAAGCTATCTCCAGGAACTATTCACGAGATCATCACAGTCTAGAAGAGGTTGTTACCTTCTGTTAAGAGAAGGGGTCTAGGACTGGAGGTATTTACTTCAGACTTCACTGGAGAAGAGTCAGACGACGAACCCGAGAACGATTGGCGTACACCTATCATTTCTTTCCTTAAGAGGCCTCATCACAGAGCCTCTAGGAAGGTGAGAAGGAGAGCCATCAACTACATCCTCATTGGAGATGAATTATACAAGAAAAGCCCTGAAGATGACTTACTTTTAAGGTATTTAGGGCGCCCTGAGGCCATGAGGGTCATTAGTGAAATCCATGAAGGAGTTTGTGGAGCCCATCAATCAGGGATAAAGATGAGATGGCTAATCAGAAGGTATGGTTACTATTGGCCAACTATTTTGGATGATTGTATTCGTTTTTCCAAAAGATGTCAGCCCTGTCAAGCCCATGGCCCAATTCAGCATGTTCCTGCAGCTAATTACCATGCTGTAGTCAAACCTTGGCCATTTAGGGGCTGGACTCTTGACGTGATTGGTAAGATTTATCTTCCTTCTTCTGGAAATCATACTTACATCTTGGTAGCCACGGATTACTTTACTAAATGTGCGGAAGCAGTGCCATTAAAATCTGTGGATCAACAAGAAGTAATTAAGGTGATCAAGGAGAGAATCATCCATAGGTTTGGACTGCCTGAACACTTAGTTGCAGATAGGGGTACGATCTTCATGGGAGAACAAGTGGTTAATTTTGCTGCTCAGCAGAATATCGTTATGTCCAATTCTACTCCTTACTATGCACAAGGAAATGGTCAGGCCGAGTCCACCAATAGGACTCTGGTCAATATTATAGAAAAGATGGTGGAGGACAACCCAAGGGCTTGGCATGAATTACTTTCTGAGGCCTTATGGGCCTACAGAACCTCAAAGAAGGAGGCCACCAACATAACTCCTTATATGTTGGTATATGGACACGACCCAGTCCTACCAATGGAGGTTGTAGTAAAGTCAGCACGGATAGCATATCAAAATGGCCTCACTCCTGCAGATTATACTCAGGCCATGCTGATAGAGCTTGAGGACTTAGACGAAATCAGACTCACAGCCCTTGACCACATGTTGGTTCAGAAGAGAAGAGTTGCTAGGTCCTATGACAAACGTGTGAGAAAGAAGAGTTTCTCTGAAGGTGATTTAGTTTGGAAAGCTGTATTTCCTCTAAAGGAAAAGAATTCAAGGTATGGCAAGTGGTCCCTAACATGGGAAGGTCCATACCAGATCGCCAAAGTCCTTAGAGGTAACGTCTATCATCTTATGGATTTAAATGGTGGTCTGTATAAGCATTTGACAAATGGAAAGTACCTAAAACATCATTATCTCACTATGTGGGAAATGAGAGATTTTGGAGAAAATTGACCAAGCAAGTCGTAGAAATCTGCCAACAAGGCCTGAACAGAGGCCAACATATCAGTTTTTGCAAAAAACATAAAGGCCTCAAGGTTAGGCCACAAAATATTATCCAAACCATTGCCTTTGGCCAATTAAAGGAAAGTTCCAGACCAGGCAAGAGGCAAATAAGCTACTTATTACAGACCAAAATTCAAAAGTTAAAGTTTTCGAAGGACAAGACCTACAGAAGGCCTTCAAGACTGCTTTTGAGGTTTGTCCAGAAGGTGTCAAGGCTGGCAAGTTGAGCTTCAAGAGTTTCCCGCTTTACACGAAGACTTGGAACTTCTTCGACCAAGAGATTCAGCTTCATTTTCTGACTCTTTGATCCAGCCTTCAGCTCATCATGATGTTGGGCCAGGATTTTTGATTCCTTCCGAAAGTCTTCCAGTCGGCCTTCAGCTTGTGCCAATTGGGTTTTAAGGGCCTGAATTTCATTAGACGTAGTAGTGATGCTTGCTTCATTGACTTTAATGTCTTCCTTCAATTGGTTCCATTCGGAACTAAATTTAGTAAGCTCCATATCAACCAGGTCCAGTTTTGCCAACTTGGCCAACTTGGCGTTTATCTTTTAAAGCTCGTGACTAGAGGAGTCATGGGTCTTGATCATGCAAGGGAATTCTTTGTGGAAGTATTGGAGGGAAGTCTCTTCTATCCCCAGGGCTTGGGACTTCACCAACACATCCATGGCCTTTTTGATGTTAGAGGTGCGAGCAGGATGAGCGATGGCCTTGAAATTTTGAAGGAGGGCCATCCTAAGGGCTGTTTTGGCCTCAGCAACCTCCTCTAGAGTGAACTGAGATTGAGAAGTGGAGTCGAGGCCACTGCCTGAGGTACCAGAGGTGGCTGCCTTCAGCAGGTCCTGGGCAGACTTGAACAAGGAATCCAGGTCTTCATCTTCATCCTCCTCCGGCACATGGGCAAACTTAAGATTATCGGGAAGGTCGACCGTAGGAATGGGTTTGGTTGCTGGAGAGCTGGGCTTCTCTGGACTCATAGAAGAGGCTTCATGTTCAGGTTCTTGATCAAGCATATCCAGCTCTTTGTCTTCTGTCTCCTTTTCTTCCTCAAAGTAATCATCAAGTTCCTTGGGGTTAAACACCAGAGGGGTTAGATAGTAGTAGGGAGCCATAAATGTTGATGAGTTTATGTCACAATACATCCTTACCATGGGATTGCCCTCAGTGGCAGACACGGTGTTTTCAGAATCAGTTGGAGTAGGTTTTTTCTTTCTTAGCCTCCTCTTGGTAGGGGCAGAGTCAGCTTGCCCTTCCTTAACTTTAGAGGTCGCCTGTAAGGGAGAAGAGTCAGTAAAGTGTTTTGATGAGGTCAAGGGTAGAACCAATAAGAGTACAAACCTTCCCCGAAGGGTCAGATTTGGGAGAACTAGTTTTGGCACTGCTCCTTGTTCTACCAGCCACAGTGGTTTGAGGAACCTGTGATGAGATTTGAGGTATAAGTAACTTACTTGGGGAATAGGGAGATGCTAAAGGAGTTTACCTTTGGTGCCTGCCTGCGCACGAGCATTTTAGTCCTTTTGGGTTTCTGTGGGACAGGATCAGTAGGGGCCTCATCTGGGATACTCTAGCTCTGGACCTGGAAACAAGGAGGAGATTAGTCCAAGTATTAGAATAATTCAAGAAAGTCACAACAGCAAAAATGTGGAATTTACCTTTTCTTTTGATACTCAAGGAGGGTGAAGGACTGATCTGTTGCAAAGGTACAGTGATGCCTGGCTCGGGAACACCAGCAGGTTGAGGAAAGAGCTTGGTTAAAACCTCCAGATAGGGAGCATAGAAATGCATTTTCGCATAATCTCCCCACCATTTGTCAAATTTGGTTCCCTTATCAGTGCGTTCCACGAAGGTGTGAAGGGCAAAGTTCTTTCTCAGCTCAGGGAGGAGGTTTCTAACTCTTTCCAGTTCTCTCGGTTGGATCACAGGCCTATCACTAAAATCCTCATTCAAAGATTGGTATGGAGGCACAGGGGTGAGTTGGCAGAGGCCAAATTGCCGAGCAAATTGTGCTGCATTGTAGTACTCAACCCCACATTTATAGTTGGTCGGGGTGAAAGCCATTCCATACATAAGGTCTCGAGAAATCATAAAACTGCTCCAGATCTCAAAGTGATCATCAAAATCATCCCCTGGGTCTGAAGCCCCTCTTTTTAACCACCAAGGTACAGTGTCTCTTTCAAAAGGTATCTAATTTTTCCCCATTCCCACAAGCTCATGAAAGAAAAACTTGAAATAAACGCCAAATGCATATCGAGGTCCACGGGCGTCAGCGTAGTGGAGTCTGTAACAAGTGTTTTCTGATTTCTTGTTCATGGGGGGAGCATACTTGGGAAAGTAGGACCACAACCATAGGGTTATGATCCATAGGGGGCCAGGGGCAAAGATGAACTTGTTATTGATTAATTCTTTCATGCCTCGGTAAAGATGGGCCAAGACCAAGGGGCCTAGTGCCAGCTTCTGTCCTGAAGCTAGGGCACAGGCCAAGTCGATAAAATCCTTGGTAACTCTGTTCGCGGAGACACAGAAAATGAACTTGTTCAACCAGTACAGAAGGAAAGCTACATGTTCATCATCCTCAACGGGGCCTTTCTTAGTATAATGGTTGATAAAAGGGGCATAAGACAAGGGGTCCTTATATTCAAAGTAGGAGAGTTCAAACCCAATTAGAGGATATATTTTGGAACTTGAGAAGTTGTTAGGCGTGTTGATTGCCTGATTATCTTTTTAATTACAAGCGTTTGAAAAGATGAGAAGACTTTTTAGGCTAAGTGAGCCTAATTATCTTTTTTGTTTTTCCCAAACCCAATGATAAGGACTCGTTTGGCTTGCCAAAAAACCGTGCTCTGTCTTAACTACAAGCCTAGATCTTGAACAAGATCAAGGCCTGGGGGGGCATTGTTTACACCCGTTTTTGGCACCCAGTCCTGGACGAGCGTTGAATGGCTATTTAATTGAAATTCAATTAAATTGGGCCTTGAATTGAAGAATTATTGGATCGAAATTAATGGGCCAAAATGATACAAGTGGGCCCAACTAATTTTAATCTATTTTTCGGCCTGGAGATGGGGTTTATGGGTTGTGGGCCATGATCTGAAGAATCATTTACGAGGCCCAATCAGTTTATTATGGGAATAGGGCCTTGTGCATTTTAAATCTGTTCGAAAGGCCTATGACCATGGTGATTAAATTGCATTCTGGAAGGATCCCATGAAATTAGGAGAATGGGATCATGGGGGTTAAGAATCAACTGGCCATTTTAGCTATTTGACTTAGTCAAAATAACCATCACTCTTTGGTTCCCACGGAAATAGGAAATGGAGAAAACCCATTATCCCATTAACTACCCACGATCTTGAAGAGTAAAAATAGGAGAGACCCTCTAGCCTTTCTCAACTCCTGTTAACCACCCACCTCCACATGATGGTGCAAACATGGGACACTTGGCACGATGAGATGAAGGCGGGAAATACACTAGCATGCAGAACCGTGGAGATGTTTGGCCTATAAATATTAGAACTCAAGAAGGAAAAAAGGGTTCACACACCAATCAAGCTCAACGCTTAAAAACCAAAGCCTTCCCAGTGAAGCAACTATCTCACTTTTTTCACCTTTACTCAATTACTTCATCAAGTAATTCGGGTTTTCTACTCTTGTACCCCAACTTTATTATTACGACATAATAAAGTTATTCATATCTCTCTTGTATCCCCTACTTTATTATTACGACATAATAAAGTAATTCTACGTTGTTACTTCTTTTCCTACACGGTTAGGAAATTATTAAGTCCTCGCACGAAGAGGCAAAACTACGGACCTTCACTGCAATCCAGCCCTTAGGTTGCAGCACTATCGCCCTCACAGATCTAGAAGTCAGAACAGGGACGTCCAGTCCTTCATGTTGGACGCGACAAGTCCTGGCACGCCCGCTCAGTCCTTGAGCCACTTTCGGAGCCGAACACTATCACAACTGACAAATTTCAAACTCCAATTTTAATGCTGGGTGGCATTTACCGTTCAAAATCATCTCACACTTTGCCTAATCTTGATCATTCGTTTAAGTGTTGCAAGCCAGAAATTGCACTCATCCCAGTCGCTAGTGGGTAAGTTGCGCCTGTGCAAGGCAGGATAAATGCAAGGATCAAGACAAAAAAACAAAAGACATATAATAGGGGGAAAATGGTTGTAATTACTTTGATTTAAGGCAGAGAAATTGACGTAGGAGTGGTACCTGGATTTGGAGGGCAGTATCGAAATCACCGTTGTCCAAGAAAACTGAGAAAGCTGAACAAGCTTTTCAGCGGCATTTTTAGAGATGTCCCCTGCTGAGCTTGGCAAACAAGGCACCTATTTTCCTTGAATTATTCTTGATTTCCCACTTCTTAGCTGGGTTTGCACGTGAACCTCCCAGTGCTTCTGATGTCTCATTAAAAAGCAGCGTCAAGGTCATAGTGATAAGTCTTTGCTGGGCGCACTTTATTTACAAATGAGCCAAGCTCACATTAGATGAGGCTGTATCTGTACGTTGTATTTTTTTTTTTTTTGTGTGGTCATTTTCTCCATAATATGAAGATTTGAAATCACCCTTTTCTCGGATAAAAAAAAAAATTCACACTTTTCTAAAAATTACATCCTTTTTACCATTAAATAGTTTTAGCACTTATCCGTTCAATTGATAGGTTTGAAAAAAATACACATCGACACGTTTGACCTGTAAAGACCCGAGACTAACTAAAAAATCACAAAATGTAAAACAAAAGGAAAAGAAACACCGTTACCAGGTACATTTGAAGTATCAACTCTCTGTATTGTAGGTGGGGGTGAGGCAGGAGTTTTGTCTGGTTGAACTTGTGCTGGCTGAGTAGGGTTGCAGGGCTGTGTTGGACCCGTGGCAGGTCTTTGGACTCCTACACTAGTAACCGGCATAAATCCCCTAGATGCTGGTGTAACAACCCAGATTTTCGACCCAATTTTTTTATATATAAGATTTACAAATTTTATTCCAGTATGATTATTTTTAGTAAATTAATTATAAGGATTTTACTATAGTGTGAATTCCATGTGTGTATTGTGTGCCACATGCACGATAACCTTTTTCCAAAACAATTTTTTTTCTCTCTCTCTCTCTCTCTCTCTCTCTCTCTCTCTCTCTCTCTCTCTCTCTCTCTCTCTCTCTCTCTCTCTCTCTCTCTCTCTCTCTCTCTCTCTCTCTCTCTCTCTCTCCACCAAGCCAAACATCCCCCCTAGTCCTATTTTTTTGGCTAACCTTTTTTTTTTTCTTTTCAACCATTCAATTGCCACCCTTATCCCCTTCCTCCTTGCACCCCACTCCACCCCACCTCTATAAATACCTCTCTCCCTCTCCAAGTTCACAACACACAAAATCACAGCCACTGAAAAAAATAGTGGGATTCCAAGTTCCGCCCATGGAGCTAGGTCAAAAAAAAAAAGAAAGAAAGAAGGAAAGTGAGGTGGATTTCCGGTTCGCATTCACCCGAACCCGAATTCAGTTCACACCGCGCCCACCAAGTTCCGAAGCATTCCAGCAACGTCACCCGCTTGTCCGAAGTTAGTCCCAAATTAAAGTCTATCGTTCCGGTCATCTTCGTTCGGCCAAAATTTACCCAAACCGTTCGCCGTATTTTTCAATTGAATTCGAGGTATTATAATTCTTCTCCTACCATCTCCTAAGTATATTGAGTAATTGCGTATTATTTTCATGATCCGGATTGAAAGAGATCGATCTCGACGATGCGTGGCCGAGACCGGCTGTTCTTCTCTGTTTCATTTTAGTTTTTTTTAATTTTTTCGGCTATGATCAGGGAATTCCACGGATGGGTATCGAATTTTTTGATAAAATAACACTTTGATCCTCCTAAATTATTTGGTGTTCTAGTTTTGGTCCAAATGTATGATATATATTATAATTAGCCCTAAGTCTATTAAAGTTTAAGTTCCTTCGCCATATCCTGTTTTTCTTTTACTACGACTTAAGTTTTATAATCCTATCCGTCTCTTCTCTAAGTATATCAAGCGCTTACAAGTTGAATTTTATGTTCCGATATGAAACGGAATTGAATTGGTTGTCGCACGGTTGAAAATGGCCATTTCTTTTTCTTCTTTTTTTAACATGGTACAGTGAAACCGTCTCCTGGGTTTCAATTTAAAAAAAAAAACTACACTTTAACCCTTCTAATTTCATTAGTATATTATATCGGCCCAACTAATAGTAAGTTCCTCACTTAAAACCCCTTTTAACTTTCAAATGTATAATTTTGGCCCAAATTATTTTACAAAGTACTAGTACAAGCATACGTTTACTAATTTTTAATAATTAGATAAAAGTTTCTTGCTTATTTATTAACTTCTTGGCCATACAAGACTAAGGGCAACGGCCCATTCATAAAAAGTTTATGAATGCATTGCTTGTTATTGTTTAATTATTATTTTGATTAATTGTGCATTGCACCGATATTTGATTGGAATGCTAGATTGGACCCTAGAGACGTGGGGTGGTATGCGAATAGAAATCACCTAGACGATACTAGGAAATGAATAAATTGGAAAGTTTTCCTTTTAGAGATTGCCTGCAGGCGTGATTTTGAGATGTGTTGAGATTTGTGATGAGATTGGAACTGGCGGGAGTCCAGTGATGAATTGATAAACTGGCGGGAGTCCAGAGATGATTGTGATGATTGTGAAGTGGTATATAAGATAGGCGAACCCTAGTTATGATTCAGGAATGATAAGCTTACCCCTTGTTGTAGTTATTGGGATGCACACTCGGTATATAACTTAGGTGTATCTGCGACAGCAAAGGGAAGTGATCTCATGGGACCGAGCATGGCTAGCGGTTGGGGAGGAAAGATCTCATGGATGAGATCTTAGATTTCACATAAGGTAATGGATAGTAATAAATTGGTTTATGTGAAAAATCTCTGTTTTACTTTTTCACATTATTATCCTGTTGCTTGCTAGCTGTAAAGTAAGAGGGGTGGTTGGGTTGGATTATTCGACTGGGTGATTTATCACTCATGGATACGTCTGTATCCTGGTAAATCGATTGCTTCGGCGATCAATTTGCCAGAAGGCGCAGGATTCAATGGAGGGGATTCAATGATGGTGCAGTTCGACATGGAAGGAATATCAAGAACGGAGATCGAGTGTGCTTGGGGTTCGTATCATGCCTAGAGACAGCTCTGAAGTTAATGTATTTTGAATTAGTAAATTTCCTTGAGATTGTAATAGCTAAACCTTTATTTTGGAAAATTATATTTATTTAGCTAAATTTTCTTAAGAAATTATTTTATATTGCTCCCGAAAAATCGGGGCATTACAGCTGGGGTCCGAGCCAAAACCTGAGACATCAACCTACTTTAGATGGAATAGTGCTAAGTGAACCACCAACGCGAGGTCCTTTTTGATAATTGGGGTTGCCAGTTCCCTGAAAAAAATAATTAAAAAGTAAATTTCTGTACACCGCAATGCAACATTGAAGCAATTTACAAAGGAGGGGTTGCAAGGACGAAGGGTTTTCCTGTTGTCTGAGGAGTTACCAGTGGAGTAGTAAAGTTCATCTGAGAGGTAATCTTGACTTCACTGCCATGCTCAACTACGTTTCACCATTTTTGGTTTCTCAATGTTGTTACTGATTTATGTGTATGACATTATTTTTATGCTCACCGTCGTCTTCCACTTGCATAGTTGGTCCACTTGCATCATTATTTTTTTTCTTGAATTACTATTGTATGAGTTTGGTTTATTCTTTTGAAACCCATTCTATAACATAAAATTCATAGTAGTTGTAATTGATTTGCTATGAAGAGTTGAACCTAATTTAATTGATTCAGTTATATGTCTTAATTTTTGGTAAATATTTGAAGCTACATGTTATTGGCATTGATAAAACTCAATCTGTTGATGACCTTTCTGTGAGAAGGATGCTAATCTATAATAAGGGGCTAGATGTGCACTATGTCAGCCTCTTTTACTGGGTGATCCATAACACATCAACAATAGGTTTGCTAGATGTAATTTTTTTACGCAAAGTGGTTAGTCATTGGTAATTATTTTGTTTATCTATAATGGTACTTGGAATCCTTATATGCTATGGAAAGGCAAGATCACATTATGTGTAACGACCCTAATTTTTGTCATAATTTTTTTTTCAAATAAAAATTTATCTTTTGAATTTTATTAAATAATTACACTGACTAGTATTCGACAATATATTTTTCTTACTCATATGTTATAATGATTCAAAAATTTTAATAAGTTAAATTATAATTTTATACAAAAATTCTTTCTTTATAAAGTTAGTTAATTAATTATAGATTGTACTCTATATTAGTTTAAATCGAATTATCAAAATTCCATATGTGTATAGTGTGCCACATACACCGTAGTATTTTTTTTTGGAAAATGATATTGGCACTCCAAAAATTGATGCAAGCACTCCAAAATCAGTGTAATTCCAAAGCCACTTTCCTTTGTCTTTTGGAGTGCCTCCATCAATTTTTGGAGTGCCAATATCATTTCCCTTTTTTCCCCCCCCTCTTGTCAAAACAATTTCGGCTCTCTCCCTCTCCTACTCAGTCTCTACTTCCTCCGTGATCGTATTTTCGTCCTTATCTCGTTCATCTCAAAGCCCAAGAGATAGAAACCTTCACAAATACAACCTTATCACCTTTCAAAATTCACCTATAAATACCCCACCACTTCGGCCACGAATTCATCCCTACACCCTCCACCGAGCAGAATTGAGAGAAAAATCGTGGCCAATTAAAGCTCTAAGCCATGGAGTTTTAGAGAGAGAAAGAAAGAGAGAGAAAAGTGGGTTTCGTAGTTTCGTCCCACCAAAATCCAATTCGACCCTTCCAAACACCTTCTACAACTCCTAGCATCACCAAGCATCGTCCAATTCGGTCCCAAGGTCCCACGATCAAAGAATCCGAAGCCTTCTTCTCCAATATTTAAGTTTCGTTTTTGAACCAATTAGATCCGATTCAAGGTATTATAATCCATTCCAACCACTCCTCTATGTTTATTAAGTGTTTTTATGCTTAACCAAATAGCCCAAATGGTTCCATGCATCGAAACCGAAGCGAAACAACAAAAAAACCGAATCTGGACCGTACCTTGCGGCCGCAACCTGTGGGCCGCAAGAACCAGATCAAGTTTGCGGTGGAAGCCTCCACCGCAATGTTGGACCAGACCTTGCGGCCGCTTCACCCACCGCAAGGTCAGTTCGGTTTTGTTAGAAAAGTGTCCCAAAGCCATTTTTCGACCTCCCGAACACCATTTTTGACACCCGAACTATTTTTCCTAGCCTTCTCACACCTCAAAGATCATAACTTGTTAATATCATTTTTTTTAATTTTATTATCTATTTATTAAACATTTACTTGTTTTTCATTCAAAGGTTACAAATGAAAAATCTTTATGACCTTATAAATTATGTTACCGATGCCTGAGTTATATTTTTTTTAGACTCTTCACATTCCAGAGATGAAACTTCATTTTCAACATATTTTAATTTTTAGATAATTGAATATCCATTTATTTTACTTTTGACAACTTTTATTAATATCTATACTAAAATTAATTCCGCGACTCTCCGAATCCGACTTTTGACACTCGAACATGTTGCGTAGGACCTTAGGACTCTTATTAAGGTCATGATCATTATTCTAATACTTTTACCTAATTAATACATGAAATTAGTTTTAATCAATCTTATTTCAAAAAAAAAAAAACTAATGCGAGCCTATTATTATTATTTTTTGTTTCGATAAAAACTTTTATTAAATAAAAGTTTCTTGCTTTATTATTGTCATCTTGGCCATACAAGATTAAGGGCAACGGCCCATTCATAAAAGGTTACGTGATTTATTATGCTTGTTATTATTTCAATTATCATTATGATTGCTTGCTTATCTTTTTCAAACTTTGGATTGATCTGTTAGATTGGACCATAGAGACATGGGGTGGTATGCAAAATAGAAATCACCTAGACGATGCTAGGTAATGGAAGAATTGGAAAGTTTTTGTTTTAGATTGCCTGCAGGCGTGATTTTGAGATATGATGAGATTTATGATGAGATTTAAACTGGCGAGAGTCCAGTGATGATTGTGAAGTGGTGTATAAGATAGGCGAACCCTAATTATGATTCAGGCATAATAAGCTTACCCCTTGTTGTAGTTATTGGGGATGCACACTTGGTATATAACTTAGGTGTATCTGCGTCAGCAAAGGGAAGTGATCTCATGGGACCGAGCATGGCTAGCGGTTGGGGAGGAAAGATCTCGTGGATGAGATCTTAGATTTCACATAAGGTAACGGATAGTAATAAACTGGTTTATGTGAAAAATCTCTATCTTTCTTTTTCGCATTATTATCATGTTGCTTGTTAGCCGTAAAGTAAGAGGGGTGGTTGGGTTGGATTATCCTACTGGGTGATTTATCACTCACGGATACGTTTGTATCCTGGTAAATCGATTGCTTCGGCGATCAATTTGCCAGAGGGCGCAAGATTCAATGGAGGAGATTCTATGATGGTGCAGTTCGACACGGAAAGAATATCAGGAACGGAGATCAAGTATGCTTGGGATTCGTATCAAGCCTAGAGTTAGCTCTGAAGTTAATGTATTTGAATCAGTAAATTTATCTTGAGATTGTAATAGCCAAACCTTTATTTTGGAAAATTATATTTGTTTAGCAAATTTTCTTAAGAAATTATTTTATATTGCTTTCGAAAAATCGGGGCGTTACATATGGGAGCCTAACCATTCCACATTGAGAAAAGTTATCAAGACAGCAAGGCATTTGATTATGTTAGCGACAGAGTAGTGTATTTTTTATTTTTTATTTTTGTCTTTAACCGAGTAAAATGACAAGTTATTGTGTTATGTGATTTTTCAACTAATTAAATTGATAAGTTATCCAACCGGGAAACGCTGCTTTTCAATTAGCTTATTGATAACATGTTTGCTAATCTAGCTATTCATGAAGCGCCTTCAAGCGGATGAATGGCAATTTTACTACAAACAAATACCTTGGTTACATATTGTTGGGTACTATTTAGATTTTGGTTCCTGAATAAATCCAGCTAGCTGGATCTCTTGGATTATTTTCAGGAGCAAGTGAAGCGATCACTTCTGAATGATATCTAGAAAGAAAGTTAAGTGATCACTCCTCTTTGCTTTGGTTTTCTATTTTATTTTCTCAATAATATGCTCTTCAATTTTTTTAGGTTTAATTTATCTTTGCCAAGGAACATAGATTGGGAGTTCAAATCCTTCCTGAGGAGAAGCTAATGCTCTTGGCAACGGCGCTTTGGTTTGAACTAGCCTATGGTATTAGTCATCTCATGGTTCAGGCAATTCGCGATAATCTCTGATGGTTCAGGATATGTATAGCGGTAATTTCTTACATAACTTTCAAACGACTATTCTGATTCTTAGCGATCAATGTAAATGTACCTTTTGTGTCCGCCATTTTAATATTTACTGATAAATTGCTTTTACTAGCAGCTTGGCCAATGTATCCATAGTTGTAACTGATTCGGCTATGAAGAGTTGAACCTAATTTAACTGATTCAGCTATATCTCCTAATTTCTGGTAGATATTGGAAGCAACTGTATGTGATTGGCATTGATAAAGCTTAGTACTTTGAGGACCTTTCTGTTGCAAAACTGTTGATCTATAAGGAGGTGTGAATATGCACTATGTAGGCCTTTTTGTTGGGTAACATCAGCGTATCTAGACAATGAGTTGGCAACCCCTCCCCACTCATTAATGAGAGCTTGAAGTCCTTAATAATCTATTTAAAAGCAAGATCAGGGCACCCGAAGTATGGGAGACTAACCATTCCAAAGGCATTGGGAAGGGTATCAAGAAAAAAGGGGTTTGTATATTTTAGCGACTCAGAGTTGTCTTTTTTTTTTTTTTTTTTTGTAATCAAGTAAAATGACTAGGTAATGTATTGGAGTATGTGTGATTTTGTATTTGATTAAAATGATATGCTATCCAACTAGAATATGATCCTTTTCAATTAGCTTATTGATCATATTTGATGAAAATTGATTTATTCGTGAAACACCTTATGAACTGATGTTTTTTTGTTATAGGAGCATATGATAGTTGTGAACTGGGAGTACCAAGGTTACCAAAACCTTTTATTTTTGATATGATGGGTTATTGTTTTTTTTTTCATAGGTGAATTTGTTTGGACACGAGCCAAGGATGGGATCAGGGGGGGTCTAGTGGCGGCGGCCGCCACGACAAGAATTTTAAAAAATGCAATTATTATATGTGAAAAAAAAAATTTATCCCCAACTTATATAGTCTCGCCACTGCTAGATTTTTTTCCTTATTTTTTATTATATACCAGTCATAAATCTTCTACTATTATTTTTTATAAGAAAAAAAACCCAAAAAAGTATTCTAAATCTAAATTCAATGGGCCAAAGTGAAATAATATAAATGATGATGTATAATTAAGAAAAAAAAACTCCACATTCTAACCCTAAAATAACTTAACCTAAAAAATTAAGGAAATTTAATTCTAATGCCACTTTCCAAATTTATAATGTCACTCCCAAAAGGGAGTGCAGTTATCAATTTGGGAATTCTATATAGGGATTTAGGGAGTGATATTATAAATTTGGGGAGTGACGTTATTTTTGTGCATACCGATGCTCTAGAGTCTAGACTATCAATGAAGGAAGCATGGTAATGTGCACATAAATTGAATTGGGTCTCTAGGCCTGTCATCTCTGATGCCATTTGGCTTTGATTTAGAGGCATGGTCGTTCCGTACGTAGTAAAACAGGTATAGGGGGGCTACTATTTAAGTGGTATTCTGATAGCAGCCACTTTGTGCATATTACCAAATGTTAGGTCTATCTTCAATCCTCCCCCACCCATACTCCCAATAATTGAGGACTACATGGGTTTTGCTGTTGTTGTTATTGTTGTCGGAGTGGCATTATCGATACCCAAAATTAAAGTTAGTCTTTTTTCATACTCCATGTGCAAATGAAAAACATCATTTACTATAGTTTTTGTTATCTTGTTTTAATTTTTTTTTGGAGCCGATGACTATTAATATTGTAATGCATCTTTTTTTTTAGTATACATTTCGCCACTGTTAGGGTAAAATCCTGGTTCCATCTCACACGGGGTTGATATATTGCATGCGAGTTCAATATTTATTTGCACGTCCTTATTGTTCAAGTCGTGCCTTCAGGCACGGGTATGCGCTAATTCCCTTATAAATTGGATGTCACGATCTGCTCTAGCTTTCTCTATCACGGTGGGATTTCGTGTTTTTTTTGGGGATTGAGTGTGATGTGATTTTATGTAATGTTTTCTCAGAGTTTGTTTTTTCAATAAATGTAGTAGTTTGTAACTTTTTTGATTTCATATTATGATGTGATTTCATATATGTTATGTTTTCTCAAGCCCTTTACTTGAATAAAAGGTTCATTTCGTACGAAAGACTCAAATGTACATTCCACAATCCAAATACGAATTTGAGTAAAAGCTTTATTAATGATATAGTAGTAAATTGTGAAGGGCAAAATAAGCATTCAAAAAGTTGAGTAAAATTTCGAATAAAACTCAATCTACGTAACGCCCCCAAGATTTCTTTTTTTTTTTTTTTTTATAGGCAACAAGATTTTATTAATACTCGACAAATGGTACATCGAGGCGGCCAAACTCTATAATCAAGAAGGAACTTGCAACATAGAGCAAGCCAAAAGAAAGAAGGTGTTGGGTCCGGAGTGCCCCCATGGATTTATAGAAAAATCAGGGTTCCCTAATAATCCGTAAAAAAACCCTAACAGTATGAACGCGAATCACTACGTAAAATTATCAGCGAAAACTACGCAAAGCAATCAATCGCACTACGCAGATATATACGTGGAAAACCCCAAAATGGGTAAAAACCACGGGAATGAATCAAATCACTATAAATATTGTGCAGTTACAGATATACCTATCCAAACGATGTAAATCCTCACAACGTTTTAAGTACTGCCTGCCGAGCCACAAGTACACCGCACCCAATGATCTTGATTGCCGTCGCCTTGAATCCACAAGCCTTCCAAAAACTAATCAAAATCCCCTTTAGAATAGCAAACAACCTGTTGCTTCAGCCTTTTCTCTACTGCCGTCGCACACCTTTTCGTTTTCTTATAACCGTGTATATGCAGTGTGTGGCTATCTTTTCTTTTTCTGAAACTTTTCCTTTTATAAGGCTATAGTCCAAAACCTAGGAAGAAAAGGCCATGTCCATATTTAGACCTCTTATTTTAGCCCCTTTTTTATTACATTACTTTTCTTTTAAAAATCGGTAGATTCCGATTGATACCCAGATCAATTCCTCCATTGACCTGTCTTTGCCAAAAATCGTCTCGCTGCAGTCGACCTCCTTTTTTTTTTTTTTTTTATCTAATACGCTCACTCTCAATTACAAATAAAGAGATTCCTTCCACTCTAATCCTATACAGACTCACTAGCCTATTAAAAATAATAAAATTACAACTCGATATAAATTATGTGTTTTGTCATATGGAATTGCCAATACAATTAAGACTTCGTAATTTTGTCTTTACAATCTCCCCTTTTGGCACTTCCATGACAAAACACACTACAATGAAAAACTTACTAACTGATATCAAGTTGTAGAGAATCTGCAAACAAAACTCAACATCCAAACACATTAGAATAATAATTAAGCAACCTACTCCCCTTTTCATCATTCTCCCCTTTTTTGACATGGAATGACAAATGGTGAATAGGATAAATAATAAAGTAATAAATGCGAATAGAAGAGAATTAAGCAAATAGAGACCAATAGAAGCACACAAGTAAAAAAATTTAGCGAAGCGCAAATAATAGCATAAATAACATGGCAGCTAAATTCAGGCATGCAAAACTCAATAAAACAAAATTAAATTGAACGCTAAAAAAAATGAGAAATCTGAAGATACGAGCATGTGATAGCTTTATCGCAAGTATTATATCATGAGATGAGATGAAAAAGACATCCAAATTTTAAGGCACTACTTAATGATATAATACAATGCAAGGCAGAAGGAATGGAACACACCATGATCATCGACATGTGAGAAAAGTGTGTGTGTGCATCCATAACCAAAGAATTCAGCAACTCAAAACAGAACCAAGATACTCAAGTGCTAAGATTTTTCTAGTGGCTCAACAAGATACACCTATCTAGGTCCAACATACAATCCATAGATAATTAATCACAAACTCCCCCTCAACAACAGGCGGTTGATTAATAAGTAATCAATAGAAATTCATACCCGTATTTTTACTTTTACCCCACCGCAGTTTGACGCGAATATTGAGAGTAAGAATACCTTATACCCAATGCCCGGTTACTAAGCAAATGGTCCAACACGGGTGCCTTCACAAGGTCTATCCATTTTTTGACGCAAACGCTCAGAGAGAGAATACCTCACCCCAATTGTCCAGTTACTCAATAAACGCCCGGATAAGCAAAAGCCAAGATAAATATTATCCTTTTTCTTTTCTTTTCTTTTTTTCTTTTTTGGAATAAGCGAGGGCTCTATTAACGGAAACCAAATAAAGGTGGTCAAGGCTCAGGGAAGGCATAAGATAAAACGAAGCATATGAGAAGAGTGATCCCTATTTGAGAACCTGACCAATAGCCATGGATGAGTGTACATAATGTCGAATACTGATCATGATATATTAACATTCAAACTTAATAGCAGTGAGAATACCATGAAAGAAGTGCAACAAAAATTTGAATGAGCATGTTCATAAAATCCAATCATATTCAACTACGCACCAAAGACTATCATGCTCAATCCCCATAACCCCCTTTTTTTTTGGAATTTTTTCTTAAAGACTAAAAAAAATAACTATGAAACAAAAGAAAACACAAAACTATGAAACTCCATAACTCTAGGCAATGAGATATGCAAGAACAATTAAACCTAGGTTATAGAACCACATCCTAGCCTCAAAAGGCGAGGTTAACCTCTCTGGATGAACTATAGTCATCTAGAGAATCAAGGTCATCATCAGCATTAGAGACCAACTCAGTTTTACGAACCCAAATCTGTCTAGTCTTACCCTTTTCAACATTAGTGGTCATGGGTTTTGAATTTACCTTTGTAAAATTAGCATACGAAGGCATCCTACATTTAGGCCTCTGAAAATACTCCTTATGATTATTCAACTTAGAGTAACGGGGAGGTGTCCTATGATAGCCATGAAGGGCAGGGCCGGCCTTGAGCTAAAGCCTAAGGTGCCATGGCTTTAGGCCTTCAAAAAATACAATTTTTTAGGGCCTCAAAATGTCTAGTGGTCCTATATAGTATTATACCCAAAAAATGGCTCAATCCAAGTTTAAAACGGCCCACAAGGAAACAATGAAAGCTGGGCCCAAAAATACACTCGGTGGCAGTTTTGTAAAAAAGAGAACTAGATGGTCCATTTTCAAAGAAACAAAACCAAAAGCTGTCACGTTTTTTTTTTTCTTCTGAAAATGAATTGAAGCCAGAGAGGGCCTCTGAGCTCTGAAATTGAAAGAAGAACAAGGGTTTTCCTTTTTCCCCAAATTAATCGGCTGAGGCTCACCGCTCACATCACCACGGCACCGTCGGCACTTCGTCACCAATCCACACCCACCAGTGAAGAACGAACAAGGGTCTCTTTGGTTTGAATGTTTGATCCAACATTCCAACTGCAGATTTCCATTTTCCACTCGTAAATTGTAAGTCTCTCTTCTTTTTAAGCTTCGGATTACAATTTCGGATTAGAATTTGGGTCTAGGCGCCGGACTCATCTGATTGTCTGAATCGTATATTTGTTTTGTTTAATACTCCATCCGTCCCTTTTTAAGTGTCCTGCTTCGTAACTCCAACTTATTAAAAAGACATCATCATTATACCTTTCACATCAACTTTTTCCTCCATTTTCCCTACTTACCCATCATCATTACACTTTTACTCACTAACTTTTCAAAATGAAATCTACTTTTAAGGACAAAATAGACAATTCACCAACTTTTACCTACTAACTTTACAAAATGGACACTTATTAAGGGACAGCCCAAAATAGAATACTGGACTATAATAAAGGGATGGAGGGAGTAAATTATATTGCTTGAAGTTTGAAAGTGATTTTATATTGCTTAAAGCCTTAAATCTTGAAATCTGTGATTACAGTGATTTACTATTGCTTATGAGAAGTGAGACTCTCTTTAATTAATAATTTTATAGTCTTAATTGTTAAATTATGTTGGGGATTTGCAGATTTTTAATTATGATGCCCAGAAAGTTTATGTTTGGACATGAAAAAAGAAAAAGAAAGCAAAGAATTGATACATTAATTCAATCTCAAGCGGGTTCACTCGATAAGTTTTTTGGTAGCAAAAAACAAAAAGAGAGTTTAAATGTGGTTGAAGATTTAGAGAATGCAGAAGAACGGGAAGATATGGGGAATGAAGAAAATGAAAATTTGGAGGATAACCGGTGCAAAGGAACCAAATGAATGCGTAGATGAGGGTGACCATGAAGATATGGATGTTGAGGTTCAAAATGAAGACATGGGTGTTGAATGTGAACCTACAAACATTGATGATCCAAGAAATTGGGACAAAATTATTCAAAATTTCATTAACTTTATGGTAGAAAGAGGTCCGGTAAGGAGGGATGGAGATTATTTTCCCAAGGATATGGAGGGTCGGCATTTTACTCCCTTTCACTATATTCGTCGTTTGTCAAATGGAGAGAAGCAAGATAGGAGGTGGCTTGTATATTCAAGTGCTTCCGACAAAGTATTTTGCTTTTGTTGTAAGTTGTTTGCACAAGGTGAAAACAAGACATTGTTGGCTGCTAATGGCTTGAGAAATTGGAGAAATCTTGGTCAAAGGCTTAAAAATCATGAAGCTAGTAATGAGCATATTGCTTCCATGAGCAAATGGATCGAATCGGAGAGGAGATTGAAGAAGAATGAGACAATCGACCAATGTGTGCAAGATCAAATCAAGAAAGAGAAAGAGCATTGGAAAGGGGTACTAGTAAGGATAATTGAAGCTGTGAAAACACTTGCTAAATTGAACTTAGCATTTCGTGGAGACAATGAGAAAATATATCAAGAGAGGAATGGGATTTTTCTAAGCAAAATGGAAATGGTGGCCGTATATGATCCAATCATGCAAGACCACTTCCCGCGAATTCAGAATGGTGAGATTCATTACCATTATCTTAGTCACAAAATCCAGAATGAAATAATACAAATGCTTGCTGATGAGGTGAAAAGTTCAACTCTTCGTAAAATCAAAGACGTAAAATATTTTGTTGTGATACTTGATTGTACTCCAGATATAAGTCATGAAGAACAAATGTCTCTTGTAATAAGATGTGTGGATGTTTCAGCAAGTACACCAAAAGTGGAGGAATTCTTCTTAGAATTTTTGAAGGTGGAAGATACAACGGGATCTGGACTTTTCGATGAACTTGAAAAAGTGTTGACCACTCTTCAACTTGATATTGGTGATATAAGAGGACAAGGCTATGACAACAGCTCCATTATGAAAGGAAAACACAATTAAAGGTGTCCAGAAAAGGCTTTTGGACAAAAATCCTAGAGCATTTTACACACCATGTGGTTGCCATAGTCTTAACCTCGTGCTTTGGGATATGGTCAACTCTTGTAACAAAGCTAAATCTTTTTTTGGAGTTGTACAACGTATCTATTGTTTGTTTTCATCTTCTCCCAAGCGGTGGAAATTTTTTATGGAGAATGTTGGAGGTCTCACTGTGAAGTCATTATCGCAAACGCGTTGGAAAAGTCGTGTTGATAGTGTTAGAGCAATAAGATACCAAGCTTCAGGAATCAAAGATGCTTTACTTGAATTGGCCGATGTCGATTGTCGTGACGATGCTGGTGCAAAGAGTGAAGCCGAAGGCTTAGTAAGACATGAAATTGAAGATTTTGGATTCTTAGTTGGCATGGTTACTTGGCATACAATGTTGTTCGCAGTTAAGTGTGTAAGCAAGACCTTGCAAAAAGAAGACATGCATATAGATGTTGCCATTGATCAATTGAAAGGGCTTATTACTTTTCTTGACAAATATAGAGAAAGCGGTTTGGCAGAGGCCATAGATGAAGCTAAGGAAATTGCATAAAAAATGGGAGTAGAGCCCGTATTTCACGAGAAGCGTGTCATTCGCCGAAAGAAACAATTTGATGAGAGTGTGAGTGAAGAGGTGACCTTTTCGGCTGAAGAATCCTTTAGAGTGAACTACTTTTTGTATATTATGAATCAAGCTCTTTCTTCACTTACGAGCCGATTTGAACAATTTAAGAAATATGAGGAAACTTGGGGTTTTTTGTTTGATGTGAACAAGTTAAATTCTACGACCGATGAATGTTTGAAGATGCATTGCACCAAGCTAGAAGATGCTTTGAAACATGAAGGAACTTCTGATATTGATGGAAAGGAGTTGTTTTCGGAATTGAACGTCTTCAAGGAAGGTTTACCGAAAGAAATAAGGAAATCAATTGACGTGCTCAATCATTTGAAATTGATGGAGGATTGTTATCCAAATGTGTGGGTCGCTTATAGAATATTATTGACTATTCCCGTTATAGTTGCTTCTGGAGAGAGAAGTTTTTCAAAGTTGAAGCTAATTAAGAACTACCTTCGCTCAACTATGTCACAAGAAAGATTGAATGGGTTATCCCTCCTATCCATTGAACATGAGATGGAGGATAAGATTAATTGTGAAGGTATTATTAGTACTTTTGCTGCCAAAACTGCAAGAAGGATAATATTTAAGTGATGCCTCTAAAATATTGCAAGTTCGGTAACTTTTTTGGACTATTGATATTTAGATGATGCTTTTGAAATACTGAAATGGTCGGTTATTTTAGATTTTTTCTTATTGATCAGTGCTATTTTGTTTTGGAAAAGGTGATTTGTTTATTTTGTGCTTGTCTTCAAAATTCGTAAAAGGCCTCATTTTTCATTATGGCTTTAGGCCTCCGAAAACTCAGGGCCGGCCCTGATGAAGGGCAAAGCAGTATGGACGAATATGGCCTCTAAGTCCACAATGATGACAAGTGGGCACAAAATAATTATGACTATAAGAACGAGCTATATGTGCATGTGAAGTGTATGACTCATGCATCTTCCTACAATATGGTCTAATATGGCCAGTCATACCACAATAATGACAAGTGGGAACAAATTTAACAATAGGAGTAGAAACGTGAGACTTATCAGTATTAATAACCTTAGGTTTTACCTCCTTACACTTGGGATGTCTGTTTACCTCCTACATGCCATTCGCATTAGTCTTCTTACCTTGACGTTTAGTTTCGTTTCTCTCTATCGATGGAGTTGAAGACGTTGCATAATAACCAAGCCCTGAATGATCGCCAGGTCGTCGTTGGATAGACATAATATGATCTAACACCTTGGTCCCTTTCTGTGAGTCATCCTCAGCTCTGATTTATCCTTAGATTTGTCTCTAGCAGTCAAAGTTTTGTTTTTCTCAAGAAGGAGCTCAATTTGTTTATTTCTCTCATCACTCTCTTGAGTGCGTTCATTCAAAGTATTCTCTAACTTCTTAATCTTATCAGAAAGTTTTTCATTCGCTTCTATCAGTTTTTTACTAAAAACATGGAGTTTGTTGTACTTCTCTCTGACCTCATCAATGTCATCACAACTATCTGCATCGCTATCATCTGTTTCAGAACCACTCGATTCGTAATGACCATGTGAATTTAAAGTTACTCCAAAAGCCAAAAAGTTTCCTTTATCATTTTTATCAGCCCCATGTTCTTCATTTGATTCATCAGAATCGCTATGATCCCACGTTTTAGTGACGAGAGCCTTCTTTTTCATTTTATTTACACACTCTTGGGCGTAATGACCAAAACCATAGCACTCAAAACATTGTGGTCCCTCAGGTGGTCCTTTTCCCTCCCTTTTATTTTTTCCAGAAAGTTCTCATTTTCCTTTATCATTTTTCTTTTTCGTACTATTTTTAAATTGTTTGAAAAATGCTTTCATCTCCTCAAGATCGACATCACTATCACTATCTGAACCTTTTTTTATATATATTTTTGAGTACTTTTAAAAGCAATCGGAGTCTCCGAAGGTTTTACTTTGGGTTTAACAGGTTCAGATTGCAATAGGCCAGTCTCATAAGTTTGGAGAATCCCAACTATTTCTTGAACAGATTTTTCTTTTAACTTTTTCTTAGCCTCTAGCATAGTAACTTGAATTTTAAATCTAGGAGGTAAGGAGCGCAAAATTTTCTTAATAATACGAAAAGAAGGAATTGGCTCACCCAAGTTCTCGCAGCTATTAACGATGGCGATAAGCTTGGAGTAGAATTGATTGAAGGTCTCTTCCTCCTGCATTCTGATGGTCTCAAATTCAGTGGTAAGCCTTTGCAGCTTAGACTGCTTAACAACGTTTGTCCCCTCGTGGCAAGTAACCAAAATATCCCAGGCCTCTTTCGCAATTTCACAGTTAGCTATTTTCCTGTGCTCATTTATATCAACAGCAACAAATAAAAAATCAAGTGCACGATTGTTAGCCTGAAGTAAAGCTTTTTCTTTGTCCGATAACTCAGACTGAGTTTTTTGAACTGGCTTATCCTCTATAGTTAACAGGTCCTTTGATACCACTTGTCGGACCGCTTTTCCACAATCTAGGAGAGATGGTGGAAAAGCGGTCTGACAAGTGGTATCAGAGCCAGGAAGTCATGGGTTCGAGTCGCGGGAGCGTCATCGTGAGAGAGGGATTGTTGGGCCTGGAGTGCCCCCATGGATTTGGTTACACAATGCCACTCCCTGCGACCGCTCTAAAAACAGACTTGAGAGTGCGATGTCGAATGTCATAAAAGACTTGATTGAAACCCTTCCTACCACCAATTGGTTTTAGGAGAGATGGTGGAAAAGCAGTCCGACAAGTGGTATCAGAGCCAGGAAGTCATGGGTTCGAGTCGCGGGAGCGTCATCGTGAGGGAGGGATTGTTGGGCCCGGAGTGCCCCCATGGATTTGGTTATACAATGTCACTCCCTGCGACCGCTCTAAAAACAGACTTGCGGGTGCGATGTCGAATGCCATAAAAGACTTAATTGAAATCCTTCATACCACCAATTGGTTTTAGGAAAGATGGTAGAAAAGCGGTCCGACAGAAGGAAAAAAAATGATACATCCAACACGAAATTGAATGAATCCACAAACAAAGGTGGAATCATCCAACCGCTATGAAAAAACAATAAAATGCTAGCCCAAGGACTGGCACTAGAAAACATCTGTCTGATGAAACATTGATCAATAAGACCCAGGAGACTGGAGAGATCTCATAACAGCATCAGCTTGTAACCAAGGTCTTCAAGAATTATTATAAAACCTTTGAGAAGCAATCAAGCAACAAATCACATCCAACAGCTTCAGCAATAGAGATTTAAAAGAAATAAGTACGAAATTAAAACAGTACAAACCCAAATGATCATTCTTTAGACTTAAAAATTGAGTACAGTGTTTCAAAAGGAGCTAGCTTAACTAAAGACGAGTCCAAATGAAACAATCCCATAAGAGCTTTAGTCTAGCCTAAGTTTCTGTGATGTGTAGAGTCCTTAATAAAAATATTTTAGAGTCTAGAGTCCGTGAAAAGACAAAATTGCCTTTAATGAGACAAGGGCTTTGTTTAGCTAACACAAAAAAATGTCTTTTTTCATTTAAATTATCTTAAATGAGACAAGGGCCTTGTTTGCCTAACACAAAATATGTCTTTTTTCGTATTTTTCGATTTTGTTAAACTTTCATAGGGTACCCTAGGGTTTTAGGCACTTTCATAGGACTTTAGGGTGCACTTTCCTATTATAGAGTTTTAGCGGTTTGACACTTTCATAGAGTACCCTAGGATTTTAGGCACTTTCATATATAGGGTACCCTAATGTTTTAGGCACTTTCATAGAGTACCCAAGAGTTTTAGGCACTTTCAACACCGGTCAACCTTGGTCAACGCCGGTGCCGATCAACGCCGGTCAACATTGGTCAATGCCGGTCAACCTTGGGAGGGTTTTTTTTGTTTTGTAAATCCTGGGCAGAATGTCCTTTAGACTTTACGGAAAAATAATTATGTCCTTATTATAACAAAAACCCTTAATTATAGTATGTCCTCCTACTCAATTTACCCCGTTGCAATCCTATACCTGCTCGACAACATCTGCAACCTTGATGGAATCATCATAGACTACACTTCTGATTTATCGACACCCAGCCTAGAATACCGGGGCAACGCAGTACTGTAGTGATCACACTACACACTACAAGAAATTTTATATCTAGCCACGGTTGGAAGGGTCACTAAAGAACGCAAAAAGAATTGTTGTACGAGCGGCCAAACAACCGTCGGGTGCGTTATTTCACGTATAGCCCAGTAAGCAAAATATTTCTTGCTTTTGGATTTGTTTGCAGGGCAGTTTCCTGGGTGCATGTAGGGGTGTCAAATGGACAGGTTTGAGTCAAAAAAGGCAAGTTGTAAGTGGGTTGGGTCTTTAATGAGTCATTGACCCTTTTAGACCCATTAATTTTTTTTTTTTTTTAGACCCATTAATTATGAGTTCAAATACCCATACCCAATCCGACTCATTTATTTAAAATCAAACCCGACCCGTTCATTAACCCAATTACGTACTATATACTAAAATTTTAAAATGACCAAAATACCCATATACACTAAAATGACCATATTATCCCCATACAAAAAAATGAAATCTGAGAAGGACAATATTACCCCCAAAAAAAAAATACTCCAGTAAAAAATAAATACTACTAGCCGTATAATTCGTTTAGTTGCATTTTTGTTTTCGTTCTTGCATGTTTAGTTGCATCCTCTCTCTCTCTCTCTCTCTCTCTCTCTCTAGAGACTCACTGGTCTAGCAGTACAAGCAAATTGGGAGAATCCATAGTTCATTTCTAACATCTCCCTCAACGTCCGCCGCCTCTTCGATTTCCTCGTCCAATTCGGTAATTTCCGAAAAATGAAACTCATCTAAAATTTCTATCCTTCTCAGATCTCATTCGGAATTTTAAAACACTCTTCTAGGGCAAGAAGAGATTTTTCAAAATTTGTACCATTAATTGCCGAGACGGATAGGAGATTGAGTGCTGCGGTAGGGGAGCGACACCGCTAAAAGGGGAAAAAAAGTCGACTTTTTTTTTTAACGTAAAAGTAGTTATTTCCCAAAATATTTGGGTAAAAGTAAAAAAAATTTACTTTTTCGATTCGTCCCGTCGAGACGAATCAAATAGTTAAAAAAAAATTAGCACAAAATGAACAATTGCAAAAAAAAATTGAATAAAGACAAAAAGTACTAAAAGTGAAAGTTGTTTTCGGAACGGGGTCTAATGATTTTTTACTTGTCCGGAAAATGCATTTTGAGAACTTTTTTAGTATTGAATAACAAATTATAAATGAATTAGCAGTTATTAACTTTGAAATTTATATCCTTTGAAATCACTGCTATTTTTCCGAGGGATTTTACTACTTTTGAAATGGGTTTGTTTTAGAGAGAGAGAGAGAGAGAGAGAGAGAATTTGGTTCAGTAATTTTTTTATACGAGAGAGGCACGATCAACTAATATTTGGTTTTGACTATCTATCTAATAAAACACAAGGGTCTTTGGGAATATTCCTAAAGAATATTCTCTCTCAACGGTTCAGATTTCTCCCTGACACAAATTTTATCTACCCATACAAACAAATCCAACGGTCTAGATTTCTCTACCCTTCACATACAAACTAATGGCATGTTTTGTAAATAGCGTGCAATCCTAGGGCTTAAAATCATGTGGCTTATATTGGAAACGTCTCCTAGAAGAAAAGGTAATTTCAACAGATTTGTAAAATCAACACAATATACGTCAATTGATTAATAGGCGAGGGAGGATTTTTGGAAAGATTTGATGTATTGATTTTTGGAAAGTTTTGCGTTTAAATACATACAATGAACTGACTAATTTTATTGGGAGATAATGGCAGATTTTAGATTTTGGGTGACAGATTTTTACGGGAAGCTTGATTTTTTGCAATAATTTTTTATTGCCGATTTTTTAGCAATATAGTCTTTGGCGTTTTTTTTTCGGTTTTTTTTTCTCTCTCTCCCTAAACATTTTTTTTACTGGCTGATTTTTCAAAAAGTGAAAAATAGTTAGTTTTTTATTCAACAAGTTTCTATCAGTTGTAACACCATTTATTGACTCTCATTTTTTTGGTGTGTGTTCAGAATTATAGGATGAATAGTGAGAATGAAATTAATATAAAATTAATATGGTGCGTGGAACATGTCTCTTGATTTCAAGGGCTTCAAAATTTGAATCACTCAAACCCTGTCCTCATTTCAACGATGGCGATTTTTTCATGACTCTCTCCCTCTCTCTCTGTTTTTGTTGCCGTTGTCAAACCCTGTCCTCATTTCAGCGATGGCGATTTAGTGTTTTGAGCCACTAGCTAGCAAGTGCCATAGGCACGGACAATTTCAATAGGGATGCATAGTGCCGTAGGCACGGGCAAGCACTAGTCTCTATTATAAAACAGAAGGGTGTGGAGACAAGTTGTTGCAACGGCTCAGATTTGTTTGATCCAATGGTTGAGAAGCATTTTTTTACATTTTATGAAAGTATCCACATTTGCCCATCATATTATATAAATGTCATCTGTTGTCTAAGAGGAAAAAAGAATGGAATTCAAATTTCACAGCTCTCTCTCTCTCTATGTGAAAACAAAGAAAGGGGAAAGCAATTCTCCTTACTTCGTTTTTACGAGACCTTTCCTCCCCTACGGGTTGACTGTCTTCGGAGAAGGGGTTCCCCCCTTGGACTACCAAGCACCGGGACCATCCACCGTCCACATCTCCTCGACAGTCAAACCCCTCGGGAGAAATCAAATCGGGAGAGGTTTTTTTTGTTGCCCACTTGTTGAAATGTTCTCTTTTATTTTGTATACACTTCCTCCAAAATTTGAAGAGGTATTTTCTGTTGCACACCATGTGTTTGTTAAATGCTCTCTTCTGTTTTGTATAGTTGTAGAGACATTGTGGGTTGTTTTTTTTTTCCCTTTTTTGAACGGCGTTCTGCATAATTTCGTGAGTTTCAAAAAAAGAGAGGTTAATTTCCAGCAATTTGTAGCTACCTAAAAATTGAAATAATGTTTTGAGCCATTATCAAGATTCAAAGGGTATTTCAATTCCAATCGGGGTGAGTATTGCCGTAAGCACGGGCCCGGGGTGGGTAGTGCCGTAGGCACGCGCAAGCACTAGTTTGATATACGGCCAGTTAGTTAGGAATCCACTGTTTTTTTAGAGGGTTATATGCATGCCTTGTTGGGTCATTTAAGTTGACCCAATTGAGACCCATTAATAGATGGGTTAGATGGGTTGAGACCCATTCTAACCCAACTTATAAATGGGTTAGGTTGGGTCTATTTTTTAGTTGATGGGTTTGGGTTTGTTAATGGTTTTGGGTTTAATTTGCCACACCTAGGTGCATGGAATAAAATTGATTTTCTTTCTAGTAAGTAGTATATACACAATAACTGACAAGATTTTACTCTATCTGAGTATCTGTCATATATCGATAGTAGCGATATACAATTAGGTAAGTTCAAGTTGAAAAATGAGAAGGAAAAAAAAAATTCTTTTGTTACTCTTTTAAGATCACCTTTCCATGTCTAAAAATACAAATAAATTTATTTAGTTGATCAAAATGACCCTTTCATTGAATTAAAATGGCTTGGATATTGATCTTGCACGTCCATTTTGAGGTTAGATGAGGTGTCGATTATTTATGACATGAAATGGAGATCTCCATTCCATCCATGAAATGGAGAGGATGTGTGAATCCGATATTTAGCATGTGATGCATAACAAATCATTCAACAATAGATAATTCAAATAGCTTCCTTGACTCTGAGTAAAAGCTTTATTCGGCAAATCTTCACCAGATGATGGTAATAATGAAGAAAATAGTTTGTGATACGATGAGTACTTCAATTTCTAACGCTCAACATATATATATAAAAGTGACAATCTTCTATCTGTACACCTAAAAGCCGAAGAGGCAAAATTCATCTTCTTGTTAATTTTTATTTTCTCCTTGGCAGTTTCATGGGTTTTGTTAGGCCTGGTACTCTTCTTCTCAATGGTTTTCACCGCTAATTTTAGCATGAGGAGAAAGTGGTTGTTGTTCATGTTATATCATCAAGTTAGCAAATTCCTACTCTCGTTGATCTGGTGAACCCAGCCACCACATTGCGTATATATATCACCGAAAAAATAAAATGATTCAAAAAAAAACTATAGGTGAAGTTAATTTATTAGTACCTTATCCCAACAATTGTACATGCATTAACTGCATGTGATATACAGCAAGGACTATTACAATGTCTTTGTGCCCAAGACACAAAGACATAAATTGTAGTAATTGCGATTTTCTCAACCTGTGGCTATATAAACATGCTTTCAATCTGTATTTCTTGCACATAGAAGCTGGATATATAGCAGAAGATGGGTTACACTCAGCTCATGGAACTTCTGGTCTCGATGATGGGCGGCGGTCCAGTCTTTCTCCGCGTGTTTCTCAAGGGCTTCTGCATCCCTGGCCAAGGAAGTGGTTGTTTTTCCAGTACTTGTTCATCCGCAGCTGAGGCAGAGAGGGTGGCGGTGGTTCATCGTAATCGTATGACATGCAGTAGTACTTAATGCATGTAAAATTGTTGGGATAAGGTACTAAATAAATTGCAGAGAGTGATATGAAACTATTGTGCTAAGCTAATGTAATCTGTTCGAATCAAATTGAAGTAAAATACAGTAAGAGATTGGTTTCTAGCTCCTCTAATGTTGCTTTTGCTTTTGCGTGTGAAGGCTAGGCCAGGAATTTTTATTTCTCAGGGGCGACTCTGTGTGGGTGAATATTGTGGCGTCAATTGACCCAATCAATTATCGAAATTACTTATTTGACCCTGCTAACGTTAATTGAAAGATGTACGAAAATGTATATGACATGGGAATTAGTCTGGATTCTTCGTGGGTATTAATAACTCGGACTACATCTTGGCTTTCTCTCGATGTACCTTTTGTCAAGTTTAAATTTGTGAATTTCCTCGTATATGTGTCCGGCTTCTCTATAATACTACTATTTGTTAATTAGCAAAAGAGCATGTTGCCTATCAAAAAAAAAAGAGAGCATGTTAATGAGCGTACTACTCTAAACTTTTTGCCGATCAAATAAAATAAAATAAAAAGAGCGTGTTAGTGAGAAGTGCTATGAGTGTATCATTTGGCATGAGTTGATTGGTTAACTTTAGAATTGTAAATTGGTACCATAAACTTACGAATGGGAAAAAAAATACCCTTCCAACATTTAATTTCGAATTCTCTACAAAAAGATTAAAGAAAAATCTAAATTCATGTTAAGTTTGTCTCTCTGATCCAAAATTCGAAATCTAAAAATTTATCCTCTTTTAGACATTGATGTCTCATGGAGATTTCTACCATTTATCACCTTTGAGAGTTTCGATTTTAATTTTCTAATGTTTAAACCCTTTTCAACTATAATGTTTATACCCTTCTCATTTACCAAGGTTGTCAAGTTAGTTGTCTCATTTCTCTTTCCAGCAGTGAGCTAAGTTCGAATCCAACGGGAAGCAGGTTTGGGGTTCAGGGCTGTGGATAGTCTCTGAACCCTCCGATGATTAACATACTGAATAAGGCTTGTTTGCAGTCCAAATGTGAACTGTAGAGGTGCGGTTAGAGTGTTCACAACCATCGGATGGTGTTTTTAACGGTCAAGATCTAAAAAAAACTTTTTCGGGTCCCGAAAAAGTTTTTTAAAATTTGGACCGTTTGATGCAAAGATAAAATGGCTGTAATTGGACTACAGGGACTCTCTGCAGTCCAACTGCAGAGAATCCGCCTCCTAACATACTAACACCCTGCTAACCCCACTGATGTATATTGTATGACAAAAAAAACAAAAAAACTATAACGTACAGGTGATATAAAAGAAAGGGCATCCAAGATTGGTAAAGGGCCAATAAACAAGGTTATTGTCAAACTTAGACTCCGTTCCAGATTCCAAAATAGGTACTTAAAAAATAAGGACCTATTTTTAAGCTTAAAAATAATCGGTCTACGAAAATAATTTTTTAATTTTTTTGCAGGATTTGATAGATCTCATCGAAATCTATAAAACTAGATCCATATTGCATTTTTATTTTTATTTTAGTAAACCTATTATTTTTAAGTTTAAAAATTACAAATAAATACTTATTTTTTAAGGGATAATCTGGAACGGGCCTTTAGCCTTATAAAAGAAAGGGCATCTTTTGTCTCTTGCTAAGTTAAACCTTATAAAAGAAAGGGCATCCAAGATTGTATATAAGGTTTAACTTAGCGAGAGGCAAAAGATTGATGATCGAAGATGTGTACTCATAAAATTAGTACCTGAAATCTACCGAACTTTTTGATTTTGGTAGCTAGGTTCTCTTTCAAGTTTTGTTTACTTCGTGAGAGCAAAAATAAAAGGGGAATTTAGAGGCCGGCCCTTTTTTCTTGGTTCGGACTTCAAATAGTCCTGACCAAAATATTTTTTCTTTCCTTCAGTCCTTTTTCTTGACTTTTCATGCAATTTTACTATTTTACCCATTCTTCTTAACTTTTTGTGTACATGTCTATTTTTAATAAAATTTATATTTTTAGAATTAATTTCTGACCCATATTATTTAGGACAAAAATACCCTTGGCTATGTGGGCTATGAGAACTGCCAATTCTCATAGTCAGTTCTATGAGAACTGCTCAGTTCTCATAGAAAATTGGCTATGTGATCCATATTATTTCGGACAAAAATACCCTTGGCTATGTGGGCTATGAGAACTACCAATTCTCATAGTCAGTTCTATGAGAACTGCTCAGTTCTCATAGAAAACTGGCTATGTGACCCATATTATTTCGGACAAAAATACCCTTGGCTATGTGAGCTATGAGAACTGCCAATTCTCATAGTCTGTTCTATGAGAACCGTTCAGTTCTCATAGAAAACTGGCTATGTGATCCATATTATTTCGGACAAAAATACCCTTGGCTATGTGGGCTATGAGAACTGCCAATTCTCATAGTCAGTTCTATGAGAACTGCTCAGTTCTCATAGAAAACTGGCTATGTGAGCTATGAGAACTGCCAATTCTCATAGTCTGTTCTATGAGAACCGTTCAGTTCTCATAGAAAACTGGCTATGTGAACTGAATTATGAGAGCTTGCTATGTGAATTGCCAATTCTCATATTCAATTCTAATGGTAAGTTTTATGAGAATTGACTATTCTCATAGACTGGCTATGAGAATGGACTATGTGAACTAAAAAATAAACAGTTCACATAGCCTCACCAGACACTAAAATACACCGTTCTCATAGAAAATAAACAATCCAATAGATAGTCCTCATGGACCATACAAAGTTCTCATTGAAAAATATACAGTTCTCATAGAAAAATACACCGTTCAAATAGTCTCACCACACACTAAAATACACAGTTCTCATAGATAATCATCATGGACAATAACAGTTCTCATAGAAAAAAAATACAGTTTTCATAGAAAAAACACAGTTCTCATGTGAAATGGCTATGTGAACTGAAAAATACAATTCTCATAGACCGTTCTCATGTGAAATGGCTATGTGAACTAAAAAATACACTGTTCAAATAGTCTTACCACACTAAAATACAAAGTTCTCATAGAAAATACATAATTCTCATAAAAAATACACAGTTCTCATAGACAATCATTATGGAAAAAAACACAGTTCTCATAGAAAATATATAGTTCTCATAGAAAAATACGTAGTTCTCATAGAAAAATACGCAGTTCTCATAGACAGTTCTGATGAACAACACACAGTTCTCATAAAAAAATACACAGTTCTCATAGAAAATACACACATGAGCAAAAATTGAACAAAAACAAAAAAAAAAGTAAATCAAAATCAAATAGTCTTACTACACACTAAAATACACAGTTCACATAGTCTTACTACATATAAAATACACAGTTCTCATAAAAAATATATAGTTCTCATAGAAAATACACGATTCTAATAGACAATCCTCATGGATAATACATAGTTCTCATAGAAAAATACACAGTTCTCATAGAAAAATACACAGTTCTCATAGAAAATACACACACCAACAAAAATTGAACAAAAACAAAAAAAGGTAATCAAAATCAAATATAGTTATAAATGTTCTCACCGCCATGTCTTAAAAAAGTAGTAGTTCACATATGTAATAAATTGATTTAGAATTGATTTTTTAACTGTCAAATCTCATAGTCAGTTTTATGAGAATGGTTATGTGAACTAAGTTATGAGAATTGGCTATGTGAACTGTCAATTCTCATAGAAAAAACACAGTTCTCATGAATAATACATAGTTCTCATAGAAAATACATAATTCTTATAAAAAAAATACATAGTTCTCATAGCGAATTCTCATAGAAAATACACAGTTCTCATAGAAAAATACATGGTTCTTATAGAAAATACATAGTTCTCATAGACCGTTCTCATAGAAAAAATACACAGTTCTCATAATTCAATACACACTAAAATACAGAGCTTGCATTTTTAATTAGTAGCTTGTTGGATTTTTCAAAAAAATAATAATAAATAGAAATCAATTGTAAACTGTGTATTTTACTTCAATTGAAGTAATAATGTTGTGCAACAACCATAATTATCATTATCGTTTCCATTGTCATTGACTCACCAGAACTCATCTTACACACCAGATCACGAACCAAACTCCACAACATATACCAATAATATATTTTATATGCTCCATAAAATTTGCAGAACAGCTCGCGAAAAAAACAAAGATTTCTTCGAACGAAATCGTTAGAATTAGATCTTTTTTTCTTTCACCCGGTTGTGATCGAGAAACGTGTGGGAGCTCCGATTCTTCAGCACCAAGTAGAGGGAGGAGAGAGAGAGCGCGCGCGCATTGGTTTTCCTATTTTTTCCTTCTTTTTTCTTTGCTTTTTGTAATCCGATTTCTCAGTCGCCGTCGAAATTGCCGGAAACGAAGTCATTCAAACTTCGTCTAAGTTGTCGGCGAAGTCAAAATCATCGTACAAACCAAGGCGAAGAGATTTTGATGGCCGACGAGTGCAGAAAAGGTTCAGAACAGTAGTTATGGAGCAGATCCAGAGGTTACAGAGCAAAGCTAGAGGTTTCACAGTGGCCTCAGGGTTGTCGGTTGCCGATAACCAGTTTTCGGTTGCCGATAACCAGTTTTCGGTGGTTGTCGGAGGTTGCTAGACACTCGTCGGAGGTCCGGCGAGGGTTGGCTATGGGTAAGAGGTGGTCGGCGGTGGTTGACAAGGGAGAGAGGCGTCGGAGTGAGATCAGAGAGAGGCGTGGAGTGGAGTGAGATGAATTTGGTTGTAGTCTACTTGCAGAGAGAGGAAGGGATGAGAGAATGAGAACGGGGTAAAAAAGCCATTATACAACATATCTGAGCCTATTTAGGTTCGGTAAAATATTTCAGAGTTGGGTTCAAACTGAACCTAAAAAAGGGGACCGGCCTCTAATTTTCTAAAAATAAAAAATAAGGCCCGGCCCGGCCCTAGGGCAGCCGCCTATAGCCTCCAATCTTAAGTCCCAAAACGGGGCCTCCAATTCGAGTAAGTAATAGTAGTAGTATATATTTTAATAGCCCAAAGTATATCAAACCTGCTCATATGCACCGGCTGTAGGACATAAGGTATCCTTGCGCGAGATGTGAGTTCAAGTCTGTGGTCCTACTACACTTTTCTTTTTTTAATGGTTGAATCGTTACAAAAAAAAAATAAATATATATATCTCCATAAAATCAGCAATCAATTAATAATCGAACTCCAAAATGTTCTTGGTGGATATTAATTATCAAAACACATCATTGGCCGTCATTTTCCCTACATTGGTACCACAGAGCCATGACCCCATTCTGTGAGATGGCCTAGGGCCTCCATATCCCCTCCATATAGGGCCGAACTTGATATAATTTTTTTTTCATAACCGAGGAACAGCCCTACAGCCGAGTCACAATTGGACCCGACTGCGCAACCCAAACCTCGGGGGGACTAGCGCGGCCACACCAGTCACGACCCCCCCACTTACTATCAGGGTACTCACCCGGTGGAGAATCGAACCCCTAACCAAGGGGAGTTCTCTCAAAGTCAGTCATTCGCCCTTACCACTGGGGCAACCCCTGGTTGTGACTTGAGTATAATTGTTATATATACTTCCGTATATATTTCAAGTTCGAGAGGAGATGATCTATGGTTGGAATCACATATGGAAAATAACACCAATAATAATTCTACTAGTCTTATTTGAAAAAATAAACATAATTAGACAATAGCTAACGGAGATGAAAATATACGGTATAGTGACTTCAGTTTCTTTCTCTTTCAGGACTGGACGTATATAAACACGAAAAATCTTAGGCCTATCCCATGTATAGTGCAAAATATTTCTTGCTTTTGGATTTGTTTGGAGTGCAGTAATTTCCTGGCCGGGTATATGGAATTAAATCAATTTTCTTTCTAGTACGTGGTAGGGCTGCTCGCGGTCCGGTTCGGTTCGGATTTCTAGGAATCCGAGGACCGAACCGCTAGTCACGGTTTTTATAAAATGAAATCCGTGTCCGGACCAAAAGTCCTACGGTTCGGTTTTTACAAAATAAAATCCGATCCGTGACTCTCGGATCGGTTACGGTTTTGTCCACGGATTTTAACAAAAATAAAGCTTAAGCATATATCCCACACTAAAAGGGAAGAATGTTACATTCAAAATTAAGTTTAACACCACCAGAAAATACTTGTTACATAAACTACCAAAAACCTATTTTAAAAATCAAATTCAAAAGAATCTAAACACTAATAGAATTGTATCATTATAGTACATAACATTAAAAAAATGAAAAAGAAACGAACTAGTGAAACTCAACTAGGGTTACCCGTTATTTATATGAAAACACTATAATTTACTCCTTATATTTTATGTACATCTACATTATATCCCATTATTAAGATAAAATACTAAAATTGGTAGAAAAAAGTGTTAACATTACTAACAATTTATTATATAAATACACATATATTTATATAAAATAAATATCTCACGGTTCGGTTCGGAAAATCCACGGTTTTGTAATGAAAATCCGAGGACCGAACCACGAGTCACGGTTTTCTAATTTTTCAATCCGTGTCCGGACCATTAATCCACGAACAAAATCCAAAAGGTACGGATCGGTTTGGTCCGGACCGGTTTCACGGTTCACCGGATTTTTTGAGCAGCCCTAGTACGTGGTACATACACAATAACTGACAATATTTTACTCTATCTAAGTATCTGTCACATATCGATGGTAGCAATAATTAGGTAAGTTCATCAAGTTGAAAAATGAGAAAAAAAAAATCTTTTGTTACTCTTTTAAGATCCCCTTTTCATGTCAAAATTACAAATAAATTTAATTAGTCGATCAAAACGACACTTTCATTGAATTGAAAAGGCTTGGATATATAATTCGATGATCTTGCACGTCCATTTTTAGGTAGATGAGGTGTCGATTATTTATGACATGGAATGGAGATCTCCATACCACCCATGAAATGGAGAGGATGCGAATCCGATATTTAGCATGTGATGCATGACAATCATTCAACAATAGATAATTCATATAGCTGCCCTGACTCCTTAGTAAAAGCTTTATTTGGCAAATCTTCACCGGGCGATGGTAATAATGAAGAAAATAGTTTGTGATACGATGACTTCAATTCCTAACACTCAAGACCATTATAAAAGTGACAAAATCTTCTATCTGTACATCTAAAAGCCGATCAAAGAGGCAACATTCATCTTGTCGTTATATTTTTATTTATATCCATTGTATTGTGCATAATTCAGCACATTTGGCGTATTAGGCAACATAATAACTGTGAAATCATTTCCCAATACCATGCCTTCGAATTCTTGATCTCCCAAACGCTATATAAACCCGTCACCTGATTTTTCATGTTCTTGAAGAAGAGACAAAGATGGTTTACAGTGGCTTTGTGACACTCCTCTTTTTCTCAATTCGTTCATCAAATAATCCATCTGAGGAAAAAGGGTTGTGGTTCATGTTATTTCATCGAGTTGTTCAAGTTGTGTGTTGTTGAATGCACGACGTTGAATGACTAAAACTGTTGAAGCAACACAATCCGATGGCTCAGGTCGTTTTCATTAAGAGGTTTGGTAGGCCGGCGCATGGAAACCCATCCGTGAAATTGTACGTGAAAGAGGAACGGACAGTTCAAATTTGCAGAAGCTGTTCATTCTCTTTTCATGTATACTTTCATGGATGCGTTTTCATGTGGCCTTACCATTCTCATTAATATTACCAAGTGATGCGAGTTTCTACTCTGACCAAGTGGGCCTACATTTGCTTGAGACAACCAATCATATGAAGAATGTTAACTGGTGCTTATATCATTTGGCGTATAGTACAGGTAGGCACATAATTGTACATTAAGGCTCCGTTTGTTTGGACGTAAAATATTTTACCTATTTTCCGGTGTTTGGTTGTGTAAAAAATGAGGAAAATATTTTACATGTAAAACATTTTTCATCAATTGGATGAAAATGACTTACCCTTGAATCTTCCGTAAGTTATTTTCCGAAATGAACCCACTGCCTTTTACTGCAATTCTCACTGCTCAGTTTCCTCGATCGTCAGTCCTGACCCACATTCAATTCCAATTTTATCATATCTCTCCACTGTTTAAACTCCCCATCTCCCACTCTACACTATTTTGTTGATTTCCGAAAATATTTTCAAGTGCCAACCAAACACCGGAAAATAAAAGTTTGAAATTTGTTTTCTGAAAAAACATTTTACGTTGTAAAACATTTTACATGGAAACAAACGGAGCCTAAATATGAAAAAGAAACCCACCGTGTATAAATTGGGACCTAATTTTTTTTTAATACAGGGTTTTTTGGGCAGCTTGCGCAAGACTAATCACTACAGCCCCTCCCATTGTCATTTCACACATTTACACGTGAAGGTGAGGTGGCCACAAGAGTTGCTGCCATGGAGAATCGAACCTTTTTTTTTTTTTTTTGAACAGCAAAATAACAATTTATTAGGGGAAGGGGAAAAAGTTTCCAACCAAAAGTTGGAACCAAAGCAAAGGGACAAAACTCAATGCAACACCTGAGGGTCTAGAGTGCCCAGATATACAATAACCAGCACATAAAATCTAAAAGTCCTAAAACCCCAAATACAACAAATGAAGCCTCATGCCAAGGAGAATTGAACCTAATCGAGACTTTAGGATGGAGCAAACACCTAAGTCTCAGGCCAAGAGTACCACTTGGAACCTTCTTTTTTTTTTTGTAATGCAGGGTGTTCCGGGCCAGCTTGCGCGCACCTCAAACTAATCCCTATTGCTCCTTCCACAGCCGTTTCACATGCTTACGCGTGGGGGTGATGAGATGTCCCCAAGAGTTGTTGGTAAAGAGAATCGAACCTGAGACTTTAGGATGGAGTAAACACCTAAATCTCAGACGAAGACCACTTGGCCTACCCCTCAATGCTAACCTTTTTTTTTTTTTTTTTTTTTTTATAGTGTGCACCAAATTAAAGAGAGTAAGGGGGGGGGGGGGTGGGGGGGGGGGGGTTGGGTGTTAAAGGGCTTTACAGTCGTTTGGGAGATTCGCTTTTCGTCAATTTGTTTGTTAAAGATTTCTGCATTTCCAGGGGAGAAGCGGCGAATGTTCATGGATCTATCGATCAGTCAGACTGGTGCCGATGTTTTGAAGAAATTGTAATTTGTTTAAATCAATTTTGGAATATAGAGAATGCCTTGCTCTATAATGTTGCTTTCTTTTTTTTTGAAAGAGTCATTCATTCATCACAAGCCCACCGGACAAACAGATTCTAAAACAGATACAGGAAACAACCAAAGCAATCTAAACGTCGATCTCAGGTACCTACTGCCGAAGCAGGCCCCGCGATAACGCCAGTACATAAGAACCAATCTCGGTCTAGATAACAGAGGATTTAGAGAAATCCACAGCTCAAACTCGTAAACAATTAAGTATCATTGAAATCTAAAGGCAAAACAACAAATCAACTAAAATCTAACAGGTCTTATGGACAAAAACCATATGAGTCACCGGCCTGAACAGGAAGAGAATCGAACACCACCGGACCACGACGACCGAAAACCTGTCTTCTTCCAGCCAAAACTACTGCACAGCCCAAACAAACACCACCGGACCACCACCAACCCCAACAACATGCACCACCGAAACCCACCAGCCCCAAAAATAGACATCCAGACACACAAAGACCACCAACACCGGACCATTCCTCAATAGGCACCGGGTTATTTGCCTACCACCAAATCTGGAACATCCAGACTTGTACAGAACCGGACGGGAAAAACCCGCTGGTAGAAGAGAAAATGGAAAAAGCAGATGAAAAATGGAAAACCCCCTTACACCAACCACACACCTTATTAAGCTCGCCGCCGAACCATGAACAACAGATCTGGAGACGAAGGAAGAGGAACGGGACAGAGGAACCACCGGCCTGAGGAACCCTCGCCGTCCAATCGATCAAAGTTGGTTCAAGATGGAGAATGATTAGCAAAGCCTAACATAATCTGAGTACATATATATGGCAGTTCTGGAGTCTTGTGAAGATCATCCAAGCAGAAGAGTTGGACGAACAATTGCATTTTGTAACACCGGCTGAGCCTTCAAATCATGGCCTAAGCAAATGCGAGATGACGGCAATTGCTGTGGCACAAGAAATTTGTCAAAGGATATCACGATCAAATGCGAGATGAAAGCAGTTTCATTTCTATTCAAGATCTAAGATGGTTCATGCCCATTCAAATATGCAAAGAAGTATTGAAGATCAACATTGAGGCTCTTCATGAAGATTATCCGGTACACCACCCTGGATGATGAACTGTAGCTACTGCAACTTGGAGGGGAGTTTAGGGCTCGATGAGCTTCGAGCAAGGAAATAGAAAAGCTCTTGTCCGACGTAATTTTCGAGATAGCATCTCTAAGCTCTTTTAATATTCCACCTGGGTTCGGTGACACCGAGGACCGTAGAAAAGAGTTTAGAGATGCTATCTTGAAAATTACGTCGGACAAGAGCTTTGTTGTTTCCTTGCTCGAAGTTTGTCCAGCCCTAAACTCCCATCCAAGTTGGAGTGGCTGCAGTTCATCATCCAGGGTGGTGTATCGGATAATCTTCATGAAGAGCCTCAACGTTGATCTTCGGTACTTCTTTACTTATTTGAATGGGCATGATGAACCTGCATCTTAGCTCTTGAATAGAAATGGAACTTCACCTCGCATTCGATCGTGATATCCTTTGACAAATTTCTTGCGCCACAGCAATTGCCTTCATCTCGCATTTGCTTAGGCCATGATTTGAAGGCTCAGCCGGTGTTACATAATGCAATTGTTCGTCCAACTCTTCTGCTCGGATGATCTTCACAAGACTCCAAAACCGCCACATATATGTACTCAAATTATGTTAGGCTTTGCTAATCATTCTCCATCTTGAACCAACTCTGAATTTTATTTATTTATTTTTTGACTGGTAATAGGGTGGGGCGGGGCGACCAGCGTAGCAACTCCCCTTGGGCGTGACCATAGGGGCTCCCACCCGCCAATGGAATGTCCAGTTGGGCCATAGCTACTGTTCATGAGAATATGCCGTCACCACGGCACCACCTAGGTACACGTTGGTGGGAACACAAATTCCCCAATCCCATGCCACTTGCACGACTCGAAACCGAGCCATGCCTGCGGAAAGAGGGAGGCCCAACCAACGAGGCTACCACCTTCGGTGGTTGAACCAACTCTGATTGATATGTAGAAAACGAAGGAATTTTGGAAAGAAACGAAGAGAGGTTTTAACTCCAAAATTAACTTTTATAACTGAAGAGGGAGTAGGGGTTTGGATTATTTTCTGAGTCATGTGAGGATCGATATAAATATACTCATATTAGCAACCACTTCCCATAAAATTAGGACTCGATCAAACAACCAAGTGAGCTTATTAGAGATCGATATCCTCAACTGCCTCCTAGTTAACCTAGTCAAACAACCAAGTCAGCGAGATATACTTATTTACGGAGGTGCTGTAAATAGTATGTTTGCAGCACCAAATCACAGCCGTCCAAAAGTGTTCTGAACAGTCTGGATTTTAATGAAACTTTTCCCTGAAAAAGTTTAACTCTTCCCCGGAAAAGTTTCATTTACATCCCGACCGTCCAAAATACTTTTGGATGGTCACGATTGAGTGCTGTAAATATTTATTTCCATTTAAATAAATGTTTACAGCATCTCCGTAAACAATATTTTCTCCCAAGTGCGCTTATCAAGGACAATTAGTTGTCCTCATTCAACAGTCACTTGTTTTTTTTGAAAAGAACAGTCACTTGTTTGAATCATCCAAATCAAACCTCCATCAAGTTGACGTGGTAAAACTCAATCCCTTCAATCTCTCAACAAATTAGTATATCACAACACTGTGAGGTTTTCCAATTCAATTGGTTTATCCATCACATAATAATTTATTACACAAAAAGTTGGGCTATTAGGCCACAACAATCTAGAGTTGGGCTATTTGGCCACAACAATCCAACAATTCCGATCCATCACGGACCACTCGATCGTCATATGTGATACGCTCCCACAGCCTTTTTTCCCATTTTGCTTAAGGGCCTGACATGCAATAACCCGACTTGGATGATCTTGCACGTCCATTTTGAGGTAGATTAGGTGTTGATTATTTATGACATGGAATGGAGATCTCCATTCCACCCATGAAATGGAGAGGATGTGAATGTGATATTTAGCACATGATGCATAACAATCATTCAACAATAGATAATTCAAAGTGCTGCCCTAACTCCTTAGTAAAAGCTTTATTTGGCAAATCTTCACCGGGCGATGGTAATAATGAACAAAATAGTGTGTGATACGACGACTTCAATTTCTAACGCTCAAGGCCTTTTTATAAAAGTGACAAGGTTCTACTTCTATCTGTACATCTAAAAGCCGAAGAGGCAAAATTCATCTTGTCAATTTTTTTTTCCATTGTATTGTGCATAATACAGCACATTTGGCTTATTGATTAGGCAACATAACTGTGAAATCATTTCGCAAGAAACAGAAAAAACCCTAGTTTGAAACACGCTTCTTCTATTACTCGATACGGAAAATAAAAAAGAGATCCAAACCAAACAAAAATAAACGAACAACTTTTATTAAGAACAGGAATTAAAACAAGTTACCGGAGTGTGAATAATTGAACAAAACTCCATAAACTTGGAGGAAAAAGACTCTGAATAAAAGAACGTAAATCTGAAACTGCAAATTAATTTTCGGAACTTCTGTCGTCGCTCTCATTTTTCCTCCGCAGCTCCCGGTCCCCGTTCTCTGTTTTGCGTCGTCCCTTTTATAAGATTCTGTAGCATCCTTTACAAACTCTATTTTCTCCTTTTTTAAGTCAAAGCCGTGGGCCACCACTGCCGAGAATTCGGCCAGGCCTTCTACCACTCTTTTTTTGGAAAGATGACGGCCAATGATGTGTTTTGATAATTAATATCCACCAAGGACATGGTGAGAACATTTGTTAATGCTGAAAATGTCATTGGCGGATATTAATTATCAAAACACGTCCTAAACCGTCATTTTCCCTTTTTCTTTTCTTGGTCAGTCTAACTAAGTAATACTCCGTAGAAAACCACTTTGGGCCCACCAAGATATTGTGTTACTCCATTTTGCTACCATTTCCACTTCCATGACTACGTGCACACAGTAGAGCAAAAGTAATATGGCCCAATCCATGATCTGCCAACGTAAATAATTTACGATTTTAACGTATTAATCTTCCAAACTCCTACAATATAAAAATAAAGCATTAAATTCCGAGTAATAATATAAATGAACTTAACAAAGATAATTTAGAGGGTGGTAATGTGAACATTTGCGCGTTTATCACTCGATAGTCTCACAAATTCCCATTTTCTTCCAATCCTCGAAGATAAACTTCGTCATATGCCTTACCCTATCCGTCCACCCTATTTCGACGGTATAGGGCCAGGAACGAAGGTAAGAATTCTTGCCCCAACCTGACCATTTGAGTGATGAATGTTGAAGGAGAAGAGGATCACGCTCCATTACAGGATAAAACCCCGGAAGGAGGTGCTTTCTGTGTAGGGTTTAGGATGTGGCAGGCTCAGCTCTTGTTTGGGCTGACTTTTTTGGGCCAGGCCCAAGTGATTTAATGTTACTTGGGGCCTGGTCTGTTTGGGGCCTGGTCTGTTTGGGTGTGTTTGGTTTGGTCCAAACAGTTTTTTCTTGTCATCTAATCCTTGGTTGGATTCCCCTTTCCCTTTCCCCATCTTGATGTACCATTTGTCAAGATTTCTGAATAAAATTTTTTACCTATCAAAAAAAAAAAAAAACCCGGAAGGTTATCCGGAAAGGATGACGGAAAAACCGGACCTATCATGCAGAGAGAACTAACATTATCGTCACGAATAAAAACCTGGGTATTTTGACTCGCCTCGTCCCAATAAGAATCTGGAAAACGAAGAATGTCTTCCATCACCGGCTCTGCGATTGGGTTTTCAACGGGATCGTTGAGAATCTTTGATTTCGCTTTAGGGGCCATGGTTGATCAAACAATTTCAGAATATGTCGTTTGAAGTTTTGTGCCCTAAATTTCAAAAGTGCTCTGCTTTATATAGGCGGTGAATACTAAGAGATATATTTACCAAAGTTAATCCTTAACTCAGGTAAATAGGGGGCATTGTTTACACCATAATTTAGCAAATTAGTCAATATTGATCGACTAGGTCGAATTGTGACACATGTCGACGATATTCAGACTAGTTTAAACATGAATCATGCATGTCGAAGAATCGAACGGACTGATTGACAGTTAAAATATTTTCTTAAACTCAAGACACATGTCAAATGACGGAGAGCAAGCAGATCATGGTCAAGACAGTTGACGAGGGCTGTTGAAAAGAACGTGCACGACATGGCATCATGTATGCCACACTACAACAAAAAAGGTCTAAGACGACGAAACAAATTCCTCGCCAATTGCATGCTTTTCGTCGCCAAAGTTGTTGCCGACGAAAAAAATTTGTCGTCCCTTTCGTCGATCTTTGTTTCACGCGGAAGACCCCTCACGACGAAAAATGAATTTTCCTCGTCAATGACTCTCCATGGCCGACGAATTAAATCCTCGCTAATGTTTCCCATGGCCGACGAATTATTTCCTCGTTAATTTATTCCCATGGCGACGAAATTTTTCGTTGGCGATTGTGTTTGCAGCGAAAAAAAATTTCCACCCTTATGCTCGCTTTTTTTGCTCCCAGTGGGTTTCGAACCCATGACCTTGCACTTACAATACCCAAGCCCTTACCACTACACCAACACACCATCTATTACCAGAAGACTAATATTTATTATATATACTATTTCTAATTCGTTTTTTTTTTTTCCGAAACCACCACCACCACGACGTCACCACTACCACCACCGCCACCACTATACCACTACCACCACCGCCACAATCACCACTCCGCCACCACCACCACCACCACAATCACCACTCCACCACCACCACCACATTCACCACACCACCACCACAATCAATAAGTCATTAAGTGTCTTTTTCATTCGTTTAATTATGTTTTTTTCCCGATGGTATGGGGCTCGGCCTTGCCAGTGTACCACCCAAACTAGCCATTCCACCCCTCTTGAACGTGAGAGTAAGGCTCCATTTGGATGAAAAAGACACTTAATGACTTATTTTTTGTCATTATTCAAAAAAAATTTGCATTTGTTAATTTTGCGTCAAATTTTTGTGACTTATTGATTCATCTCGATGAGAGGAATTGAAAAAGTATAAAATTTTAATCGAAACTTTAATTTTTTTTAAAAAGACAACAATAAGTCAAAATTTTTGTCTTTATTCAAAAAATTGAGAGTTTTTATCATATTTTTTTACTTTTCCGATTTCTCTCATAAAAAAATCAATAAGTCACAAAAATTTGACGCAAAACCAACTAATGCGAATTTTTTTTGAATAAAGATGAAAAAAAATATATAAGTCACTTTCTTTTTCATCCAAATGGAGCCTAATTCTTGGGCTCCCTAGTGTTGTTATTAAAGAGTGGAGTGCCAAAATCAATAACATATATAATTTTGTATGTATACTAAATTTAATTTAAGCATTGAAATACATTTACTTAGTACATACTGAAATAATAAGAATTTGATGAAAAATAATGCTTTGCTTTGCTGATACCCGCCTCCAATTCCTTAACAAATACTCCAACCACATGACAACTTGTTGATAACTTTGCAAAATCAAATATATATACACATTTGTTCAAAAATTTTAATTGTTCTTTTTATATTACATATATAATATATTTGAATAATGATTTTATTATTTTAAATAATATGAATTTTTTAAATACGAAAATTTAATTAATTTTTCAATTGGCGACGAAATTTCAAATTTCATCGTCAAATAATTCCTTTTTGCCGATGAGAATATGAAAAAATTAATTACTTTTTGAATTGGCGACGAAATTTCAAAATTCGTCGTCGAATGCCGAGGAAATTCAAATTTCGTCGCCGATGAGTACCCATTGACGACAAAATTTCAATTTCCTCGTTAAAAAGTCCCATTTGATGACAAAATTTTATTTCCTCGCAAAAAAAATCCCCTTTAACGACGAAATCCAATTTTCTCGCCATAAGGTACCATTTGGCGACGAAATTTAATTTCGTCACTAGCTTTCGTCGCGATAGACGATTTTTGTTGTAGTGCCATGTCGAATAACTGCCTGTCTAAAGAACATGGAGAAATAAAAGGAAGAACAAGAGAAGTAACCGTTTAATTCAAATTTAGATAGGGAAGTTTGTCAAGTTTGAATTTCAAATCGAAGAGGACAACCTATAAATACAAGAACATAAGACATTTAGAACCTCCACTCAATCGCCCAAAGATTTCTACTTTTTAACTGCACTTTACTTTTCTTGCTCTGTGAGTAGCTTGTAACGTAATCGTCTCCTCGACTGTGTTCTCACTGTCGATTGACTTCTACTTTGAAGAATAATAAAGTCCTTTATTATTCTTCTTCCATCTTAATCCACTTCATTACGTTTGTTTTCAAAGAAGTCCTGAAATACGACAATAAACCAAACTCCACTATCACAAACATCCACATTCCAATTCTTAGAATATTTCTTTGTCGATCATCGACAATAATTGAAAAATAGACAAACAGAACCCCAACAAAAAAATGGGACCAGCCTGTCATTTCCCGACGAACAATAACTACAACACGAATCTCAAAAACTAAAAAGGCCGCAAGTGCATGTTTTGAAACCCGCTCGTCCAGTCCTAGCCCATGGGCTAGACTTGGGCTTACATTTTTTAAATGGGTCCATCCGACAACAAAAAAGCCCAAGCCCGAGGGTGGCTTGGGTAGTGACTATGCACACTTGCCCGGCCCGATGACAAATTGACAATTCAACAAGATGTGGTACTTTTATTTTATCCTATACGATGCTCATACCCGATTAAATAAACGGATCCAAAAGGGTTGTGGACATTAGCTGGTTCAGTTTACGGAACTAATAGCAAAGGCATATACAGTTCATGGTTACTTAGTCATCAAATTAATAGAGATGGGATGGGATTAATAGTTCAACACCCCCTATGATAGTATATATATCTCTCATGTTATAGGAGTAAGATTATAAAACTGATACTGTAGATGTTTAGTTCATACTATAAAAACTTTATTTATCTAATCTAATACTTAAAATATCTCAATTATTTCATTACATTTGATGAAAAAGTTGTAAAGATTATGTAGGGAAATACTTTATTGTTTATCCAAGATGTAGAACGTAACGTTTATCGTAACGGATTGAAATGGAGGAAGTATATGACAGTTCCATGACAACAATGATTAAACATAGAATTTGGAAACTTGGAAATTGAAAGAACATAGAATTTCTCTAAGCTTAATGGAAAATTCTCGTGATCATCTTTGCCCTTTGATAACACAATCTGTTAAGGAAATGAATCCCACATTGCTTGGGAGTAGAATGGGTGATCACTTAATAAAATCTGGGACCTCTTCAATTGTTGCCAATTGGTTTTGAGATGGATATAAAGTTTCTACATGGTATCAGAGCGGGGCCCGTTTCACCCCACATTTTATAAAATTCACAATCCACACCCCGCGATGACAGATCAGCGAAAAGGCTGCACGATGATAGAACCCAAAAAGTGGTCACACGTGACAGACCTCAAACGCGGCTGCACGTGAGGGGGGATGTTAAGGAAATGAATCCCACATTGCTTGGGAGTGGAATGGGTGATCAATTGGTTTTAAGATGGATATAAAGTTTCCACATGGTATCAGAGTGGGGCTCGTTCCACCCCACATTTTATAAAATTCACAATCCACACCCCACGATGACAGACCAGCGAAAAGGCTGCACGATGATAGGACCTAAAAAGTGACCACACGTGACAGACCTCAAACGCGGCTGCACGTGAGGGGGGTTGTTAAGGAAATGAATCCCACATTGCTTGGGAGTGGAATGAGTGATCACTTAATAAAATCTGGGACCTCTTCAATCATTACCAATTGGTTTTGAGATGGATATAAAGTTTCTACATACTCGTAAAACGATCAAATACTCGTAGTTAATTCAAATATTAACGTAAAACGATCAACTACAGTAGCTTGCTTTGCTTAAATGGAAATACTCGTAATTCCCACGTGATATATGATACTCGATAAAACAATCAAATAGCGACAGTTAATCTGAATATTCATAACTTCACCGTTCAAAAAAGAGAAAAAAATATGAATATTCATATCGGCGTCTAATTGTAGTAAATTAATCATGCGATATTAATAACGAAGTAAATTTTTGGATGCACTGTGATTTCAGTTTATCGCGTTTCAGGAACAATATAAACTCTGTAACCAGTCTTCTGCACACGAATACGCAAAGTTGGCCACCATACGTAAATTTTGTCCTAAAAATTTTTGACCCATTTTCTTCAAAGAGTACGCAATAAACCACGTACGTTTCAATCTAAAATAGTATGTGAAATCTCGAGTTTTTTTTCTTCTTCCTCTGTCTCTATCCCTTTGGCACAGTTCACAATGGTCTCATGGATTTTCTAAGGGGGTTTTCCTTTTCTTGCTCGTCAAGAATTCAGACAAGACAGGAGTAGTTCAAAGCCGGCTCTAAACTAAAGCTCGAGGTGCAGCTGATTTAGGCTCCCAAAAGTTTAAAAAGTCAGGGTCGGCCTTGCCACACGTCATTGTTCATGTTATTTTTCTTTTTGGTAAGGACGTTGTTCATGTTATATCATCAAGTGTGAACAAAAAATTTCATTCTAAGTGGGCCTCATTTGCAATCTGGGCCCACATTTGCGTTACACAACAAATTGTAGAAGGAATATGTTAACTAGGTTACAGGTAAGATTCATTTAATCTAGGCCTAGTACAGCAAAGCACTTATTTGGCACATTAAATAGGCAAAACAAACCAAGGGCTGTATAAATTGGGACCTAGCAAATCTTTCTATTGTACAGAGACTGAAAAAGAGTAGTGAGTGAAAAATGGTTTACGGTCGTTTTGTAGATCTTGTTGTATCGATGATGGATGATGGGTGGTCTGCTTTTCCTCAATCTGTTCGTCAAAGATTTCTGCATCCCGGGGGGAGAAGCACGCGCGGCTAATGTTCGTGCCCTGTCGACAAGTGATGTTGGCATCGATTGTTTTAGAAAGTTGTAATTTGTTTAAATCAATTTGGAATAAAGAGATGCATTGCTTTGCTCTATAATGTTGCTTTTGATTTTGCTCTATGATTTATTTCAATTTTTTCGTTCTGTTTTTTTTGGACGGCTATTTCAAATTTCCAGTTGATGTTAGAGTGGTTGATGATAGGGTTAACAACTCTTAATCTCGTGTAGTTTTTATTAGATTGTTAATTACCAACTCATCTAAAATCTTATGCTTTAAGAGAAAGGGGTAACTTTATTATTTAAACCTTCAACACGCCCCCGCATGTGTAACTATACTCTCCTCCATAAGCGGGTTAAATACGTGTAAATATTTTATAACAATGCTGCGTTCACTCTTCTGACCAGTACTCATCTCTTATGTGTAGGCCCACACTTGTTATAGGAGTAATATTATAAAACTGATAGATGTTTAGTTCAGACTATACAAACTTTAATCCGAATAAGGCACGGTGCTTTCATCAAATTATTATCGAATCATTAAAGAAAAAAATGGAATTGCCTCAATTATGTGTTGAATCAGCTCCACGCATGCATGTCATATGTATTTTTTTTTTTTTCGACAAACAAAATCATCCCATTGAAATCAAACAAACTACTTTACTTGACTCCAGGGTCATACGAAATGGGGGTTCATGCTGTATGTTGGGCCCATCCGAGCCGTCCATGCTCGACAATGAATGACCGAGTTTCATTTCAGCCGAACGGCTGAGATCTGTTTGGTCGTGATAAAATTTGAACCATCCATTGGAGAATATGAACAGCTCGGATTGGCACAACACGCAACATGCTCCCCGGTTTTGTCATATACTATCAAGTTCCATAACATCAATACTAAAACCACTTATATCAAGTAATAAAATTTCGCGTAATGCTTTTGTTTTTTTAAATGGTATAATAAGCTATTTCGGTCTAATAGGTTTTTTTTTTTTTTCCCAACGGTAGGAAAATAGTATAAGAACAATGGATCCGTTTGATTAGAAAAAATATAATAGAAAGTGAAAAATGAAAATGATAGAAAGTGAAGTAAAAGAAAAGAAAAAGAAAATGTATTTTAGTTCCTCGCATCTGTTTGATTAAGATGAAAGTTTTGCAAGAAAATAAGGAAGTCAAAGTAGTTATTGTTAATTCTCACAAGAAAATAAATTTTTCAACACTTTTTGTGAGAAAAAATTAGGCAAACTCTCTACCTTTAGAGGGTTGTACGTGAAAGTGGTAAAAAACAATTTTTCGGTAATCAAATGGACCCTGTGTGAAACCGGAAACCATCCCACAATCACTATAAATCCAACCCAACTACTCGCCCAATGGGAGAAATAATCACAACAAATATACAATCATTATTATTATTACTATATATATATATATTTTTTTAAAACCGGATGTCCAGACCAGCTTGTGCGCACATCGACTAATTTCGGAGCCCTAAAGATAACATCCAGGCATAACCTAAAGTGCCCCAAAAGTTTGAAATATTTGGCCTCCGTGGGAATGAGACATGTGACTTCATAGATGAACACTTATTATTTTCTCACAACCACCTGGCCAAACCCCTTGTATTAACTCTACAATCATTATTATAAGCTCAATAGTCAACTCAACTACTAGCCCCACTAGATAGAGTTAGTAAAATTATCCCAACAAATCCAAACGAAATAATATCTACACGTCGGTGGAGAGATTGAAACTTCTTACATCATAGTGAGATACAGTTGATTGGTCTAAGGACATCGGTTTTCTTTCAAAGGCTTCACTTGGATTCCTTTTGGCTCAACATAACCCTCTCATGTCACATGAAACAACAAGCGATTCCGAATTAATGATCTATGATAACGCACTTGGGAAAAAGGTAATTATTTGGTATATTATCAAAGATTTTATAGCATTTTATAAGGAAACTAAACATAATTAGCACGTACGCAGTTAATGATAGGAAATAGATTTTGATACTGTAACGTCAATTTAATTGTCGCTCTTGCGACTTATATAAACCTTTGTGACACAATCATATTTTCACGCGCACCTCAAAAAAAAAAATTTCGATTGCCGGCAATCATCTTTTTGATCTGTAGATATTTTTCATTCCGCTCAGAAAATATTTAAAATTTTCTTCTTCGTCTATTCCTTGTCTCATAAATCCAGTATAAAATGGTCTCGTCAAATTTGTTGCTGCGCGGGTCTTCCCTTCTTTTTTTTCATCAAATATTTCTTCTCGATAAGAGTGGTTGTTGTTCATGTTATATCATCGTAATCAAGTGGCCCCTCTATTTGAATTTTGTATTTTAGCCATTAAAGCTGCATTATTCAACACAGCATAAAAACAAGATTTTGAATGCTTACAGCAGTGTATATACCTTCTGTTTTAGGTATTGTACACCGAGGCCATTAAGTGCATTGCTTGGGCAAAACGAAAATTGATGAAAAGGAAAAGATATCTAACCTGATTTTTCTTAACTCAAAAGATCTATATAAACTGTGACTAATCTTTTGATGTGCACTTAACAAGGAGAACAGGAAGAGATGGCTCATTTTCAGTTTGTTGATTTTGCTATCTGGATCATGGGTGGCTCGCTTTTTCTAAAATTGGTTTCAAAAGACTTCTACATTCCGGGACGAGAATTGACTGTTGTTCGTGCTTTATCGATGAGTGATGTTGGTTCCTGTGGCTCTAAAAATGTGTAACTTGGTTCGATCGAATTGAAATAAGGAGATTGCTTTGTTCTGAAATGTTTCTCGCCTGTTGTTCGTAATTTTATCGATGAGCGATGTTTGTGCCTATGGCTCTGAAAATGTGTAACTTGGTTCGATCGTATTGAAATAAGGAGATTGCCTTTGTTCTAAAATATTTGTTTTGTTTTACCTTGTTCTACATGTGTAATTCGTTTCTACGTTTTTTCCTATTTTTTTCCTAACACACTTGAAAACAGTCCAGCATAAACATAAAAAACAAAGCGGAAGAGCAACATGACATAAGGGAACATCACATATATAGGCATAAGTTTCGAATCAAGATCCTCTCCTATGACTGTCCTCGTATGATTTCTCATGTGAATCAAAACATGACTAATTATGGTCTTAATTAATTCATGTTCCAAACCGTACATTTAATAGGTCTCGATGTGCTTAACGTTTATGCAAAGAATAAAGTTGATCGAAGACTGAAAATGCGAGATGAAGGCAATTGATGTGGCACAAGAAATTTGTCAAAGGATATCACGATCAAATGCGAGATGAAGGCAGTTCCATTTCTATCCAAGATCTAAGATGGTTCATGCCCATTCAAATCGGTAAAGAAGCATTGAAGATCAACATTGAGGCTCTTCATGAAGATTATCTAGTACACCACCTTGGATGATGAACTACATCTACTGCAACTTGAAGGGGAGTTTAGGGCTGGACAAGCTTCGAGCAAGGAAACAGCAAAGCTCTTGTTCGACATAATTTTTGAGATAGCATCTTTATGCTCTTTTAATCCTCCTGGGTTCAGTGACACTGAGGATTGTAGAATAGAGGTTAGATCAATTAACAGCAATAATTAAACAACAAATGCATGTTTACAAAATAAATAAATAAATTATATAATGGTTAAGAATCGAATACCTTTCCCTGATCGACATATCCTTTGACAAATTTATTGTGCCACAGCAATTGCTTTCACCTCGCATTTGCTTAGGCCATGAGTTGAAGGCTCAGCTGGTGTTACATTATCCTTTGACAAATTTATTGTGCCACAGCAATTGCTTTCACCTCGCATTTGCTTAGGCCATGAGTTGAAGGCTCAGCTGGTGTTACATAATGCAATTGTTCATTCAACTCTTCGATCTGCTCTGATAATCTTCACAAGACTCCAGAATCGCCATATATATGTTCAGATTATTCTGATCCATCACGGACCACTCGATCGTCATATGTAATACGCATCACTCAAATTATGGAAGGTAGGGAAATAGTCATGGGTGAATATGCAAAGTTCAAGGGACAAAAAGAATTGTGGTTCAAATGTGGTTTGACGAGTGGGGAAATCTAAATCGGTACAGTGTACTAGCATCAACGTTGAGGCTCTTCATGAAGATTATCCGGTACACCACCCTGGATGATGAACTGCTAATCATCCATCTGGGTGATGAACTGCTAATCATTCTCCATCTTGACCCAACTCTGATTGATCGATATGTACAAAACGAAGGAATTTTGGAAAGAAACAAAGAGAGGTTTTAACTCCAAAATTAACTTTTATAACTGAAGAGGGAGTAGGGGTTTGGATTTTGAAGCTTTCTTATCGATTGGATTATTTTCTGAGTCATATATGAGGATATAAATATACTCATATTAGCAACCACTTCCCATAAAATTAGGACTCGATCAGAGATATCCTCAACTGCCTCCTAGTTAACCTAGTCAAACAACCAAGTCAGGGAGATATACTTATTTACGATGGTGCTGTAAATAATATGTTTGCAGCACCAAATCACAGTCATCCAAAAGTGTTTTGAACGGTCTAGATTTTAATAAAACTTTTTCCTGAAAAAGTTTAACTCTTCTCCGGAAAAGTTTCATTAACATCTCGACCGTCCAAAACACTTTTGCATGGTCACCATTGAGGCTTGAGCGCTGTAAACAAATGTTTATAGCACCTCCGTAAACAAGATTTTCTCCCAAGTGCGCTTATCAAGGACTATTAGTTATCCTCATTCAACAGTCACTTGTTTGAATCATCCAAATCAAACCTCCATCAAGTTGACTTGGTAAAACTCAATCCCTTCAATCTCTCAACAAATTAGTTAGTATATCACAACACTGTGAGGTTTTCCAATTCAATTGGTTTATCCATCACATAATAATTTATTACACAAAAAGTTGGGCTATTAGGCCACAACAATCTAGAGTTGGACTATTTGGCCACAACAATCCAACAATTCCGATCCATCACGTACGGACCACTCGATCGTCATATGTAATACGCTCCCACAGCCTTTTTTCCCATTTTGCTTAAGGGCCTGACATGCAATAACCCGACTTGGATGATCTTGCACGTCCATTTTATGACATGGAATGGAGATCTCCATTCCACCCATGAAATGGAGAGGATGTGAATGTGATATTTAGCACGTGATGCATAACAATCATTCAACAATAGATAATTCAAAGTGCTGCCTGACTCCTTAGTAAAAGCTTTATTTGGCAAATCTTCACCGGACGATGGTAATAATGAACAAAATAGTGTGTGATACAATGACTTCAATTTCAAATGCTCAAGGAATTTTATAAAAGTGACAAGGTTCTACTTCTATCTGTACATCTAAAAGCTGAAGAGGCAAAATTCATCTTGTCGGTTTTTTTTATTTTTTATTTTTTATTTTATGTATCCATTGTATTGTGCATAATAATACAGCACATTTGGCTTATTGATTAGGCAACATAATAACTGTGAAATCATTTCGCAGTACCATGCCTTGAATTTCTTGATCTCCCAAACGCTATATAAACCCATCACCTAATTTTTCATGTTCTTGAAGAAGAGACAAAGACAGTTTACAACAGGTTCACGACACACCTCCTTTTCTCAAATCGTTCATCAAATAATCCGTCTGAGGAAAAAGGATTGTTGTTCATGTTATATCGTCAAATTGGAAAGAATTTCAAGTTGTAAGTTGTTGATTGCACTAAGTTGGATAACTAAAATTGTGGAAGCAACACAATCAAATGACTCAGGTCATTTTTATTAAGAGGTTTGATAGGGCACATGTAAACCCATCCGTGAAAGCGTACATGAAAGGGAAATGGACGGTTCAAATTTACCATTCATTCTCTTTTAATTTGATCATGTATACTTTCACGGGTGGGTCTTCATATGCCCTTACCATTTTCATTAATATTACCAAATGAGTACAAGTTTCTACTCTGACCAAGTGGGCCCACATTTTCTTGAGACAACCAATCATATGAAGAATGTTAACTGGTGCTTACATGCATTTGGCGTAGTACAGGTAGGCACATAATTGTACATTAAATATGCAAAAGAAACCCACTGTGTATAAATTGGGACCAAGTTTTCTTATAGTGTACACCAAATTTTCTTACAAGAGAGTAAGAGGGGAAAAAAAAAATGGCTAACAGTCGTTTCGTAGATCTTGTTCTCTCTATGATGGGTGGTCCACTTTTCGTTAATTTGTTCGTGAAAGATTTCTGCATTCCGGGAGGAGAAGAGGCGAACGTTCATGCTCTATCGACAAGTGAGGCTGGTGCTGATGTTTTGAAGAAATTGTAATTTGTTTAAATCAATTTGGAATATAGAGATTACCTTTGCTCTATAATGTTGCTTTTAATTGCCGAGAAAAACACAGTTCCTTTTTTAATTGGTTTGCTCTATAATTTCTTTCAATTTTCTTGTTGTTGTCAGAGTGGTTGATGATGACGTTAACTCGTGGGGTTTTCAGGATGAGAATAATTCACGGTTCCTTCGTGAAATATATTATTTCTGGCAGCGCACAATCTTATCCGTCCGTTTCAGCAATCAATAGTTGATATATATATGATAAATGATGCATTTTATAACCAGCCAACCAAAAACCACGGGAATAACCCCACTACACAGAAAAACCTATTACAAACTACAAAAAGAATCAAACCACTTTAGGCGGTGGTAATATCCAGAATTCGAGAAGAAATATTCAATATTCCAAAGATGACAAAATCTTTGGTTCTCCGCTGAATTGGAGATACGTTTTCAAGAGCTAACCCGTAGTCTCAAGTTGTCTTCTATGCGAGCAAAAATCACGTCTGAGTTCAGTGGTCTTCCCCCAAAAATCCTAGAGTTTCTCTCAAGCCAAATGTAATACACCCCTACAGCTAAAGACAACTTGAGATATGTTTTTACTTTGACTGGTAATAAATATCTCTGACCGATAATAATTTATTTTTAATCCAGATCGTCGCAAATAAGTTTTTCTCTTTCAGGATACATGGTTCTCTCATTCCAAATCGTATGATAGCAAAACACCTGTTAGTACCATGTCCTTTTCCAATTCTGTTTTACAAGTTGGTGATGAGCCCCCAATATTGTAGATAATTGGTGCGACTAGTCCCGTTCTATCTTGCTTTTACTTATGTTTATTTAGCTTTTATAGCGATATTGCACGTAAGGTGTGTTTTCATGTGTTTCAGGTAAAACGTGCAAATAAGACGTAGTTTGACGCCATGAATGGCCCAAGTGCTTCCAAGTACCCGAAGACCCTGTCGGCCCCTTAAAATCTGTCTAAGTATGGAAAAATGACTTTCTGAAAAAGTATCGATTCTCGATATTAAAAATGGCAGTAATTGATCCTTGAATTTTTCTAAGAGTAACTACAAAGTTACAAGGTTTTATTTAAAGAGCAAGGTCATGTTTTGAGCCATTTCATCTTAAGAAAAATGTGCAATTTTTCATTTTACACTAAAAGTGGGGGGTTGACATTTTGATATAATTGGAATCTTGAAATTCTTGTAATGCCATTGTTTCCAAATGGGGGGTACTTTCTTATTTTCATTAAATAAAATTAAAGTAAAGAAAAGGTAAAAGAAAGGTTTAAAATGTAGTCTTTACTTAAATTTAAAGAATGAAAATAAGTACTGAGGAGCTGGAAGTTGCTGGGAGCTGCAAAATGAAAATAAGTGCTGAGGAGCTGGAAGTTGCTGGGAGCTGCCTGCTGAAGCTGAGGCCAAGATGCAGGGATAACACTGTGGTATCGATACAACCATTTTTGCCGTATCGATACATAATTGGAACAGAGCTATTGGAATCCGTAGAGAATTGGTATCGATACTGGAATTTTTGCCGTATCGATACGGCTTCTTTTCTGCAGATTTTTTGCTACTTTTTGGACTTTCCATTTATGGAATACTTGCCACTTTTGGCAAGTTCCGGGATATTTTGTGGAGAGAGAGGCTGAGTTGTATAAATACTCCTCTCTCTCCCCCTTAGTTAGTGAGTAATTCATTATTAGCTTTAAGTCTTTTTAAATTTTAGAACTCCATTGAAGTCTTTCAAGCTTTTCTAGTTTAATCCTTCAAGAGCCCTTGTAAGTACTTCTCTTTTGTTCATTTCACGTTTATTAAAGTCGTTTGTAAGGACTAGATCCGTAGTAATATCAAGTTTATTTTCGTTTCTATCAGTTAATCATGTTTTCTTCCTTAAGCATGCTTTCTAGTCTTTTCATTATGAGTGAGTAGTCGATTAGGCTTGGCCATTGGGTGAATAACACATTGTGATTTAGGTTAATTTTACTCTTCTCAGCTTAAGACTTGAGGTTTGGTTTGTAAATGTGCGTGGTTCGCCTTTTATGTAACAAAACTTGTCGATGTTAACCTCCGGTGATCATATGCTCGCTCATATGGTTTCGTGAGCTATGTCTCGCCTCGTGTTTGCCAAAAGAACCAAAGAACTTGCTCGCTTTCCAAACTATACTTCTAGTTCTTGACCTTGATATTTAGTTTGAACTCAAGTCTTGGCGTTGTTAATCTCCGGTGATCATGTTCTTGCTCACATGGTTCCGAGAGCGATGTCATGCCTTGTGTTTAGCTTGTTATTCAAACTCTATATCAAGTCTAACCATTTTCACCGCTAAATCTTCCGGTTGATAACCTATGCCGTGTGATTCAACCGAGTTTTCAGTTGAGAAAAGTTTATTGGCCTAAGTTACGGGTGTCATGAACTTCTATGCCTTGCCGCCTTTAATTCTTAGTTAAAACTCATTTTCTAGTCTTTTCCATAAGAGTGTTTCTTCACCGTTCAAAGGAAAACCGATAGTTGGCCGTCTTAACGCCGGAAACCCTTACATCTACAAATCCTAATTTGCTATAGAGATTATCTCTGTGGGTACGATCCCGGACTTTCCGGTATTTATGCTGACAACGACCTAGCCCTACGCTCGGGGTAATCCAACCTCATTTCGAAGGCAAGGTTGGGACGAAGCAGTTGGGCTAAGTTGTGCCAAGATTTTTGGAGATTTTTTTTGTTTTGTCTTTATTCAATTTTTTTTCGCATTTGCTAGTTTTGCGCCTAAATTTTGTAGATTATTGATTTGTCCCATCAAAATGAATCGAAAAAGTAAAAAATTATGACTTTTACCCAACTATTTTTAGAAATATCCAAAATAAAGTTCAAAAAGCTGAAATAATAAGAATAAGGACAAAACAAAACAAAAAAACCCAAAATTCTTTGGGAAACTTAGCCTTAATTATCGAATGTGTTTCAATGTAAGATTTGCGCAGGTAAAAAAAATGGATTGCGAAATTAAATAAATGAACTCGGCCAAATGGCTAAGATCTGTTTGGTCTTGATAAAATTTGAACCATCCATTGGAGAGTATATATGGACGGGCTCAGCTTAGATTGGCACAACACGCAACATGCTCCCCGGGTTCGTCATATACTATCAACTTCGGGGGGGGGGTCTGCTACCCCTTAGTGGCAGCAGCAAGCAGCTACGCCTCAAATGGTGCCGTTTGAAGCACAAAATCAAGGACGCCATCTTATTTCTTCAATCCTTGTTTGGCTGCCCTTTTTTTTTTTTTTTCGAATACTTTATATATCAACGGGAGTTAGCGGGGTGTTAGTATGTTAATTGACAGAGGGTTTAGAGGCTGTCCATAACCCTGAAACCCAACTCCACCCCTCGCGGGGCTCAAACTCCTACCTCCACTAAGGGAGGAGGTGAACTTTCCACCTGTGCTAGCGTGGAAGTTGTTTGGCTGCCCTTCACACCACACCATATTTGATGACTATGTGGGGGCCCATTTTTTGTCCAAAAAAATGATTCAAATCGTAAGTTATTTGTAAAATACTTTTCTATGAGTTCTTGTAAAAAATTAACTCAATCTGATATTTATAAGGGATTTTTCAGCATTCGTAGGGGCCTTACGAATTTTGAAAAAGACATAAATTAACGACTGTACCAAACACTCAAATTTAGTTATTGATTGATTATTTTTGTGGGGCCCATTTTGAATACTGCAAAGATGATTCAAACCGCTCAGTAGTTTTAAAATATTTTTCATTGGTTCCTCGAATTTTTTTTAGCTCAATTTGATATTAGTATAACTTTTTCAAAATTCTTAGGGCCCCTATGAATGACGAAAAAACTCTTATATCGGATTGAGTTATTTTTTTATATGAACTCATAGAAAAATATCTTAAGAATAACTTGCGGTAATCATTTTTTTGAAACCTGAAATGGGCCCCACAAATTCATCAAACATGGTGCGTTGTGAAGGGCAGCCAAACAAGGATTAATTAAAGAAATGAGATGGCGTCCTTGATTTTGTGCTTCAAAAGGCACCGTTTGAGGCGCAGCTGCTTGCTGCCGCCAATGAGGGGCAGCAGGCCCCCCGCTCCCCAAGTTCATAACACCAATACTAAAACTATTTATATCAAGTAATAAAATTTCGCGTAATGCTTTTCTTTTTTTGAATGGTATAATAAGCTATTTCGGTCTAATAGGTTTTTTTTTTCCCCAAAGGTAGGAAAATAGTATAAGAACTATGGATCTATTTGATTAGAGAGAAAAATATAATAGAAACGAAAAGAAAAAGGAAATGTATTTTTCTATTTTAGTTCCTCGCATCTGTTTGATTAGAATGAAAGTTTTGCAAAAAAATAAGGAAGTCAAAATAGTTATTGTTGATTCTCACAAGAAAATAATTTTTCCTACATTTTTTGTGAGAAAAAATTAGGCAAGCTCTCTAGCTTTAGAGGATTGTACAGAAAAATTTGTTTTCTAACACTTTTTAGGAGATTCTTGCTAAGTGAATACAAAAAAAGTATATATTTTTTTCTCTTTTTTGCACTTTCTATTACTATTTCTCTAATCAAACGGACCCTATGTGAAACCGGAAACCATTCCACAATCACTATAAATCCAACCCAACTACTCGCCCAACAAAGGGGAGAAATAATCACAACAAATATACAATCATTATTTTTACTATTATATATTTTTTAAAACCGGATGTCCAGGCCAGCTTGTGCATACCTCGACTAATTTCGGAACCCTAAAGATAACAACTAGGCATAACTCAAAGACTTCTGCATTCCAGGACGAGAATTGATTGTTGTTCGTGCTTTATCGATAAGTGATGTTGGTGCCTGTGGCTCTGAAAATGTGTAACTTGGTTCGATCGAATTGAAATAAGGAGATTGCTTTGTTCTGAAATGTTTCTCGCATATTGTTCTTAATTTTATCGATGAGCGATGTTTGTGCCTATGGCTCTGAAAATGTGTAACTTGGTTCGATGGTATTGAAATAAGGAGATTGCTTTATTCTGAAATGTTTGCTTTATTTTTCCTTGTTCTGCACGTTTTCCCCATTTTTCTTCCTAATACACTTGAAAATAGTCCCGCATAAACATAAAAAAACAAAGCGGAAGAGTAACAGGACATAAGGGAACATCACATATATCGGCATAAGTTTCGAATCAAAATCCTCTCCTATGACTGTCCTCGTATGATTTCTCATGTGAATCAAAACATGACTAATTACGGTCTTAATTAATTCATGATCCAAACCGTACATTTAATAGGTTTTGATGTGCTTAACGTTTGTGCAAAGAATAAAGTTGATCGAAGACTGGAAATACGAGATTAAGGCAATTGCTATGGCACAAGAAATTTATCAAAGGATATCACGATCAAATGCGAGATGAAGGTAGTTCCATTTCTATCCAAGATTTAAGATGGTTCATGCCCATTCAAATCTGTAAAGAAGTATTGAAGATCAACAATGAGGCTCTTCATGAAGATTATCTAGTACACCACCTTGGATGATGAACTACAGCTACTGCAACTTGGAGGGGAGTTTAGGGCAGGACGAGCTTCGAGCAAGGAAACAGCAAAGCTCTTGTCCGACATAATTTTTGAGATAGCATCTTTATGCTCTTTTAATCCTCTTGGGTTTAGTGACACTGAGGATTGTAGAAAAGAGGTTAGATCAATTAACATCAATAATTAAACAGCAGATGCATGTTTACAAAAAAAAAAAAAAAAATTATATAATGGTTAAGAATCGAATATCTTTTTCCTGATCGACATATCCTTTGACAAATTTCTTGTGCCACAACAATTTCTTTCATCTCGCATTTGCTTAGGCCATGATTTGAAGGCTCAGCCGGTGTTACATAATGCAATTGTTCATCCAACTCTTCGATCTGCTCTGATAATCTTCACAAGACTCCAGAATCGCCATATATATGTTCTGATTATTCTGATCCATCATGAACCACTCGATCGTCATATGTAATATGCGTCACTCAAATTATGGAAGGTGGGGAAATAGTCGTGGGTGAATTTGCAAAGTTCAAGGGACAAAAAGAATTATGGGTTCAAATGTGGTTTGAGGAGTGGGGAAATCTGAATCGGAACAGTTTATCAGCATCAACGTTGGGGCTCTTCATGAAGATTATCCGGTACACCACCCTGGATGATGAACTGCTAATCATCCATCTGGGTGATGAGCTGCTAATCATTCTCCATCTTGAACCAACTCTGATTGATCGATATGTAGTAGAAAACGAAGGAATTTTGGAAAGAAACGAAGAGAGGTTTTAACTCCAAAATTAACTTTTATAATTGAAGAGGGAGTAGGGGTTTGGCTTTAGAAGCTTTCTTTATCGATTGGATTATTTTCTGAGTCATGTATGAGGATATAAATATACACAGCAACCACTTCCCATAAAATTAGGACTCGATCAGAGATATCCTCAACTGCCTCCTAGTTAACCTGGTCAAACAACCAAGTCAGCGAGATATATTTATTTACGATGGTGCTGTAAATAATATGTTTGCAGTACCACATCACAACCATCCAAAAGTGTTTTGAACAGTCTGGATTTTAATGAAACTTTTTCCTGAAAAAGTTGAGCTCTTTCCCGGAAAAGTTTCATTTACATTCCGACCGTACAAAACACTTTTACATGGTCACGATTGAGCGCTGTAAACAAATGTTTACAGCACCTCCGTAAACAAGATTTTCTCCCAAGTGCGCTTATCAAGGACTATTAGTTGTCCTCATTCAACAGTCACTTGTTTGAATCATCCAAATCAAACCTCCATCAAATTGACTTGGTAAAACTCAATCCCTTCAATCTCTCAACAAATTAGTATATCACAACACTGTGAGGTTTTCCAATTCAATTGGTTTATCCATCACATAATAATTTATTACACAAAAAGTTGGGCTATTAGGCCACAACAATCTAGAGTTGGGCTATTTGGCCACAACAATCCAACAATTCCGATCCATCGCGGACCACTAGATCGTCATATGTAATACGCTCCCACAGCCTTTTTTCCCCATTTTGCCTAAGGGCCTAGCATGCAATAACCCGACTTGGATGATCTTGCACGTCCATTTTGAGGTAGATTAGGTGTTGATTATTTATGACATGGAATGGAGATCTCCATTCCACCCATGAAATGGAGAGGATGTGAATGTGATATTTAGCACGTGATGCATAACAATCATTCAACAATAGATAATTCAAAGTGCTGCCCTGACTCCTTAGTAAAAGCTTTATTTGACAAATCTTCACCGGGCGATGGTAATAATGAACAAAATAGTGTGTGATACGATGACTTCAATTTCTAACGCTCAAGGCCCTTTATAAAAGTGACAAGGTTCTACTTCTATCTGTACATCTAAAAGCTAAAGAGGCAAAATTCATCTTGTCTTTTTTTTTTTTTTATATCCACTGTATTGTGCATAATACAGCACATTTGGCTTATTGATTAGGCAACATAATAACTGTGAAATCATTTCGCAATACCATGCCTTGAATTTCTTGATCTCCCAAATGCTATATAAACCCATCACCTAATTTTTCATGTTCTTGAAGAAGAGACAAAGACGGTTTACAACGGGTTCGCGACACACCTCCTTTTCTCAACTCATTCATCAAATAATCCGTTTGAGGAAAAAGGATTGTTGTTCATGTTATATCATCAAGTTGGAAAGAATTTCAAGTTGTAAGTTGTTGATTGCACTACGTTGGATAACTAAAATTGTTGAAGCAACACAATCAAATGACTCGGGTCGTTTTTATTAAGAGGTTTGGTAGGACACATGTAAACTCATCCGTGAAAGTGTACATGAAAGGGGAATGGACGGTTCAAATTTACAGAAGCCGTTGATTCTCTTTTGATCATGTATACTCTCACGGGTGGGACTTCATATGCCCTTAGCATTTTCATTAATATTACCAAATGAGTACGAGTTTCTACTCTGAGCAAGTGGGCTCACATTTTCTTGAGACAACCAATCATATGAAGAATGTTAACTGGTGCTTACATGCATTTGGCGTAGTACAGGTAGGCACATAATTGTACATTAAATATGCAAAAGAAACCCACTGTGTATAAATTGGGACCAAGTTTTCTTATAGTGTACACCAAATTTTCTTACAAGAGAGTAAGAGGGGAAAAAAAAAATGGCTAACAGTCGTTTCGTAGATCTTGTTCTCTCTATGATGGGTGGTCCACTTTTCATTAATTTGTTCGTGAAAGATTTCTGCATTCCGGGAGGAGAAGCGGCGAACGTTCGTGCTCTATCGACAAGTGAGGCTGGTGCTGATGTTTCGAAGAAATTGTAATTTGTTTAAATCAATTTGGAATATAGAGATTGCCTTTGCTCTATAATGTTTTTTTTTTTTATAAGTCTTTGCTCTATAATGTTGCTTTTAATTGCCGAGAAAAACACAGTTCCTTTTAATTGGTTTGCTGTATAATTTCTTTCAATTTTCTTCTTGTTGTCAAAGTGGTTGATGATGACGTTAACTCGTGGGGTTTTCAGGATGAGAATAATTCACGGCTCCTCCGTGAAATAAGTTATTTATGGCAGCGCACAATTTTACCCGTCTGTCGCGGCAATCAATAGTTGATATATATATATTGGTAAATGATGCATTTTATAACCAGCCAACCAGAAACCACGGGGATAACCCCACTACACAGAAAAACTGTACAAGGAAAACCTATTACAAAAAAGAATCAAACCACTTTAGGCGGTGGTAATGTACAGAATTCGAGAAGAAATATTCCAAAGATGAAATAATCTTAATTTGGTTCTCCGCTGAATTGGAGATACGTTTCCGGGAGCTAACCCGTAGTCTCAAGTTGTCTTCTATGCAAGCAAAAATCACGTCTGAGTTCAGTGGCCTTCCCCCAAACACCCTAGAGTTTCTCTCAAGCCAAATGTAATACATCCTTGCAGCTAAAGACAACTTGAGATATGTTTTTACTTTGACCGGTAATAAATATCTCTGACCGATAATAGTTTATTTTTAATCCAGATTGTCACAAATAAGTTTTTCTCGTTCAGGATACATGGTTCTCTCATTCCAAATCGCATGACAGCAAAACACCTGTTAGTACCATGTCCTTTTCCAATTCTGTTTTACAAGTTGGGCTAAGTTGTGCCAAGATTTTTGGAGATTTTTTTTTGTTTTGTCTTTATTCAAATTTTTTTCGTATTTACTAGTTTTGCACCTATTTTTTGTAGATTATTGATTTGTCCCATTAAAATGAATCGAAAAAGTAAAAAATTATGACTTTTACCTATTTATTTTTAAAAATATCCAAAATAAAGTTCAAAAAGCTGAAAAAATAAGAATAAGGACAAAATAAGAAAAAACCCAAAATTCTTTGGGAAACTTAGCCTTAATTATCGAATGTGTTTCAATGTAAGATTTGCGCAGGTAAAAAATGTATTGCGAAATGATATAAATGATCTCAGTCGAACGGCTGAGATCTATTTGGTCGTGATAAAATTTGAACCGTCCATTGGAGAGTATGGACGGGCTCAGCTTAGATTGGCACAACACGCAACATGCTCCCCGGGTTCGTCATATACTATTAAGTTCCATAACACCAATACTAAAACCACTTATATCAAGTAATAAAATTTCGCGTAATGCTTTTCTTTTTTTGAATGGTATAATAAGCTATTTCGGTCTAATAGGTTTTTTTTTTCCCCCAAAGGTGGGAAAATAGTATAAGAACTATGGATTCATTTGATTAGAGAGAAAAATATAATAGTAATGAAAAGAAAAAGGAAATGTATTTTAGTTCCTCGCATCTGTTTGATTAGGATGAAAATTTTGCAAGAAAATAAGGAAGTCAAAGTAGGGACATCGGTTTTCTTTCTAAGGCTTCGCTTGGATTCCTTTTGGCTCGCATGTCACATGAAACAACAAGCGATTCCGAATTAATGATCTATGATAACGCACTTGGGAAAACGGTAATTATTTCGTATATTATCAAAGATTTTATAGCATTTTAATTATAAGGAAACTAAACATAATTAGCACGTACGCAGTTAATGATAGGAAAAAGATTTTGATACCGTAACGTCAATTTAATTCTCGCTCTTGCGACTTATATAAACCTTTGTGACACAATCATATTTTCACGCGCACCTCAAAAAAAAAATTCGAATGACGGCAATCATCTTTTTGATCTGTAGATATTTTTCATTCCGCTCAGAAAATATTTTTTCAACCAAAAGTTTTGATAGAAATCTTTAAAATTTTCTTCTTCGTCTATTCCTTGTCTCATAGATCCAGTATAAAATGGTCTCGTCAATTTTTTTGCGCTGGTCTTCCTTTCTTTTTTCATCAAGTATTTCTTCTCGATAAGAGAGTGGTTGTTGTTCATGTTATATCATCGAAATCAAGTGGCCCCTCTATTTGAATTTTGTATTTTAGCCATTAAAGTTGCTTTATTCAACACAGCCATAAAAACAAGGTTATTTTGAATGCTTACAACCGTGTACCTTCTGTTTTAGGTATTGTACACCGAGGCCATTAAGTGCGTTGCTTGGGCAAAAAGAAAATTAATGAAAAGGAAAAGATGGCTAACCTGATCTATATAAACTGTGACCAATCTTTTGATGTGCACTTAAAAAGGAGAACAGGGAGAGATGGCTCATTTTCAGTTTGTTGATTTTGCTATCTGGATCATGGGTGGCTCGCTTTTCCTAAAATTTGTTTCGAAAGACTTCTGCATTCCGGGACAAGAATTGACCGTTGTTCGTGCTTTATCGATGAGTGATGTTGGTGCCTGTGGCTCTGAAATGTGTAACTTGGTTCGATCGAATTGAAATAAGGAGATTGCTTTGTTCTAAAATGTTTCTCGCCCGTTGTTTGTACTTTTATTGATGAGCGATGTTGGCACCTGTGGCTCTGAAAATGTGTAAGTTGGTTCGATCGTATTGAAATAAGGAGATTGCTTTGTTATCAAATGTTTGTTTTGTTTTACCTTGTTCTGCATGTGTAATTCGTTTCTACGTTTTTCCCATTTTTTTCCTAACACACTTGAAAACAGTCCAGCATAAACATAAAAAACAAAGCAGAAGAGCAACAGAACATAAGGGAACATCACATATATCGGCATAAGTTTCGAATCAAAATCCTCTCCTATGACTGTCCTCATATGATTTCTCATGTGAATCAAAACATGACTAATTACAGTCTTAATTAATTCATGATCCAAACCATACATTTAATAGGTTTTGATGTGCTTAACGTTTATGCAAAGAACAAAGTTGATCGAAGACTGGAAATGCGAGATTAAGGCAATTGCTGTGGCACAAGAAATTTGTCAAAGGATATCACGATCAAATGCGAGATGAAGGCAGTTCCATTTCTATTCAAGATCTAAGATGGTTCATGCCCATTCAAATCTGTAAAGAAGTATTGAAGATCAACATTGAGGCTCTTCATGAAGATTATCTGGTACACCACCTTGGATGATGAACTACAGCTACTGCAACTTGGAGGGGAGTTTAGGGCTGGACGAGCTTCGAGCAAGGAAACAGCAAAGCTCTTGTCCAACGTAATTTTTGAGATAGCATCTTTATGCGCTTTTAATCCTCCTGGGTTCAGTGACACCGAGGACTGTAGAAAAGAGGTTAGATCAATTAACAACAATAATTAAACAGTAGATGCATGTTTACAAAAAAAAAAATTATATAATGGTTAGAATCGAATACCTTTTTCCAGATCGTGATATCCTTTGACAAATTTCTCGTGCCCCAGCAATTGCCTTCATCTCGCATTTGCTTAGGCCATGATTTGAAGGCTCAGCCGGTGTTACATAATGCAATTGTTCATCTAGCTCTTCGATCTGCTCGGATAATCTTCACAAGACTCCAGAACCGCCATATATATGTTCAGATTATTTTGATCCATCACGGACCACTCGATCGTCTTATGTGATACGCGTCACTCAAATTACGGAAGGTGGGGAAATAGTCATGGGTGAATACGCAAAGTTCAAGGGACAGAAACAATTGTGGGTTCAAATGTGGTTTGAGGAGTGGGGAAATCTGAATCGGTACAGTGTACCAGCATCAACGTTGAGGCTCTTCACAAAAATCATCCGGTACACCACCTTGGATGATGAACTGCAGCCACTGCAAGCTTGGACAGGAGTTTAGGGCTGGACGAACTTCGAGCAAGGAAACAGCAAAGCTCTTGTCCGACGTAATTTTCAAGATAGCATAGATTTTATATTTTTGTTTTGAATTTGAAATCCCCATTAACATATGTAGCTGAGTTTTTGTGAATACGTTTCCTCTTGTTAAATAGTGTAGTGGTCAGGTGGATTTGGGGCTGTAATTTTTTTCCGGCGGTCAAGGCTCCTATAATTACTCCATGCCATTTGTAATCTGCATGTGAAAATTGTTAAAAATTGTTTCATCCGCCTGCTTCGGCAGTAGGTGTCTAGCTAGGTTTACGTTTAGGTAGTTTTGGTGAGTAAATTTGTATTAATTTGCCTTCGGGCTCTCCATGTTATATGGATTGAATCGATTCAAAAAAAATATTATCTTGTAATATATTGACTAATTCTGAATCCGTTATTTATTTTGTCTAGTGGTTGAGACTCATTCTCCTCTTTCAAGTAAATCGCGCAAACTATGTGCGATATAAGGGGATTATGTGGTTGTGTGTAAAAGTCGGGAGGCAATCCGCACGAGGTCTAAACCATGTGGGGTAAAATAGAATTTAGTCCGAACAATCGGAACAAACTAGAAAAATAAAAAAGGTAATTGATTTTCACAGTTCCTTTTTTTATTGCCACTCACCATTTTTGTAATCTTGTGATGAGAATTTATAAAATTTACATTTCATTTGTGTACTCTTTCACACTTTTTTTTGGGTAAATATTCTTTCACACTTGGAAGAACAATAATGTAAGGGGTAAAAAAAATGTAACGGTTAAATTTTTAAAAATAATGTCTCTAGTTTAATCCCTTTAATTTGGTGTACACTATAAAAAAAAAAATTAGGTCCCAATTTATACACGGTGGGTTTGTTTAACATATTTTTCCAGTTTGTATAAATTGAGATCTAATTTGGGATCTTGTAAAACAGATACTTAATTATAAAAGTCTTAGAGATAAAAATTAATTATGACTCTTTAGGATAAAATTATTAGAAAATAAGATCTTCGCGCCGGTTCAAACGGATTGAAAATTGGAGCACTTAATTTTTTCACCATATTTTTTAATATAAAAGCAGTCTCAAAAAAAATTAAGTGCTCCAATTTTCAATCCGTTTGAATGTGTTTCAATATAAGATTTGCGCAAGTACAAAAATGGATTGTGAAATTATATAAATTCAGTCAATGTTTCCTTATCTTTTTATCTTATTATTCTTTACAATTGCCTCAAATCAAAGGAAATCAGAATGATATCGTTAGAGTACTGGTAACTACCACGTGCTAATAGATCTAATGGTACTATAATAAGCTAGTATTTCGGTCTAATAGGGTTTTTTTTTTTTCCAAACGGTAACAAAATACAAGTATAAAAACTATGTAAAACGGAAACCATTCCACAGTCACTGTAAGCCCAATCCAAATATTAGCCCAACAAAGGGGATCAGAAATAATCGCAAACAAACTCTACAATCATTATGAGCTCAATCCAACTGCTAGCCCCACTAGAGGGAGCAATACAATACGTAGGTGGGGAGATTCAAACTCCTTACATCATAGTGAGATCAATGGCGACTACAGGAATATATGAACATGGGGTCATTCATAAACTTATAAAAGTCAACGATAATATATAACAAAAACATGCATGTTATATTAATTAATGAAATGATTTAATTTACAATCTATTTTCAACAACTCACATATCGCAAGTGGAGTGGAGTGCAGTTGGTGCATGTCTCCCTTATACTCCCATACACATAGGCAAGGTTCGATTCCCGTCAACACTAATCCCCCACCCTAAAGTCCCTTAGGACACAATCAACTACATAGTCGCCTCTAAGTGAGATGCAATAGTCCTTGCCTAACTGAGCTATCTGGTTAGTTGGTTTAATGACATGGGCTTGGGCACATAGGCTTCGCTTGGATTCCTTTTGGCTCAACACTTAGGAAAACAATAATTAGTTCGTATATTATCAAAAATTAATACAGCATTTTACAAGGAAACTAAATAGTAGTATAAGAACACATTTAATAATAGGAAATAGATTTTGATACTGTAACGTCAACTTAATTCTCGCTCTTGCGACTTATATAACCTTTGTGACACAATATTTTTTCACGTGCACCTCAAAAAAAAAATGCAGAATGATAGATATCATCTGTTTGATCTGTTGATATTTTTCATTCCGCGGGGAAAATATTTATTCAATCATAACTTTTGATAGAAATTTTTAAAATCTTCTTCTTCGTCTATTCTTGTCTCATAGATCCAGTACAAAATGGTCTCGTCGATTTAGTTGTGCGGGTCCTCCTTTCTTTTTTCATAAAGATCGAATTTCTTCTTGACAAGAGAGCGGTGGTTGTTCATGTCATATCATCAAGGGAGTGAGATATTTTGTTCTAATCACCCCTCTATTTGCATTATGTATTTTAGCCATTAAAGTTGCTTTATTCAACACAACCATACAAAGAAGGTTATTTTGAATGCCTACAGAAGTGGTATTGTACACCGAGGCCATACAAAGAAGGTTATTTTGGGAAAAACGAAAATGAAAAGGAAACGATGGCTAACCTGATTTTTCTTAACTCAAAGAGTCTTGTTCGGCTCCGAAATGGCTTAAAGACTGAGTGCGGTCGTGCCAAGACTTGTCACGTCTAACGTAAGGACTAGGCGTCCCTTTTCTGACTTCATAACCGTAAGAGCGAATGTGCTGCAAACCTAAGGGCTAAATTGTAGTGATGGTTCGTGATTTTGCCACAACGAGCGTGGACTTAGCTATTTCCTAACCGTGTAAGAAAGAAAGCAACGTAAAAGTAAAAACAAACTTTATTATGTTGGAATAATAAAGTTTGGTACAAAGAAAAGTAAAAACTCGAATTACTTGATGAAGTAATTGAGTGAATGCAGGAAAAGTAAAATAGTTGCTTCGCTAGAAAGACTTTGGTTTAAGCGCTGGGCTTAATTGGTGTGGAAACCCTTTTTTCTTCTTGTGAACTTGTATTTATAGGCAAGGGTCTTCGACTTTGCATGCAAGAGGACTTGTTGTCTTCATCTCATGGCGCCATGTGTCTATATAACTTCCACTTCATGGGATCATGGGCGGTTGAGATGAGTTACTGGAAGTTGTAAATTGGCTCACTTCCTTGTTTTGTGCAATTAAGGGATAATGGGCCATTTGTTAGTCAAATGGCCGGTTAATTATTATAACCGCCAGCCCACGTTCTCCTTTTCGTGGGATCTTTCTTATTCATGGGTAGTTAAAGAGATAGTAGGCCATTCTCTTCTCTATTTTTCGTGGGCATTAGTCAAATGGCCAGTAAATGTATAACCTCCATAGGCTCACCTCCTATTTGTATGGGGATCTTCCAGATTGTCCCAAATAATTATTCTCGACCATGGGCCTTTATATTTCATTTAGACAATTAAGTCCAGATAATTCCCGGCCCGTGATCGAGTTAGGCTTAAATCAATTAAGCCTAATTTTGTATCGGCTTGGCCCACTGATTTTGACCCAATATAGCTTCATAAAATCGGCTCAATTTAATTAATGTGAATTAAATGGCCCTCTAGCGCTGTCCCAAGATATGGTGCCAAAAACAGGTGTAAACAGGTTTATATATACAAATTGTGACTAATCTATTGGATGTGCACTTAAAAAGGAGAACAGGAAGAGATGGCTCATTTTCAGTTTGTTGATTTTGCTATATGGATCATGGGTGGCTCGCTTTTCCTAAAATTGGTTTCGAAAGACTTCTGCATTCCGGGACGAGAATTGACTGTTGTTCATGCTTTATCGTGCTTTATCGATGAGTGATGTTGGTGCTTGTGGTTCTAAAAATGTGTAACTTGGTTAGATTGAATTGAATTAAGGAGATTGTTTTGTTCTAAAATGTTTCTTGCCTGTTGTTCGTGCTTTATCGATGAGCGATGTTGGTACCTGTGGCTCTGAAAATGTGTAACTTGGTTCGATCGAATTGAAATAAGGAGATTGCTTTGTTCTGAAATGTTTGTTTTGTTTTACGTACCCTGTTCCGCATGTGTAATTCGTTTCTATGTTTTTCCATTTTTTTCCTAATACACTTGAAAACAATCTAGCAAAAACCAAAAAACAAAGCGGAAGAGCAACAGGACATAAGGGAACATCAAATATATCGGCATAAGTTTCGAATCAAGATCCTCTCCTATGATTGTCCTCGTATGATTTCTCATGTGAATCAAAACATGACAAATTACAGTCTTAATTCATGATCCAAACCGTACATTTAATAGGTCTTGATGTGCTTAACATTTATACAAAGCCTAACATAATCTGAGTACATATATATATGGCGGTTCTGGAGTCTTGTGAAGATCATCCGAGCAGAAGAGTTGGACGAACAATTGCATTATGTAACACAGGCTAAGCCTTCAAATCATGGTCTAAGCAAATGCGACATGAAGGCAATTGCTATGGCACAAGAAATTTGTCAAAGGATATCACGATCAAATGCGAGATGAAGGCAGTTCCATTTCTATTCAAGATCTAAGATGGTTCATGCCCATTCAAATATGTAAAGAAGTATTGAAGATCAACATTGAGGCTCTTTATGAAGATTATCCGGTACACCACTCTGGAAGATGAACTGCAGCTACTGCAACTTGGAGGGGAGATTAGGGCTCGACGAGCTTCGAGCAACGAAACAGCAAAGCTCTTGTCCGACGTAATTTTCGAGATAGCATCTCTAAGCTCTTTTAATCCTCCTGGGTTCGGTGACACCGAGGACCATAGAAAAGAGGTAGAGGGATGCTATCTCGAAAATTACGTCGGACAAAAGCTTTGTTGTTTCTTTGCTTGAAGTTCGTCCAGCCCTAAACTCCCGTCCAAGTTGGAGTGTTGTAGTTGATAATCCAGGGTGGTGTACTAGATAATCTTCATGAAGAGCCTCAACGTTGATATCTTCGGTACTTCTTTACATATTTGAATGGGCATGAACCATCTTAGATCTTGAATAGAAATGGAACCTCACCTCGCATTCGATCGTGATATCCTTGACAAATTTCTTGCGCCACAGCAATTGCCTTCATCTCGCATTTGCTTAGGCCATGATTTGAAGGCTCAGCCGGTGTTACATAATGCAATTGTTCGTCCAACTCTTCTGCTTGGATGATCTTCACAAGACTCCAGAACCGCCATATATATGTACTCAGATTATGTTAGACTTTGCTAATCATTCTCCATCTTGAACCAACTCTGATTTTTTTTTTTGTTGACCGGTAATAGGGTGGGAGGGGGCGACCAGCATAGCAACTCCCTTGAGCGTGACCATAGGAGCTCCCTACCCGCCAGTGAAATGTCCGGTTGAGCCATAACTACTGTCTGTTAGAATAGGCCATCACCACGGCACCACCTAGGTACACGTTGGTGGGAGCACAAATTTCCCAATCTCATGCCACTTGCACGACTCGAAACCGAGCCATACCTGCAGAAAGAGGGAGCCCCAACCAACGAGGCTACCACCTTCGGTGGTGGAACCAACTCTGATTGATATGTAGAAAACGAAGGAATTTTGTAAAGATACGAAGAGAGTATTTAACTCGATCCAAACTCTTATAACTGAAGAGGGAGTAGGGGTTTGGCTTTAGAAGCTTTCTTATCGATGGATTATTTTCTGAGTCATATATGAGGATATAAATATACTCATATTAGCAACCACTTCCCATAAAATTAGGACTCGATCAGAGATCGATTTCCTCAATTGCCTCCTTGTTAACCTAGTCAAACAACCTAGTGAGCTTATGTAGCTCAGCATCGGGAATCAATGACTTTTTCAACATCCAAAGGTAGCCGCATAAGCCTAAAAGAGAGTGTAGGGGGTGCTATTAGTTATCCTCATTCGATCAAACCTCCATCAAGTTGACTTGGTATAACTCAATCCCTTCAATCTCTCAACAAATTAGTATATCACAACAGGACAATATGCCAAGTACTTTTGAGGTAACAACATTTGAGATTTGGCTTATCCACGGAGGAGCCGTGAATAAGTCATTTCTAGAGCTACACGATCTCAGTCGTCTGTTTTGGCATTGGACGGTCCGGATTTTAAAATAACTATTCGCACCAAGAGTTAAACTATTTTGATTTTAAAAAAACGATTCGCTGGAAGAGTTTAACTCTTCGCGCGAATAGTTTTGTTTTAAATCCAGACCATCCAATACACTTTGGAAGCACGCAATTTAGCTCCGTAAACGTTTATTCATGGAAATCTCCATAATAAAGTTTTTCTCTTCGGGCATTTCTTCTCTGCCAAACAAACAAAAGGCCCACTCCTTTTGCCTCATCGATCAACGATTGCCCCACCAAAATCCCACCTCTCAAATTTCATCACCAAAATTAAAAGGCCGATCATATACAAGGGTTTTGAATATGATTTCATTTTTGTCTCATCGATCACTTATTGTAATTTAGTTCAAAGTCAGCCTTACATGATTTTCGAGATTTGAAAAAACGTCAAATTTTACTCCACTTTTTAGATTGTGAAACTGCTTTTGTTCTATTTTGATGGGTGATCAATCTTGAAAAATACTAGGTTTTTATGTGATAGATCTTGTATTACATTTGAACAAATTACCTACACAATCCATAATGCAAACACATCCTAAATGAAACTGTAGAAAAAAAAAAAACCATACATTGTGCAAGTGGCTTAATTTGTGTTAAAGAAAAAAATGTGATTATGATTGTTTAAGTAGCATAGTTTTTGTTTGTCATTCGTTAAACATAATTCACTCTATCCTAGGGGACTATCGGAGGGAAATGGATGCTTACGGAAATCGAATCTTGCCAAGTGCATGAGAGTATAAGGGAGGCACCAACTGCGCGCATTTCACTCCACTTGCAAGTAGCATAGTTTAGAAATGAATTTTATTCTAGAATTATATTCCGTCCGTATCATTCCAACGACCCATTTTCATACCTCAAGACATGCTTGCCTGGTCCAAGCCCAAGTCTAAGCGTGGCTTTCCCGGCGGACCCAAGTCAACAGCCCTCAGCTGTCGGTATGAATACCACCGAGGCCGAACTTTGATACCGAGCCTATAAGCCCATTGCCCATTCAGAGGTTCGACCATTCCAGGCAGGACTTAGGGGTTGGGTCCGGCCTTCCGCTGAGTGTAGTGACCGTGACCGAACCGTCATATTCGGCCCACTGCAATAATCTCATGTGACGATTTATTATTGGGAAAAAAATCGAAATGGTCCTTGTAGTTTAGTGTTTGTGTCAACTTGGTCCCTGCAATTTGAATTGGCTCGATTTACACTCTGTAGTTTTCATTTTATTCCAACTTGGTCCAATTACTAACTACCGTTAAACTCCGTTAACCCCAGACACGAATGGGCCCTTTTTCTAGGGTTAAAACCATAATCTGCCATTCTCCTCTTACCCTAATATACCTCTGAACCAAAACACAAAGCCTCATTGTTCCCTTCTCCATTTTTTTCCACGGCTTCCATTCTTCTTTTGTCACGCCCGGGATTTTAACTTCGACTGAAACGTGTCTCGTTCGCCTTTGGGGGGAAGGAGTGAGAGGGATTAGGGCCTAAATAAGTGATCTGATTCCTATGAATTGCGACGTAGTTCTTGAAAAGAAATAAAAAATGTGGAGTTTTGTGTTCTATAAAAGGAGTTCAGATATTTTTTAAAAATGTTTGAATTTTAGAAAATGAAGTTGGTTTTATTTTAAAAGGGACCGAGGTTTCATCAAGCTGCCTACATATCTCCGGGTAAAGGAGAATCAGGTCCAACCATAGTTTGGGCCACAAAAGGAGTTTAGAAAAAAAACTTAGAATCTCCACCGAGTATAGAGTTTAGGTGTGCCTGGTCACCTCTTGAATATCGGAAGAATAACTCAAGTATTTTACAAAAAAGAACACTGGCCAGAGAATCCGGTTTTTAGAAAAAAGTGCATCCGTTTTGCTTTTTAGAAAAAGGCTTTAGGTCTGCGAGGTTAAAGAAGAGAGGGTTCGGTAATTCACTAGAAAATGGACTCATTTGTGTCTAGGGTTAATGGAGGCTAACGGCAGTTAGTAATTGGACCAAGTTAAAACAAAATGGAAATTACAGAGTGTAAATCGAGTCAATTCAAACTGCAGGGACCAAGTTGATACAAACATTAAACTACATGGACCATTTCGGTTTTCTCCCTTTATTATATTATAGTAGGTTGGTTTGCTTAAGCGGAACTACCTGCAATTACAATGTGGTGTGAGCACTTTCATAAAACAATCAAACAACGAAAGTTAATAAGATTTTCTATTTTTTGCTTGGCAGTCAATACGAATATTCACCGCGACGTCTAATGGTAACAACAATGGAAGGGAAAATAAACACAATTAATCACACCGTAGTAAGTAAATATTCTGTCATAACGCGCTTATGTCTATCGCATTCCTGGACTATATATATGAACTCTGCGACCCAATCTTTCATATGTGCCACTAAAGCACGAATATACAAACATGGAAGTTATAGGTTTGATACCGTAGAGTACAAAAATAAATCGTGCAGGTTTTTCAATCACGAAATATTATGGGAAATTCTCGAGTTTTTTTTCTTCTTCTTCCTGCATCGAATCCCGCGGTTAGGTATAGTCTACCGTGGTCTGATGGATTTTGTTTGGTGGTCCTCCCGTTTTGCTCGTCAAGAATTCCTACATGACGAAAGAGGGGTTGTTGTTCATGATATATCATCGAGATTAATGAAATCCCTTTTTCGCCGTTAAAAAAAAAAAAATTACATATCGAGAGAGTTAATTAATTAGGCTACCCAACACTTATGTTACTGTTCGTGCGCGGAAGTGGCTCAAAGGACTGAGCGGGCGTGCCAGGACTTGTCGCGTCCAACGTGAAGGACTGGGCGTCCCTGTTCTGACTTCTACATCTGTGAGGGCGAGAGTGCTACAACCTAAGGGCTGGATTGCAGTGAAGGTCCGTGGTTTTGCCTCTACGTGCGAGGACTTAATAATTTTCTAACCGTGTAGGAAAAGAAGTAACAACGTAAAAATAACTTTATTATGTCGTAATAATAAAGTTGGGGATACAAGAGAGATGTGAATAACTTTATTATGTCGTAATAATAAAGTTGGGGTACAAGAGAGATAGAAAACCCAAATTACTTGATGAAGTAATCGAGTAAAGGTGAGAGAAGTGAGATAGTTGCTTCACTGGGAAGGCTTTGATTTAAGCGTTGAGCTTGATTGGTGTGGGAACCCTTTTTTCTTCTTGAGAACTTGTATTTTTAGGCAAATACTGCACTGGTCCAGATCTAAGCTGAGTTTTTCGCCTTCACCACGAGCTGACATGTGTCCCGAGTGGCCTCCAAATGCTGCCAAGTGTCCACAATAACTACCCACTAACATGTTTAATGGGATCATGGGTGGTTATTAGGGGTAAACACTATTTACCCATGGGTTAACTCTTGATCACGGGTAATTGATGGAAGTTAGTGGGCTTCTCCCACTTCCTTGTTTTGTGGGCACTTAACATTTACCAGTCATTTGACCGAACCGAATAACAAACAGCTAACCCCCTTCCACTTTTCATTGGGTCACATGGGTAATGGGCCATTTTAACACTTTTGGGCCTAGCAAACCACCCAGTGGATTTACACAAGTCATGGGCCAAATGAATTATCACATACAAGGCCTATTTCGCTGATTGGGCCTTGATTTAAACTTACAATTAATATGACCCATAGCCCATAACCCTCAAAGTACGATCAAATTGGATTAAAAGATAACCGGGCCCAGTTAATGAGCTTGGCCCATTATCTTGATCCAACAATTCTTCATTTCATGGCACAATTTAATTAAACTTTAATTAAATGGCCTATCATTGCTTGTCTAGGACTGGGTGTCAAAAACGGGTGTAAACAATGCCCCCCCATGCCTTGATCTTGTTCAAGATTTAGGCTTGTTGATTAGAACATAACTAAGTTTTTGGCAACCCAAACAGGCTTTTGATCTTTGTCAAATCTTCAAAAAGCTATTAGGCTCAATCATAGCCTAAGAACTTTGTTAATGGTGGCCTAAACTTGAGGTCTTTATGTATGAATGAATAGCATGGCCTCAGTTCAGTCCTTTTTATCCAATCTTCTATGGCTTCCTTGGTAGGTTTTCCCCAAAATCCCTCATTTCCCACATAGTAGGATAATGATGCTTTAGGTACTTTCCATTTGTTAAATGCTTGTGTAGACCACCATCTAAGTCCATAAGAAGATAGACATTACCTCTAAGGACTTTGGCAATCTGGTATGGCCTTTCCCATGTTGGGGACCACTTGCCATACTTTGAATTCTTTTCCCCTAGAGGAAATATAGCTTTCCAAACCAAGTCACCTTCAAAGAAGCTCTTCTTTCTCACACGTTTGTCATAGGACCTAGTAACTCTTCTCTTCTGAACCAACATGTGGTCAAGGGCTGTGAGCCTGACTTCGTCTAAGTCCTCAAGCTCTATCAGCATGGCCTGAGTATAATCTGCAGGAGTGAGGCCATTTTGATATGCTATCCGTGCTGACTTTACTGCAACCTCCATTGGTAGGACTGGGTCATGTCCATATACCAACATATAAGGAGTTATGTTGGTGGCCTCCTTCTTCGAGATTCTGTAGGCCCATAAGGCCTCAGAAAGCAGCTCATGCCAAGCCCTTGGGTTGTCCTCCACCATTTTCTCGATAATGTTGACCAAAGTCCTGTTAGTGGACTCGGCCTGGCCATTTCCTTGTGCATAATAAGGTGTAGAGTTAGACATAATGATATTCTGATGAGCAGCAAAATTAACCACTTGTTCCCCCATGAAGATTGTACCCCTATCTGCAACTAGGTGTTCAGGTAGTCCAAACCTATGGATGATTCTCTCATTGATCACCTTAATTACTTCTTGTTGATCCACAGATTTTAATGGCACTGCTTCTGCCCATTTAGTAAAGTAATCCGTGGCTACCAAGATGTAAGTATGATTTTCAGAAGAAGGAGGATAAATCTTACCAATCACGTCAAGAGCACAGCCCCTAAATGGCCAAGGTTTGACTATAGCATGATAATTAGCTGCAGGAACCCACTGAATTGGGCCATGGGCTTGACAGGGCTGACATCCTTTGGAAAAACGAATACAATCATCTAAAATGATTGGCCAATAGTAACCATACCTTCTGATTAGTCATCTCATCTTTATCCCTAATTGATGGGCTCCACAAACTCCCTCATGGACTTCACTCATAACCCTCATGGCCTCAGGGCGCCCTAAACACCTTAAAAGTAAGTCATCTTTGGGGCTTTTCTTGTATAATTCATCTCCAATGAGGATGTAGTTGATGGCTCTCCTTCTCACCTTCCTAGAGGCTCTGTGATGAGGCCTCTTAAGGAAAGAAATGATAGGTGTACGCCAATCATTCTCGGGTTCGTCATCTGACTCTTCTCTCGTGAAGTCTGAAGTAAATACCTACAGTGCTAAACCTCTTCTTCTAACAGAAGGTAACAATCTCTTCTGGACTGTGATGATCTTGTGAATCGTTCCTGGAGATAGCTTCAGGCCTGAGCCAAACTGTTGGCTTCAGTGTTCATACTCCTTGAGACGTGTTTGACAGTCACATTGTCAATCTTGCATTAGTTGTACGGCTGCCATATAATAAGGAGCTAACTCCTCACTATAGCATTTGAATCTTCCTGCCAAGTGATTGATTACAAGGTTTGAATCCCCAATAACCCTTACTTCTCTGGCCTCTAGATCCCTAAGGATTTCAAGGCCTATAACTACTGCTTCATATTCAGCTTGATTATTTGTACATGGGAAATCAAATTGAAAGGATAGCTCAGTCCTCAGGCCTTGAGGAGAAACAATAATTACTCCACAGCCTGAGACCTCTTGAGTCATTGATCCATCAAAAAGCAGTGTCCAAGGAGTGGGTGATATTTCAAGTGCACTCAGTCCTATCTCAGATTCGTCGCCGATATCCACGCATGGATGATCAGCAAGAAAATCTGCTAAGGCCTGGCCTTTTACAGCTTTCTGGGGAATGTACTGAAAACTGAATTCCATTAGAGCTAAAGACCATTTGCCAATTCGGCCTCTCATGATTGGCCGAGAAAGCAAGTATTTAACTAAGTCTGTTTTACTCATAATATAAACCAAAACAGGAAGCATGTAATGCCTCAACTTTATTGCTGAAAAGTACAAGGCAAGACAAATCTTTTCGATAGGACTGTATCTCCGCTCACATGAAGTCAACAACCTACTTAAATAGTAAACTGTCTGTTCCTTTCCTTGAGCATTGTCTTGAGCTAGAAGGCCTCCAATAGAGCCCTCAGCTGCTGAGATGTAGAGCTTCAAAGACTTGTTCTTGATGGGAGGCATAAGGACTAGAGCCTGAGCTAAATATCCTTTGATCTCATCAAAGGCCTTCTGATGGCTTTCCTCCCACACAAAAGTGTCTTGGTCCTTCAGCTTCAAGAGTTGAGAAAAGACCTGGACCTTTCCTGCTAGGTTTGAGATGAACCTTCTCAAGAAGTTGAATGATCCCAAGAGCTTCTGCAACTCCTTCTTGGTAGTAGGAGGCTTTGCTTCCATGATTGCTTTAGCCTTGTTCTTGTCAACCTCAATCCCTCTGTTGTGGACCAAAAATCCAAGGAATTTGCCTGCGGAAACTCCGATGGCACACTTCAAGGGGTTCACCTTCAAGTCGAACTGTTGCATTCTCAAGAATGACCTCCTCAAGTGTTCCAAATGTTCGTCGTAGGACTGAGACTTGACTACGATATCGTCGATGTAGATCTCCATGAAACGGCCAATGAAATCATGGAATATGGCGTTCATTGCTCGCTGGAATGTAGCACCTGCATTCTTTAGGCCGAAGGGCATTACGACCCACTCAAAGATCCCCAGGACTCCGGGACACCTAAAAGTAGTCTTAGCCGTATCGGCCTCGTCAATGAAGATCTGATTGTAACCAGAATGTCCATCCATGAAAGACAGAACCTTGTGACCAGAAGCCCCATCTACCAACTGATCTACAACTGGCATTGGATATTCGTCCTTTGTGGATGCCAAATTTAGGTTTATGAAGTCCACACATACTTTAACCTTGCCGTTCTTCTTAAGGGCTGGCACAATATTAGAGAGCCAAGTAACATACCTGGCTGTGCATATGAACCCAGCATTGAAAAGGCGTTCAATCTCGTCTTTGACCTGCAAATAGACTTCATTGGACATCCTCCTTAGCGGTTGTTTGAAAGATTTGAACCCTGGTTGAATGGGCAGCTTATGCTCTACCAGGTCTTTGGACAGACCTAGAAGCTCCTCGTAATTCCATGCAAAATAGGACTTGAACTCCTTTAAGAGCTTGATAAACTTCTCTTTCACATCCTCTGGCAGAAGTTGGCTAATATATACAGGCCTGGGATTCTCTGAGTCTCCCAGATTAACTTCTTCCAAGGGATCTTGCACGTCAGCCTTGAGATCATCCATGATTGCTTTAGTCTTGTTCTTGTCAACCTCAATCCCTCTGTTGTGGACCAAAAATCCAAGGAATTTGCCTGCGGAAACTCCGATGGCACACTTCAAGGGGTTCACCTTCAAATCGAACTGTTGCATTCTCAAGAATGACCTCCTCAAGTGTTCCAAATGTTCGTCGTGGACTGAGACTTGACTACGATATCGTCGATGTAGATCTCCATGAAACGGCCAATGAAATCATGGAATATGGCGTTCATTGCTCGCTAGAATGTAGCACCTGCATTATTTAGGCCGAAGGGCATTACGACCCACTCAAAGATCCCCAGGGCTCTGGGACACCTAAAAGTAGTCTTAGCCGTATCGGCCTCGTCAATGAAGATCTGATTGTAACCAGAATGTCCATCCATGAAAGACAGAACCTTGTGACCAGAAGCCCCATCTACCAACTGATCTACAACTGTCATTGGATATTCGTCCTTTGTGGATGCCAAATTTAGGTTTCTGAAGTCCACACATACTCTAACCTTGCCGTTCTTCTTAAGGACTGGCACAATATTAGAGAGCCAAGTAACATACCTGGCTGTGCGTATGAACCCAGCATTGAAAAGGCGTTCAATCTCGTCTTTGACCTACAAATAGACTTTGGACATCCTCCTTGGTGGTTGTTTGAAAGATTTGAACCCTGGTTGAATGGGCAGCTTGTGCTCTACCAGGTCTTTGGACAGACCTGGAAGCTCCTCGTAATTCCATGCAAAATAAGACTTGAACTCCTTTAAGAGCTTGATAAACTTCTCTTTCACATCCTCTGGCAGAAGTTGGCTAATATATACAGGCCTGGGATTCTCTGAGTCTCCCAGATTAACTTCTTCCAAGGGATCTTGCACGTCAGCCTTGAGATCATCTAACTTGGCTGGGGCTGCTTCAAGATCTTCCAAACGGATTTCGTCCAGATCTTCAACCAGGTTATCATCCTCATTGATCACTTCGGCCTCACAGGCCGAATGATCGTCATTTGACTCTTCATTTCTCATTAGCCTCCTCTCAAGCAAGTAGGCCTCAAACTTCGAAAGCGTGGCCTGAAGGACCACACTCTTCTTTTTTTCTTAAGGGTTTACTGACATTGAGAAGGGCGTTTGAATGAAGCTGTAATCGGCCTACTTGACTCCGTGATCATAGGACCGATTAACTCCTGAAAAAGTGCATTCACCTCTTCAGCTGATTTGTTACCGTGTATAGGGGCTACTTTATGGCAGCCATACTTGTCAAGACCTGCCACTTTCATTGGACCAACCCCTTCATTGTATAAATGGGCCTCAGCATGGCTAGTAGAGGCCTGAAAAGGTCTGCGGTCAGCCCATATGACCTCCACGTCGTCTTGATTCCAAAAAATAAGACACTGGTGAAGGGTTGAGGGAACTGCTAGACAATAGTGAATCCAATCTCTCCCCAATAGAACGTTGAAGGAATAGTGTGAATTAACAACAAAGAAAGGTGTTGTCAATGTCTTGGATCCTAATGTTAAGTTCATGATCAGAATACCTTGGCAAGCTGTCTCTTTTCCAGTGAAATCTGTCAAGGTTGAAGTACATGAGACTAGGTCTTGATCAGTCTTCCCAAACTTCTGCATCATGAACCTAGGAATGAGATTGGTTGCAGACCCATTATCCACCAGGATACGGTTGACTGGCATTCCATCAAAACAACCAGCAATGTACAAGGGCTTGATGTGTTTGTTCATTGTAGAGCTTGGCTTCTCAAAAATAACGCTAGTTGCCCGATCCTCAGACCTTCCCTCGGTCTCGTCCTTCAGTACAATCACTGAAGGCCCGTTCAGTCCTACAGAGAAGGACTCATTCAAAATCTCAGCTGTCTACCCCATTTTTATAAAATCCCCCTCCAAGGCTGTTGGAGTATTGTCTTTGGCTTTCAAATCTGCCGGCAGGATCACCACCATGTTGCAATGCGTATTCGGACCCTGGTCAGGCCTGAACTCCTTGGCCTGAGGATTTAACTTTGATTTGCCCCCCGAGTCTGGCTTCCTTGGTGGAAGGGCTGTCTTCTTGAGCAACGTCACTTGTCCTGAAGGAGGCTCAATCATAGCCTCCTCTAAAGTTCTTTCCAAGAGTGATTGTTTCTTGAATATAGTAGCTTGTTTCAGAGGTGTCTTGGTAGTAGCCTCCTTGTATGTCTTCCCCACAGGAACTTGCTTCTTGGGTAAAGTCCTTGGAGGAGGCTCAATGATAGCCTCTTCCACAGTCATTTCCAAGGGTTTGTGTACTCTCTTAGCCTTAGGCATTTCAACCTTACGCTCCTCTACTGGGACTCCCATCTTCAACTTCCCCTTGGGGTCATCTTCGATCATTTGGTCGTCCAGCAACTCTGTCTCTTCCTCAGCCCTTCTAGCCGCCTGCCTGAATCGTTGGCGGCGCCTCTTCTGAAATTTGGACAAAGGCAGAGGAGGAGAATGAAACTTGGGATGCTCAACCCTATGCCACTCATTTGGAGGAGTGACTGGAGTCTCACAGCCCTATGTTTAGCTTTGGAAGGAACAGATATCCTCAAGTTGTCAAACTCGTCCTCAACTTCAACTAACCCTGGTTGAATTCGGTTGAACACTGATTCACGTGTAATCCTTCTTCCCTTAGACCTGCGTGGCTCCTCAGATCTTGGTTCAGTCATTCCTACGATAACACTCTTCAGGACTGGCTTGCTAGGACTTGCACGATGTTGCTGTTGGATCTGACTGTTACTGTTGTTGCTTCCTTGCCATAATAAAACCCTTAGACGATTAAGGTCACACCGTACATGCCAAAAAGATGTTCGCGCGCGAAAGTGGCTCAAAGGACTAAGCGGGCGTGCCAGGACTTGTCGCGTCCAACGTGAAGGACTGGGCGTCCCTGTTCTGACTTCTAGATCTATGAGGGCGAAAGTGCTGCAACCTAAGGGCTGGATTGCAGTGAAGGTCCGTGGTTTTACCTCTACGTGCGAGGACTTAATAATTTCCTAACCATGTAGAAAAAGAAGTAACAACGTAAGAATAAAGTTAAGGATACAAGAGAGATATGAATAACTTTATTATGTCGTAATAATAAAGTTAGGGTACAAGAGAGATAGAAAACCCGAATTACTTGATGAAGTAATCGAGTAAAGGTGAGAGAAGTGAGATAGTTGCTTCACTGGGAAGGCTTTGGTTTTAAGCGTTGAGCTTGATTGGTGTGGGAACCCTTTTTTCTTCTTGAGAACTTGTATTTATAGGCAAATACTACACTGGTCCAGATCTGAGCTGAGTTTCCCGCCTTCACCACGAGCTGACATGTGTCCCTAGTGGCCTCCAAATGCTGCCAAGTGTCCACAATAACTACCCACTAACATGTTTAATGGGATCATGGGTGGTTATTAGGGGTAAACACTATTTACCCATGGGTTAACTCTTGATCACGGGTAATTGATGGAAGTTAGTGGGCTTCTCCCACTTCCTTGTTCTGTGGGCACTTAACATTTACCAGCCATTTGACCGAACCGAATAACAAACAGCTAACCCCCTTCCACTTTTCATGGGTCACATGGGTAATGGGCCATTTTAACACTTTTGGGCCTAGCAAACCACCCAGTGGATTTACACAAGTCATGGGCCAAATGAATTATCCCATACAAGGCCTATTTCGCTGATTGGGCCTTAATTTAAACTTACAATTAATATGACCCATAGCCCATAACCCTCAAAGTATGATCAAATTGGATTAAAAGCTAACCGGCCCCAGTTAACAAGCTTGGCACATTATCTTGATCCAACAATTCTTCATTTCATGGCATAATTTAATTAAATTTTAATTAAATGGCCTCTCAGTGCTTGTCTAGGACCGGGTGTCAAAAACGGGTGTAAACAGTTAAACAGCAAAATCATAGAAAGATTTTAAAGCAATGCGTACAGGTAAGCATTATTTGTTCTACAGCTAGGCGTATATTTATTGCATTGAGTATGGAAAAAGAAAGCAAGCTCTATATATATGAGCCTTTTTTATATGAGTACTAGAAGGAAAAGAGGTGAGTTAGGAAAAACTGAGCAAGAGAAGAGATTATTGTGGATGGTTTACGTTCGTTTCGCGGATCTCGTTCTCTTCATAGTGGGTGGTCGACGTACTTTCGATTTGTTCGTTAAACGCTTTTGCATCCTAGGCGAGAAATGACGGACATCGATGACGTTCGTACTTTATCCACAAGTGATGATGGCGGTACCGATTGTTTCTAAACAATTGTAGTTTGCTTGAATCAAATCGAAATAAAAGAGATTGCTTTGATCTGTATATAGTCTTGCTAGATTTTGTTTGGCACTATGATTTGGTTCATTTTTTCTGTTGTTGTCCTTGTGGTATAGGTCATAATTTAGGTTAAATGTTAAATCTCATGGGATTTTGAAGATCTAAGCCACTCTACCACATGGAGAACAAGAGCAAAAACACATATGCCTACCATGTCCTATTCGACTGCCCGTGGGTGGTCGACTGTTGCTGTTGTTGCTTCCTTGCCATAATAAAACCCTTAGACGATTAGGGTCACACCGGGCGTGCCAAAAAGATGTTCGCACGCGAAAGTGGCTCAAAGGACTAAGCGGGCGTGCCAGGACTTGTCGCGTCCAACGTGAAAGACTGGGCGTCCCTGTTCTGACTTCTAGATCTGTGAGGGCGAGAGTGCTCCAACCTAAGGGCTAGATTGCAGCGAAGGTCCGTGGTTTTGCCTCTACGTGCGAGGACTTAATAATTTCCTAACCGTGTAGAAAAAGAAGCAACAACGTAAGAATAACTTTATTATGTCGTAATAATAAAGTTGAGGATACAAGAGTGATATGAATAACTTTATTATGTCGTAATAATAAAGTTAGGGTACAAGAGAGATAGAAAACCCGAATTACTTGATGAAGTAATCGAGTAAAGGTGAGAGAAGTGAGATAGTTGCTCCACTGGGAAGGCTTTGGTTTTAAGCGTTGAGCTTGATTGGTGTGGGAACCCTTTTTTCTTCTTGAGAACTTGTATTTATAGGCAAATACTGCACTGGTCCAAATCTGAGCTGAGTTTCCCGCCTTCACCACGAGCTGACATGTGTCCCTAGTGGCCTCCAAATGCTGCCAAGTGTCCACAATAACTACCCACTAACATTTTTAATGGGATCATGGGTGGTTATTAGAGGTAAACACTATTTACCCATGGGTTAACTCTTGATCACGGGTAATTGATGGAAGTTAGTGGGCTTCTCCCACTTCCTTGTTCTGTGGGCACTTAACATTTACCACCCATTTGACCGAACCGAATAACAAACAGCTAACCCCATTCCACTTTTCATGGGTCACATGGGTAATGGGCCATTTTAACACTTTTGGGCCTAGCAAACCACCCAGTGGATTTACACAAGTCATGGGCCAAATGAATTATCACATACAAGGCCTATTTCGCTGATTGGGCCTTAATTTAAACTTACAATTAATATGACCCATAGCCCATAACCCTCAAAGTATGATCAAATTGGATTAAAAGCTAACCGTCCCCAGTTAACAAGCTTGGCCCATTATCTTGATCCAACAATTCTTCATTTCATGGCATAATTTAATTAAATTTTAATTAAATGGCCTCTCAGTGCTTGTCTAGGACTGGGTGTCAAAAACGGGTGTAAACAGTTACACAGCAAAATCATAGAAAGATTTTAAAGCAACGCTTACAGGTAAGCATTATTTGTTCTACAACTAGGCGTATATTTATTGCATTGAGTAGGGAAAAAGAAAGCAAGCTCTATATATATGAGCCTTTTTTATATGAGTACTAGAAGGAAAAGAGGTGAGTTAGGAAAAACTGAGCAAGAGAAGAGATTATTTAGGATGGTTTACGTTCGTTTCGCGGATCTCGTTCTCTTTATAGTGGGTGGTCGACGTACTTTCGATTTGTTCGTTAAACGCTTTTGCATCTTGGGCGAGAAATGACGGACATCGATGACGTTCGTACTTTATCCACAAGTGATGATGGCGGTACCGATTGTTTCTAAACAATTGTAATTTGCTTGAATCAAATCGAAATAAAAGAGATTGCTTTGATCTGTATATAGTCTTGCTAGATTTTGTTTAGCACTATGATTTGGTTCATTTTTCTGTTGTTGTCCTTGTGGTATAGGTCATAATTTAGGTTAAATGTTAAATCTCATGGGATTTTGAAGATCTAAGCCACTCTACCACATGGAGAACAAGAGCAAAAACACATATGCCTACCATGTCCTATTCGACTGCCCGTGGGTGGTCGACTGTTGCTGTTGTTGCTTCCTTGCCATAATAAAACCCTTAGACGATTAGGGTCAAACCAGGCGTGCCAAAAAGATGTTCGCGCGCGAAAGTGGCTCAAAGGACTAAGCGGGCGTGCCAGGACTTGTCGCGTCCAACGTGAAGGACTGGGCGTCCCTGTTCTGACTTCTAGATCTGTGAGGGCGAGAGTGCTGCAACCTAAGGGCTGGATTGCAGCGAAGGTCCGTGGTTTTGCCTCTACGTGCGAGGACTTAATAATTTCCTAACCATGTAGAAAAGAAGTAACAACGTAAGAATAACTTTATTATGTCGTAATAATAAAGTTGAGGATACAAGAGAGATATGAATAACTTTATTATGTCGTAATAATAAAGTTAGGGTACAAGAGAGATAGAAAACCCGAATTACTTGATGAAGTAATCGAGTAAAGGTGAGAGAAGTGAGATAGTTGCTCCACTGAGAAGGCTTTGGTTTTAAGCGTTGAGCTTGATTGGTGTGGGAACCCTTTTTTTCTTCTTGAGAACTTGTATTTATAGGCAAATACTACACTGGTCCAGATCTGAGCTGAGTTTCCCGCCTTCACCACGAGCTGACATGTGTCCCTAGTGGCCTCCAAATGCTGCCAAGTGTCCACAATAACTACCCACTAACAAGTTTAATGAGATCATGGGTGGTTATTAGGGGTAAACACTATTTACCCATGGGTTAACTCTTGATCACGGGTAATTGATGGAAGTTAGTGGGCTTCTCCCACTTCCTTGTTTTGTGGGCACTTAACATTTACCACCCATTTGACCGAACCGAATAACAAACAGCTAACCCCCTTCCACTTTTCATGGGTCACATGGGTAATGGGCCATTTTAACACTTTTGGGCCTAGCAAACCACCCAGTGGATTTACACAAGTCTTGGGCCAAATGAATTATCACATACAAGGCCTATTTCGCTGATTGGGCCTTAATTTAAACTTACAATTAATATGACCCATAGCCCATAACCCTCAAAGTATGATCAAATTGGATTAAAAGTTAACCGGCCCCAGTTAACAAGCTTGTCCCATTATCTTGATCCAACAATTCTTCATTTCATGGCATAATTTAATTAAATTTTAATTAAATGGCCTCTCAGTGCTTGTCTAGGACTGGGTGTCAAAAACGGGTATAAACAGTTACACAGCAAAATCATAGAAAGATTTTAAAGCAACGCTTACAGGTAAGCATTATTTGTTCTACAGCTAGGCGTATATTTATTGCATTGAGTAGGGAAAAAGAAAGCAAGCTCTATATATGTGAGCCTTTTTTATATGAGTACTAGAAGGAAAAGAGGTGAGTTAGAAAAAACTGAGCAAGAGAAGAGATTATTGAGGATGCTTTACGTTCGTTTCGCGGATCTCGTTCTCTTTATAGTGGGTGGTCGACGTACTTTAGATTTGTTCGTTAAACGCTTTTGCATCCTAGGCGAGAAATGACGGACATCGATGACATTCGTACTTTATCCACAAGTAATGATGGCGGTACCGATTGTTTCTAAACAATTGTAGTTTGCTTGAATCAAATCGAAATAAAAGAGATTGCTTTGATCTGTATATAGTCTTGCTATATTTTGTTTGGCACTATGATTTGGTTAATTTTTCAGTTGTTGTCCTAGTGGTATAGGTCATAATTTAGGTTAAATGTTAAATCTCATGGGATTTTGAAGATCTAAGCCACTCTACCACATGGAGAACAAGAGCAAAAACACATATGCCTACCATGTCCTATTCGACTGCCCGTGGGTGGTCGACTGTTGCTGTTGTTGCTTCCTTGCCATAATAAAACCCTTAGACGATTAGGGTCAAACCGGGCGTGCCAATAAGATGTTCGCGCGCGAAAGTGGCTCAAAGGACTAAGCGGGCGTGCCAGGACTTGTCGCGTCCAACGTGAAGGACTGGGCGTCCCTGTTCTGACTTCTAGATCTGTGAGGGCGAGAGTGCTGCAACCTAAGGGCTGGATTGCAGCGAAGGTCCGTGATTTTGCCTCTACGTGCGAGGACTTAATAATATCCTAACCGTGTAGAAAAAGAAGTAACAACGTAAGAATAACTTTATTATGTCGTAATAATAAAGTTAAGGATACAAGAGAGATATGAATAACTTTATTATGTCGTAATAATAAAGTTAGGGTACAAGAGAGATAGAAGACCCGAATTACTTGATGAAGTAATCGAGTAAAGGTGAGAGAAGTGAGATAGTTGCTCCACTGAGAAGGCTTTGGTTTTAAACGTTGAGCTTGATTGGTGTGGGAACCCTTTTTTCTTCTTGAGAACTTGTATTTATAGGCAAATACTACACTGGTCCAGATCTGAGCTGAGTTTCCCGCCTTCACCACGAGCTGACATGTGTCCCTAGTGGCCTCCAAATGCTGCCAAGTGTCCACAATAACTACCCACTAACATGTTTAATGGGATAATGGGTGGTTATTAGGGGTAAACACTATTTACCCATGGGTTAACTCTTGATCACGGGTAATTGATGGAAGTTAGTGGGCTTCTCCCACTTCCTTGTTTTGTGGGCCCTTAACATTTACCAGCCATTTGACCGAACCGAATAACAAACAGCTAACCCCCTTCCACTTTTCATGGGTCATGTGGGTAATGGGCCATTTTAACACTTTTGGGCCTAGCAAACCACCCAGTGGATTTACACAAGTCATGGGCCAAATGAATTATCACATACAAGGCCTATTTCGCTGATTGGGCCTTAATTTAAACTTACAATTAATATGACCCATAGCCCATAACCGTCAAAGTATGATCAAATTGGATTAAAAGCTAACCGGCCCCAGTTAACAAGCTTGGCCCATTATCTTGATCCAACAATTCTTCATTTCATGGCATAATTTAATTAAATTTTAATTAAATGGCCTCTCAGTGCTTGTCTAGGACTGGGTGTCAAAAACGGGTGTAAACAGTTACACAGCAAAATTATAGAAAGATTTTAAAGCAACGCTTCCAGGTAAGCATTATTTGTTCTACAGCTAGGCGTATATTTATTGCATTGAGTAGGGAAAAAGAAAGCAAGCTCTATATATGAGAGCCTTTTTTGTATGAGTACTAGAAGGAAAAGAGGTGAGTTAGGAAAAACTGAGCAAGAGAAGAGATTATTTAGGATGGTTTACGTTCGTTTCGCGGATCTCGTTCTCTCTATAGTGGGTGGTCGACGTACTTTCGATTTGTTCGTTAAACGCTTTTGCATCCTGGGCGAGAAATGACGGACATCGATGACGTTCGTACTTTATCCACAAGTGATGATGGCGGTACCGATTGTTTCTAAACAATTGTAGTTTGCTTGAATCAAATCGAAATAAAAGAGATTGCTTTGATCTGTATATAGTCTTGCTATATTTTGTTTGGCACTATGATTTGGTTCATTTTTTCTGTTGTTGTCCTTGTGGTATAGGTCATAATTTAGGTTAAATGTTAAATCTCATGGGATTTTGAAGATCTAAGCCACTCTACCACATGAAGAACAAGAGCAAAAACACATATGCCTACCATGTCCTATTCGACTGCCCGTGGGTGGTCGACTGTTGCTGTTGTTGCTTCCTTGCCATAATAAAACCCTTAGACGATTAAGATCACACCGGGCGTGCCAAAAAGATGTTCGCGCGCGAAAGTGGCTCAAAGGACTAAGCGGGCGTGCCAGGACTTGTCGCGTCCAACGTGAAGGACTGGGCGTCCCTATTCTGACTTCTAGATCTGTGAGGGCGAGAGTGCTGCAACCTAAGGGCTGGATTGCAGCAAAGGTCCGTGGTTTTGCCTCTACGTGCGAGGACTTAATAATTTCCTAACCGTGTAGAAAAAGAAGTAACAACGTAAGAATAACTTTATTATGTCGTAATAATAAAGTTGAGGATACAAGAGAGATATGAATAACTTTATTATGTCGTAATAATAAAGTTAGGGTACAAGAGAGATAGAAAACCCGAATTACTTGATGAAGTAATCGAGTAAAGGTGAGAGAAGTGAGATAGTTGCTCCACTGGGAAGGCTTTGGTTTTAAGCGTTGAGCTTGATTGGTGTGGGAACCCTTTTTATCTTCTTGAGAACTTGTATTTATAGGCAAATACTACACTGGTCCAGATCTGAGCTGAGTTTCCCGCCTTCACCACGAGCTGACATGTGTCCCTAGTGGCCTCCAAATGCTACCAAGTGTCCACAATAACTACCCACTAACATGTTTAATGGGATCATGGGTGGTTATTAGGGGTAAACACTATTTATCCATGGGTTAACTCTTGATCACGGGTAATTGATGGAAGTTAGTGGGCTTCTCCCACTTCCTTGTTTTGTGGGCACTTAACATTTACCACCCATTTGACCGAACCGAATAACAAACAGCTAACCCCCTTCCACTTTTCATGGGTCACATGGGTAATGGGCCATTTTAACACTTTTGGGCCTAGCAAACCACCCAGTAGATTTACACAAGTCATGGGCCAAATGAATTATCACATAAAAGGCCTATTTCGCTGATTGGGCCTTAATTTAAACTTACAATTAATATGACCCATAGCCCATAACCCTCAAAGTATGATCAAATTGGATTAAAAGCTAACCGGCCCCAGTTAACAAGCTTGGCCCATTATCTAACAAGCTTGGCCCATTATCTTGATCCAACAATTCTTCATTTCATGGCATAATTTAATTAAATTTTAATTAAATGGCCTCTCAGTGCTTGTCTAGGACTGAGTGTCAAAAACGGGTGTAAACAGTTACACAGCAAAATCATAGAAAGATTTTAAAGCAACGCTTGCAGGTAAGCATTATTTGTTCTACAGCTAGGCGTATATTTATTGCATTGAGTAGGGAAAAAGAAAGCAAGCTCTATATATGTGAGCCTTTTTTATATGAGTACTAGAAGGAAAAGAAGTGAGTTAGGAAAAACTGAGCAAGAGAAGAGATTATTGAGGATGGTTTACGTTCGTTTCGCGGATCTCGTTCTCTTTATAGTGGGTGGTCGACGTACTTTCGATTTGTTCGTTAAAAGCTTTTGCATCCTAGGCGAGAAATGACGGACATCGATGACTTTCGTACTTTATCCACAAGTGATGATGGCGGTACCGATTGTTTCTAAACAATTGTAGTTTGCTTGAATCAAATCGAAATAAAAGAGATTGCTTTGATCTGTATATAGTCTTGCTAGATTTTGTTTGGCACTATGATTTGGTTCATTTTTTCTGTTGTTGTCCTTGTAGTATAGGTCATAATTTAGGTTAAATGTTAAATCTCATGGGATTTTGAAGATCTAAGCCACTCTACCACATGGAGAACAAGAGCAAAAACACATATGCCTACCATGTCCTATTCGACTGCCCGTGGGTGGTCGACTGTTGCTGTTGTTGCTTCCTTGCCATAATAAAATCCTTAAACGATTAGGGTCACACCGGGCGTGCCAAAAAGATGTTCGCGCGCAAAAGTGACTCAAAGGACTAAGCGGGCGTGCCAATACTTGTCGCGTCCAACGTGAAGGACTGGGCGTCCCTGTTCTGACTTCTAGATCTGTGAGGGCGAGAGTGCTGCAACCTAAGGGCTGGATTGCAGCAAAGGTTCGTGGTTTTGCCTCTACGTGCGAGAACTTAATAATTTCCTAACCGTGTAGAAAAAGAAGTAACAACGTAAGAATAACTTTATTATGTCGTAATAATAAAGTTGAGGATACAAGAGAGATATGAATAACTTTATTATGTCGTAATAATAAAGTTATGGTACAAGAGAGATAGAAAACCCGAATTACTTGATGAAGTAATCGAGTAAAGGTGAGAGAAGTGAGATAGTTGTTTCACTGGGAAGGCTTTGGTTTTAAGCGTTGAGCTTGATTGGTGTGGGAACCCTTTTTTCTTCTTGAGAACTTGTATTTATAGGCAAATACTGCACTGGTCCAGATCTGAGCTGAGTTTCCCGCCTTCACCGCGAGCTGACATGTGTCCCTAGTGGCCTCCAAATGCTGCCAAGTGTCCACAATAACTACCCACTAACATGTTTAATGGGATAATGGGTGGTTATTAGGGGTAAACACTATTTACCCATGGGTTAACTCTTGATCACGGGTAATTGATGGAAGTTAATGGGCTTCTCCCACTTCCTTGTTTTGTGGGCCCTTAACATTTACCAGCCATTTGACCGAACCGAATAACAAACAGCTAACCTCCTTCCACTTTTCATGGGTCACGTGGGTAATGGGCCATTTTAACACTTTTGGGCCTAGCAAACTACCCAGTGGATTTACACAAGTCATGGGCCAAATGAATTATCACATACAAGGCCTATTTCGCTGATTGGGCATTAATTTAAACTTACAATTAATATGACTGTAGACACCTCCCAAACGGGGCATCGCCATACAGATTGATCATGTTTGTTTGCTCGATTGGTTGCTTGCTTCGTAAACCAAAATCATGGACATTCCCATGGCTAGGAACATCGCCACATGATAGCGGTTATCATCAAAACAGAGTCGCCACCCAGTTTATTAAAACTGGGAAAATAGATAGAGATTCTGAGTACGGGAGCCAAAAGTACAGTAAGGGGAAGGTGTTAGGCACCCCTCTCTGCCCATAATTGGCCCATAATTGTTCAACTAGCCCATAACCCTCAAAGTATGATCAAATTGGATTAAAAGCTAACCGGTCCCAGTTAACAAGCTTGGCCCGTTATCTTGATCCAATAATTCTTCATTTCATGGCATAATTTAATTAAATTTTAATTAAATGGCCTCTCAGTGCTTGTCTAGGACTGGGTGTCAAAAACGGATGTAAACAGTTACACAGCAAAATCATAGAAAGATTTAAAGCAATGCTTACAGGTAAGCATTATTTGTTCTACAGCTAGGCATATATTTATTGCTTTGAGTCGGGAAAAAGAAAGCAAGCTCTATATATATGAGCCTTTTTTATATGAGTACTAGAAGGAAAAGAGGTGAGTTAGGAAAAACTGAGCAAGAGAATAGATTATTGAGGATGGTTTACGTTCGTTTCGCGGATCTCGTTCTCTTCATAGTGGGTGGTCGACGTACTTTCGATTTGTTCGTTAAACGCTTTTGCATCCTGGGCGAGAAATGACGGACATCGATGATGTTCGTACTTTATACACAAGTGATGATGGCGGTACCGATTTTTCTAAACAATTGTAGTTTGCTTGAATCAAATCGAAATAAAAGAGATTGCTTTGATCTGTATATAGTCTTGCTAGATTTTGTTTGGCACTATGATTTGGTTCATGTTTTCTGTTGTTGTCCTTGTGGTATAGGTCATAATTTAGGTTAAATGTTAAATCTCATGGGATTTTGAAGATCTAAGCCACTCTACCACATGGAGAACAAGAGCAAAAACACCTATGCCTACCATGTCCTATTCGAATCCTCTTTCACAACTTAAATTTAGAATGACTTTAGATTAAAGATTTAGGAATTAAGTTGGTATGTGGAATTACTCTTCTATCCTTCCCCCCAAAAAAAACTGTGCTTTCCCACTTGTTGGGTGCTAATCAGGCTGCCTCCCACATCGAGAGTTTAGATTGTTGTGTGCTTGTGTATAATAGTCTTCCACCACTTACCTAGTCAGCAATTGCCTAGATAAGTTAGTGTGAAATTACTCTTCTACCCTTCTTAAAAAAAATTTGGGAATAACCAAAAAAAACAAAAACAAAAACAAACTATGGGAATCATTGAAGGGAGACTTAAATATTCATCCTCAGACCTTATCCCACTTAAGAATTTGTCCCGGTCATTTTGAACAGTTATGTTTTCATCCTTTCAGATAGTGAATTACCTTTCTTTCCGTTGTAATAATATATTCATATATGCTTTATTAAATTGACATTCTAAATTAGTGGGATTCAACCATTTTTTAATTTAGTAGGATTCAACCATTACCTAATTTAGTGGCATTCAATCTCAATAATTACGAGAGATAATTATGAAAGATGATTTCAAAACTTAAAAGATTACTTGTGGGCTACCACAGCCCCGGGTGGATTAGGGCAGCCCGAAAAATACCGTTTTTGAATCAAATTTAAAATTTTGAAGAGTCGCCACCCGGATTTGAGATTTGCCACCTAAGAAACCGTTTTGATTGAAAAAGATTGCTTGAATTTGAAAACCAGAGATTGTTTTGGGTTCGAAAGCCATGTTACGAGAGGGGAAGAGTTTTACGGCACCCCTCTCGCCCGACACGGGGTCGGTCTCTACTCAATGTTTGTGGGAATTTGTCAAAATATTTTGTTTCATAAAAGCAGCTAGCAGGCATCCATAGATATATCATGTAAAGAGTGTATGCCAGTGCATGTGTACAGTATGCGATAGAATGATGAAGCAAGATAACAGAACAAATTGTCACTGGAATCACTCCCGAGCGCTCAGGAGTTCTGCCATCCCATCCTGCAAATTTCTGTTAGACAAATATGCTACAACATTTGGAATAATCACACACTATTAATATCATATGTCATTGCTCAGCTAGAAACTTAAACAACCAGGAACTGGTCCAAGCCATCCAAATTCTACTTCCTTGCAACTGTAAACAAATCTAACTGGGCTCTGGAAGGACCAGTACACACCCAGTATCTACTGAAAATAGAAAATGAAATACATAATGAACAAAATAGGGTTTTAGTGACAGCAACACTCCTGAGCGCTCAGGAATGATCCCGAGCGCTCGGGGGTGCACACAGTGCCCAAAAAAAAAAGTTTGGTTTCTTTGCTCTTCTTGCTCTTATTGCTAGACTAAGATCAAATGAGCTCATGACCAGTATGAGGAACTGGTATGGGCCCTTGATCCCCCTCAGAAGTAGAAAAACAGTGGATTATGAAGGTGTTTATACCTTTGCTTGACTTGAACTTTGCTTCTTAGACTGATTTGTTTGCTTGAAAAATGGATTGAAAATAGTAAGAGGAGATGAAATCTAGGATTCCATTCCTCTTTAGGATGTTTGCTTGATTTTTCTTGAGAACTAGTAATTTTCCTTAAGAAATGAGAATTGTTTTGAAAAGAGTTTGAGAGGGTTTGGAGATTGATTTTTGGCAGCAAAAAGGGGAGGGATAGACTGATTTTTCGTGTCCTTTGGTGTGTAAAATGAGGGGGTATTTATAGGAGAGGAGAAAATGGGTTTGAATTTTGAAAAATAAATCAAAAATAAAGAGAAAATAGTTTTAGGGGGAAAAAAGGCATGATGAGATGCTCTGCTGGCTCAGGCAGGCCTCTGCTACGCTCAGGTTTGAATGGCAGGTTTGAAAGATCTGAAAAATATGAAAAAGCCATGGTCAAAGATCAAGCTCAACATGCATTGGCCTGTCAGCACTCTCGAGCACTCTAAAGTGGCTGCCTAACTTCAGAAGGGCGCCATGGACACTCTCGAACTCGGTTTTGGATGTTTTTCGAAGCGTTGAAAAGCTCGTTAAGTCCTCTTTCTAACCCAATTGGTTTCATTTAAATATATTTTATATGCTAAAATATGTGCCCATTTTACCCTCAGGGTGTCGAGAAAAAAGATGGTTTTGGTTTGTAAAAGTCCAAGAGGCATCGTTCAAGTTTTAGCTAAGTCCTGTTTTGACCATATTTCATCGTCGGGGAGCCTCAAGGCCACAAATTAAGGATAATTAATAGGTTCAAATTGGGGTGTCTACAGTTGCCCCTCTTTGGATGGCGCTCGACATCATGTCTGAATACGAGTGACGTCCAAAAATTGAGACAGCCCAATTCGAGCCCTACTAAATCCTTAATTCAAAATCAAATGCAAGTAAATATGTACAAGTATTCGAAACATGAGGTCGTACTCGTTCGAGCTGCCTACGTACCCTTTTCTGCAGGGATCAAACCAACGTAGTTCTTTGGGGCAAATGCAAACATGCATGTTGTAAAAGGCATGAAAACATGCAAGCAAATAATCGACAAGATAGATTGATTGAGTAGCGCCCACCGATTGGACTATCTCAGTGGGTAGAATAATTAAACAGGCAAAAAGGATATAAACGTAACATAAATATACCGCGAGAGGTACCATCCAACGGGACAAGTTAGTTTGTCTCGAAGGGATAAAAGGCGAATACACCGCGAGGGGTGTCATCCAACGGGACAAGTTAGTTTGTCTCGAAGGAATTAAAAGGGAATATATCGCGAGGGGTGCTATCCAACGGAACAAGTTAGTTTGTCACGAAGGAATAAAAAGCAAAACTATAGCGAAAGATGATTGAAAGATATCACTCAGGTCAACGCCAAATCTATGGTGGAAAATGATTGAATGACGTCCAAGAGGATAAATGCCAAATCTATGGCAGAAGATGATTGAATGATGTCCAAGAGGATGATTGAATGATGTCCAAGAGGACAATGCCAAATTTATGACAGAAGATGATTGAATGATGTCACACAGGACAAAGCCAAATCTATGGCACCATGTTAAGCAGTCGTGTTGACAAATATGATAGATGAAGGTGATCATAAGAGGTCGAGGCTAGAAAGTGAGACCCGTGTTTCGACATTTGACAACAACGATGATCTTTTTATTTTTTCAAAAACAAAGGATGTGTCCGAGTATCCATTCTGCTTTACTGTTTTTGGCCAGCGGGCTAGTATTTTTAGGACATTGGGATTTTGGCTGGAGTTTGTCTTGGGACGGAAATTGGGTTTGAGCTGGATCCAGGGCTTGAGCTGGAGTTGGTTCGAGTTTAACTTTGATCAGGGCTTGAGTTTTGAGCGTTGATGCCCCAGTCTTGATGTTGGCTGTATGCTTGCTATGATTGATGACATTGGGCTGATGTGCCCTAGTGAGTGACGGACCTCAGTTCTAATTCTTTTCCTCGATTCCACTGATAGTTTCGGCAACCAGTTTTATCATGAGTGCAAGCTCAGGTTCATCCATGTATTGGAATTTCTCTCACGAGTTAGGACCTCAAGACCAAAGTGACTTGACTAGATGATGACCAGGAGTGACCCTGCGTGAATTTGGACAAGGTCTAGATGACTAGATGACTCGAAGGAATCATTGAATTACTCCTAATTTAATTTAATCTTTTCCTCAGCTTTCCAACTTCTTGTTTTTCCCGAGCTTTCCCCTATTCCAATCCGAAACATCTTAATTGAGGACTCGGGGGAGGTACTGTGCAGTGCGCCAAAACGACGTCGTTTTGGCGCACTGTTGTGCATTCCTTTTTCAGCTAACAAGGCCCCGTTTGGTTCCCAGCTTTCTCTCTCGAACGAAAATGAGGATTCTCACTCTTCTTTCTCATCTGCCTCTTCAACCAAATCCCAAATCTGGTCCCAAACTATACTTTGTAGAAGAACACCTCATCTTCAGCCTTTTTCGCATCATTGTCAGTGAAATTAGAATCAAGAAAAAAACGTAAGCGAGCTCTAATTTTTCTCTTTGCATTTGTACACAGGTCTATATCCAGTGGCGGACCCAGGAATTTGACATAATGGGGACACCAATTTTTTTTGTAATGCCGTAATATATGAGTTACAGTTAAACACATTTACACCAAAATAATTTTAGCATTCATGATAATGTAATAATTTTAAAGTATATATGTATTTTAATAAAAGCTACTTGGGCAAACTGCGCACTTCGACTATACAAGTTAAAACAAAATTATCACATGTTCGTCATTTATTTTTCTATTATTAATTCTACAAATACAAGTTTCGGGGACCAAAATGTACAAATACAATATGCGGGTTCATATTGAGTACTATATAAATGATTGGAGACGTTGGGGAGTGGGAGAAACATTGGTTGTGAAAGAGTTCTAGTGTATTTTGAAAAAAAAACAAAAAAAATTGGAGAAGTGGGGACTCGAACCCACGTCCTTTCATTCCCAGAAAGTACCACTTACCACTGCACCACAGACTGACTTCTTTCCCATGTAGGACATATTATATAGATATATATACAAACAAAATCTGGAAATTTTTTTTTTAAAAGGGCATGGGGGCACGTGCCCCAAGGTGGGTCCGCCCCTGTCTATATCACATGAAAAATACAGGATTTGAAAATCTTAAAAGTAAATAAAACTAGACAACGTCGTGATGTTCTCTTCATCTTCCTCTTGGGACAGAAAAATTGAGTGTTTATGTACGTTCGGAGATGGGGTATCTGTACAACTTTCATTTGGAAACTTACATGGAAAGGAGACGTAAATGGCTTAGTATGCAAAATCAATATGTTAGTAGAAACAATCTGTATGTATATATTTATAGTACAAATTTGAAGTCTGATACCTATTTTGGAGCATGAAATTAGTAAAATTTGAATTATGACACTTAATTTGAACTTGAATTCTTGCACCTAATTTCGCTAACCGATTCCATGATTAATTTGTGCTATTTTTTACGTTGAATTTCCAAAAGAAAATGATTCCTTATCTCATCTATGATTCCATGATTTGGATATCTGTTAACTATTGCCACATGATGATCTTTGTTAAAAACAATCAACGGTACAAATATTCGCATGGCTAATTGTAGTAATATTCTAAGGCAAAATAAACATAACTAGGGTGCGACTATTCACAGCCCCGTATTTTCTCCCTTAGCCCATTTCCCCATAACTAATCAGGCCATATGGCTTATTAACCTTTTTGGTCCCCCAAAATATTCAAAAAATCTCAATTTAGCCCCCAATCTACAAATAGGAGACATTTAGTCCCCGTAGTATCAATTTTTGTACCAATCAAGTCCCCAAGTCTAACACCGTTAGCTTCATCCGTCAAAATGAAGGGCATCCTCGTCATTTTGCCCACCCTCATATTCCTATCAAAATAAAAATGGAAAAAAAAAAAAGAAGAGAAAAGGGGGAAAAGCTGGAGCGACAGCCATGGTTGCCGGCTCACTCCGGCAACCATCTCGACGAACTCGTCTCTCCGGTACGCTCTCTTCTCCTCACTCTTTCATGGGTTGTTGGCCCAGTAGCCTAGTAAATTTTTTTTTTGGGGGTAATTAGTAGCCCAATAATTTGTTTAAAGAACAAAAGAAAATTAAAAATTAAAAAATTTGCAGCGGCAGCCATGGCCTCCTGTCGCTGCCACCGTCCCACCTCTCCCTCCATTCCTCTTCTTCCTCTTCCCCTTCTTCTTCCTTTTCTCCACTCCCCTTCACCTCCCGGCTTCCCCTAATTTCTTCTAAAAACAAAACGAAAAAAAGAGAGAAAAATGAAAGCAACACAACGATAGCCATGGCCGCCCACTGCCCGCCTCTCTCTTCCTCACCTCTACCTCCCTCTTCCTCTTCCTCTTCTCTTCTCTTCTCTTCTCTGCTCTCCCTTTCCCATCTTCCATTCCCTCCTTTTCTCTGTATTTTTCTTCTCGGAAAAGATTACGGCGGACCAATAGCCGCCGCGATGCGGCTGTCGTGCACGTTGCTGCTCCTGCTGGAGCTGTTGTGGCTGGTCATCTCTCTCATTCACCTCCCCACTTCCCTCTCTGCACACTCTCTTTCCCTTCTCTCTCACCCACAACACCACCTTCTTACCACCACCTAAACAACCACCACTTTTTCCTCCAACCGGAACCACCACCACCACTTTTTTAACGTTTGGGGCAGCATCTAGGAGTCTAGAGGGTTTGGGTGGGTGAAATGACGAGGATACCCTTCATTTTGACGGATGAAGCTAACGGTGTTAGACTGGGGACTTGATTGGTACAAAAATTGATACTATGGGGCCTAAATGTCCCATATTTGTAGATTGGGGACGAAATTGAGATTTTCTGAATACTTTAGGGACCAAAATGTTAATAAACCCAATTCATATCGAAGTAAATATCCTGTGACATTGTGGCTTCGGTTTATCACGTTCCTGGACTATATAAACTTACCGATTGGGCGCGCTAATCCGTACATGCACCTAAAACACGCATATGCGAATGCGGTTACTTTTTAACATTTGGTCCGATAGTTTTCGACTCCTTGTCTGATCGAGCAAAGAGTACGAAACAAATCATGTAGGTTTTCTTTGTCAAACTGTGAAATCCTCGATCGATCGAGCTTTTCTTTTCTTTCTCCAACTCTATCTCATTGGTACAGTTCACTCCATATATGGTCTCATCAAGAATTCCTACACGAGATTGAAGAGAGTGGTTGTTGTTCATGACATATCGTCGAGTGACTAATAAATTGGCCAGGTAAGCACTATTTGTACAGCGAGGAATACATTTAATGCATTGTGTAAGGCAAAAGAAACCGAGGTCTATATATAAACCTCTGGATATGCACTCGATGGAGAAAAAAAAGAAGAGGAGGAGGAGGTAAGTGACAATGGTTTACAGTCATTTGGTGGATCTTGTTGCCTTTGTGATGGGTGGTCCGTTTGTTTTCGATACGTTCGCGAAGGGCTTTTGCATCCCGGGGCGAGAAATGGCCGAGGTTCGCGTTTTATCGAAGAGTGATGGCGGTGCCCGTTACTCGAACCAATTGTAATTCGCTTTCACCTTAAATTCAGAGTGTGTTGAGATTAAGGATTTATTATTGGAATAAAAGAAATACTCTATTGAAAGAGATATCATTGGAATTTGCTCAATTTTGTCCCTCATCTTTCCATTGTGATCTTCTTCTTGTTAATTTCAATTCGTTTTTTGTTCGCTACTAGCTAGCAAACTTTTGACAGGCCAAGCTCGTATTTCAAAATTGCCCTCGTTACATTGGTGGTACTTAGTCCCACCATTCTCTTTCAGGTTATTCATTTTGAATGCCCGTAATCTCAAGGACCGGGGACCATCTGATGAGCAAGTCAATATAGGGGTGTAATGATCATCCGGACCGTTGGTTTCCCTAATCGGTGGTTTAGATTCATTGTAAAATTTTACCGGTCAAAGTAGAATTAACAAACATATCTGAATTATTGATTGTCGAGATGAACGGTTCGGATTGTGCACTACAGGGGTACTGTGATTGATTCAAATACAAGTAAAGTAATTAATACGGGTAACCTCATTATTCATTTCAATCTTTGTATTATTAGTTCAGAAATTCTATTAATCCAAAAAACTTTTTTTTTTGAGAAAATTCATTACCGTGGATATGTAGTTTCTTAGGAAGGCTGCATGTGTTGGATGTGTGAATGGACTTGCAAAATAGGAAATGTTACTAATTGAGATTTTTCACTTTCCTCAAAATGGGGCCACACTACGCCAGAATGATTCATACAGTGCTACCAACAGCTAATTAATAAAACAAAGATGCTAATTTATGGAGGTAAAACAAATGGTAAAAAAACTACTACAATAATTACATGAAGAAGCTAATTTAATTCCTTATTTATTTTATCTCTCATTCACCATAGATTAAACGTTTCCCAATCTTCTTCACCGCGTGTAGTTGTATCGACGTAATCAGGCCGTTCCCGTCCTTGTCGTTCCGGGCGTCTCGTAGTTCGAGTCCAGATGAAGTCATAGTTCTTGGGCCGGAGGTAGCTGTTGGTGTTGTTGAATGGTGAGGTGTGGCTGCTATGGTGGTTGGGGATCAGATCCATAGTCTTTACTGTGGTGGCAATGATGGTTGCGGTCCTAGTAGACGGTTTGGACAACCAGATTAAGTGTGTGGATCTGTTGCTTCTTGTAGGTTTTTTTGGATTGTTGCTGTTTTTGGGATCTGTCGTTTCTCATTCCTTGTGGATGTCGTTCTCACTCCTTGTGGGTAAAAAGGTTGTTTTTCCTCGTCTGATGAACTCTATGTGAGTTTTTCGAGACTTGTAACTCTGTGGCTCAGTATATATGTGGCTAAGAATTATGTGTTAGAGAGTAGTTTCGATCTGTGAAACATGCTTTTCCCTCTATTGTAATGGTTTCTTCTCTACAATTGGAAATCTTCTAAACTTTGACCCCAAAAAAAAAAAAAAAAACGATTCCCGGACCAACTGCGGCCCAAGCATTTTTTTTTGGCTCGGTAATGGAAATTTTATTAAGTTCGATACGGGTACAATGAGATGAGGATAAGGATTAGCGAGAGCGCAATACAAGAATGCCAACAAGAGGGGCATCCAAATACTACGAAAAAACAAAAGCCATAGCCACGCCCCCAAGGAAACATCCAATAAGGCAGTTGGATGAAACTGTACAAAGAAATCAGAAAACGATATACAGAGGACTAATGTAAGGCTCAATCACTTACTTAGTCAGCAATTGCCTGAGTAAGTTGGTGTGTAGAGTTACTCTTCTACCCTTTTTTTTAAAAAAATATTGTGGAATAACTACAAAACAAAACTATGGTAATCATTGAATTACTAATTTAATTTAATCTTTTCCTCAGCTTTCCAACTTCTTGTTTTTCCTAAGCTTTCCCCTAATCCAATCCGAAACATCTTAATTGAAACGTCCAATTAGTTTGCATACATTTTCTACTCTAACAAGAGTGTCCAAGATCTCTCAATGAATAACTATTTCGCGAGTTATTCTTCACTATTCTGGAATCCAATCCGAAACATCTTAATTGAAACGTCCTATTAGTTTTGCATACATTTTCTACGATAACAAGAGTGTTCATAATCTCTCATTTGAATAACCATTTTGTGAGTGATTTTTCAATGATTATGGAGCACTATTTTTTCCTTTTACACAAGCCAAACTGATCATATCCCAAACAAAATTGCCCTCAGTACTCGTTTTTTTTTTTTTAATGGCAAAAATAATAGTGATCTATAACTCGAAGAAGGGTACATCGGAAAAAAAGAAAAGGCCAAACTGCTACAAGCATTTCTCATCCAATCTTTTATTGGATGTTTTTTGTTCTGTCTTTGGGCTAGCTTTGGTCAAATCTTCTACAGCCCTTAAGTCAGGCCCGAAATTACCAAATTAGCCCCCAAGCAGCATGCACCCATACCATGCTCTAAAGGATAAAGAAACCCCACAAATCCTCTAAATACGGCCCTAAACAGTTCTCAGAACAACACCAAAGCAGCTCCTAAATGTATCATTGTCCATACCCTTAGCAATTGCCCTGGCAAATACATAATCCAAACGAGAACAAATTATATCCACCGTTGGTGGAGGACCCCTAGAGTAGTATTGCCAAACAAAAATCAACTTGATCGAATATCGATAGGTATGTTAAAATCTGAATTACATACAACGGCTTCATGCATGAACCAAGCCAAACATGGACATCGGACCATATCAAGTATTAATATATACTAGCTGATCTTTCTTTACATGGCAAACCAATGTAAAACTAAAGAATGTCTACTGTTTCGTTTGCTTAAATGAAAATTCTTGTGATTACAAAATTTATGGCCTTGGATAACGCAATAAGTACCTGTAATCACCAACCGATGATCTTTGATACACAAAAAAGAAAATCGAGTAAGGATAGTTATTTCGAATATTCGAGACGGCTAATTGTAGTAATATATCATAAGGGCAAAATAAACGTAATCGCGCCAGAGTAACAATGGAGCAAATATTATCGCCTTTCCGGGGCTATTTAAACTCTTGAAATCGTATCTTTTCTGCTAAGTCCCGAATATGCGCACGAAGCTGGTTATCATAGGCTTGATCCAGATATCTTCTTCAGAAAGAGTACATAATCAAAATCTTCTTGTTCTTTCGATCAGAAATTTTCGAATTCCTCTATTTTTTGTATCTACTTTTTCTTCCGGATAGGCTCATTTCATCGGGGTTTATTTTTTTCTTACTCTATTCCCACGTTAATGATGGTCTCATGGCTTTTAAATTTGGTTCCTCAACAAATTCGATATGACGGAAGAACGGTTGTTGTCTATGGCATATCATCAAAGTGAGCGAGACATATTGATTTCATTTCCCCGTTCAAAAAAAGAAAAAAAAGTGATTTAGTGAGATATATTTATTTTGACCTAGTGGGCCCTCTCTGTCTGCATAAGTTTGCTTCATTACAAAACAATTATAAAAGCAAATTTATTGAATGATTACAGCCTAACAGTATGCATCCCCTGTTACAGGCCAAGTACATCAATTTGGCCAGTTAATGCCTGACTTGGGGAAGAAAAAACCAAGTGCTATTTAATCCGGGACCTAATCTATTGAATTTCACGAAGAAAGAGCAGACCAAAAGATGGTTTATAGTAATTTTGTCGATCTCGTTGTCTCGATCATGGGCGGTCCGCTTTCGCTCAGTTTGTTCGTCAAAGATTTCTGCATTCCGGGCCGAGAAGCGGTTGTTGCTCATGTTTCATCAACAAGTGATGGTGGTACCCATTTTTTTTTTAAGCAAATGTAATTTGGTTAAAGCAAATTGAAATAAAGAGATTGTGTAGCTCCAGCTTAAGTTTGCTATTGTTATGTCCTGTAGTTTGGTTATTTGATTATTTGTTGTCCTTGTGCTACAATCTATTTAGAGATTATTTTCGTACTTAGAGATTATTTTCGTACTTAATAAGTTTGGATCTTGGTTTTAAAAAAATGATTTTTACCACACAAAAAAAAGTTCTGGATCTTCGGTTTATAAAGGTATGAACCTTTCAAGTTGAAGTCTCCATGTAATGATCCCTCATGCGACGCAAAATTGAATCGATCACGGATTTTTGTAACGATCCGCATAGTTTATTTCCTATGTCTCAATGTGTTTAATGTCTTTGCAGAGAGTCAATTCCATTGGATATCGGTATCTAGTTAACAACTATATACGGCACAAGTGAAATTCCTAGCATGGCTTTTTTTTTCCTTATATTTCTATCCTTTAAGTTTTTACTTGTAAAATATGAGAAGAAATATTTTACTCACCTCGATGATAAAACTATACAATGAGGTCTCTATTTATACAAGAGGAGAGAGCCTAACTATGGAATGGAATAATTATCTCAATTATAATAAAATCGTAATCAATCACAATCTCAATATCACGATATTATTTTGTATATGCATTTATTCTAACATTAATTTCAATAACTTTTGTCGTTATTCAAATTAATTTCAATAAATTTTGTTACTTCTTCAATTGGTTGAGATTAATTTAAATAATCTAATTTTTCAGGAATTTTTTTTAAAATTTTGACCTTTTGTGGTTTCTTTTCTATCATAATTCATATCTACCTAATAAAACACAAGGGTGTGGGGACCACACAAACATAAGTTTTTTTTTTTTTTTTTGGGTTAGATAACATTTTATAACAAACCACAAGAAAACTTCTATCCCAGGGCCAAACCTTAGGAGAACACAAAACAACAAAGCAACTAGATACACTCAAACTAGAAGCACAGCTCAACTCCTACTCCTACGAAGCAAAGAAGGAGTTACAACCCAATTCCTACATATAGAAAAAATTTCACTGGAATAAGGAAATCTCCCCCATGAACACACTCTATCTCTAATATGAGCCACTATAATGGAAAGAACATCTTCAGAAGTGCAGGATTTTTGAGAGATGATCCTAGCATTTCGATCCAACCAAATGTAAAAGAGTGTAGCAGCCAAAGATAGCTTGCATGCAAAGAGAGGATTGCAGACTTTTCCCCCGACAATGTTGACTGAACCAAACAATCTCGAAGTCCCAGTCAGTAGGTAGCCAAACAACCAAATTCCTTTTCAAAATGTTAGACCAAATGATTATAGAAAAGTTGCAATCAAAATAGAGGTGCATATGGGTCTCCATTTGCTGCTGGCACAAAACACAAGTAGGGTGCACATTCATACCCCATTCTCTAAGCCTATCCTTTGTGGCTAAGATTTATTTGATCCAAGGGCTGATGTGTGCTCTCCAACTCTCTTAAGAAAACACCCATACTCTTACAAATATATTACAAAAATGTCATCGGTTCTTTTTACCCACTGTTCGGCTTCTGGCGTTGGCATAAAAAAACAAAAATATATTACAAAAATGCCCGTGCCTATGGCACTACCGGAGTGCGTAGTGCCGTAGGCACGGACAAACACTAATTCTTTAATATTTCTGATGACGAGGAATTGAAAAGGACGTATACTCCAATTCGATAAATGTAAGCTTGCTAATAAAGTTTCATTACGAAGTTTGTGACTTCGCGACAACTCTGTGTTATTCGATGTAAATGTTGTTACACATTGGAGAGATACTTTTTTGTACGAGTTCTCTACTACTATAATAAAATTCATAAAATTACTTAGAGCATCCGTAGTAGAATAACCAAAAGTTAATAATCAAAAATTGTGACATCATTTTTTGGTTATTCATTTAAAGGGTTGTTAAGCTTAGCAATGTAGATGTCCATAATGGTACAATCAAAATTGAATAACCAAAATTTGTCACATTATCTTTTCAACTTATAAAAATCTAAAAATTGTGACATAGAAAACAATTTTTTCAAACTAATAAAAACAGGTTATCAGAAAGAGAGAAAATAGTTTTTCGAAAACTTTAATTTAAAAAAAAAAACCAGTTTTCGGGAAAAAGTTTTTACAAAAATGGTTTTTGAAAAAATATATTTTTTATTAAAAAAACAGTTTTTGAAAAAAAAAGTTTTAATAAAAAAAAAGCTGTTGATTTTGCCACTCCTTTTTTTGTTAACGCCACTCTCCTGCAAGTGTATTTTTGGTGCAAAAATAGTAAAATACACTTGCAGGGAAGTAGCGTTAACAAAAAAGGGAGTGACAAAATCATTTCCTTAAAAAAACTGTTTTGAAATTAAAAAAATTTGCAAAAAAATAATTTTAGGAAAAAACAGTTTTTACACAAAGATAAAATGTATTTTTCTTAGAAATATGTTTAAAATGAAAGAGAGAGAAGGTTTTTGTGTAATATTGATTCAACACCAGTAGCATCCTAGCCAGGATTAGCAAAGCAACACCCCTAACAGTTGCATTTGATCGAGATCGGGTCCGGTTCCGGTTCCGGCCAGTAACGGAAGCAGAAGCATTTGACCTCGTTTACCTCAACTCAATAGTGAATGCATCGGTACTTGATTGAGGAAATGTGATGACAACTAAATTTGGTTATTGGTAAATGGTTGTTAATTTTAAATTTTTAATTATGCAAAAGCCAAAATTTGATGAGTTGCTAAGAAGTAACTAAGTTTGGTTATTTCAATATGAGCTCTTTTTTGAACAAATGTTGCTAATCTTAGCAACCTTTTTATTTTTGATTATACCACTGTGGATGCTCTTAGCTCGAACTTTGAGTATCAAGTGCTAAAATAAATCACTTAAAGGTCAATCAACAAAAGCATGTTCTGTGTTTTGGAGTCGGTACAATTATGCACATCAGTTGTGCCATACCTTAGCCACACCCCTTTCACATACAGGTGGAGCCCGTTCCAATGGGCCCCATCTGTATGTGAGAGGGGTGTGACTGAGGTGTGGCACAACTGATGTGCCTCTAGCATTTTTGATTATTTATTTTGAATTTACCTTCGTTTTTTTGAATTCATTAAAAATATGTATAGGGTCCAATAATATATTGGAAGCTCACAACTCCCTCCACCGTCACTCTTCTCCACCTCCTTCCGCCCTTCCTCGGCCGTCTCTCCGCTGGCGCCCTCCACCACACCCACATCATAAATCCTCCCCTCTCTCCTCAACCAACATTTCTTCTGAAATTGTTTGTACCCAAAATGACCGTCCAATAAAAGCGTGCCACGTTACGGGTATTTGGTAACAAAAGGGAGCAGCACAGAAATTTTTCCTATGCCAAGTAGCTGTGGCTACGGCAACTTGGTTTCCGGATATGTGGAGGTCGGAATGCAAAGTTTGTGGTTTGATTGTCTCCCTGAAATCATGGTTTGGTAAACTGCATGCCAAAACATCCATGACAGTAGTTGGCTACAAATATGGTGCATGATTTCAAGCTCTACGGATGTTGTGCACCATGATCCTAAGAATTGGGCGATAACCGCCCACGGCCGTCTATAAAAGCAAGAAACCGAGAAGAGAAAAGCCCTCCAACACAACTTCAAGCTCCTGCTTCAATTATCTTTCTGTTGGCACCGGCCACACTATATTTATTTTTCTGCACTTTCAATTTTGGCAACTTCGCATAGTTGCTTGTAATTTTTATTATTTCCGACAAAGGCAATCCCGAGCATTTCCATTCTAACGGTGTTCTTTACGTTTGAGCACCGCACTCTCTACTTCTTGTACATCGTTTGAGAACATTATGAAGTCCTCTTTGTTGAGGCAAAAAAGAACCGTCAGTAGATTCCGCGCACAAGCCTAGGTGTTTGTTTCGCCTTTTTGAGGGAAACAGAAACGTCTCCATTACAATCACAACCAAAAACGGTGGTAACTGTCTTGAAATTTTACCGAAACTCGAAATCACTGTGAAAATTCCAGTCCCTATAGTTATGACACACATCACGACAAACCCACCTCCCAATCTCCTAGACAACCCCATTATTCGCACACCGGACGATTGGTGTGCCGAAAACACATACAACCAGAGGAGATACAGAGTTCAACAAGAGGTAAGCTTTGGCTGTTCCGACAGAGGAAGAAGAAGATGGGAAAAAAACACTAACCAAATCCGTATAGATTTCAGCACTTAACCCAATGTAGCTAGTGGTCAACCCCACGGCCACCGTTTGTGGTTGTGATCGATTGGATGTTGAGATGTGAAGACAATTTTGGAGCCGCAGTAAAAATGGCCCGGACGGTTTTGGGTTCCATCAAGGCGGTCGGGCACGAAAAAAAAAGACGCGGGTTTTTGGCGTTTTTAGGATTTTCTGTGTATAAGCTTGCTTGCACATATAAAAGCAAAGCTATAGCTACCTCCTTTTGTAACTCTGACATATTTTCATTATAGTAAAACACCCCAACATTCCGTGGACGTACGATTAAGCAATCAGCTTAAGTCGGAACCACGTAATCTCTGTGTCTTATTCTTTTCTTGCTTTAGATTGTTTTCTGTTCTTGGTTTGTTATTCGATTGTGTGCGTTTGCTTGTGAGTTTAGACGTTCAAATCCCCAACATTGGAATGGGGTGTTTCTTTTGGCACCACTTTTTGCCTTTGGTTGAGAATGTAATGGAGATCTTCTTAAATTCGATCACCCATTCTTTGCTTTTGGTCTGTTGTTTGTCTGGAAGAAGAAATGAAAAAATGAAAACTTGACTCTTGTGATCTTCTTAAATTCGATCACCCATTCTTTGCTTTTGGCCGGTCTGTTGTTCGTCTGGAAGAAGAAATGATAAAATGAAAACTTGACTCTTGTGATAGGAAATATGTACAAGATTTCTCTAATTTTAGGACCTCGCGCCAAAATGCCTCTTTCTTTCTTTCTTTTTTGTCTGTTTTAAGCGGCATTGAAAACTTCACGCAGAATGAAGTAAGAATTTACAACAAGGACGGATGTGGCAAGAAACCAACCAAGAAGATACAGGAACAAAAACCAGAGAAATGTTTAGGAAAAGACAAACAAGGAAACCTAAGAAACACCCTTCACAGCATCTCCAGCCTTGACCTAAAATTTTATTCAAATTTGGGTTAAAATCCATTTTGGGTCAAAATCCATTTTGGGTCAGACTCACTTCAATGGCAAAATGATCTTTTATCCAAATATTTTTTTTTTAAGTATTCAATGGCAATAATGTAAATAATAGAAGAGAACAAATTTGATTTGGAGTAGAGAGTGATTGACTTCTGTGAAGAAAAAGAAGAAGAAGAACTCGGCCCACCTCTATAACCACCGCCAACCACCCAAACAATCTACCACTTACCACCACCCACAGAACCCTTATCCATATATCCTCCTTTCTTTTTCGTCTATAGGAACTCATTCTGGCAGCGGCGGCCATATGAGAGAGAGAGAGAGAGAGTTGCAGGTATCCAAGCTTGGAAAAACCGATGACATGCTCTCAGAATGGCATGGAAGGAGCCGTTGAAAAGAGAAAAGAACCGTTAGAATATTGGGGAAAAAATGGGGAGAGACTTAAGTTGTCTCAAATTTGGGAAAAGAAATGGGTAAAACCCAAAATAGGGAAAGTAACAAAAGTCAAATATTCTATTTAATCCTGTTGCACCAACATTTAAATTCAATATGCATGTATCCAGTGATAGAAGGTGGTGGTGGAGGTCATACTGTTGGTTATCCTCTTCCGAATGACTCCTATTCTATCTTCTTCAATTCTTTTTATACTGCTGGCTACCATTTTATCTTTTTTGTTGGTAGCTGTTAAGTGCTACATCAACTATGGTGGCTTTGAATTTTGTTGGGTAGACCCCCACTTCATACTGAATTCAATAGTCTTTAGTCATATTGAAAACTCTTTTGATTGACTTAGTGAATGTTTTTTATTTGAATAGCGCGCAGCTTCGAAACGGTTTTGATTCCTTAAGTAATATTTTTTATTGAGAGTATGCAATTTCATTGTTGATAGTGCAAAAAACTTTTATTAGATTAATGCTTTTTAATAAGTACTTTCAGGCACGGGCTCATTTGTTGAGAACGTATTGCATTGTGCCTTTAGGCACGAGTAACTATGGATTGAAAAATTGTTTGTTCAAATTAAACAAATCAAGGAATATGCTAGAGTTATTATTTTCTACATAATTGGATTCGTTGGGCAGGGGTTAATATATTGCGCGTGAGTCTAGAATTTATTTGTGTGCGCTGATCGTTCGAGTCGTGCCTAAACCAAAACAATCGAGCCAATAGTAAGCAAAATCCAAACAATTCAAGCAGGGCTGAAAAAAATAACAAATGGAAAAAGACCATTAGAATCTCACTTGTGGTTCCAAAAGAATTATTCAAGGTATGTATTCCTCTCACATTTAAACGTGAGATGGGTAGTTTAAAGAGTTTGGAATAATTTGGTACGAAAATCAAACTTGAAGGTCAAAAGAATTGCAATTGATACTTGGAAGACGAAAATGAGACTCTGGTGAAACTAGGAGGACTATTTCTATAAATTTTCCTTAAATACTTGGATACCCTTCGGGCTTCAAAGCATACCTATTTGTCTCGCTCACCCCCTCTAAGAATTTCGCCTACAGACAGACCTCCTTAGAGCATCCGCAATGTAATAATCAAAAGTGAATAATCAAAACTTGCCACGTCAGTTTTTGATTATTCATTTAGAGGGTTGCTAAAGTTAGCAATGTGAAATCCCACATTGTTACTTTTGATTATTCAAATGCCCAAATTTGATTATTGGTTAGGATGTTGTTAACTTTGATTATTACAATGTGAACACTTTTTTAAGCACACATTGCTAACTTTAGTAATATTTTGATTTTGATTATTACATTGTGGATGCTCTTATGCAATGATTCTACTAATCTGCTTGGGCGTATGCATCTAGTCGTGGTCTTGCGTAGATTATACTTGATAACTCAAGATGGCAGGAAGGAAAGTTTGATGCTGATATGGCTACTGATGCCTTGGAGTTTTGTTTGGAGTCAATTGGTTCTTCTTCCTTTGTTTTGGGCGCTGCTATTCGCACCCCTCAATTTTCTCCCGTAGCCCGTTAAAAATTTCCATATGTTTCGACAGTCAGTTACCGAAATTGAGATACATTTTCGACAGTTAGTTACCGAAATTGAGATACATTTTCAGCATCCAATTACCGAAATATATGTTTCTTGTGCATTTCTGACATGTAGTTACCGAAATATAATCTTATTTTCAACAGCTATTTACCGAAATGTATGTTCGGCAGTTGTTTACCGAAGGTTGAACATATTTTCGACATGTAGTTACTGAAATATAATTTTCAAAAATTTTTAACGGGCTACGGGAGAAAATTTGAGGATTCCGAATAGTCGCCCCCTTTGTTTTTCCTTCTTTCTTTTCATTCATCTTTTCGCTGGATGTATTTTCCTTTGGACAAAGTACGGATTACCTCCCTGAGGTTTGGACGTTTAACAGATAACCTCCCTGACGTTAATTAATGACCACATAACCCCCCTATGGTTTTGGAGTAAACTGCAACCGTTAGGTTTTCCATCCAAATTAACGGAAGGTGTAACACACACCCCTATTGTAAGAGTGAGAATGGAAAAAAAAAATTAAATAAAGTAACAAAGAAATATCAATTCCAGTAATTTTTTTTTCTAAGCAATTCCAATATTTTTTCGGTGTGATTTTTAATTTTTTTTCCCATTCTCACTCTCACAATAGGGGTGTGTGTTACACCTTCCGTTAATTTGGATGGAAAACCTAACGGTTGCAGTTTACTCCAAAACCATAGGGGGGTTATGTGGTCATTAATTAACGTCAGGGAGGTTATCTGCCAAACGTCCAAACCTAAGGGAGGTAATCCGTACTTTGCCCTTTTCCTTTTGGTCTCATCTTTTGTCTCATCATGTTTTGACTACGAGGCTTGTGCGTGGTTTGCTCTCGATGAACCATTTGTTGAGTTTTCTAATAAATTTTGTACCTGATCAAAATTTAAAAAGAAAAACGAATTCTTTTATTCTCCGGTTTGTACAAGCCAAATGTGGAATATTAGGATTCACGCTTTTATTCGATCAAAAGACTCTTTTTTTCTTGGATGATCTACATGTTGGACTCTACAACAAATCCACGGGTATTGTATCATTAGAATGAGATTCATGGTAAACTCAACTAGCCTCTCAAGTTTCCTCAAATTCATTTCAGGGATTTGAAAGAAGCCGTGTCCACAGAAAGCGACCTAATTCATGTGATTAGTATTTCCAACCAACCCAACAAACACCTCACTAGCTGCCAACAACCCTTAAAAAAAGCCTCATCTTCTTTTCACTCTCTCATCATGACCAAATCCAAGTGGATTGTATCTACGTTTGCAAGATGTAGTAAGTAAACAGTCTTCAACCCTCATTTTTTGAGGATTTAAAAAAAAAGAGAAGGAAAATCAAAGGTTTGAAGTACAAGGGGCAAGCAGAAGAAGAAGATAGTATATTGTATCCATCTGTAGTTTAAACTAAAAACAAAAAGAAGAGGGGAAAGTTACTTACCATAAACTCTCTTCTTTTTTTTGACAAAAGTGAGAGGTACTGCATTAATAAAACCTAACGGCACTTTTACAACGAAATTCATTACAGATAATTTGGACAAAGCCAAATTAATCATCTAACTGATACAAAACGAGAAAGAACGAGGCGATTGATGTCTTTCATCCCTAGCCTAGGCATGGCCTGACGCACTTTCTGCTGAGCGAAAAATTCATATATCCTATAACAATCTCAAAAAAAAAGACAATAAGAACCCAGATGATCAGATGAACTTCGACCAGAAATGAACACACTAATGAATTTCTAATAAACCACCAATAGATGCATCCATGTATACTATAGTGAGTATGTTAGTCCACATGATGCCCTCTCTTTTTCGTAGAGAAACTAAAAAATAAAATTGCTTTTCTCAGCTACGTACACCTCTCCTATCCATTCCCCAACCTACTTCCTCCAAACCTCATTTTTTACCTTTTTCTTCTGGTCCAAAAACAAAGACAGTTGACCACCATTTGAATTTATTGATAAGGTGTTTTCACTAGCAAAAACACTAAAAATTTAATGCATTTTATCATCTCATTTCTACTAACAAAAAAAATTTTACGTTTTACTATCTCGTTTCCACTAATAAAAAAGTTTCAATATTTTACCATCTCGTTTTCACAAACAAAAAAGTTGTCAACAAAAACTTTTTTTACTACAGTAACTTTACTCACAAACCCATCAACAACTTATTCACTATCAGGAACAACTTGACATTTCTTAATAACTTATTCACTACCGAAAACACCTAACAACTTCTCAACCACAAATAAAAATCTACAAATTTTTCACTACCGAAAACACCCCTGAGTTCACAATTTCCAAAGGACAAACTATCTGGCAATGAAGATCTCCCAAAAGGAAACATTAATAAACTTTACTCCTATTTCTTAGATCTCGAACTAAGGCTTTGTTTCGCTAAGCAAATTTTTAGCATTAATAAATTTTATTTAGTGATTTTGTCTTTATTCAAAAAATTATTTTTTATTTTTGTGCCAAATATTTTGGGAAAAGTAAAAAAATTCTGCTTTTATCCAAATATTTTGAGAAATGTCCACTTTTAAGCTAAAAAGTGCCACTTTGGGAAGGTATTTTGGGAGGTATTCTGAAATTTTCCCTCCAATAAATCTAAACTTGCAATCAAAGAGGGACAAAACCTTTAATAATTGTGGGGTTGTTCAGAACATTATTCAACTCTCCCAAACTCTTCAGGTTCATCATTCACTCTCTGGCTTTCCCTCGTGTCTTGGAATTCCCAAGGAGTATGCGATCTAGGGAACCCCTCCATCAATCCAGCAAAACATGACACCAAGTGTATGCTCAACAATCCAATAGTCTTGGCCTTTGTTCGCTTTCATTGTGTCTAAGAACTTTGTTGGCATAACATTGGAAAAAAAAAAAGAGGAGGGAGAGATTTGAGTTCTCTAAGATTGTCGATACCAGAGGGCACCTCCTTATCCAAAGCTCCTTAAGAATGGACAATCCTCCTTCCTCTATTATAACCGAATTCAATCCTTTTAACAATTTTATCTTAGAATAACGACTTAAGCTTCAAAAACCCTTTGACGGTGAAATACAATTGTTCTCCATCATACCCACCACAGATTTCAGGTTTTATCAAATTAGGTAATGCTTGAAGAGCTTTTATTGCACGAGCTCCGGTCAACCCTGTCCTACATAGATCTAGGGAAACTAGATTATCGAGTTTCGATTTCCAGTTTGGCAACGTTTCCAAACGTCTATCCAATTTAAGACGTTGAATAGATTCAAGGGGAGAAGAAAAAGAATACAAATCCAGAATCTCATTACTGCCCATAGCCCAAACCATCAAAGATGATGGTTATTTATCTTCTCGATGGCAGCCTTCTCATGTTCTCTTTTTAGGTTCTACTTTTTAGGTTCTAAATACCCAATTTGCTCAATTGCCTCAAATTTTCTAGCTCTTTAATTAAATCATCGTATGCCTCCACGCCCCAAAATGCCTGCAACTCTTCTAAATGTCTGATCCCTCCTTTTATCTTCAGTCCTCTTTCACTATACCTTAATGAGGCAATAAGATGCCTCATTAAGCGTGAAATTTTAGGTACTGGGCAGGTTTGGGTAACGTTGCTGCAGGTGGTGATCAGAACTAGGTTTGGACGTGCGTTAACTGCAACGATGATCAAACATTTCCCAAGGCTATGGATTTGGAGAACCCCAACCAGATCAAACACCCAAACATGAAGGTGAAGTGCGATACGTGTATGAATGTCTTTGATTGTCAAGCTTCTCTAGAACAACATGGAAACGTACGCTCCGAGAAAATGCGGCACCAACGCCTTGGCAAGCGGCATGGATGAAACATTTATTGTCCTTCGTGTTGATGAGACATTTCTCCAAAGGAGGTTTTTTCCTACGACCGGAAAGGATGCTAATCAAGGTAATGTTTTGTTTGTTTGTTTTCGTCACTTTTTGAATTTAAATTTATAGATCAACTACGAAATAGAAAAGACCAACCCTATTTATACTACTACATAGAAGGTTCTAGTTTAAAGATATTTTTATACAAAATAAATTTCGAAGTAGATTCTAGAATTTTCTAGAGCTTCTAGAAGTCAGATATTTATAACTCATCTAAGATATCTTTCAACTTTGGGCTTGTCAATTGGACTTTGTCTTGCATTTTTTATTTTCTGGCAAAAAATACTAAATTAAGTTCTACTCCAACGATTTTTTTTTTTTTTTTATGTATGCTCCAACAGGAATGACTTTTCTTGTACGAGGGAGTCCCTCATTCCCACTGATTTTATAAGATTCCCTTGATCTTACAGAAATCCATTCTTTATTAAGTGCAAGTAGGCACAGTTTCCCTATTTTTGATAGCTCTAAGAGCATCCTCGTCTGTCTCTCTTCTTCCCTATTCAAACTAAACTAAAACTAAAGAGCCAAAACTAAAAGAGAATAAATTATAAGTACCGGCGGTGTAAATATTTACTTCCTCCAAATCTATTACATTATGCTACATCGTCAAACAATGGTCCCAATTAATAGAACATGGCGGCGTGGCGCAATATAATTAATTTGAAGGAAACAAATGTTTACACTGCCGATGTATATAATTTAATCTCAAACTAAAAAAAAACCCCCCAAAATCAGCCTCTCTTCCTCCCCCACTACTTTAAAAAAAAAAAAAACATTTGCTACAGTGGCTCGTTTTCTTTGTTGAGCCACTGTTCACTCACGTCCAAATTTTTTAATCACTCCCTCTCTGTAGGACTGGTTGAAATCGCCAACCGACGACGATGGCGATGAAGACCTGGTTGGGGAAGTAGGCCGTTGAAGATGAAGGCGATGGCGATGGCAATCACTTCGAGTCAGAATTGAAAGCTACGGTTTCACGGTGGTGGAAGTTCTGGTTTGGGGATTTTGTTTCAAAAGGAAGGAGAGAGAGAGATTGGGGGTTTTTTTTTGTTAATTTGCTGGTTTTTTGGGTTGGGATTGAGAGGAAGTGAGAGTAAAGTTGGAGAAGGTTGCTGTTTTTGCTAGGTTTTTTTTTTTTTTGCCATTGCTGGTTTGGCCAGGGGGTTTAGGGGTTGGGTTTAAGAGGGAGTGAGAGTAAAGTAGTTTTTTTTTTAAGTATGAATATTTAATTAAGTATAGAATGAGAGTAAAGAGTCTTAAGTATGAATATTTAATTAAGATCAAAAATTTTAAACAAGAATCTAAAGAATTAGAGGTCAAAAATAGATTACATGTTGGAAAATAGTGGCTAGGGTCAAATTCGAGGTCAATGACATGTCCAATTAAGCTAAAATAGATATGGTGCACCGTTGCTTATGAGGTTTCAACCACGTAGAATAATTTGTAGCCTTGCTTCTAGAGCTTCCACGCGCGCCTCACGAGAGTACTCCAAGAAAGCCTGACCAAAAGGAGCTCCGGTAGGAGTAGGGCTGTAAACGAGCCGAATCGAGTCGAATATTAGAATGTTCAGATTCGTTCATTAAGTTTTTTAGCGAACTCGAGCTCGAGCCGAACTCAATGAAAATTATGACGAGCCAAACTCGAACCGAGCTTGCCCAGGTTTGGGTCGAACTCGAGCTTGTTCACGAGCCTTAACGATCCAATAATATCATATTTTTATGCTCTCATACAGGTCTCAAACTGCAAATAAATTTTTCATTATGTACATAAATATGTTCATATACATATAAAATGATAAAAACATATACATAAGTAAATTTTTAGTAATCGTAAACGTTTAGACTTGTACAAGTTTTAAAATTTTCACTATATAACTATATAAAATCCCCATGATACACATATATTCTAGGTTCGCGAGCTTAATCGAGCCGAATACTACTGCATTCATTTTCGGCTCATTTATGAAACGAGCCTAAAATTGAGGTTCAGGTTCGGTTCATTTAGTAGACGAATCGAACTCGAACCAGCCTTTACCGAGTCGAGTCTCGAACAGTTCACGAACGGCTCAGTTCATTTACAGCCCTAGGTAGGAGTAAATGTTTGGATGGACTAATTATGCTTTTTATCCCTATAGTATGTCCTTTTCGCCGAAGCTCCCGTTACTAGTATACCTAGCTTGGGGTCCAAGCCCTAGATAATCGAATTCGAGAGGAGAGAGTTAGAGAGAGAAAGAGAGAGAGCGAGAGAATGGCGGCGCGCTCTGCTTGGTTCTATGCAGTTCTCTTCGTCGTTGTCTTTGGGCTAGGTATCACGATGTTGATCACAAGCTTCGTTCCTCAGTACAATAAGGTCGGGGACAGGTTGAAGAAATCGTTGCAGTCATTCTATCCACTGCGAGACAATCTACTTACGGAGATCCTCAAACGCTGCTCCTGCAGCGCAGAAGCCCCTCCAGAGAAGCGATCTTGTTCAATAGTTGTTTCCGAGAAAATCTTCTACAACACGGTTTCGATCGCTTTGGGCGGTATTGTTGCGGGCGGTTTGTATGTAGCCACACGATATGGCCAGGCAATAAATGATGAACCATAGAGATCCCCTTGGGTTCGTTATGATGTCCTTCCAGATCTATGTTCAACTTGTCTCTAGCTCTGATCCATGGGTAATGTTCACGGTGTGGATTGTCATTTTATGTTCTCTGTTCTTTGTTGCTCTCTTCGGCAACGAGGAACTGATTCGGCATCTCGCATTCCTAATGATAGTTCAATCCGTGATGGCTGCTATTGGATTCTGGATTCAACTATCCATCTGTTTTGCTTTATTGGTGTCTATTCCAATTGTAGTTGTCTTGGTGCTTTGGGTACGCCTATACATATACCTAATTAATCTTCGGTTTGTTTATTTTATTTATGTTAATCTTTGTTTGTTTTTGTGTTGTAGTTCAATGTGGATGATTCTCTGTTATACACGTTCCTTATCAATGCCCCTAAGGTATGTATGTATGTATATGTAACACCATTAATGTTGGTATCAGTGCATTAGTGTGTGTATACCTTACTCTTTTTTTGATTTGGGCAATCTCTCCTCGGTCGGTTGATCTACATATGTGTAAGGTATACAATGAAAAGTAGATTTACCGAAAAAAATGTAAGGTATACACACACAAATGCCTTGATACCAGCATTAATGGTGTTACATATACATCCGTACCTCAGGAGTATTGATAAGGAACGTGTATAACGGAGAATCATCCACATTGAACTACAACACAAAAACAAACAAACATTAACATAAATAAAATAAACAAACTGAAGATTAATTAGGTATATGTATAGGCGTACCCAAAGCACCATGGTAACGGCAATTGGAATAGACACCAATATTGCGAAATAGATGGATAGTTGAATCCAGAATCCAATAGTAGCCATCATGGATTGAACTATCATTAGGAACGCGAGATGCTGAACCAGTTCCTCGTTGCCGAATAGAGCAGCAAAGAACAGAGAACACAAAACGACAGTCCACACCGTGAACATTATCCCCAGATCAGAGCTAGAGACAAGTTGAATACAGATCTAGAAGGACATCATAACGAACATGTGAGAGCCCACAAATGGGGCACAATCCCACATCGGGTAAAAGATGAAAATATATGTGGTTTATAAGCCATGACTCACCAACTACATATTGTATAACTTGATGTTAACCTTTTGAGCCACGTGGTTATGTGAATGATTAGCAGGTCAGCTGGTGCGAGTCGTTACAGTTAGTATCAGAGCACAACTCTGGTCTACATGGTGGGGGCCACCTCTAGAATCTGGTACGAGCACACTGACCCATAAGGGCATAAAACAATCCCACATCAGGGAAATTTAGAAAGTAAAAGTAATATATAAGGATTCGCCCACTAGCTACTGTATAATTTGAGATTAACCTTTTGAGTCACGTGGTTAGGCGAATGGTTAACAGGTCAATTAGAGCGGGTCATTAAAGAACCTAAGGGGATCTCTATGGTTCATCATTTGCTCATTTATTGCATGGTCGTACCATGTGGCTACATACAAACCGCCCGCGGCAGTACCGCCCAAAGTGACTGAAAACGTGTTGTAGAAGATTTTCTCAAAAACAATCGTCGAATGAGACCGCTTCTCTGGAGGGGCTTCTGCGCTGCAGAAGCAATGTTTGAGGATCTCCGTAAGTGGATCTTCTCGCAGTGGACAGAACGACGGCAGCGATTTCTTCAACCTGTCCCCAGCTTTATTGTACTGAGGAACGAAGCTTGCGATCAACATCGTGATACCTTGCCCGAAGACAACGATGAAGAGAACTGCATAGAACCAAGCAAAGTGCGCCGCCATTCTCTCACTCTCTCTCCTATCGAACTCGATTATTTAGGACTTGGACCCCAAGCTAGGTATACTAGTAACGGGAGCTTCGGCGAAAAGGACATACTATAGGGAGAAAAAGCATAATTTTAGTCCACCCAGACATTTACTCCTCCCGGAGCTCCTTTTGGGTCCGGCTTTCTTGGAATACCCTCGTGAGGTGCGCGCGGAAGCTCCAGAAGCAAGGCTACAAATTATTCTACGTGGTTGAAACCTCATATATAAGCAACGGTGCACCATATCTATTTTAGCTTAATTGGACATGTCATTGACCTCGGATTTGACCCTAGCCACTATTTTCCAACGTGTAGAATCCATTTTTGACCTCTAATTTTTTAGATTCTTGTTTAAAATTTTTGATCTCTAATTTTTTAGATTCTGTGTAATTGTGAAAAAGTGATAAGTTAAAGTAGAGAAGTGGATTTTGAAGATTAATTTGGTCCAAAATTAGCTGAGGCTGATGCGAATGCTCTAACTGACTAATTGCATTTGCCAGTCCACTGAAGGAGGTGTTGTGCCCCGATTCGTGGGCTTTTTCTTGAAAAAAATTGAAAGGTTAGTGTTATTTTATATATATGGGAAATTAATTTTCAAACTCCCTTTTTGTTTTTTAGTGGTGAAAGTGTGGATATAAAAAAAAAGGAGAGTGTGAAAATTAATTTTCATTTATGTAAGTTACAAAATGTCTTTCCATGTAGATTATATACTTGACAGAAAAACATCTCTATTATAAAACAGAAGGGTGTGGGGACAAGTTGTTGGAACGGCTTAGATTCATTTGATCCAAAGGCTGTAGTGCATCTTTCCACTTCCCGGTTAAGTGCCCATGGTTTTCATCTAAATCACACAACTGCCATCTCCTTCCAACCGGGATGCGTAGTGCCGTAGGCACGGGTTAGCACTAGTACTCTAAAACGTAGAATAGAGGATCCTCTATGTGAGGATCGTGTGAGAATTTTCATCCAGACCGTCTATCTAAGCAATTAATGATCCGGATATGTTTGTTATCTTTGACCGGCAAAAGTTAACTATTACCGGTCCAAGATAACAAACATATCCGGACCATTATATTGATTGTCGAGATGAACGATCTGGATTCCATAAAAATTCTCACTCGATCCTCACAGGGTAAATTCTCATAGAAGATCCAGATCCTAAAATAGAAGGATATTTCTGTAACTTTATGGAACACAAACAAAAATGTACTATTTAAAGGGAAATGATTTTGCCACACCATTTTTTGATAATGCCACACCCTGCAAGTGTATTTTTGCACCAAAAAATACACTTGCAGGGTGTGGCATTATCAAAAAAGGGTGTGGCAAAATCACTACCCTACTTAAATATCTTTTTCTGCCAGATATTATAAAGAAAAGGTTAACAGTTCCTACTACCTTCTGCTTTGCTTCTCTCTTTTTATAGATCTCATTTTACGTTCAAGCCAAACCAAATCAAACTAAATCGAACCTTTATGACATGAATCTAAACGTTCAAGCGGATTATTTAAATTTTTTTATTGAAACTCGAAATATATATATATATGTATAACAAATCTAGATTGTTTAAGTTCGAAACTATTGTCTTCCCATTGAACAACACATGGGATTTCCTATCAAAATTTATATATATTTTAAAAAGATGTGTTTCCTAGATGCCCTATAGAGCTGTAGATCAATAAGAGTTTAGATTTAATTCGAACCGTCGGCGTTAAAATAGACGGTTGAATCGGCCGCCATACAATTTTATAGTGCGGACTGCACTACAGAATTTCCAAATTCCCCACGATGACAGGGGCGGTTCATAGCCTTCACTTTATAGAGGAAATATCCTAATTAAGTGTTACCTTTTAAACACAGGAGGAATTTCTCTCAATTATTTGTCGACTCTTTTGAAACTTATTTTGATGGTTGAAATTGTTGAATCACTACATGTGGGGCCCACTTTTAGGTCCCATACGAATAATCGAAATTGTTCATTAACTAGCGCATGCCCATGCCTAAAAGGCACAGCTCGAAGAATTCGGTATTTGATATTGTTTCGAGTGTCGTAAGTAAAAGTGTGAGCAAAATTCCCAGCCGTACCTAAAGGCCCAGCGCAACTTGATATTGAGTTTTTAACAACTGAATCGTTCAAACCAATTAGAAGACATTTGTGAATCCTAATCATCAATTGTCCATGATAAACACAATTTTAAGCAATTCAACACTACATCCAAGCATAGGATTTTCCGTTGCCCGGTCTTACCTAAATTAATCGTCCTTCTTACTACATACCAGCCTCACAAACAAACCTGAATCATCCCAAAAGTTGTTTTATGACATCCATGTTATACGACATGCCAACCAAATCAAAACACTGATGGTTGCAATATTCTTAGTAATTTCTCCCAGCCGAAGAAACCATTATCGCAATTAAATTTAGTTAATATGATGATATCAAGTTCACAATTAACAATTACCGATAGGGATTTCTATGAGAACCTCATATTATCTATGGAATTCTTATTTTGTTATGGATTTTGTAAATAATCGGAGAGAGAGATTTGGATTCTTCAGCCCAAGAAAACAGCCTTTGCAGAGACATGGTTTTGAATTCTCTCAAAGATGGTCAGCCCAAAAAATCAACCGTTGAATTCAAAGAACTACTTTAAACCGTTAGATTTATGAATGAATGTACATAAGATTTAAAAACTGAACTCGCTTATTATATAGATAACGATCTTTGTGGTAAATATTTACCCCAAAACTATAAACTGTAAGATAATACACCAAACATATATATCAAACCAGTACATAAACAGGGCTGCTGGGCTACATTACATGCTTTAATTATAACTATAATACATTGGCGTAGAACTATTCGGAATCTCATGGGAAATGTCAGAGGCAGAAGAAGCCTTTTAATTTTTCCTCTTTTGATTTTTTTGTTCTTTCCTCTTTCAATAATTATTGGAGGCTTTTTCACATAGCATAGTACTCCTAGTAGTACTAAGCAAGGAAATAAGAGAACATAATTAAAAACAGAGGAAAAACAAACGTGGAGTACAAAGACGCGGCGCTTGACCTGTGAGACCCTCCTCCTCCTCCGTGTCCGACTATGACTCCAGCACCGCCACGTCTACCACCGCCTCCATGACCACCGCCTCCATGACCACCACCACCATGACCACCGCCACCTCTGGCCACCGCTGAAGTTGCCATTGTAGCAACCACTATGACAAGCGCGAGAACAACTATGCTTGCTGGTGACAAGGACAACTTCATCTCGGTAATCTTTTCACTCAAGCGACTGCCCTCTGGGATGGCTTTAGTATCGATAGGGTAACACTAACAGATTTTCTCAACTGTGTTTGCCCGCAAAGATTTGAAGTAGTAGTAATTTGGAATGTTCCCTTTTTCCTTTTCCCTTTTTATTGTTCTTAGATTTGCAGAGGTCTTACTATACATATAAATAGTAGCAGATTGCCCATGCCTAAAGACATTTTCGACATAAATTTCATATAATCTCGTAATTCGTGTGCATGAACACATTTGTCTCTAAAGTCACATCAATGTTTCCATTTTCACAAAAATCCAAATCAAAATCTTTCCATGCCCAATAATAAATTCACATAAAGGCCCAACCCAAAAAAAATAGTATAAACAGTCAATAATCTAACCATGAGAATGGCAATTACTGGTATATACCAAAAATTGAGAAAAGTAACATAAAGGTTAGGAGAGAGGGATTGGGAAATTATGTAGTGCAAGGCACCCTATAGGACGCACACGGGCCATCGATCTTGACAATGACTGGTTGAGATATGATTTTTAATTATGACCGATAAGAATCATTATTACCGGTCATAATTGATTTTTAATGTGAACCGTTGATTGATGAAATCAACAGCTGTGTGTCGCCTTACACGTGCACTACACAGGGGTGCACTACAGCACCCCGGATCCAGGAGAGAGATATTTGGTAAAGAAACAAGTGATTAAGTTTTTGATTTTCCCAAGATCGTACGGCTACAATTTGAACATGATGTAATCAAACAACTGTAGAGATTGCTCTCGTTTGTATGTCTAGATATTTTCAAAAGCTTCTGCTCTATTTTATAATATAGATTTATATATATACTAGCGGATGCCCGTGCCTTTTCCAAATGAAATACAGTCTCAACTTAAATAAGTTGTCTACTCTACCCGTCTAATATAACTCTGCCTCACTTTAAAAAGCTCATGTCAAGGTAGAGAGAAGAAATAAATAAAATAATAATAATTTACAGGTTAATTATCAACCCTCTTGTAATAATATCAACATAAAATGGAAAAAAGCAAAAGGTAATAAATTGGAAAGGAAAGTGTATATATTACCACAACAGCAGGTCAAAGTATAACTTAAGGACATTCTCTTAATCAGACGGCTACAATCTTAGCTTGAAGGCGATCAATGGCTATAGAGGTGCTCATGTTTGTATGTGTAGACAAAAACCGCAATGTTTCTATTATATAAATTTTAGAATAATTTCTCAAGCGGCCCTACAAAAAATCAACTCAATTGAATATGTGTAAGTTGTTGATCTAATTTTAAACTTTTCATTCAGAATTTAAGATCTAAATTATTTTGCAGCGCCTGTTTAGAAGTGCATTCATTAAAAAAAAAATATCTTGATTGGACATCAATAAGCATCATAATAGTTCATACTTTAAAATAATCTTTGTGTTTGGATACCTATCGTTGTCCGACCAACATAATTTTTCTTAGTAAATTATCATTTCAACAAGCCTTACAATGTCTGCGGTTCAGATTAAAGAAATATCGAGCACACAACTGTCTAATATTTTTTAAATATTCATTCAGATTTTGGGATCCTAAATTTGATCAAAATGAGAAATTGAAAAATTAGATTAAATACTTGCAATTATTTGATTGAGCTGTTTTTTTACTCCTACAAAATCAATCGAACAATTTTTCTAAAGTTATTGAACGGCTCAAATTTTTTGTATAGAATTCCGAAGTGGGTCCCACAAAACCATCAATTTCCTAGAACAGAGAATAGCTCAAATTGACTATTTGTACTATTTTTTATTGATTTCTCTTGGAGTACTATTTATAATTAGACCGGGTCAATTTTTTTGAGTTAATTGTTCGTCTTGTTGTGAGGAATCAAAAAAGTATGGAAATGTAAAACGAAAGTTAAGAATGAAAGTCTTTAGGGCCCGTTTGATAAGGCTCTTGCATGTTGGGATTGGATAACCAATCCTATGGGATTATGAAGCCTTTGTTTGTTAACCAAAAATAGTTCGGACTACTAGTCCGATGGGATGAATAATCCGGGTAATAAGGGGTATTGCTAATACCCCGTGGGACTTGGTATTAATAGTTCTATCCCAACTCCTTCACATTACCAATTCTTTCTCATTACCAATTTCTTCTATCAATCAATTCCCATCATCTAATTTCATCTCAAACAAACATGATATTAATAATCCCATCATCTAATCTCATCTCAAACAAACATACTCATTATCAATCCATTCTCATTAACAATCCCTTCTCATTACCAACAAGGGCGGAACCATGTGATGGCAAGGGGGGTCATGTGACCCCACTGCCTTCCAAACTACCCCATGATAGCTATACATATTTGGGACATTTTAGTAAATTTGCCCCAAGTGAGATGCCAAAAATGAAACATGCACAACAAAGTGGGACGGAGGGAGTGTAAAATTTGACCCCAGTGCCATGAATTTCTGGGTCCACCCCTGATTACCAATCTCAATCCTAATCCCATCTCCTTACGAATCTCATCCATCTATCACTGTTATCAAACGGGGCCTTAGCGTCTTGTATGAAGTTTTTTCAACTTTGGTCTATATTATTATATTTTTTTGATTCGCCTCGCCATGGCCAACAATGTGATGTAATAATTATGATAAAAAAATGTAAGAAAAAGTTAAATAATACCGACTATCTTTAACAAAAATAATAATTTAGACCAGAGGAACCTAACTTTCTTTTTTCTTTGTACAGAAAGGGAACCAAACTCTCTTGCTTCGATTTCAAGAAAAAAATTTGACTACTTTATATGAAATATAGAATAAAGTTGAAAAAAACTGCTAAGCAAATGAGTAAACAAGATGTGAAACCCAACAGGCCCTAGTTCACTCTTGCAGCTGCTTCGATTTCAAGAGAAAATTTGACTATTTTACTTAATCTATTATATATAAAAAATTATATTCAAGTAATTATGATAAACTAAAATTTCAAAATGATATAAAATATCATTAATCGTCAAACATGGATTATTTTTTAAGCTACTCGTGTGTTAAAATTAGACAAGGCCTAGTTTTTTCAAAAGTGCCTAAATGTACTAAATGAGCTTTTCTTCATCACTATGGGGATTTTTCCCTTCACAAAATACAAAGAAAAAAAAGCCTCTCTAGTTCTTTTAACACTTTTGAGAAATTATGCGAAAATTGACAGACATAATAAAATTTTGAAATAGTATTGAGAGTTTATTGAGCTGTCGATAAACTTAACAAAAAAGTAGAATTTTTTTTATCTACTAACCAAAAAGTAGAATGAACAGTATTCTAATAATAAACTTCTCACATTTTACGATATATTTTCACACTTCGATGCACTTTTTAAACATTTGAATACATTTTTTCCAATTTTAACAATAGCCTACTATGTTATCAAAAAAAAAAAAAAACAACAACAGCCTACTATGTTTTCAAAAAAAATGGCTTATTTTTTATCCTTATTCAAATTTTTTTCGCATTTGTAAGTTTTTTTGTTAATGCTTCGTCATGACGAGAGGAATCTAAAAAGTAAAAAAATTACGATCAAAACCTAATTTTTTTGAATAAAGACAAAAATAAGCTATTAAACCAATTTTCTTGTCTTTTTTTTTAAAATTTTGAATTTTGATCGTAATTTTTTTACTTTTTAGATTCTTCTCATCACGACGAAGCAATAATCAACACAAAATTGACCCAAAAAAAACTAACAAATGTAATTTTTTTTGAATAAGGACAAAAAATAAGCCATTCGGCTTATTTGGCCAAACAATCCCTAATTATGTTTTTAGCTTTTTCTATTTTATAAAATTAAAAAGTTGTAATTATTAAAGTAACCTCATTCATGAGGTGACCCAACTTGGATTTTCGTCACAGTTATTATACTTCATAAACACTCACACAAATACTTTACACACATATTCATTTTTTGTGTGTGTGTGTATCCCAAAGTTAAATGTGAATGGGCTTGTGTAAGTGTGTCTGGTTGCGGTTGTTGAATGATTCTTCCTGTCATCTCAAAAAATAAAAAGGAAGGTGACCCAACTTGACCGTCCGGTTTCTAGGGTCACAGGTAGGGCTGTAAGTGAGCCGAGCTACTCGCGAGCTCGGCTCGGCTTGGCTCGGCTCGGCTCGGCTCGACTCGTTTAGTAAACGAGCCGAGCTCGAGCTCGAGTATCCGGCTCGTTTACTAAACGAGCCGAGCCGAGCTCGGCTCGTTTGACAAAAACTCGGCTTGTTAAAGGAGGCTCGGCTCGATTAAGAGAGGCTCGTTTAGTAAATTACTAAGCTCGGCTCGTTAAGGCTCGAGCCGAGCTCGAGCTCGAGTATTTGGCTCGTTAGTAAACGAGCCGAGCTCGAGCTCACTGAAGCTCGGCTCGACTTGGCTCGTTTACACCCCTAGTCACAGGAGAGAATATGCTCCAATGTCAAATTCCTCCTCCCCGTGCTCCCTCCCTCTCTCCCATATCCCCAAACCCTCCTCCATTGACAAACTTCCAATTCTCTCTCTCTCTCTCTCTCTCTAGCTCTCTCTCTCTCTCTCATGAACAAGCCACCTACTTCCCCCTCCATTTCTCCATCCATAATAACTCCGTCTCTCTCTCCCCATCTAACAAAATGGGTTCATTTTTCCCCTTCACTATAATCCCCAAATTGAAACCCAAGCTCTAACCCTTCCCACCCCCAGACAAGCTTTTATTGACTATATCTTGGTTTGATTTCAAAAATAAATTTAGGCTTTGTTTGGAACTCAAGAAAAATTTAAAAAAAATTCCTTCTGTTGTTTGGTTAGAAGATAGAGAGAGAAGAAAATAAAATTTTCAAGTTTAGAGAATAGTAAATGTTCCTACCCATTTTCCTTTTCTTTTCTTTTCCTTTCCTTAAATTCCAAACGGAGCCTTAACCATTTTACTTAATCTATGTAAGTAGAAACTTTCAAATTATTGTTGTTAATAGTGATACTCTATAATTAAACGGTTCTAAGGCTCCGTTTTATTTTTCGTGTTACAAAACCTATCATTCTCTCACAATACATCACAATCAATTCAAAAAATAAAGTCACTTATTTTTTTTAGCAGAACAGAACCTAATTACTCCTTTCGTCACGCCAAGATTGTCTCCTTTGAAAAGTCGTGTAATTTTTAAGAAAAAGTAAGATAAAGATTGTCCTTTATTCTTTATTTAAATAATAACGTACTTTCGTATATGCTTTCTTCTTTGTGAGTTCTTCTATCGAAAATTAAATGGGCTTTCATTAAGCTAAACAAAATGACTAAAAACACAAATTATAATAAACTTACACACACTTGTATACACTTTTCACATATTTTAATACATTTTTTCAACCTTAACAAAAGTCCATTGGGCTCTTTTTAACATTTTCTTTTGTTTTTACATACCAAATTATCTTAATTAATTTTTTAACTTGATGCAAAGATATTTTAAAAGTATACGTCAAAGTACCTTTGTGTTTTTTTATTAAAAACTTATGAATCTTTTCACATAATACGAGTATCTTTCGTTTGATGGCAAAACAAATAATGTTATGGACCCCACAAAAATGTGTGAAAGATAAGTTATTGAGACACCAACGGACGGTACACCCAACATTTTTTCAACCTTTATTTTTTATTACAAAAGTATGCATTTTTCCCTAGAATATTACTTCCTCCGTCACTTCTTAAATGTCCACTACGATTCTGCGTGTCATTTATAATTGTCTATATCTCTCAATATATGTTGCTAAAAATATACAATATAGGTCTTATTTGATAGTAGATCTTAATTATTCCTATAAGACAATAATTTTAAAAATATAAAACATAATATATATTAAAAGATATAAGTCATTGAAAATGACACACAGAATCGTGACCCCACAGAAAGATGTGATAAATAAGTTATTGTGATAGTGGTGCACCTAATTATTTGCGATGGAGGTTGTTTAAAAGGGACCTATTCTCCAATGCACTTCAACTGTGTAGGATGTCTCAGTGTGCTCAAATAAAATTTCTTCACCGTTATCTAAGTCGTTCAGTTTTATAGAGCTTGTTGAACACTACGAATCTACGATCATACCAAAAATCAAATTAATCGAACATCGATATCTACACGATGAATATAGTTTGTAAAACGAAAGTTAAGAAGGAAAGTCTTTAGCGTCTTGTATGAAGTTTTTTCAACTTTGGTCTATATTATTATTATACTAGTGCTTGCCCGTGCCTACGGCACTTGCTAGCTAGTGACTCAAAACACTAAATCGCCACCGCTGAAATGAGGAAAGGGTTTGACAACGGCCAACAAAAACACAGAGAGAGAGAGAGAGTCATGAAGAAATCGCCATCGTTGAAATGAGGACTGGGTTTGAGTGATTCAAATTTTGAAGCCCTTGAAATCGAGAGACATGTTCCGCGCACCATATTAATTTTTTATTAATTTCATTCTCACTATTCATCCTATAATTCTGAACACACACCAAAAAAATGAGAGTCAAATAAATTGTGTTACAACTGGTAGAAACTTGTTGAATAAAAAACTAACTATTTTTCACTTTCCGAAAAATCAACCAGTAAAGAAAACGTTTAGGGAGAGAGAGAAAAAAATCGAAAAAAATAAACGCCAAAGACTATATTGCTAAAAAATCGGCAATCAAAAATTATTGCAAAAAATCAAGCTTCCCGTAAAACTCTGTCACCCAAAAATCTGCTATTATCTCCCAATAAAATTAGTCGGTTCATTGTATGTATTTAAACGCAAAACTTTCCAAAAATCAATACATCAAATCTTTTCAAAAATCCTCCCTCGCCTATTATCAATTGACGTATATTGTGTTGATTTTACAAATCTGTTGAAATTACCCTTTCTTCTGGGAGACGTTTCCAATATAAGCCCCAGGATTTTAAGCCCCAGGATTGCACGCTATTTACAAAACATGCCATTAGTTTGTATGTGAAGGGTAGAGAAATCTAGACCGTTGGATTTGTTTGTATGGGTAAATAAAATTTGTGTCAGGGAGAAATCTGAACCGTTGAGAGAGAATATTCTTTAATAATATTCCCAAAGACCCTTGTGTTTTATTAGATAGATTTTTTTGATTCGCCTCGCCATGGCCAACAATTTGATGTAATAATTATGATTAAAAAAAATGTGAGAAAAAGTTAAATAATACCGACTATCTTTAACAAAAAATAATTTAGACCAGAGGAACCTAACTTTCTCTTTTCTTTGTACAGAAAGGGAACCAAACTCTCTTGCTTCGATTTCAAGAAAAAAGCTGACTACTTTACATGAAATATAGAATAAAGTTGAAAAAATTGCTAAGCAAATGAGTAAACAAAGTGTGAAACCCGACAGGCCCTTAGGCCCCGTTCAGTTGCCAGGAAAGTACAGGAAATGATGGGAAGATCAACTTTCTCATAACTTTCCTAGTGTTCAGTTGGCAGGAAAATTCTAGGACTTACCAATTTAAGTTTTCCTGCAGGAATTACTTTCCTGCAAAAGTGATCCTGCAAAAAACACAGGATTTTGCGTCGCGGGAAAAAGAAAATGAGTGAACACTCACAAAATTTTCCCGAAAGTTTCTTTTTCCTGACAAATGAACAACTAAACCTTAATTTTTCTTGCAAAATTCTTTTGGCAAATGAACACTCACAGGAAAATAATTTCCTTTTTCTTTTACTTCACCTCACTTCACTTTTTCTGGAAACCAATTTCCCACACAACTTTCTCGACAACTGATCGACAACTGAAATTTTAGTGACTCTCTTGAGAGAAAAATTGACTACTATTTTACTTAATTTATTATATAAAAAAATTATTCAAGTAATTATGATAAACTAAAATTTCAAAATCATATAAACTATCATTAATTGTCAAACATAGATTATTTTTTAAGCTACTCGTGTGTCAAAATTAGACATGGCCTAGTTTTTCAAAAGCGCTAAAAGTACTAAATGAGCTTTTTGTCATCACAATAGGGATTTTTCCTTCACAAAATACAAAAGGAAAAAAAGTCTTTTTAGTTCTTTTAGCACTTTTGAGAAATTATGCATAAATTGACAAACATAATAAAATTTTGAAAGAGTATTGAGAGTTTATTGAGCTGTCGATAAACTTAACAAAAAAGTAGAACTTTTTTTATCTACTAACCAAAAAGTAGAATGAACAGTATTCTAATAATAAACTTCTCACATTTTACGATATATTTTCACATTTCGATGCACTTTTTAAACATTTGAATACATTTTTTCCAATTTTAACAATAGCCTACTATGTTATCAAAAAAATAAAAAACAACAACAGCCTACTACGGAGTATGTTATAAAAAAAAAATGGCTTTTTTTTTTTATCCTTATTTAAATTTTTTTCGCATTTGTAAGTTTTTTTGTTAATTCTTTGTCATGACGAGATGAATCTAAAAAGTAAAAAAATTACGATCAAAACCTAAATTTTTTGAATAAAGACAAAAATAAGTCATTAAGCCAATTTTCTCGTCTTTTTTAAAAAAAATTTGAATTTTGATCTTAATTTTTTTACTATTTAGATTCCTCTCATCATGACGAAGAAATAATCAACACCAAATTGACAAAAAACTAACAAATGCAATTTCTTTTGAATAAGTACAAAAAATAAGCCATTTGGCTTATTTGGGCAAACAATCCCTAATTATGTTTTTAGCATTTTCTATTTTAAAATTAAAAAGTTGTAATTATTAAAGTAACCTCATTCATGAGGTGACCTAACTTGGATTTTCGTCACAACATAAACACTCACACAAATACTTTACACACATACTTATATTTTTTGTAGGGTAGTGATTTTGTCACACTCTTTTTTGATAATGCCACACCCTGCAAGTGTATTTTTTGGTGCAAAAATACACTTGCAGGATGTGTCATTATCAAAAAATGGTATGGCAAAATCATTTCCCTTTTTGTATGGGTCCCAAAGTGATGTGAATGAGCTTGTGGTCGTGGTTGTGGTCGTGGTTGTTGAATGATTCTTTTTGTCATCCCAAAAAATAAAAAGAAAGGTGACCCAACTTGACCGTCCGGTTTATAGGGATAGGCCATAGGGTCACAGAAGAGAATATGCTCCATTGTCAAATTCCTCCTCCCCATGCTCCCTCACTCTCTCCCATATCCCCAAACCCTCCACCATTGACAAACTTCCAATTCTCTCTCTCTCTCTCTCTCTCTCTCTAACAAAATGGGTTCATTTTTCCCCTTCACTATAATCCCCAAATTGAAACCCAAGCTCGAACCCTTCCCACCCCCAGACAGGCTTTTACTGACTATCTTGGTTTGATTTCAAAAATAAATTTAGGCTATCTTTTTGGAACTCAAAGAAAATTTTAAAAAATTAAAAAAAAAATCGTTCTATTGTTTGGTTGGAAGAGAAGAAGAGAAGAAAATAAAATTTTCAAGTTTAGGGAATAGTAAATGTTCCCACCCATTTTCCTTTTCTTTTCCTTAAGTTCCAAACGGAGCCTTAACCATTTTACTTAATCTATGTAAGTAGAAACTTTCAAATTAATGTTGTTAATAGTAACCCTCTATAATTAAACGGTTATAAGGCTCCGTTCTATTAAGATTCTTATTTTTTAAGTACTTATTTTCTGCGTTACGAAACCTGTCATTCTCTCATAATACATTACAATCAATTCAAAAAATAAAGTCACTTTTTTTTAGCGGAACAAAACCTAATTACTCCTTCCGTCACGCCAAGATTGTCTCTTCTGAAAAGTCGTGTAATTTTTAATAAAAAGTAAGATAAAGATTATCCTTTATTCTTTATTTAAAGAATAACGTATTTTCGTATATGCTTTCTTCTTTGTGAGTTCTTCTCTCGAAAATTAAATGGGCTTTCATTAAGCTAAACAAAATGACTAAAAACACAAATTATAATAAACTTACACACACTTTTATACACTTTTCACATATTTTAATACATTTTTTCAACCTTAACAAAGTTCATTGGGCTCTTTTTAGCATTTTCTTTTGTTTTTACATACCAAATTATCTTAATTAATTTTTTAACTTGATGCAAAGATATTCTACAAGTATGCGCGAAAGTACCTTTGTTTTTTTTTATTAAAAACTTATGAATCTTTTCATAGAATACGAGTATCTTTCGTTTGACGGCGAAACAAATAATATTATGAACCCCACAAAAATGTGTGCAAGAGAAGTTATTGAGACACCAACAGACGGTACGCCCAACATTTTTTCAACATTTATTTTTTATTACAAAAGTATGCATTTTTCCCTAGAATATTACTCCCTCCGTCCCTTCTTAAATGTTCACTACGATTCTGCGTGCCATTTATAATTGTCTATATCTCTCAATATATGTTACTAAAAATATACAATATGGGTCTTGTTTGATAGATCTTAATTATTCCTATAAGACAATAATTTTATAAATATAAAACATAATATATGTTAAAAGATATAAGTCATTGAAAATGACACACAGAATCGTGACCCCACAAGAAAGATGTGATAAATAAGTTATTGTGATAGCGGTGCACCTAATTATTTGCGATGGAGGTTGTTTAAAAGGGACCTATTCTCCAATGCACTTCAACTGTGTAGGACGTCTCAATGTGCTCAAATAAAATTTCTTCACCGTTATCTAAGTCGTTCAGTTTTATAGAGCTTGTTGAACACTACGAATCTACGATCATACCAAAAATCAAATTAATCGAACATCGATATCTACACGATGAATATAGATTTGTTTCAAAGTACATTTTTTAAATCATACTGACCACCCACCCATTTTCATATACTTCATGTCACGTGGCAAATAAGCTAGTGATGTAAAATTAATTTAATTTTTTTTCCGAACGATCCGTCCAGCGTAATTTACAAATTAAACGGTTCAGATTACGATGATAAAATTTCGATTATACACACGGATATGCCTTGCATCGATGCACCACGGAATCCGTCTTTATTTTAGGTAACGTCACTCTTGAGGTGACCCAAGTGAACCGTCCGGTTCAGTACAGTAGAGAATATGCTCCAATACTAAATTCCTCCTCCCACTGTTCCTTCTCTCCCACCCCCCAAAGCCCCTTCCACCATTAACGACAACAAACCTTCAACTCCCACTCCAAACTGAAACACCCTTCTCTCTCTCTCCTCTCTCTCTCTTCCATGAGCAATCCACCATTTCCCTCCTCCATTTCTCTCCCCAAAACTCTCTCTTAAACAAAAACCCCAACAACAAAATGGGCTCACTCATCCCCTTCCCAGATCTCAATTCCTTCCCTGAACCCACCACCACCGCCGCCGCCGCCGCCGTCGCCGCCGCCGCCCCCACTTTAATCCCCAAATTAGAACCCAAGCTCGAGCCATTCGACGAACCACAGCCGGGCTTCACCCAACCCCTCAATTCCATACCAAACCCTAACCCCAACCACTCCCCTCAAACCCCACTCGACGAAACCAATGTCTACTCCGAATTCAACCGCATCTCCGAGCTCTTCCGCACCGCCTTCGCCAAGCAAAACGTCGACGTTCCGAATCCGAGCGCCGACGACGTTGTGGATCCCAACCCGCTCGCCATCGTGGCCGTACCCGACCAGAACAACCAGATCGCCGTCGTTCCTCCGAAGCGGCGCCACCAGCCGAGGTCGTCGGAGCTGGTTAGGGTTTTGGATTTGGGGTTGGACGACCAGAGGTACTTTCGCGATTTGGTGAGGAAGACGAGGATGATCTACGACTCGCTGCGGGTCTTCGCGGAGGAGAAGCGGCGGGCGCTGGGTCTGGAGCGGCGGACGGCGGCCCGGGGGGATCTGAAGGCAGCGACGGTGATGAGGGACCGGGGGCTGTGGCTGAACCGGGACAAGAGGATCGTGGGGTCCATACCGGGGGTTTACGTCGGAGACTTGTTCTTTTTCCGGATGGAGCTATGCGTTGTGGGGCTGCATGGGCAGTCTCAGGCCGGGATTGATTATGTCACGGCGAGCCATAGCTCCAACGGAGAGCCGATTGCTACCAGTGTTATTGTGTCAGGTGGGCCCAGAAAGTTATTACCCTCACGAAATGTATATGTATGTATCTGGGGGTTATATAAATCAGTTGGATTCTCGAGCTTGGTTTGAATCTGGACCATTCATTTCTCATTTCGGGTATTTTTGGTAACTAGCATTGCTCGAAAACTTATCCAGGAAAATTTACGAAGTTTTAAAAATATGTTCGGGGTTAAAGGTTTCATAAGCATCCGAGTTGTTGCCCTCTGAAAATGTATATATATATCTGGGGCTTATAAATGAGCTTGATTGTCGAGCTTGGTTTGAAAACTTAGCGATGGAAATTTATCACGGTAAGGGGAAGGTGGTAGGCACCCCTCATTTCGGGTATTTTTGGGTACCTACCATTGCTCAAAAACTTATCGAGGAAAATTTACGAAGGTTTAAATACATGTTCGGGGTTAAAGGTTTTCGATAAGCATCCGAGTTGTTGCCCTCTGAAAATGTAAATATATCTGGGGCTTATAAATGAGCATGATTCTCGAGCTTGGTTTCAAAACTTACTGATGGAAATTTTTTAGGTTTTAAAAATATGTTTTGAGTTTGAAATGTTTTTGATAAGTGGCAATTTAACGATAAAATTTTAACAAGGTTTAAAATAGATTTTTAAAGTCTGTCTTATTTATCTGGTGTGAAGTTTTTTTGATCACAGCGAAATCTGGAACTGATGCGTGTGTAGTTTAAAATTTTAGAGATATAGGCTGAACGTGCTCTACCAATGTGCTTCAAAATGTGTTTACACCGGATTTATTTATGTAATAAAAAATTAGTTTTCTAATGAGCTGAACACGAGCCCGAATTTGTTTAGATTGGGTGCCTCTTGAAAATTATTATTAATTCTGGAAAATTAATTTATGATTCGGAAATGGTCAAGACTCAAGCTGCCTCTTGGAAATTTGTATTGCGTTTGGAGGCCCCTGGCCTTGTACATAGGAGCAAATCTTGTTGTCTTTTACGTTTCTCATGCTTGATAAGGTGTAATCTAAGAGTTGTTTTTGGCATTTTACAAAATGCAGAAAGCTTTTTAGCAGTTAGAAAATAATTCACAGAAAATCGAATGCATACATTGAGTTTGTGCTTATTTTTTAGTTGAACAAGGAGGGAAAGTTTGTATTTGATAGTCGTCCTCACTAACAAACTTTTTTGGTCCGGCATTATAGGTGGCTATGAAGATGATGAAGATGCTGGCGATGTTATAATATATACGGGTCATGGGGGGCAGGACAAGACGCATTCGAGGCAATGCGCCCACCAGAAATTGGAGGGTGGGAATCTGGGAATGGAGCGGAGCATGCATTACGGTATTGAAGTGAGGGTGATTCGCGGGATGAGGTATGCAGGTTCGCCCAGCGGTAAAGTTTATGTTTATGATGGGTTATACAGGATTTTCTATTCATGGTTTGACGTGGGTAAGTCTGGTTTCGGAGTTTACAAGTTTAAACTCGTGAGAATGGAGAATCAACCTGAAATGGGTAGTTCTGTTCTGAGGTTAGCTAAGAGCCTTAGGACCGAACCGTTGTCTGTTAGACCGGTGGGCTATGTTAGTCTTGATATTTCAATGAATAAGGAAAATGTCCCGGTCTTATTGTATAATGATATCGATAGTGAGCATGATCCAATGTATTTCGAGTATATTGCGGCGGTCGTGTTTCCTCCTCATGTGTATCAAGGGGGTAATGGTAATGGGTGTGATTGCATTTCTGGGTGTACGGATGATTGTCTTTGTACCTCCAAAAATGGTGGGGAGTTCGCTTATGATCAAAACGGGATTCTCATAAGAGGGAAACCTTTGATATTTGAATGTGGTTCTAATTGTCGTTGCCCCCCGAGCTGCCGTAATCGCGTGAGCCAAAATGGCGTGAGGAACAGATTTGAGGTTTTTAGGTCAAGGGAAACCGGTTGGGGAGTTAGGTCGCTAGACTTGATTCAAGCTGGTTCCTTTATTTGTGAATATGCTGGAGTAGTTCTCACTAGAGAGCAAGCACAACTTTTTACAATGAATGGAGATAGTTTGGTGTATCCGAACCGGTTTGCTGACAGATGGACTGAATGGGGGGATTTATCGCAAATATTTTCAGATTATGTGCGTCCAGAACATCCGTCGATTCCTCCGCTGGATTTTGCAATGGATGTTTCAAGAATGAGGAATGTTGCTTGTTACATAAGCCACAGTTCAAGTCCTAATGTTCTGGTGCAGCTTGTGCTATATGACCACAATAATCTATTGTTCCCGCACATTATGCTATTCGCGATGGAGAACATCCCGCCCTTGAGAGAGCTCAGTATTGATTACGGGGTGGCTGATGAATGGACGGGGAAGCTTCGTATCTGTAACTAGCTGAATTTTGAGGAGTTGGTGCTTTTCTGTTTGTGGTGCAATGCAGTGTTCTGGGGTTGCAGTACACTGAGGTAAGCTCAAATTTCTTTGTAGGTAATTGTTCTTGTGAACTTCATAGTTATAGTTACACGAGCTTGTATGCATTATTCATTTATTTTATATGCTTCATTTATTTTATTTTATAAATGAATATTGATGTTGACAGAAAGGGCAAGAAGAGGCCAAATATGGCCTTTTATCGTTTATTTTGATGTAGACAAAAATGTGGGCCTTTTGATGAATGCAAATAGGGCAAGAAGCGGCCAAATATGGTCTTTACGCATGTTCGGTGCAAATATGCCGTTACAGAGAATGAATGACCTGTCGGGGCCTCAGAGATTCTGGATACGATGGAACTTTTAATGCATTCACATAGATTGTCCTCTTTCATATTGTATCGGCCTTTTGGTTACGTCTTGTCGGTCACTTATGTCTATTGAAGTCAAATTACAATTCAACCATGTAGGTTGAGCCAGGGATATCGTAATTGCCGTCCGTATACCTAGTGCTTATTCCATTAGATTCATGTTGATATTGGGATTCATAAACCCTTCATTATCACCTTGAGAACTCCAACTTTTATGTCTAGCCGTCGATTTTTTAATATCCCGGAGTTAGCATTCGCCCCGTTTTATCTGGATATTTTTTTATAAGTAGCATGCTTTCCTTCCATGGAGTCATGTTCATGAAGTGTTGGGCTAGTGTGGCGGTGACACTAGCTGCTGTGGTAGAGTTAAAGTCCATGTAGTTGTTTGCCTATAGTTGTTTGTAGGTTCCAGGTGGGTGTTTATATAGCCTTAGAAGCTTCTCGTAGAATCCTTTTTGTTTCTCTTGGATGAAGAGGCTTCCGCAGAGCTATTCAATTCTTCATGTTTGGGGTCGTGAAACACATTTTTGTCAGGAATCTAATCTAGTTTTGTGGGGCGTTGATTGCTTGAAACTTCACCAGGTTTAGTTCGAAAAACTTGACAAATATGACTTTCCCCAAGCTCTTAATTTATTTGGTTTGCACGATGTTACTTCATATATTAAGTGCAATGCTTTCTGGCAGTTCTATTCTGGTGGCTTTATCAGTCCCCTCATCTGACTTATCTATTTTCTTTTCCATTAGTTGTAAAGCTACTCTGTATTTGTCTTGGGAAATGATTGATTGATGTTGCCTTAAATGTCAATACTCAGACTTCTAGCATTGTAAAGCAAGTGTTTTTATCGGCTAGCTGATACATCTAGATGGTATAATTTTCTTAGAATCTTAGTCCTTGTGTATGATTTTCCATTTAGGCAAGCATTGGCTGGTTGCAAGGAGTTTGCTGGTGATATCATGTTGTCTCTTATTGCACAATTCCTAGAACTAGGATAAAGTTTTGCTTCTGAAAATATCTTCCTTTTTAGGAATGTATTTGAGATTTCATTCCTTTTAGTTAGTCTGACCAGAAATCAAAAGTTGAATCCCCCATTTAGTTTCAAGTAATGCATGCATGGTCTATGATACATAAAATCTCTATACCCAAGGTCCTAACAAAGCTTTTTTTGCAAGCGGCAAATCTGCATGAGTGTCACTTTCGATTTGCACGGAAAGGGAGTGAAGGAGAGAAATTGAGTTTTTGGTCAGCGGATGCAAACAATTGTGATCATGAAGTATGTGTGGGGTAAACGGATGAGATTAGCCATTTTTTTGCGAAGTTCATGAAATCAATGAGAATAAACATGGGTACAAGAAGAAGACTACACAAGGATAAAGATACATGACACAAGTTTTAGTTTGATAAAGATATATGATTTTATTTTGTTAAAATCGTGACAAAGAAAAGTTATAGTTCTTAATTGGATGCATCATTAAAGGAAAATCGTAGACTAAGAAAAGTTTGAGTTCTTAATTGGATGCATCATTAAAGAAAACATTTTCCTACTTCAATGTGAGTGCGGAGGAAACAATGAAAAGGTTCCTTGAAATGGCTTTTGTTCATACACAGATATCGGGTTTATGGAAAAGTCAAGGTGTTAGATTCTTTATTATTGTGGGGAATATTGTTTCGTAAATGCAGAGGAGAATCCTCTGTGACAAATCTGCATATTAAGGTCTGGGTTGGCATTGGCGAAGCCACAATTGCAAGAGGGTAACTGTAGGGTTGCCAGTGGGAAGACAATGTTAGTCAATTTTGCTCTTTCATGTGACATGGCTGAGTGATAATGGGAGGTTTTTCGAAAAACTTGACAATATTGGTTGCATACATGCATGCGTATAGAGCACCTGTGGATTCTTTTGTGTGGTACCCTGTGGCCTTCATCTACACCCTTCTCGCTGGATTCTCAAGCTGTATGGATTGTTTTCGTAAATTATACTAAGAATTGCCCTAGCCTATTGCAACAAGCAACAAAATTAAAAAATAATAATAACATGCATATTAATTCTGATGTTAGTGCTCGTAATAGATCATTGTTTTTGCATTTATATTACCGTAGTGCTACATGATATCGATTTTAAAACAACAATGACAAAAGAATACATATATTTTCTAACCCAAGCCATGAGAGCCCTCACCCTCATTATCTCCAGCACATTGAAATACACCATATCATAAAGCTGACCACATAACCAACAAGTTTGCAAGAACAAACCTCTGATGACAATAACTACTTAGAAAATCACCTAGATTAACACCCGAAGATCTAGGTAAGGAAAGAAAGAGAATGGTTCCAAAAAGAGAGAAATAATCTTCTTTCTCGGTGAGATCAATTACAGTCCAGTCCCTGCATTCACTTGTAAAATACACTTAAGACCCAACTTGCACTGCATTATTGTGCCACAATCTGTTTAAAAGTTACTGAAATTTGGTAAGTGGGAAGAGGCAAGTTAAAAAGCTTGTTAAGCGTTAGAATTATTTGATTTGACAAAAAACAAAGCGTCAAAGACCCATAATTATCATTAGGATCTCAAAAGTGGAATCAAAGGGAAACTGAAGAATAAGTTGTGAACCTCACAATTCGGAATTTTTATCAGTTAAGAACATTCATATTCGATTTCATTCTTCTGTAAAACCATCTTCATGGGAAAAGACGATACCAATCAGGAGGTGTCAAAATCACCATATAAAATGTGAGTTTCCTTTCCTATTAATTAGTAACATTCCTTTTAAAGGTTAATCACCATCAAATTGTGATAAATTCATGTGTGTTACTAAGTCAATTGGTCTACATCCTTTTTTGTAAACCATCATGATGACTCTACTCCCTAAAACCATGAAAGGCAGTTTCTCTGTTCTTTCCATGACTTGCAATTCTTTTACCGCGTGAGTCATGTGGCACACATGTTAAATTCCTCCAAAATGACTACAATTTACATCTGACATTGGTAACTACCAAATCCAACAATTAAAATGCCTTGAAGTAAATGAGAAGACATCAACGAATATAAAAGAGGTGAATCTCAACATTTCAAGCCTTGAATGTTTTCCTCTTTCTCGTACTAAGATTAGTCTCTTATCCCAATGAGGTAAATAAGAAGTGACCACAAAGTGGATTTCAAGCGCCAAAGACTCTTTTAATTATCTTAATCACAACACGACAAGGAACAGTAGTACCTAATGCATCGTCAATGTAGCAATGAACAAATGAGTGGAGAGCTTGTTGCAAGTGGAGAGTAGTATTCCCTTCGTTGGAGTTCTCAAAGGCGCGCCTAGGCAAGGCGAGGCGCACTCCCAGCGCCTTGCTGACCCTAGGCGAGGTGACTTGAAAAAGGCGAGCAAAAAGCGCAAAAATACGACAAGGCACAAAAAAGCGCACATAACACCATTATTTTCAGAAATAAATATATTTTTTGCATAGGTGCACCGCTCTTCAAAAAGGCACACGCCTCGCCTTGCACCTCTCGGCTCAGGCCCAACAGGACTTTACGCCTCGGTGCACCTTTCGCCTTGACAACTATGCTCTGTCCAAAATGTTGGTCCTTTTCGGAGAATCCAACTTTTTAAGAAAACACAATCATTACACTTCCAAATAAATGAATTTCAAAATGGCCCTCCTTTAGAAAATGTAATGATTACTTTTTAAACTCTAATTCATTTTTCCTCTACTGTTGTGTTTGAATTTGAATATGGGAATGTAGGGTGAACAAAGATATAACTCAATTTTTTCTCCTTGTCTAGTTAAAATGGACAAGAATTTTGGGACATCCCAAAAAAGAAAGGTGGACCAACTTTTCGGGATGGAGGGAGTAATTAAGAAAAAAGATGACAAATAAAATAGCAAGTGACCCATAGTGTCTTTGAGTGAGCTAAATGTAGAACAGAAGCGAGACCTTAGTTGCACGAAGCGAGGGCAAGGGAGTGGAGGAACATCGAAGCTTCTCGTTTGGAGCGCCGGGGGATCATTTAGGTGTAATTTATTGAGCCGAAGCTTGACAGATCCACCCAATTAATCAATTGCCAATCATAGAAGCTCCTAGCTTAGACGATCTCTCCATTTAAAAATTGGAGTCAATTGCAAATGCTTTCTTTCGAAATATAATCGAATCTTGTGTTCATACTAAGTATTTCAGTAAATTTCAGTCAAAGGGAATCTTCGATCTTCAACCCAGACTCCTAGTGTTAGCGATTCATGGATATGAACAATGACTCCATTGTGTCTTCCCATTGGTTGATGGTGACTAGCGAAAGGGTGCGGTAGACTTGTCATTCGAACCTCTTCTCTTCCTCCTCACAAGGATATTGGTTAACCGAACTTTGTCTCCATTCGTGCTTCTTGCACAACGTCATCTCATTCGTAAACATCCACAACAGTGGCTTGTCAACCACCCCGTCTACCACATTCTTCGGTTCTAGCTCCTTCACAAACCTTCTTGAGGATTGGAACTCGATCTCTGATAAAAAAAAATTACCAAAACCAAAGATATGACTCGAGATATAATACCAAAAGAAATTCCCCACTCAAAAAGTTATAACTATATCAAATCTTCCTAGAATGTTGGCCTTCATATTATCAAATTGTTGGCATGCATATTCAATTAATAAACTATTTTAGAGTTTTCTTTATGTTCCTTACTTATTCATGGTGATCTATTTCTAATGGATTCAACCCGTAAGCTAGGACAAATCTAACAAAACACGCTATCGAATGATTCCTTACCCCTTTGTTTACTAGAACAATAAGTTGTTCGTTGTTCTTTAGGCCTGCAAGGACTTACTCCTTGTGAAAATTACATTTTTGGGTTTATTATTTGGAGGCTTCTTTCCCCTCGCCGTAAATATTTCATTAGTCTAAGTTTGATTTGCTTATGATGGGACATTGTCTCCTAGGCTTTTTAATTTTGCAGGGAAGTGATGCGTGCAATAAATGGTTGATGCTTGTGAGGTTATCTTTGAAAGTTTTAAATCATCCCATGTCTATCTGCTTTTAATTTTCCTAGAGACAGGATAGCTTTGGGTAGCAATGTTACGGGGTGGGGTAGACTTAAATTGACATTAGATGCTGTTGTGCGCAAAGATATGAGCATAATGGGTTTGTGTGAACAAGTGGCCCTTGACAGAGCTCAATGGAGGAAAATGATTCATGTAGCTGACCCCAAGTGATTGAGACATAAGGCTTGGTTTGGCTTCTTTTTCTTTTCTTTTTTTTTTTTTTTGGGGGGGGTGGGGGGGGTGTGTGTGTGGTGGTTATTAGTTAGCGTCCCATGTTGAGAAGTTGTTTTGCGATCCATGAAAATTACCTCTTCCCTTTTACGTACTAATTCCGTAGGAGGCTTTACATTGTGTAACAACTTAGAATGATTAGTATTAAGGAAGACTTCACTCATTAAAAGCCTTTTTACGGGGTATAATATATATTGTAAAGGGAAACGAAGGATACGTGATGAGAAGGAAAATAATTACTTGTGATGCGTTTCTTCTTTATATGGTAAGTTTATTCTTTTCAAGATGTCAATTGATCTTCATGACGAAATCACTCACGTGTAAATATTTTTGCTTTGTAAAATGTGTCCTTAATCATGGATAACAACCTAAACCTCTTTTTCATTTGCTCGCTTTGATGTGTCCTGGCCCCATTTACGCATCTTTATTCTCTTTAAAGCATCTAGAATTGTTATGCTATTCCTCAGCTTCCATTTCTTGGTGGGGCTTTGTTTGAGTACCATTAATCATTCATGTACTGGTAGAATATTTACCATTTATTTACACAACCTTCTCCAACCATTGGAAGTTCATTTATTGTGGTCGGGAAACTTTTCATAACTTCCTGTTTTCTATGTGTAATTTTATTTAACAATCCAATACCTGGAAGCACTTTTGGAATCCAAGCAGTTGGCTTTCTTTGTTACAATATGGTTTTTTTTGGTTTGACTAGAGTATTTTTGTACTCTAGCACTGATCTTATTAGCAATTTCTCCAATAATATCTTCTTCGTTTAGTAAGTTGGATGCTTTTTGGGGTGATGCCATAGATGAAAGACGAACCTCTATTATCTGTTGCTTAATTAGACGTATAATCCTTCGAAGGACAGGAATGGGCTTTCGAGTTTGACTTATTCAATGGTTAAGTGTATTTTGTCAAACGGATATGAAGTTTGGTCTGGAGGGGCTACATGTTTCCTCTTTGCGCCAAACCGTATGCTCTTAAACTATGGATAAAATGCTTTTTAATGGGTCTTTTGTTTTTCTTTTTTTGTTCTCATTGTTATTTCTTGTTGCAAATTTGACGACTCAGAAATGGATTCCATGATGGAAACTGAACTAGTATTTAAGGTGTTTGTCTGTTTCCATGGGAAGCTATGTTTAACGTGGTTTATAAATGCCTTGTTCTCTTGGGCATCTGGTGCCAGAAATGATAGGGTTATTATTTCACCAAATAATAGTCCACACTCTTCTTCTTGGATGTCCTGAAGCTATTGTCCACACTCCACTGTCAAGGCACCAAGTAGTTTTTTTTTGTTCTCATTGGTTCTTGTTGCAAATTTGACAACTCAGAAATGGATTCCATGATGGAAACTGAACTAGTATTTAAGGTGTTTGTTTGTTTCCATGGGAAGCTATGTTTAACGTGGTTTATAAATGCCTTGTTCTCCTGGGCATCTGGTGCCCTGTATGGCTATCTGAAAAGAAAGAAATGATAGGGGCATTATTTCACCAAATAATAGTCCCCTCTTCTTCTTGGATGTCCTGAAGCTATTGTCCACACTCCACTGTCAAGGCGCCAAGTAGTTTTCTTTAAACTTTTTGCCCTGCATTCTGAAATGTTATGGTACTTTTAAAGACCCTTTGAATTTACTATTTGCATTCTCAAGGTGACCATTTTATGCGCCTTCATTACTATTGGTTTGTAATGCATTTTTCTTGGCCCCATGAATCAGTAGGGTTATGTGTGTGTCTTTCAATTGGATGCTTGCTATGGTTTACGGCATTTTATGGGTTATCTGCTTTAGAAGTCTCAAGTAAAGTCCAACGGTCCAATGCATGGGAACAAGCCATTTTGGTCTAATGTTTGATAATCATTTTTTGTTTATTAATATCTGTTTAGAATCTAATCAAATAAGTAGGCAGGTTATTTCATAAATGGATTGTCACAAAGTTCTGGCATTGTATTTGTCAGACTTGATCAATTCTCGTAAAGTAGTAATATTGAACTCAGCAAAAAAAGATTAATAAAAGTGAGCTGTTTAATGTGTGTCTAGGGTTCCTTGTTTCTCTCTCCCTTTCTCCCTTTCAGCTCTGCATCACATGGTCTTGATGGCGGTGAGACTGTTGGTTGTGTCCGTGTGGAATGTGAGTATCCACTATCCGTTTATCCTTTGCTTGATATTTGATTAAGTAGAACATGAGTTTGTTTAACCGAAAAGGCAGACGGGGTTAAATAAGGTGCTTAGCAGTTAGCACTGTATATTTTGGAGTACTACTAGTACTATTCAGGTGGAAGTTCTAAAATGGATTCTTGCGAGTTACAACAGTGGAGGTGGTATGAAGGAAATTTGATCTGTTGAGTAGCTTCAGAAGAGTCAGCAGAGGCCTGGAAATAGGGAAAATGACTGAGAGCTACTACCTGTCTTAAGACTATTCAAGAGTCATAAATATTCAATGGATATCCATAAGGATTTTGCCCAGAATGTTTTATGATGAGCAAATTCCTTATGAACTGACTACCTCCTGTGGTGGCTTAGGAGCCTTTGTTTGATGAAGTGGGAGCAGGTGCAGAGGAGGTAGAGGATATAGAAGAATTTAAGGTTGGGAGTGTCTATAGGAGCTTGTATACGGATACAGGTACCTATAAAGATCAACATATAGAAACACTAAAATATTATTGTAATGTATTTTGCAACTTGGTATCCGGCCCAATGGACCAACTAATCAAGGAGTCCAAATCCCACTGTCCACTAGCGAGGGGCTTAATTGAAGGTGGGACAAAGCCTTGTATGGACTGGCCTAACACACGAATTAGTTCCGTGTGGGTGGGAGTCGAACCCCTTATTAGAGGCTTCTTGAGGCTTCTAGTTGCCAGGTGAAATACCACTGCGCCAACCCGTAGGAGGTTTATTGTATCTTATCATTACTTCATATTTTCCTACTTAGGTTGCTTCTATTTTGTTTCTTTTGGGATTTATATGCTAGATAGGTTCTATCCTAGTTGCGAGCGTGCTCCTTTATTGGTAGAATGAGGTTTCTAGAAGATTTTGACTTCATAGTGCAGGAGCAAGCTTTTGAGGTAGATTTGCCACCTCGAAGGAGGGTCTTGCGTCTAAGCTAAGAACTCCCTTTGATGTACTAGTTAGAACAACTGAACATGCATGCAGTCTACAAGATGAAACATGGGATGAAATGTTGAAAAGTAATGGTTCTACCGCGAAGTTTGTCTATATATAGATTTTCTTTTTCTTTTTCTTTTTTTCAGAACATTCATCTAGCCTCCTTGAATTTATGCTCCCTGAAGTTAAAGTTATTTCAAAATTTGGGTTGTAATGATAATAATTATACTCCTTTCCATTGGTCAATTGCGTCCTTAAGTTACCCCAAAGGTAAAAAAAAATGTAAGGTTGTTGGAAATACGTAACCCTTATCTTCAAAAGTTAAAACGGTCTCAGTTTGATGATGACAAAGTTGGAACAAGCACGCAGGGAGCACTGTACACCAGAGAGTTGTATGGTGTGTTTGTTGGTTAACTTCTCTGTTGCTCTTAGAATCTTGTGACATAGCATATTTAGTTGATATTTGTCTATTTAGTAATAAAAGTACCTTTGGTTGATACATATGGATTCTGGGCGCATAATTGTGAGTGCAGGAATATGAGGTATCATTGGTGTTCCAATTGGTTTTGTTTATTTTCTATTCTATGCTAAATTGACTGAAATGCAGCAATGTCTTTTTGTTTCTGTTTTTTCTTTTATCATTCATCGTCGAAATTGACCAAATTCTTAATTTTCAATTGATTGCCTTGTGCAGATGGAGTTGCGACAATCTTTAGGCCGCAGCTTTCTCTGACCCCATTTCCCAGACTGTGGTCTCCAGCACAGAATGCTTTATATTTATTGACTAGATTTTACAAAGGAAAAAAAAGAAGGAAAAAAAAAAAACCTGTTGTGGCTTTACCTTTGCTTTCTTGGTCTTCAGTTCGCCAACGATACCGTTCCCAGATATTGTAGAGAGGGAATCGAGTTGATATGAACTGAAAGAGCTTGCCCTGCAATTCCGCCGGATGGTATCTCTAACACCAACGAATCTCACCAGCTTCAGATACGAGTTTGTTGCATGACTGTATAAACTCCCGTAGTTACAACTTGTGTATATATGAATTACATGGTGTTTGGATAATGTTTGTACAGGAATTGTAGGCATCAATGCATTTGCGGAATGATGAATGCAATCCAATTTTATTTTATTTTTTAAATAATGTTTGTAGTCATCTTGTGTGTGCATAAATTGACTCAGATTTGTAGTAGAACACCGATTTGTTGCAGCCTATTGCTTTCGTCTTTTGCGTGAAAGCGGCTTTGAAGAGCTGGGGAAAATGGGATTGGATCTGGTCAATTTGGCTTTGGACCAATTTGGTACACTTTTGGATGGCTCGGATGCACTAATTAGACCAAACTGGTCCGAGGCAAATTGAAGGGATCTGGTCCCGAAGTTTGGGGCTTGAGTTTTTAATAGCCACACACCAAACAGGTGGTTCCTTTTTTTGGTTTATTTGTAAATTCTGCATAGAGATTCCGTTAATTCTGGGAAATTCTAACCACTCTTGGAAAATTCTGCGCACGATCTGGTCATTCATGGGGTTGGATTTACGTAGATCAGTACCGTTTGGGGTTTTTCTGTTTTAATTTGGTTTTTCCTTGATTTCTTCTTTTTTGGGACGTTAATTTGTCGATTATTGATATAGTCACGTATTTGTATGGATTGTATTTAGTGGGTTTGGGTAAAAGATTGGTAGAGAGTGCACATTTATTGGTTGATTTTCAGAAATTCGGTGTCTCAGTTTTCCCTATGAATTCAAAAAACATACCTATCGATATGCGATTGAGTTAATTTTTAAAAAGGTTCTGTAAAAAAAAAAAAATTTAAATTTATGAGTATTTCTTTTTTGTATTTTTGTGGGGCCCGGAGTGGACCCCACATGGAAACGGTGGAAAAAGAGGAGCGATCGTAGCACCTCTGGGGAGAAAAGGAGATGAGTCAGAGATTTTAGTTGCACCTTGTCACTCTTGTGTGTTTCCTTGTAAGCTTATGTTTGGTCCATTTTCCATTGGTGCTCCGTGTAGAATTTAATCTCGTTCCATAAACACTTGACCTTTTTAAGTACCACTCATGTGACGTGGTCCCCAATTTATAAATCAAACAAAAAGTGCAATTTTGAGTCAACAAATAAAATATTTTCATGAATGGTTTTATGAAATTCTTCACACTAAGCCCATTTGTTACCAATAGGTATGCAAAGCAATTTTAAAAAAAAAAAAATTATGCATAGAAGTGTTTTATTTTAATTAATATTCCATGAACTATAATTTTGAGACAGAAGGAGTATCAATCTCTCTCTGCTACTATGCGATCGTTGTATGCTTAGTCGTATTTTAAGCTTGGATAGATTGTAGCTAAGAAGGTATTAAGAAAGAACTTAATTTGGAATTGTGTTAGAGTAAAGGAGTTGATGGTAGATTTAGATTCAGAAAACTCAATATAATTGAGGTTTTGATCTTGACAATTCTTAGGATAAAAAAAACTTTTTTCTATCAATTAATTGATAATTATAAGTTACAGGTTTGTTGAATTTGTTGAAATACAATAAGGAATTTATAAGGAGTTGTTAGGTAATTCAACGTTGAGTTTTTTTACATGTAATAATAATAATAATACAGCTAGTATAAGATAGTGTGGTTCTTCTGGAAATGGCGAAACAGTACTGTTTATTTTCTTACTGTCTAAATTTCCATGTGTTTCGTTCACATCCATTTGTAACTAACCAAAATAATATACAAATCTAATGTCAAAAAAAAAATTAAAAAAATCGTAGCAAACAAGTAGGCAAATCGAACTATGGTAACGCAAAACCATAACGTTCTTAACTTACCAAAACAAACATAACTTCATTTTTTTTCTTCGGTATACACTCAATTGTAATACACCCAAAAAAAATGTGTGACATGTAAAAAGTAACCATTCTATTGTACAATACAAACTGTGTAGACCATAGCCTTCTCCCAAACAAATCAAGAGTCCAACAAAGGTAGTATAAAAGCAAAACCAGTGATGAGACCAAAAGGGCAGATATGGAAGCCCAACTCCACTCTCCTCGTGTACATGTGGGATTTGATTATTTTGGTGGAAAAAGAATATGGAATCAGCATCTTAAGCTATGGATGCTAATTTTCAAGAGTAATAATAATGCTAGTAACACAACATTTTGGACAACAAATATACCCGACATGCTCGTGTTGCATGGTTTTATTGGCAATATTGAATGAGATGCTATTTTGTTATACAGAGCCGCATTAGCATGATGTGCATTTTGGTGCGCAGAATGTCGTGCTTGTAGTAGACTTTTCCAATTTATAGTAGGGCACCAATCACTTCCATGCGACCGAATCAATCTCATCTCTAGCCGACTTGTAAAGCTCAAGCCTCTTAGCTATTTGCTCTCTTCTTGCCATCAGTGATGGGTCCTCATCCAACATTTTGCCAAGCTGCTCCTTCTGCACATACCAAGCACAATATTTCCTTTCTTTGGTTAATCTGTCCACGTCGTGTTTAGGGTTCAAAGTGTCTTGTTCTTCCCGAAAACCCCAATTTCGCACTTTAAATCTCATTCTGTTTCAGGTTTGTTAGATTTGTAGAGTTTATTTGTTTTTTGATAAGTATCCGAAAGTCAGACACTCGGCCGGTGTAGTTTTGAAGTAAAGTTTAAGGTGTCCGTATGAGGAGTTCTAGGACTTGTTCAATCTTGGCTTCTGTTTACCCAGAACTTTTGATTCTAGATATGAGAAAACGAATAAGAGAACCTCGTCGAAATTACTAGGACTTGTAATACTGTCAGACTAAGAAGCACAGCCACATAGTGTCTCATGTCGGACACCGACACTCGCCAGACGCTCTATCAGACACTCGTCCATAGGTATCTTATTTAGTTTTTTATTAATTCAGAGCTAGACACTAATCAGACACTTCCGGACAAGAGTTTGTATCTTTAAGTGATCCATGAAACACATTACTCGTTTTGGAAAAAGTAATTTGTTGTATGATTATAACATAAGGACCGTGTAGATATATACCAATTCACCTCTTGTCATTCAGAATACTTAGTAGTTTTAGGAATGTCGTGTTAGACAATGTGCACCAATCTATGTATATATCGACAGCATAATTTCTACATAAATGAATTATGGTTTATATCATTGGTTTCATGGTAACGCAATTAATATTTCGCAGATGGTAATGGTCTTTTACGTTATGAAATATATAGTCTATGTTAAAGCACCCAACTCCAAACCAATTGGCAAAGAGTGGAGAGGCCGCCCAAGCTCATATACTAGTTTTGGAGGAGATAATTAACCGATGTGTGGGACAAACTCTACCACTCCCCCGCACGTGCGACCCCCGACTCGCACGTGGAGAGGTAAACAAAGGATCCGGAACACACGGATCACAATGAAAGAAAGTGCAACTATGGCACAGACAAAGGGGAAAAACCTCCGAAACCCTAGCTCTGATACCATGTTAAAGCATCCAACTCCAAACCAATTGGCAAAGAGTGGAGAGGCCGCCCAGGCTCATATACTAGTTTTGGAGGAGATAATTAACCGATGTGGGACAAACTCCAACATGTCTACTTGATATCAGACAGTCTTATGTTGCTATTTCTTAATAAATATTTGTTTTAACTCATATATATCATATGTTCCTACCTAACGTAACGTCAGCGTGTCATGCATTTTGAGGAAAATAGCATTGTTGGCATGTCAATATAGTGACCGTTTCCATGCTCTTTAGCTGTTAGGACAAGACTCTATTTCAAGTGTTCTCTTTTTTCATTGTTGATATGTATCTTTAGTCTCACCAGCGGTTCGAAGATTATAAGCACAACAGACGACCCAAAGGAGCATATGTAGAATTCTTAAAATGATATCGGTAAGTGTTCAAAAGGTAGTTACTGGTGATTAGAGTTGCATGCATTTCGAAGAGGTGAGGAGATACACAAGATAAAGTCTACGGGCTATGCATTGCTTGTGAACAATACTGCAAGTCTGTGCACCACGTGATATAACATTTAAGTAACTTTACCTCTCTCCTCCCAACATTAGCATAAAACTGGTTGAGCAAAGATCTCTTGGCCTGTAGGACTTGACAATAAACAACAGCCTTGGGGATCGAAAGCCTCAATGTATCACAAACCATGTTAACATAAGCTGTGACATTTGATCCTGACAAGAACAAAACATCATATATCAGAGTCTCGGTTTCCTTTTTTCCATGCATGAAGTAGGATTGTATTCATTTTGTGTTTTCTATGCATTTTTTTTCTAAATTACAGTCAACTTCTTAAATGACTTCAATTGTGCAAGTAATCCAATCATAGTGTACAGGACAATAGTTTTCGGTTAAGCAAAATCATAATTTCCAACATAACAGAAACAGATGCTTGTGTTGTATATGCATCAGACGAAATAAGAGTCATTTCAACAGTGCAACTGATGTCAAAGCAACCAGCAAATTGCTCACCGATTCTCCTAAGATGGTTTTCTGTGAACCGATCCAGATTTGAATTTGCATTTGAATTTGGCTGGTTTGAAGGTGCATTTGTATTCTTCTCTTGTTCAAGATGAAGCTTGCGGAAAAATTCTACCGTCAAATAAGTAGACTCCATCTCAACAAGCCGTAAAACTGTTTTCCGGCTTTCATCCCGAAATTTTTCCAATGAATCATTTGCAGATGTTGCTATATCAGATTGAAGTGATGGGAATCGCTTCAACTCCTACAATTACCATGACGCACTGTTAAGAGGAAGCGTAACAATTTATATTTCCTCATGCTCTCAAACTTGGCTTTATTGGGCAGATGAACGATGAGAGCTCATACAGAGAAGATCACATTCATATACCACCCAAAAAAAAAATAGAGAAAGAGATATTAAGGTGAGGCACACGAAACAACTCAGCCCTGTTTTAAGCCAAAGAGGGAAAGATCCACGTAGAAATTTTAGGTGTATGTAAACGTCTAGTGCAATTTTTCCTATTCTTTTTCTTAATTGTACATTTTCTTAGTTTGCTTTTTTCCTTTATCGTGTCCATAAAATGAAAACTGCCCATTCTATTGAAGGACACAAATCAGATTATGTGAGTGTGTATCTAATAGTAGTGTATGAAAACTAGGGGCAAGTTATAACAAGGATGCACAACTGCTGCGTAAAGAGATACAATAGATATATCAAACTGTCAACAGGTGTCTTCATGTTAACAGAAAAAATGAGGCATGTCGTTGGGAAAAATAAATGAGACGGCAAAAATGGAATCTTAATAAAACTGTCTGACGTCAAAACTAGAAATTTTGAATTACAATTCAAGTAGTATATCCATGATGTGTCATCAGAGAATATCGTATTGATACTGAAAGTTCAGATGCAGTGTTTTAGTGCAGTATTTTTATCTCTTCTAGCCTTGGGAAGGAAAAGACCCTAGTATTATTTTTTCATGTTTGTGGTATCAAAATTCCCAGATACCAACTTTATCCACAATTCATTTGCTTGTTTAAGTTAGTTTACATAACTCCAAAGATCACTGGGTGTCTATTAGATGTAGCTCCTCTTAGTGTGTTCTTAAAGCCAACGAGAGTGATGTGACAGCATAAGAATTTGAAGCCTCAGTAGAGTCCATGCTTCGATTTGAAGGAGTGGGCATTCATATACTCCTGATATTAGGCTGTATTTGGATCAAGGGTTTGGGTAGGTAGAAGGGGAGAAAATGGAATAGTTCGAGGATCTCATCATCCATTACCCATTAGATCCTTTAAACAGAGCCTTATGAAACTAGATTAAGGCAGTTTTATCGATCTTTTTGGACCTGATCTTCGAGCTAAGACAGGCCTTCGTTCCTCAGAAAAGTGTTCACTTCTTTTTTGCCAAGTTCCATTCAATTTGTTGTGGGTGATGGAAAAACCAGCAAGCTACTACTTCAAAGCAACCATGTTTATTAAAATGAGAAAGGGCTTTAAATTAGAGGGAGAGAGATTTAGTAAGGCGGGCAGAACTTGAAGAGTGAACCGAGCCGCACTAGCCAATTATGTTTTTCAGTAGCAAGCTACGGTCTAACCCCTAACCTAGGTTGGGGTGAAAACTCCAAAAGTCAGGTTCCTTTCCTTAATAATAAGGTCAGCTTTCAAGCCACTTTACTTTCTTCAGTAAAGGACGCATGAACTTAATTGTGAAAAGGTTGGAAGACCAAGACCTGGCCAAAGAAGGTGATAGAACTATGTTCCAATCTTATTAAACTCTGGTATACCCCCAAGACAAGTTTAGAAAATATTATGCTAAACAGTTTGCGGATCGCTTACAATGGGAAGCTAATTTTTTTAACAATGAAATTGAAATCATGAACTAGCATATGCAAAAAAATCCAACGGAAGATATTGGTATGGCCTATAACGTATCTTAACATACTTGAAGGAAGCTAGTAATTGTTAACTATTCCATAGTAATTTTGGTAATAGGTGAATTAAATTCCCAATGTTGGTTTCTGTTAATGATCAAGTGTGCTGGAAGGGGTGCGAATTGATTAAGATACTAACAATGTTATTCGCCCAAGACAATATAACACAGATTCCAACCGAAGTTCCAACACTTGATCACCTGACATTTTACCATGGGACTTTGCTTCGGGGCTGGACGACTCTACCACTTTCACCATTGTCAAAGGCCCAGTGTACAAAGTTGAATGTAAAAAATGCCTCGGTTACACTATGTTTTATGCCAAATACCAACCCATTCATATGTTAAACGAGGTAGATTTAAACTGGCCCGTACAATGTTGTTACTAACTAAAGATTGTTCACCTCTGTTGCTGCTATCGACTTCCTTACAAGTTCTTTGAGAATGAAGTGTACCTGAGGAAAACAAATTAGAAACTAATCAATGACGAGAACTGGAATTAACTAGGATTTATATTTGATAACAAGATACTTTTGTTCCATTATCTCCTAACAGTGACGATTTTACAGCAAACACAAAAAGGCACTGAATATAGCAGGCAAAAGAAATAGATAATCGTGTAAAGAACTAACGCCTGCATTGCACTATCTTACAAATATCAAATGATTGTATGTCAATCCTCAGAATTGACCTCGAAATTGAACATACAAGCAAGTGTAATATGGGGGGCAGCCATTTTGATGGTACCATTTATGCTGAGCCTGAAAGTTAAATTAACATATGGTTCTGGCTATATTACGTAGATTGTCCTAACTGCATAAGGCAACCCTTAATTCTGACAGACGGGTGGGCATTAAATATTTACCTACACATTCAACTAGATTTATGATGTTCAAAATTTCCAATTTACCAGGGACTTTGCAGAAAACTTTTATAATACGCACGAAACGCCCCAAGACGCTTTGGATCATCTTTTCTGTACAAAAATAAAACAAAGATACCGAGCAATACAAATAGTTAAGCGTGTCCCTATGTTCTTGATATAGAAACTAGATGATTCCCATACTTGGACACATTCCGCATCCAACGCCCCTAACGAGTGGTCCGAAAAAAGTACAAACTACCAGCTAACCTAATTAGCATAGATACTCATGTTCAAGAAATCTACACGGCCATGGAATCAAGTAGATCAAGTAGGATAATGAATAAGTGGAAACATTACGGCATCAACAGAGGCTTCAGCCGGGCCTTTGAAATAGCCGAGAGACCCATCGATGAGTCTTCTGTACCCTTGTTCAGGAGCAATCAAATGAGGCTGATAGCCATCTGCCTCTGATATTACTTTTCTGACATTGTTTATTGAAAGATGGCGATCCAACGGAAGCTTTTTAAAAGCAGCTGGTAGTTGATGATCAAAAACCCCATATATCCGATCTCCACCTGGCCGCCTAATAAGCAACTCCTTATGTTATAACAGATTACAAGAAAAGAAATTTTCTTATAAGAAAGCTGAAAATCTGATGTAACCTGGAACCTATAAAGCACGGGTACAGGTATGACATGTGGGGGCACTACATTACAGGTACGTCAACAAGGCGAAACCTTTAAAAAAAAGTTACTGGTACAGCCCGGGGAACGTCTATAGTATGTTTTAAAGAAACCTATCATTGTTGTATTCTGTATCTAAAAGACAATTTAGCAACAAATGCCATAATACTTCATCTCGATCTAGATAATAGGAACACTAGTGTTCAATTACCCCCTTTGGCATGGTGTTTGGTACGGTCTGATCTATTTTTCAAATATTTAAGTAAATATGCCTTAACTACATAGTAGAACATATGCGCTCAATTTCATATAGTAGTCCCGACTCTTTCCCCTTTTTTTCCTACACCTTTTTTTCGTAGTTCAAGTTCATTGAGAAGTTCTATAAGCATCGAATCAACCTCTGGTATTCCACCTCTTTCTATGTTATCAGTTTTATTTTCATAATGCAGTTCCTAAGAAGGATGTCATTCTTCATGCATACATGTCACGCCTCCACTCATTAAACTTAAACTTCCCATGCTTAAAAAAATGTGGGGGGTACTCCAAGCTAGTTCTTTTGGAAATATTGAGGTATGTAAGAACAACTGGACAAAATAAGAACTTAGAATTGAAGAACGATACATGGGGATCAATCCAGAGAGTTTTGCACAGAAGGCTCTGAGAGTCAAATATTAGTTTCTAGAGGTAATAATTAACCAATCCAATGTGGGACAAGCTCTAACAATAACATCATGGCCTTTTGCAAACACTTGTTATTTTTATTTTTTTTTGAAGATTCTATGTAACTTTACAAAGTCATTACCACATGAAACCTCTTTACCATTCTTACTTTGTTCCTGAGAATTTACATATTACAAAAAATTTCCTTTTAGCTAGGGAAATACTTGATCTGTGTGACTTACGCTTTACATGCCTGTTGTTTAACGTTCAAACATAGAGTGTCTTTGTTGTCTTGCATTAGCCGGTGAAATAATATACAAGAATTTGCCATACTTGTTGATATTCATGTATTCTTTGTATTTTTGGATTAAACTATCCACAATTTCCAAAAATGATCTCCCTCTAACTAGCCGTTTCTTGTATCGAGTTTGGTTACTATATCAACAATTTTATTACTTCTACAAGTTCTTGACTTTTTTTTTTCTTTTGATAATCACAAGTCCTGACTTTTGTGATTGGACAGAGAATGCTAATAGTCATTTTCTTCGAATGGGTACAATGGTAGTTAGTAGTGTGCTTTATGAAAAGAGAGATATATGATTCTTCTCAATAGGTTCACAGGAGATTTTAGTGAACTTGCGAAATTGCTTTCATAGTTTTCAACAAGTGTTTTGAGGTACCGCTTCACTCTTCAGATAAATGTGTTCCACCTTTTCTTCAAAGAGAAGTTCTAGATCCCTCCAAGAACATATAGAGATGACTCACTTGACGGTCTCTATCCACAAAGTCTATTTGGCTTAAAGATACAAGGTCACATCGACATCAATTTTGCATTGGAACCAATTCATGTCCAATACTTTGATAGTCCCAGAACCATTGAATCATATCCGATCCAAATAGAGGCTCTTGCTTGAGTACATGATAGTATCTAGTTCCACACATAGGAAAGACTTGTAAGAAAGGATTCAAAATGATTATCTTTGCTAGATTATGATTCCATTAGCATTTCTTCGCAAGCAGCACATGCAATAGCAACCAAAACACTACCACAGGAGCTTGGGAACAGCATTGAACAAGTTGGAAATACCAATGCATCCTAAAAGAAGCTATCAATTAATGTCATTATACTACCAGCAAAGACATGCTTGAAACTTCCTAAACAAAAGATAACAAAGAATGTGGCATTACCCTCCATCCAGGTGTTCCTTAAATATTTTGTCAAATGCTCGACACATTTCCAAAATCGTGTAGAGCTGAGCCTGCACATAAAGGTAAGATTTCCCAAGTAACTAACAGGAGCAAAGGAATGTTAAGAATAATAACAAGGAACAAAGCAATTTCTTCATGTGACTGTGACATAAATCCAGTGATTACCCCTCCATCTACTCCGACAGGCCTTCCAATACGGTCCAACTCCGCATTAAGCTCATCAATTGTCTTATTGATTAATGCAATAATGCTTGGTATGCGCTGCCTGATAACAGTCTCCAAATGCTGGTCAACATACCAAAAAAGTGAAATGTATGAGATGAATGTAGAGATGATTTAGGTAACTATAAGATAAAATGTAACTAAAGGGAGGAGACCTTCGATAAAAGTTTTGCTAGATACTCGGCGCCCATTTTGTGTGACAAGTGCCCATACTCAGGGCTAGATTCAAAATACTCCTGCTCCTTTCTACGAGCAGCAAGCATGTCAACATTCTTGTTGATATCTGCTTGTGAACGGTTCACAATTCCAACCCAGGGGTGTTGAAGCCTGTATGATCTTCCTTCAAGAACCTTAAAACAATTAAATAACTTATTGTCACGCGTTTCCTTTGGCAACTGAAAAACTAAATAGAATTCAAAAGAAGAGTGCACTAGAGTTTCAAGGAGTTGAAAAGAAAAGAGAAGATAACCATGACGAGATAAAGATTCAGGATATTGCACTAATATACAGGAAGTACACATCCTATGGATTAAGAAATTGCCAAAACGGAATATCAAGTACATACATCCAGAGCATTCGTGCCCTTGTCCATTAGATCAAGTTTTGTTACAACTCCAAATGTTCTGTCACCTAAAAATAACAAGTTTACACAAAAGAATAATTAGCTACCGACATTTGGCAACAAAAGAACAAGAACACGAAATGTTGTATCCAGCCTTAATATGTAATAGGTAAATACAGCAATAACTGCACAAGTACCTGTTGGATCAACTTCTTTTGCTAGCTTTATAGCATCAGAAGTGGCAATATCTTGATTAGCAGGAGAAATGGCCAGTATAATGCAATTGGGCTACAAAACGAGAATAATACATTAGTTGACACTACTGCAATGGTAATTCAAATATGAGGCTACAACTTGCTTTTGCAGGATATGGTACGACCTGCATTTAATTTAGAGACTCATAATGAACTAATAATTTACAATTTTTGTCAGTTTGTGAAGCGGGTAGAAGAAAAAATAAGTCTCTTCCCTCTCAAAAAAGGACACATATGCATCAACAAATGCGAAGGTGCACCATACTACCCCAAAAGATACCAAAAGCAAGACACTTCACTAACCTAACACCATTGGCACATCCATATCATGTGTACATTTCTTAGTGGCTTTCTAGTTTCTCCAGAGATAAGATGCCAATATGGTATCTGTATCTGGTAACCGATGTGCCATTTTTTACTTCAGTGGTTTTCCATCTCTAGTAACTCTACCAGGTAACACTTGGTATGTTTCTTTTCAGGGAAATGCCGCAGCAGTAGCAAGGGGACTAGTGGTGTCATTAGTGTTGAGTAGCTTCATATACATTATGGGACCATTTCGTAATAGCTTAAGCTCTTGGGACTACTCGTAACTTAACATCTTATTTGATCTCAGGTTGGGAGAGGTCTTGGGTTCAAGTCTATTTGTAACCATTTGTTCCCCGTTTGCATTATGCATCTCCCCTTCATATTCTATTTCACCCTATCTATGAAAATTTGCATCTCCACGTGCCAGACGGGGTTGCACGTGAGGGAGGATGTTGAGTAGCTTGATTTGGGCCAATTCCTGATAGCTTAAGCTTTTGGGACTGCTAGTAACTTAGCAGTTGGGTGCCAGGGGATTAAGTGTTGTTGCTGCTGCATTATATGATTGGGACTTCTTATAGACGGAAAGATACATTAAAGGTCAAAATAGCCACAATTGAAGAGGGATAGAATTGAGGATCAACTGAAACTAGGACTGCTTTAATTTCCCATTCCTCTAGAAGGAGGACTGCTGTAAACTAGGAGGAGGATTGACTGAAAGTCTTCTGAGATATCAACAAGTGCAATTTCGCAGGAAGTCATGTGAAGCTTTAAGACAAACAGGAGGTAGATTATAGATTATGATACTAGCTAGGCTAAGAAATTGCATATGTAAGTTAGTATTTCTTTTAAACAGAGCAAAAGTTATTAGCTGTTCTTGGAAAGATAAAGGGTTTGTTCTGTTGGCTTCTTAGAAAAAAATTTCCAACTCTAAAAACACTCATTACCCCTACTTCCAATCATTACTCTCATTTCTCTCCACTCATTACCCCTATTTCCAATCATTACTCTCATTTCTCTCTCTCTCCATCTCTCTCCACTCATTACCCCTATCTCCAATCATTACTCTCATTTCTCTCTCCACTCATTACCCCAAAAACCAAACCCAAAAATTTCCCAAAAGCCAACCGAACAAGGGCAAAGAATCCTCACCTTCTCAACATAAGAACGGACCATTTTTTCAATATCCTCAACGATAGACTCTGACTGTCCCTCTGAAAAAAAAAAAAAAGTTGTCATTATTCACCGAAAAGCACAACTAAATGGATTAGTTTCTTTATGTTACGTTGCAAAAAAATTGTCATTCTGATACTTACCCACAGCAACCTTTGTCAGCCCAGGAAGATCTATGAGAGTTAAGTTTACAACTGTAGAAACAAAATCATGCAGATAAGTCACAAAACCAAACTAAGAGAAACCAACCTTTGGCTAGCAATTTAAAAACGCCAAGAAAACAGGAGAAACCTTGAAGAAATTCAATACAAATGACAACATTAAGTTTTTTTTTGTTTTTTGGGCAGATGAAACCATCTCTCAACACTTTTCTTGTCTTGTGCCACGTTCTATTACATTTGGAGGGGGAAAAACATTGGAATCTTCAAGAGTACTCAAAGAAAATTAAATCTTATTATCTGAGATAAGATGGAATCTAAGATTCCATCCTCCTGCATCAAGGCACATCCCTCCTACTTCTCTAAAAGTGAATTATGGCCTCATTCGCTTCAATTAAAAAACAAGAGGTGAAGCCTCCAGACAGAGCTTTTGAAAGTTAGCCATATGAACAATGAACCTTTTTTTTGGGTAGGTAAGATGAAAATAGCAAGTACCTCAAAACTTTAAGAGTGAAAGTAGAACTACTTAGGGGGATCACGGTCTCGATCTTCATTTCTCCCTTTTCTGTGTGTTATAATGACGATATGTGTTCTTCCCTTAGTTGTGTATAGTTTTTAATACAGGGTATAACTGCCCTTAGCTTTGTATGAAATAGTCATTAGTTTGTTATGTAGTCCCGCAAATTCTACCACAATAAAATAAAAAAGGTAGAACATATGTCATTATCCAATATATTTCTGCTATCCAAACTAACGAAATACCTAGACCTAGGAACTGATAGGGTCAAGGCAATTACATACCATTTGGAGAATAAATGCTCAGGTGAATTGGAATGTTAGAGATTTGCTTAGACTTCCCTGTAATACGGTCTGTTTCATCTGCGATCTCCTTACGCACTGATGCTGCAAGGGCCAAAAAAAACACTCATCCATTAATGCAAGAGGTAATTATTCAACTTCACTAATTTCTTATACATTAAACAATTTAAGTTGTTAAGTGTTCCTAGCACCAGAGTTTTAGAAGAAAAAGTAGTTTTAGAAGAAAAAGTCTAAAGAGTAATTGCTTCATACATAGTGACAGTCACAGAAAACATGGAAAAGGATGACAACTTTCAACAATTCAGGTAAATTAAGGGGATGATGTACTCTTTATGGTTGGATAGTATTACGAAAATAAGGAAGCCACAACATCAACAGATTGGTGGGGTTTACAACTTGGAACATCGGTCATTCTCCAGTGCTTCCAAGCGAGATTGGTGGCAGGGGTAGACTCTATATAGACCTAACCTATGCTACATGCACAGCTCGTAGATATGAACCCGTGTCCACGATTTCCAGGCCCAACCTTTCACGATGCACCATGAAATATGTGCAAAAGAGATGGGAACAGCTGGCACACCTTTTACATTGTTCGGTGGCTTGGGAATCTGGAGTTCAGTTCTTTGTTGGTTGGGCAAGCATTAGATGGCAATAGTGGTCCAGTACATCTGGTTGATTTTCTACCCTGCCAGTGGGGGGCAAGGATTGGGAAAAGGAGGAGAGAGGTTTGGGATACGACTACTTAGTGTTTTATGTGCCTCACATGGTATGAAAAAATCAGCGCCATTTGACCATATTGAGAGTCCTATGGTGAGAAACAACTGTGACTATCTTGCTTAGTTGCAAATGTAGAGAGGGGAATCCATCTCATGACCAATTTTTAGAATTTACAGAGCTTTTCATACATATGGTAGTGCAGATGCCCTCTTGGGTCACCATCTATTTGTATATAGGTGGCATTCCCTTAAAAGTGCTTTTAATAATTTTGGTTACGTATCAAAACAAAATATGGAAAAACAACCACAAAAGTTGAGCAACTAGAAGCTGTAGCTTCACACAAACCCTAATGTATGACATTCTGTAACAAGTGAGAGATTCAGAAGAGACGATGTTGGAATATAGATTTATAATAACACCAAAAAAACATGGCAATCAAGGACTTCAAGTGAGGCAATAACAAAGCGCAAGGGCTGTTCTCATTCCTTTCAACCATCGCATTTTTGTAATTGCTGCTGCTTCTTTTTGTCTTTCCTCTTTTTTAAACTTGTTGATGTTGGTTACTGAAGAGCCAGGGGCGGAGGGGATTGGGGGGGGAGGGGTCACATGCACCCCCCGGATTTCAAAATTTTAAATTTTTTTTTTTTTTTTAAATTGGGGAAATTATATTAAAGAAACACAACCCAGTTACAAGCATAGTGTAATAATTGGAACTCCTGAGTTCAAAACTTTGCGTTCTATGCCTGATTTGTGTCAATGGATGGTGAAGACTAGGAGATCAACAACCTACGACTTGGTATTCCGACTGATCAAACTTGTGCTCACTCTTCCTGTTTCAACGGCAATAGCGGAACGATCATTTTCAGCCATGAAGATTATCAAAACTAGGCTTCAGAACAAAATGGAAAATGAATTCCTCTCGGATAGTTCCCTTATCTACATCGAAAAGGAAATCTCTCTAAAATTGGGTTTAGAATCAATCGTAACAGATTTTCGTGATTTACATAATCGTCGAGTTCCGTTTTGATAGAACTTCAAACTCCAAATCATTAACATGTTAAGACGTGTGTCTTTTTTGGGTATTATGTAATGGTTAATCGTAGGACTCATGTACTTATTTTTGATATCGAATGTATTAGCGTATTTGGGTGCCCCCTCCCACTACAATTCCTGGCTCCGCCACTGTGAAGAGCACAGGAAGTTGCCATATGCATAAAGAGCACATTATGTTGCAACTGGGCCGACTACCCACAAAAAGTTATGGGAGTTAACTAAAAAGGGATTTTGTAAGCTATCCTCATCCAAGAATATTCAATTTTTTAGCCAGTTCTTCTAGAAGCGAGCTTTGAGACCTCTCTCGAAACATGCATAATAGATGAGGTTTTCCACTATATGTGAATGAGAGCTTGCTGATATGCTCATATGGAAGATTCAGTACCCGTAATACATCCATAAAGGTGAAAGACGGAAGACGGATAGCGCCTCTTCCAACCAGCATTCTATCATTAGCTTTCCTTTCCAATGCAGTCTGAATGTTAATCCTAATAGGCAATAATATATTATTGGAACACAATCAAGTTCGTCACATTAAGGAAGCCTCAAAAACCCCTTGATACGATTTCAATTATTTGAGCCTTATGAGGTTGACTTGGTAATATGAATAACCAAATGAGTCATTACATCTTCTTCAGTGTCCAAATAGGAAAAGGTCTTTCTACCTTCACCTTGAAAGATGAGCACCCACACAACAGTCATGCAGAACACATGGAACCGAATAATATACCAGGAAAAGACACAGGGATACCTTATTGCATGTCAATTCATACATGTTACATAATGGTTATAAGGGCACATAGGATAAAAACACACTTCTACACGAGTAACTTCCCACATTGTCCTGTAACTACCTCAGTTTTCTTAGTCTTTACAGCATTTTTTACTTGCTCTTTCTTTGCAACCCGGATTTCAAAGACAGTTTTTCTCTCTCCTCATTCTGGTCAACAATTCGGGAAACATAGATCCTTCTACATAACAATATGCAACTAATTTTGAATGATGATTTGTAGAGTTGGGTTAATGTCCACACTTTTGAGTTGGGAACTTTTTACTCATTTGGATATAAGTTCTGGAAACATATATTATGAAGGGACGAAGGAAGTAAGTGTTCTCTCTATTCAACATCCTAGGTTCTATTTTTTCAAGTAATGATCCCTCTCTAGGTATTCAATACACACATTATCAGGGTATTTGGGGAAGCCATTGCTCTGTTTACATTGTTATCGGATGTAAATTTTCGACTTAAAAATTAGTTCTGAGAGACTACCAATTTGTTTATTTTCCGTGCAACACGATTGAAAGGTTGTAATGGAGTGCACACTAAATACACCTGACAGAAACCCAAAACAAAAAGAATCATTTGGTAAATCAGCCTTACCAAAATCAGTAAATTTCTTCTTTGGTGCATGCAGAAACTCGGCATATTCAGTTCCCCTTTCTATCTTATGCAGCTGCAACACCAATGGCCTCCTAGTAACGATACCTTATAAGTTCAAGGAAAAAAAAACATTAGATATATGTGAAAGAAGGAGTGGATACTGACCATTGGCTCGTACTTTGAGCTATAAAACCAATGAAAGGGAAAAAATACCACAAAATTTCCACTTCACCAAATGGGTTTTGGTTAAAGTTTTCAAGTGCATTTCTACCATTTTCCAGTATGAACCATACACATTGGGTAATCATATTAACATAAGCCAACAACTTAGAATGCACAAGGTTGCTTGAGGGTTAAAAATAGCGACTTCTAATCCTTTTTGCCAAAATATTCAGTTATATTCCAACTAGGGATGGGTGAAGATGCCACCCTGATTCATATGCCAGTTTGGAGATAACATTTAACCAATGTAGGATAAGCTCTTAACGCTCTTTGCAGGTGCAACCCTGACTCCCATGGGCAGGAATGAACATCGGATCCTCATGTCCAAGTTTTAGCACAAATAAGGACAATCGAATCGATCGTAAAGAAACAAAGATTCCCAACGGCCAACTTCGGCATTGCTGTAAAACATCCATCCCAGAACCAATGGGCAGTGAGTGGACAGCCGCCCATGACCAGATACATAATTGGAGGTAATAATTAAACCAATGTGACCCTACATCTTGACTCTTTTACTTATAAGTTATAATTCCAGTAATCCGAACGGGAAAAAAAAATTACACTTTTTCTCAATCACAAATCCAATCATAGAGAGCCAAAATTACCAGATCCGCGAGGCAGAAAATCTCTCCCGACAACACTTTCCAGCACCGATGATTTTCCAGAACTCTGATTGCCACATAAAAGCAAGAAATTGAAGCAGGAAGACATAATAGTCAAGGACCCCGTTCGATTGGTCAAAACTGCTAATGACAGTGTATAATCAAAGAGAATAAGTAATTGCAAAGTACTAATTAGTTCTTTGGAATCATTTTCGAAAGGAATGAAATAGGCATTCCTTGATCTCTCAATGGGATGACCACCTATCTAAATTGGTGAATGATGATTCTAATTCTAGAAGTACCTATTATTTTTGTAGCAAACAAAACATCGAGCATTACAAAGAAATTATCATTCCATTCCAGCTCCATTCCACTAAACCAAACACTTCCTACTAGTACTAGTGATTGGAACTAGGCATTATACATTCCATATTCAGTGCTATTGACAGTCCAATAGATTTATCACCCTTTCACCTATTGCAATCTTTATCTTTTTGAATATCGGAAATTCCATTCGTAACGCCAATGCAACTCCATAAATGAGATCCCAAAGATACGTCAACAAATTCACTTCAAATCCGATCAATCAAACGGGTCCTAATTGAAAAAACAAATACTCCTTCCGTCCTAAAAAAAATGTCCGATCCACATAAGAAGCCACAAAATGCCAACAAATTCACGTCCAATCCGATCAATCAAACGGTTCCTAACCGAAAAAGCAAATACTCCTTCCGTCCCAAAAAAAAAAATGTCCGTCTGCAAACCGAGGACTCGAAAAGAATATATTTTTATAGGGAAAAAATCAAACTTTTTCTCAAAAACTGAAAAAACTCGTTGATATCTAGTATCTTGCGAAAGAAAGTTTGAAACTTTTTTTTGAAGCAAAATGTATTCTTTTTTAAGTTCTCATTTTGCAGATTCGGGACGGACAGAGTACAACATTTGGGAGCAAAAGAGGTGACCTGGCCTCCGACGACGGCAACAGAAGGGAGAGCTTCCCAAAGGGACATCCCTTCACCACCATGATCGCCCAATACAGTGCAAGCTCTCTGGATTCTGTTAACCAGTCCAATCAAGCTCTCCATTGTCGCCATTGATGCGGGAATGGGAGATGGAAACTGGAATGGGAAATGCGATCGAGATCTGGTCCGATCTGATCTGGGTTTGTGTCAAAAAATATGTTAGTGCGAATGTATATGTGTATGTGTTATATGTATAGGTGTAGGCGTATATGGGAACGGTCGAATCGTGAAGGAAAAAGAGGACTCTTAAAGCACCGTTATTAAAGAATGTGGTAAGAAATAAGCTATGAAAATGCGAGGGGACTCTCAGATGGAGGAGATGCAGAGGTGGGAATGTAAGAAATTTAGAAGTTAGAGAGAGAGAGAGAGAGAGAAAACGGCAAAACGGTTGGAAGGAGTGGGGTTGCATACAGATGTTAGAATCTTGTCTGTCTTTTGATTTGTTTAGGAAAATGATTTTGCCAAAACCTTTTTTTTTATAATGCTACACCCTGCAAAAAATACACTTGCAGGGTGTGGCATTATTAAAAAGGGTGCAAAAAATACACTTGCAGGGTGTGGCATTATCAAAAAAGGGTGTCGCAAAATCACTACCCTTTGTTTTATCGTTCTTCTTATTGTCAGCCTAATGGGTTAACGACGATAAGTACATTAGAAAACAAAAAATATATATATTTTTGTGTACTTTTTACACCATTTAATACACATTCACACACTTATTATTGTTAGTTGATTTTAGAATTTTCCTTGTTTTATTTTCTGGTTCATTTTGGAGATTCTGGAAAGAGAATAGGGAAATGGTTTGTGCACTTCATTTTTTAATAAATTCATTCGAAATTTTGTCTTTTAATAATGTGCTTTGAAAAATGAGCAACGTTTATTTTGAAACGCTAAAAGACAAGTTTTGGAGTGCATTTATCAAAAAGTGGAATGCCAAAATTATATTCCAAGAAAATGTAGTATTGATATTAGGCTTATAAAAGATATTTTTCCAAGAAAACATGAAAATACACTGAAAGAAGATACAAATAAAGTATCCCATGCAATGTATTTAGAAGCATAGATCACTAGTGAATATTCATTTTTTATTTTATTTAATTAAAATCTGAAACCATAAAATAAAATTAAAATAAAAAATAAAGCTAGCTATCTAGGTACCATTTACGATTAAAAAAATTAACTTAATCATCTTCTATAGAAGCAACTTAAACTATTGATTACATGGTAATTTCAATTATATGTGATATAGATATAGAAGTACTAATAGTTGAGAAAGAAATGGGTTGCTGGTGAAGTTCAAAACGTTAAGCATTACAAAATTTGATTGTTGGGATAATGGATATGATTCGTTAGCAAGTGGTATTTTTGCGAGTATAATGAACTGAAAAAGTGTACTGAAAAATCTACGTCCATAGCCATAATATGTGTTGATCCTACCCCAAATATCTATCAATAAATTAGCACCATTGTTTTGTATTACTTTTAGAGTTATTTGAATTGAACAATACTATCAAGATCTCATTTAAGGATCATATTAGATGAATGCACATCACATAATGTATTGCTAATACATTGGTGAAATATACGGCAAAAGAGATTTATTCAACCAATAGATTATTGATCCATTATATGATATTCGAAATGTGCTCGCCAAATGTGACTCAGTAGTCAGACAGAATTATTGTTATAGTAAGTAAAAGATTACAGCTTTAATTACCCTTGTAAAAACATAAAAACATATAAAACTACAATTCACAACATTTTAAAAAAATATAAGAGCATATGAACCTGCACAAGTGTCGCTTAAAAAAGAGAAGGAAAAAGGGAAAAAAAAACAGTTAAGAGGTACTTGTCATGTAAGTCCAACGGTGCAAAGGGAAGTTAGCTGAAAAAGGGAATACAAAGGAAATTTGGAGAATTAAATGTCCTTGTGGGATTGGGAGATGCTGCGAAGCGGAAGTGCTTGGCAACGATGCCGCCCAGCCGATTCGGCCGTTCACATTGAAAATTGACGACTTAAATCTTGACTGAATATTAGATGATTTAGATTTGTATGCGCTTAAATTCAATTCGAGCCATCCGTGCCGAGATGAACGGCCGGATGCCACTCAGCACCAACAATAACATTTTACCATCCATTGCCATTTTCTCTAACCAACCAAACCTTGCAATATATTTGTTAGGTGATAGCTGATAGGTGACATAATTGTTAGGTTCCTACTTTAATTAGTAGTATACTTAAATAGCTTAAATAACATTTTATAAAAGTAGGTTTAGCATTGAAACTACACACAAGCATCACTTAAAAAACAGACAAAAGGGTTGAGGTGTACAATATTAGTCTCAATAAAATAAATACTAGTTAGTTTTATAAGCATTAGGGGCCCTATTTTCACTGACAAAACACACTAAAAATTTAATGCATTTTACCATCTCATTCCCATTAACAAAAAAATTTCAACATTTTACCATCTCGTTTTCACTAACAAAAAAGTTGTCAACAAAAACCGTTTTTCTACGGCAACTCTACTTACAAACCTATCAACTTCTTATTCATTACCGGCAACAACTTGACATTTCTCAACAATTTATTCACTATCGAAAACACCTAACAACTTCTCAACCACAAATAAAAATCTACAAATTTTTCACTACCGGAAACACCCCTGAATACACATACCATAAGCGTGCTTATAACAAAATTGGTACTGATTAAAAAGAAAAATGGTGAGGGCAACCCCATCTGGCACAAAACATAAGGCCAAAGTGGCACAGAAAGAATAGTTTGATCCAACAAAGACCAGACTATGAGCCCAGATTCATCTTTTTCAATAGAACAGTCAATGCAAACAAAACGGATAGAATTTTTATGTTCCAATAAGGGTTTTTAAAAATTTCTTATTTGCGATTTTCAAGCTTTAAAATAATCGACTAAGTCCATTATTTTTAAGCTTAAAAAATGCAAATAAGTACTACTTTTTTAAGAACCTTTAGCAGAAGAGATTAGGTCCCGAAAACCTTCAGGAATTGAAAATGTGTGATTGAAGTGTGAATCCTGCACGTTCAGGTGAATCTCAAATCCACAAATCCGAGTGAATCTCAATCACATATTTCTAACTCCGGGAGATTTTCGGGGACCAAATTGGAGGACTGTAATGTTCCTGTTCAAGTGTAGACATGTGTATATAACTGTGAAACAAAGTCTAGACTAATCACAGACACAGTCATGGGAACTGTGAGCTTCATCTGATTACCAGAACATTGACAAAACTGAACCAACGACACCCACGCTAGCTGCAGATAACAAATTTAGACCGCAAATGAGAAGTAATAATATAAGGAAACGCCCACAAGCTACCTATACAACAAACGGTTACGACCACGCAAACATTAATCCCCCCAATGGTTAGCTGATCAACATTGTATCCTTGCTTTCGTGCTCTGCTGATTTCTTAGCAAAAGGATAGCGGTCTAAGTCAGAAGCATACCAACATCTTCCACTGGTTTTTTCTGATTTCGAGTTTCCTCTTCTTGCTAAACTCGGAATAAATGACCACTGGCATGCTAGCAGTAGAATCGACCACTAAATAGGAGAAATCGGGGAGAGGAAGAGGGAAATGACCCAAGAAAAGGCCCGTGCTGAATTACTCCTTCCATCTGTCAATGGGGCTTTCTTGTTATTGGGTGCTACGCATCAACCCGCCTCGCCCCATGTTTCTGCACAAGAGAATTGTGTGTTACCGTTAAATTTTTGAAGACAAAATAATCCGAACAAAACAATCACACCACTTTAAGCAGTGTTTTGAAGGTTCAATAAACATGGGATCACAATCCTAAAAAATACAACATGCCAAACATTAGACTATCTTGTCTTGGAAAAGATGAGTACTTTCGCAAATCTCTAATTTGTTCAATAGACTAGAAATTTGTTGTATAACAACACTTTCATAGCTAGTTGTTTTGACATTGTATATGAGCGACCATATTGCATGACATGAGGGCATTCAGAGAGGGAGAAATTGAGAATCATCAAGACATACAAACGCAACTTCCAGACCAAATTCTAGGATGTTTAGAGATGTTTCTATGTGTCCACTTCTTTTTTATCCATCTTCATAGGTTTTTGAGCAAACAGTCCAGCAAAATTTTGGGGTTTACACTTTACACAGAATTTTTTTCCCCCCTATACCATTGAAGTAAACTATGTTTATTCACAAAACGGATGACGTATAACTATTGGTAACCAAAACCCATTATGGAGCAAGAAACTAATTTTATTTTACGAGTCTTAACATATAAAAGAAAATACTAACAACCACCGTTTGTACGGGAACATCATTCAGTACTTGAAACTTCAAACAAGTGGATGCTAAAAGTTCCCATTCACTAATCAGAATCTCATTAGAGCATCTCCAACCCAACACCCTCCGACTCTAGACTCTAGAGGATCAAGATATAATCTTTTATTCAAAATAAGAACTGAGAGGATTTTGCTATTCATATTCACTCCAACCATTTTTTGACAAGTATATTCACTCCGACCAAGCATCTCCATATCTCTATGTTCCCTCTTCATTTCAAATATAATCTCTCTTTTTATCCAACCGTTGCCTATTTTCATTCCCAATTCAATTACTTCTCTCTTATTATATTCAAAAAGAGAATATGGAGGATCTTCCATTCTTTTCTCCCATACTCCATATTTGAGGTACCAAATTCCATCAAATAGATGAAGAAATAGAGTATGGGCTGGAGCTTGGTTTTCCTCTAAAATAGAGAGAGAGAGTGAGAGAGAGAGAATGGAGAAATAGAGTATGGGTTGGAGATGCCCTAACAGAAAGAAAGCTAATCATCCAAAATAGGGAGGTGTGTACATGGGCCGGAAAGCCTAAAGGACTTCTCGTAACTTAAGCAGCTCTAACCCCAGGGCTGCATGCTTCTGTTCTTTTATCTTTCATGCTGCTCAGCTTCAACCATCTCAAGCCTCAACTACTCAACATGCCTTTAAATAATTAAACTTTTCCTCTATGTACCCACGACGTCATTCAACCAGTTAAAGTATTCTTCTCTCAGTTTATGGGAAGTAATCAACATAAAATAAAATAAAATGCTATATCTAGTTATAATAGACAAAAAGCAGGGAGAACTGCTTAAAACTACAAGAAAGCTACTACACTCAAAGACCAACACGAGACATCATGTAATCGGAATCCAAGTGTACTATTTTCCTCCTGTGTCAGCACGTGTGTGAGGAAAGAAGATATACCATACCTTGCGGGCAGAGCCTGAGAACTGCTTACAGGACCCTTGGAATTCCCAAACCGTTTGGCCCTGTTTTCATGTTCTTTATCCTCGCGCATAGAAGCTACCTCCTTCTCCATGGCAGCAACCTCTCTTCTCATCTTCTTGGCCTCAACCTCCATCGCTTTAGTTAAAGTATCAACCTTCTTTGCCAACATCTGAAAAAGAAGCAAAATCCAACTTCAACCAAGGAAACACAAAGGAGAATCCTGACGTCAGTGGGACAGAAAATCAACCTCAATTGCATCGTCCTTGTCTTTAAGACTTTGATCCTTTTCATGACCAGCTTTCCTCAAAGTAATCACTTCTTTTTGTAGCAAATCATACAACACTACAGGCACACTATCCTCCGTATCCGTTGCAGGGAAGTCTTGGGCTTTTTCTTCTGGATTCTCTTTACAGGTATTACTAGTGGTTGCAGCATCCTTCATGCCCTCGAGATCAAAATTTGGAGAGGTTCCATTCAAAAGGATTTTACCCCTATCTAATGACCGTGTACCGCCATCAAATGATTTCGAAGTCCCTCTTGCATTCCTTAATACTGAACTGGAACCAGAAGATGAGGTCGATCTCAACTGAAAGGATGGAGATCTCTTGGGCAAAGAGCCATTGGAGACCAATTTAGAGATGTTATCAGCTCCACCCAGAGATTGGCGACGTGAAGGGCCACTGTTTATATTACTTCCCTCTAAGGTAAGACGATTGCTACTATTTGATGATCTCAAGCTATCTTCTAGTACTTTGAGTCGCAGTTGATATTTTTCCTACAAAATGCAAGAAATTGTCAAATTCCAAACAAGACTACCAAAAATGGTGAACAACTATAGCTACAATAGGGAAACCAGATTCTTACTTTCAACTGAGCTTCGTATTTAGCAGTTCTATCAGCTATATTGAGCTTGTCCCGGAGTTGCTGCATCTCTCCCTGTTACAACACATTTTGGTTATAACTTGTACCTATTAAATCTATACAACCCAATTTTACGTCTCCCATGATGCCAAAACAAAATATCAGAGAATAACATTTACACGTAACCATCAATCAGAAACCAGCAAATACCTGCAAAAACCTTCTTTCCTCAAGCCATTGCTTCACGGGCATTACTTTGTCATTAGCATCTTTCCATTCATTAGCTACAACCGTAGCCACCCTATTTGCTGTCACTTTTGCACGTGCGAGCTCCCTATCAAGAGTTTTTCTCTCCTCCTGGAAAACATAACCAAATAAATCCAATTTTGAGGATCATTGACAAGCATCTCAACTGGAAGAATGTTTAGAGGCAAGTATTGACGGAAACCAAGGCTCTTCAATAAGTACTGGACATTACATTCATCTCTTGAACTTTGCGCTGGTAATCCCTCACAGCATTTGCAGCTGCACCCCCAGCAAGGACAGCCTCTTCAAGCTCATGCACAGTTTGGGTAAGCTTCTCAACCTCAGCAACCTTTTGACGGAGCATTTTATCCAAAATTTTATTTTCTTCCTGATATAACAATGCATTAGGCATACTTACATGTACAAGCTAATAAAACACGCTATCATGCAACTATACACCAAAACATTCAATGAACTTAAAGAAAATCAGCGCCGTCAACCACCATACCTGGCAAATTTCTATCTGCTTCATCAACTCTTGGTTCTTATTCTGAAGATCGTCCACCATGGAAGCCTTTGCCAAGGCAACCTGAACAGTCCGCTCAGCTTCAAGCAAAGCAGCTTCTTTGGATTTGGTGAGGCGATCTAACGCCTTGTTGTCATCCTGCAGCTTTGCAATCTGAAAGGAAAAATCACATCCAGTCAGTTTACCCTTGGGATAACAATAATTTCAGTTGTTTGCATAGGGAACACCATCAAGAAGACAAGAATCAATGATCAAAAACAGGAACACCCACAACCTCTTGACGGGCAAGTTTGAGTTCAGCCTCCAGCGGTGCAAGGATGGCTTCAATGGGAGGCATATCATCATCTTTTTGGGCAGCATGAACCCTTCGGAGAGTGGCTTCTGCAGCAAACTGAGCTGCCATAGAGGCCTTCTTCTCGTCGTTGATTTTCTTTATCTCAAGATTCTGCAAGAAGAAAATGTCACATTGATGTTAGTATTAGAGTGTTAGACCAAGGAAAAACGATACAACAAATGGAATGGGTTTTGTGCCCTACTTTGCTTTCTAGAAGAGATTCTGCTAACTTGAGCTTTCCTTCAACCTTTGCCAATTCTTCACTTAGCTACAATGAAAAGAAGCACCGAAAACGTCAGCTTCCATTCCACATTAAACGCTGTTAAAAAACAAAAACATACTGTAAAGAAAACGCTCTGCAACCAAACAATTACCCAAATACTGTCTCTCCGCTCTCTCTCCTCCCAAAGCACATGTATGCATATTTGATTCTGTTTTCAATTTTTTTCTATGTTTTCTTAACCTTTCATCATTCACATTGAAACAGTTTGACCAGAAACTTAATATCTAACTTACATCAATGGATCTACAAATTCAATTTTTAGTGGCTTGTATAAATAGACAATTTGCATAATAATGTCCATCTTCCCTGCAGAAACCCAATCCCTTCTAGTTACATTGACAGCCACAATCATGTTTCATTCCTTCCTAGATAAACACTAGGTCAATTTTGTTGTTGCACTGAAACCATATCCAGCAAATATTGTTTATTGAGATTCACAATTCACAACCACCAACGGAGTATAACCACCAACAAAATCAGCTGGGATACTGACACCGTAACCAACACTAGAATTAGCAATATTGTCGAATGGCAGCTCCCTCAATTTTGATACCAAAGTCAAGACCTTTTGAATAATAAAAAGAACAGTTTTGGAAATTGTCCCACATCGGTTAATTATCTCCTCCAAAAATAGTACATGAGCCTGGGCGGCCTCTCCACTCATTGCCAATTAGTATTGAGTTGGATGCTTTAACATGGTTTCAGAGCTAGGTTTTCGGAGGCTTTTTCCCTTTGTTTGTGCCATAGTTGCACTTTGTTTCGTTGTGATCTGTGTGTTCTAGATCCTTTGTTTACCTCTCCACGTGCGAGTCGGGGGTCGCACGTGAGGGGGAGTGTTGGAAATTGTCCCACATCGGTTAATTATCTCCTCCAAAATTAGTATATAAGCCTGGGCAGCCTTTCCCCTCATTGCCAATTAGTATTGAGTTGGATGCTTTAACAAATAGGAATACGCTTGACCCTTTCCAATGAAGGGGAGGGCCATACTTGGCAAAGCACTTAGTTTCCATATCCAGTGGCTATCGACCATTCACTAGAAGTTTGTAACAGAAAGATGTCTCGTTTATCTGAGAATTATTGCTGCTCCAGGTTTGGGATACACAAGTTCAAGTCATATGAAGAAGTCAAATCCAAAACTGGCTGAAACTTTTTGGAATCTGCATGCGAAGGGGAGGTCACCCCATCGGAGCTAAACTATCCCTACCAGCCATCTAACATCTTTCCCATTAGCCATTCGATTTAACTAATTCTAGGGAGAAGGCAATCAGGCAGCAAACAACTGCATAAATATGACACTTGCAAAAAAGACGACATTTGAATCATCTGCGATGATGAATTATGTACATCGGAAACATACCAACTTCAATACAACCTCGTTCGTAAAGTGCCAATGGAAAGACAAAACAACAACAATGGAAGATCCTCTAAAGCGGATATTTTGAGAGAAGTATCAGATAAAATGACAGCTCCTAACGTGTGAAGTTTAAAGAGAAATACGTTTGATAAACTTAAGTTGCACTGAGAACTGCATTAGCGAACACCATCAGCTAATTCAGAAAAGCCAAACACACACCAGCACAAGACCCCAATCTAAACAAGCCTACAGTATGAACACCACCATTAGGTCAACCGCATCAGAAATACAGCAACCTGCATATCTAAACTCAATCTATGAGTTGATCGACATAAATTCCTTCCGTCTTTGGCATATTATCCCTTGATTTGATTTGTCTGGAAAGGAGGCAGCTGCAGCATTTTGATGGACTCAAAGTTCGACTTCAGAGGTCTTTTATTAGTAGCTTGTATAGTTGGAACTCAAGGGTCCTTCCTCGACCAATTTCATAACACGCAACTCTTTCCCACTATAAGGTAGTGTATGTGGCTTTTTTCGGTTATTCGATCTCTTTCTATATACAGGTGGCATTCCTTTAAATGCATCAGCTAATCAAACTATTTACTTGAAAGGGAAATTCTAGTTCATTCATCAACATGGCAACCCCTCAGAAACTAGCAAAACACAACACATCAGTATAAAACCCCAATCTAAGAAAGCCTACAAAATGAACACCACCACTAGGTCAACTACATAAAATAATACAGCAACCTGCATAAACTAAACTCAATGTACAAGTTCATTGATCGGCACGAAGTCCTTCCGTATGAAGGTGGCATTCCTTTTAAAGCCTTTGTTTATGAAACTATCTACTTGGAAAGAAAATGTGAGTTCATTAACCAACATGGCAACTCCTCATAAACTAAAGCATTTCGAAAGAAAGATACATAACCTCTTCAACTGCCTTCTCTCTTAGGCGATCTGAAAACCTCAGTGCCTTGATCTCCGCATTTGCTTCCCCCAATTCTCGATCCTTATCTGCAAAAAAAACAAACAAACACACCTCAAATCGACAACAACCAAAAAAAACCCAAGCATTACTACAATTAAGGGTGATAAATGAACCAACCCATTCACGTTGGAGTTCGAGCACGTGTTCGCTCGTTAAAAGCTCGTCTATGATCGGTTTGTAACAAAAACAAACTAAGCTTGAACTTTTTTGAAGCTCGTTAAGCATTCAAACTAAACTCAAACAAACTATTTGATCGGCTCGTTCAACATATGATGTTTGGATTTACTAAGTTACTCAAGATCAGTATTCTGGCGGCCGACTAGTCTGCGTCTAGGTGCTAGGAGGTGGTCTAACGCCTAGATTGGGCAGCCTAGGCGATAGGCGGCCGACTGGTTACCGCTAGGCGCCACTTTCCGCCCGACCAGCGCCTAGCAATTTTTAGAACATTGCTCGAGATCGGTTTGTGGCTCGATTAAGGTTCATTCGAGATCAGGTCGTTTCATAAACAAGCCAAACTCGAACGTATTTTTACAACTGTTATTAAAAGATAGTAGATTTCAAACCAAGCTTCAACAAATATCTCGTTCGCTTCGTTTATCAGCCCTAACTACAAAGTCTACAACACAAAAAGAGAAAGCACAAAGCGAAGGTCCACCGGATCTCACCCCTGACTTCATTCTCCAATCGATTGAGCTCCACCTTGACCGGATCCGACCCGTGGAGCAGGTTCATGAACTCGTCGGCGTCCATGCTCGGCTGCCGCGCCGGGGCTCTCCGCTGCCGCGAACCCCTGAACGATCCCGACGCCGACAATGGCGCCGCCAGAACATCCGCCGGCGACATTCCCCCTCCGTCGCCGGGAGCCTCCGCCATCTCGGATCTAATTACACTGTTTCACTGCCACTGCACGACCTCAGTCTATGGTTTCTAATCTGTCATAATGCGCGTAGATAGATGGAGAGAGAGAGAGAGAGTCGAGATTTGGAGACGTATATTCTATTCTTTTTGGTGTTGGGATTGTGAGCTGCTTCTCTCTAGAAAATGTGTTTTTCTTCGGGGGGAGAGAGAGAGAGAGAGTGTTTAGGTGTATGATTATAAACAAACAAAATAGTATTGAGTGTAAACAGAGATGATTAAGGAAGTTTTAAACAAAAAACAGAGATGATTAAGCAGACAGTGCTGTAACTGAAGTGGGTGTGTGTGAACTGTGTAACGTAGTACTCCATACTTCCATAGTAAAGTAGAGGAGGAGGATCCTCTCCGTAGTTCGGACCCGTTCTGTTAAGAAAAATAAGTATTTTTTTTTGAACTAAAGGTGATATATTACAGTATGAAAGAATGATGTCTCGTAAAACGGTAAATAGGTACTTAAAAATAAGAATCTTAGTGGAACGGAGCAAATTTAGCAGAGCGGGGCCTAAGTATTTGTTGGCCTATTTCGGGTCCAATTTGATGGTCGAAATCATTAATCTTAGGTTTTATTGAGACAGTGCTGTATCTGAAGTGTGTGTGTGAACTGTGTAACGTAGAACTCTACTTCCATAGTAAAGTAAAGGAGGAGGATCCTCTCCATAGTTCAGGTCCCGTTCTGTTAAGAAAAATAAAAGAATAACTTATCTCGTAAAGCGGATAATAAGTACTTGAAAAATAAGAATCATAGTGGAACAGAGGAACTTTAGTGGAACGGGGCTTAAGTACTTAAAAAAAAATAAGAACCTTAGCGGAATGAGACCTCGCTATCTTGTCGGCTCACTTTTGGGCCTATTTCGGGTCCAATTTAATGATCGAAATTGTTTCATTTTTTTGGTCTTATTGAGACCATTAACCGCGTCAAAAATCATGTTGACCGAATAATTTGATGTAATTTCGGAGCACATTTATGGGTTGTGATCTTGTGTTGTAAGCCCTTTTGTTTTCTCAATATATCTGTGCTCTGAAATCATACCAAACTATATCTGATTAATGTGATTTTTGACGTGATTATTGGTTTCGACGAGATCTAAAAAATGAACAATTTCAATCATCAAAGTGGTGGCCCAAAAGCGAGCCATTAGAAAGTATAAAAAATGGGTGGGAGGTCTACTATAGCATGTTTCTAACCCACTAAATCCACTGATCAAGTTTTTAACCCACTAAGCCCACTAATATGTATTTGATAAAGCCTAAAGTCTACTGCATTTAAAAAGGGAAATAGTGCCTGACAAAATTACCCTTTCCATTCAAATCCCATAAGTTTAGCCCATTATCCCCCATTATCCGTTCTACGTTTGAAATCCCATCAGTTACGTTGGAATAGAGTGACAGAAGATTCTCCTTTTCTGATACACTGTATATAACGTTATATACTCGTTCATCAGTTCACATTTAACGTGAAATACTTACATGAAGATTCTCCTTTTCTGATACACTGTATATAACGTTATATACTCGTTCATCAGTTCACATTTAACATGAAATACTTACATTTTACGTTATATACTCATTCATCAGCTCGCATTTAACGTTATATACTCATTCACTCATGACAGAAGACCACATATAACGATATTAAGGATGCAAACCTAAAATGATTTTGGTTGTTTAGGTTTAACCTTATATAATGTCAACATAACGTCTTGTACATATATAACGTTATATACTTTATTGAATTGGTTCGCGCAACGGCCTCATTGATTTGCTTCTGATAACCGTATATGTATTAGCTTCTGAAAGAGTCTGCTATTGTTCAACTACGTAGTTATAAATTTGATCGATAGATCTACAAAATGGATTCAGAGTCTTCTAAATAGCAATATGAAAACAAGACAAAGAAATTATACCAAAAGACTTTAACCAAATTAAAATTCTAAATCTAATATTCTTGGCTGTCTTGTCAGGATCAGCGATCCTAATGTGGCTCTTCAACGTCATGAGGTACTTTTGGTAGAAGGATTTGATGTGGAGGGCTCTTCTGAGGTTGGAGTTCATCCTAAACTCCATTATCACGGTGTCATTGTGGTGATACTCCAATTTGCAATAAATTGGATTAGGCACTTCATGAAACCACACTCCTATTTCTTGTGGATTTGTCATTTCTGCACATATAAGAAAAAAGTTAAACAGATGAAAACATATAGCTTTATATGTTAAAAAAGGATTCAAGAATTCGTATATTACCATATATGTTTCATGATATCAGCTGTTAAACGAAAACCTAAACGTTATATATCTCATGATATATGGTTATAGACCTGAATATATAACCATATATGTTTCTCAACAGCAACAAAAAAAAGTACAAAAAACATTCCAAATCCAGCAAAAAAACAGTTTCAGTGCAATTGGACTACCGTTTATAGACCTGAATATATAACCATATATGTTACCATAACCATATATAACCATTAACAACCTTATATGAATTGGTCTACGCAGCGGCCTAATAGATCTGAACATATAACCATATATGTTACCCAACAGCAGCTAATCAAAAGTACAAAAAACAAAACCCTAACATATCTGAACATATAACCATATATACCAACAACAGCTAAACAAACGTACAAAAAACAAAACCATAACAGATCTGAACATATAACCCTTCATAGAGAAGGATAAAGAAAGGAAGAGAAGGATTCTTATGTTTTTACTGGTGTATAAACCCTTCAAATGCAAAGAACCATACCGAGGGACACAAGGCGACGAAGATCGAGTTATTTGTTACGATTTGGAAGGGCACCTGATGTTTTGAACTGATATATGATGATGAAGGTGTCGGCGACGGTGGTAGCGGTGATGGAGGGCGGGAACTCGGCCATGGTGGTAACGGCCATGGATGGCGACGAAGGGCGGCGAGGAGAAGGAGGAGTGCACCGCGGCGAGCAAGCGAGGAGGAGGAGGAGTGAACCGGCGGCGGTGAGTAATCGGCAGGGACGGGATGTGACGGCGACGGGAGGTGGGTGGCGATGGCGACGACGAGATATGACGGCGACGGGATGTTTGTCGCTGTTCGTCCAAGAAAGAAACTTCGATGGCAGATCCCGTTCTCCGTTTTTCGTCCGTGGGAATCCTCCGTTTTTTTCTTTTTCCACAAGCTGTCGAAGTTAGTAGGGGGGAGGGGGGGGGTAGGGTTTTGTACTGAATAGGGAGAAATTTTCGGGAGAGAAATCGGGAGAGATTTTAGGGGATTGGAAATTTCAAATGGATATTTTTGAAATGGATGTAAAAACGGGGCAGGAGGTTTTTTAAAAACAGGGGTATATTAGACTAAACATGATTATTATATTCCTAATAATAGGTTAGTGGACTTAGTGGGTTATAGAATTCAGAAGTGGACTTATGGGGTTTGGAAAGTGCTATAGTGGACCCGGGGAAAATTCTATTGAGTATTTTTTGAGTTGAATTTTTTTTTTTTTCCAAATTACCATCCAAACAAGGCTCAGTCTATTTACATGGATTCGAGAGGACTGTATCCCATTGAAACTGTGATGCCGTTTATTAGGGGCACAAAAGGAGGATATTTTTCTGCCCCAGTTTCAGCTGGAGTTTTCTTGCAGTGCACCCAAAAGGAGGAGGAATTTTGTTTTTTTTCAATCGATAGGAGGGATGATTATATTATGAAGTACGTATAAAGTATAAATTACGGGACACTACATCAGTTGTATGAGAGTTTGTGAGATAACTAAAAGTCTAACGATCCAACCACTATAAACACAACCTAACTACAAGCCCGGAGAAATAATCCCAACTGAAGAACACCCACAAGTAGGTGGAAAGATTCAAACTCCTGACCTTCTAGTAAGATGCAAAAGTCCTGGCCAACTAAGAGGTCAGATGCAGAAGTCCTGACCAACTAGACTAGTCCCAGTTAATTCAATAAATGGTCCCGCTAATAGGTGCCCCTGGGGCAATACTTTAGGTGCAATAAATGTACCTAAATCCATGAGTTGTGTTTATGGGTACTTACAAAGAATCACTTTTCACCACTATTTTCTAAACTAGTCATAAATGTTTGTAATACTTTTTTGTATTGACAATATTAACCTCATTTCCTTTTAAAATTAGATAGGTGAAAAGTTTCCGGTACAAATAAAAAGATTACGAACATGGAGAAGGATTAAATAATTCTTTCTTTTTTCCCGTAACTTGTTTTGTTCCGAATAAAGCAATACTTTGACGGCACCTATTTAACAATCGCTATTTTCATAATTTTCAAAGGCATTTTTCCTATGGCAAAAAAAGACGTCTCACATTTTAAATTCTCCATTTTTGTGATGAAGGGGCCTTTTTGGATGTCAAAAGCCATGTCTCTATTGGCATAATTTTTGTAAACACGAAAGCCTCCTCTTTACTGAGAAAACCTAGTCTGGGAAAAAGGTTGAAAATCATCCCACTAAATTATTCCTCTCTTTGACACGTTCACCGGATTCTATATATATTTTCGTCTTCTTAACAAATCTCATTCAAGTCAAGTATTTCTGTTTTTTCATTTGGTTTAACTCACAATCCAAACATTCATCATTCACTGTCTTACAAAGTAAAATACCAATATCTAGTAAAAATAGAAAAAAGAAAGAAAGAAAAAGAACTCTTTATCCAGTAAAATAGTACGAAAAATTCTTTCCAAATAAATCTAAAAAAAATATGAAAATGAACATAAAAAAATTCATACCTTTGTAATGCATGTCCTTTAGAAAAGGAAGGTAACGAGAACACTTTTTTTTTGATACATTTGGTTGAATATAAGAGGACTTGGTTTCTTGCGACCACCATCTGTTAGCACTTGATTCTTAATGGAAAAGAAAGTGCCGGCAAGTTCATGAGTTTAGTTGTTTTTCTCACCTTGAAAATAGAAGAATAAGAAGAGTCATATGGTCTTTTTTGTCATTCCAAAATATTGTTTGACTTCTTTTGATGGCTTGATTTATATTCTCAATGTCATTATTAGTAGATGTTGAAATAAGTATAAAGAATGTAATTAAAGCATTTAAAGAACTGTAAACTTGTGCTCTAAACTTGTGCCCCAGGGGCACCTTGTAGCATCTCAAGTTAGGCAGACACTCTATAATCACTTGACCGGGGTTAATTTGTCTTCAAGTTCATTCTTGAAATCATACTAAGCATCCATTTTTTTAGAAACATGTCGGTATCCGATTGAAATCTTTTTTTACAGAGACCCTAAATAAAATATTTTGGACAAAATGAGCGACTCCGATAATGTTTGTGGGACCCAAAACGGGTCGCAAAACCATTTGTGCATGGAGTATGTACTCCTTTGTCTGGGCAGGTAACACAACTCTTGCGTAGCCCACCTCAGGTCCCCACAAGGATGATCCGAACCGCTCATTTTTTTTAAAAAGTATTATTTTATGCATTCCTATGAAAATTATCTCAATTGGATATCGGTAAGGGCAAAACTAACTAGTTAGCCCTGTGAATTTTTAAAAAGCCCTTATCCATATCTGATTGAGATGATTTTGTACAAGAACACATAAAACAACCTTTTAAGAAAAATGAACGGTTCGGATCGTTCTTGCAGGACCCTGAATGAGCACCCGTAAAAAGTATGTGTATGATCTGTACTTAATTTACCTGTGCCACTAGCACAGTTCTATCCCCTTAGTAGAAATGTGAAGACTAGTACCGGCCAGCTACTATGTTAAAATGATCAAATCCAATGTAAGCTAATGCATTGAAGAATTGAAGATGCGGGTATTTGGGGGGCCATTAGTAGAAGGTAGGGTTGGTCTCTTAGCGAGTAATTAAGGTGCGCGTGAGTTGATTCGAACTTTTGATTTGTCGAGAAAATAATTGGAGACGGGTCACCAGTCACCACCATTACTTAAGCCATGATTTCTTCTTGGATTCGGCTCGAAAATTGATCCCATTTGTCGAGAAAAGAACTGGAGATGGGTCACCCGTCACCACCATTACTTGAGCCATGATTTCTTCTTAGATTCGGCTCGAAAATTGATCCAAAAAAATGGACGGATATGGAATTACTCCACTTGGTAACAACCCAATAATTATTAAGCATTAAAATGAAGGATTCTAGTCTCTGTCTTGGAACTAAAAAAGCCGTTTAGCACGGAGGATTGGACAGGAGGTTTGAGGGAATTTCTTGCCCTTTCCTTTTTTGTCAAAGCCTTATTAGGCCTAGGTATCATTTGAGACTTGCATTCTAAGTTTGAAAAAGTTGATTTTGATTTGACTGTAGATTTACCCTAAAAATGTTGTTTTGGGGACCGACGGTAAATCTCTTCTCGCACCCGCCGACACACGCACCCCCCGACCCCACCTTCCCTCTTCCGAAAATACCCCCGTGCACCCCAGAAATACCCGAACCCATTTTCTCTTATTTTTTCTTTATTTACTTAATAATGTTTATACTCTGTATCTTTTTTCTCTCTTATTTTTTCTTTATTTACTTAATAATGTTTATCCTCGGTGGAAAGATCTTGTTTTTAAAATCATTTTATCTTCAATGGTCATAATGAATTTTTGGCCCAAAGAAAGTCGTAGAATAAAATATCTCTTAGGACTAATCAACGAGAGCCCTAGAGTCAAAATTTAATTATGGCCATTTAGGATAAAATGATCAGAATCTTTCCACCGGTTCAAACGGATTGAAATTTGGAACGCTTAATTTTTTAACCACTTTAGACAGTTTATATATTAAAAAAATATGGTTAAAAAATTAAGTGTTCCAAATTTCAATCCGCACGGATGATCCAAGTCGTTCAATAATTTTAAAAAAAATGGAGTGGGCGCCATGAAAATTAACTCAATCCGATATGGGTAAGTACTCGATCCAATCTTCCATTTTTTTTCATTTAGATATCAGTGCGGGACCCGCGTTCCCGTCCGTCGGGAACCCATCGATACGTATAGTGGGGTTCCCCAATAATATAGTCTTAGGATGAGTTCACCTTATACTCTATTTTTTTGTCACTAATACTATCAAAATATAACTCGTTTCTGCTAAAAGTACCAAAAATATCATTTAGTTCATTTAGTTACGGGAAACGAGTTGTTTTGAGTAGTGGGTATTTTTAGACTAAGTACCAAAAATACCGTTTAGTCAATAGCATGAACTCACTCCAAGTTTAAGGTTTATTACTCGTAGCCCCGTTCAGTTGCCAGGAAAGTACAGGAAATGATGGGAAAATCAACTTTTCCATAACTTTTGTAGTATTCAGTTGGCAGGAAAGTAGTGAGAAACATGTTTTTAAGTTTTCCTGCAAGATTTACTTTCTTGCAAAAGTGATCCGGCCAAAAGCATAGAATTTTGCGTCACGGGAAAGTTTTATCCATTGTGGGGCCAAAATAATTGGCGGGTAAGAAAAAAGTGAATGACGCCAATAACAAAAAAAATACAAATTAGGTTCACACTTCGAGATTTACGTGAGCAACAATAATTTTGACTACTATGGTGCTTTATGAGATAATTGTTGTGGAAAAAGATTGGTAGTTTATTTTTTTTTGAAGTATTTATTTATCTTGTCATTAGTCTTCAATTTTGTTTTGTACTAATTAATTTTCAGTGAGTTTTTGCATCGGCAACTAATCAAGCACGGTTGTTTAATATTTATTAATTTAGTTATCATCTACTTATTTTTTAAACTTTATTTGTACGGTTAATTATCAAAGAATGTCAATTTAAATGGGGGATTTGCATGACCATTTAGAATATAGCAAATTGAATAGGGAATTGCAAGTCGATTTTTTCATTTCATGTTAAGGCTTTGCATTAGATAAAATACATTTTCCGTATGTGTTAATTTTTGAAATATGATAGCCTATTATTTAGCTCTCAAAGTTACTTTTATTTAAAATTAGCCATGGGAATAAAAATAAAGAAGTTTCTCATAAGTGTCTTTTCTCGGCAAATGAACCACTAAACTTTAGTTTTTCTGGAAAAAAAAACTGTCAAATGAACACTCACAAGAAAATGGATTTCTTTTTCCTTTACTTCACTTGACTTAACT